>JALMLS010000507.1:0-600000 GCA_038496445.1 Trichosphaerium sp. ATCC 40318
ATGGAATAATAAGTATTTATTTAACCGCTATTTAAGGTTGTGATATACGGGCAAAATACAGTTTCCATTTTTTTCGCTGATGAACAATATCTATGTCCTCCTCCACCTACTCTTCCTCCGCCTACAAACCCTCCTAATACATCTCCTCCATCTACAAAACCTCCCGCAAGCGCACCCTTTGTAACTCCGTCAAACGTACTGTCGCCTGATGCAGTTCAAACACGTTCGCCATCAGTACAACCAAGTGTGAGTAACTCGCCAATTGATTCAAGTGTTCCAAGTGAAGAACCTACAACACAGAGCCCTGATTTACATCCAACAATTTCCAACACTACTTTAGCATCAAGTGCATTTATGTTGGAAACCAAAACAAGTTCGATTTTCCTCTCAGGATATTTGATAATGTGTCTTTTACTGGTCGGAATGTAATCGAACAACTAATAAACTGTTTTTTTCGTGTTGTATTAATTAGTATGAAAACCAGAATCTGGTACTAGAGGTATTATCTATTCGCTAAGTGCTACGATCACAAACTAAGTTGAGTCAAGATGCACTGACTAGGTAATAAAAACATCACGTGTTTCACTACATGAAGTGTTTTTGAGATCACATTTATTGAATTAATGGCAAAAACTTTCATTATGACAAATCTCGGCATTTGAGAAATCTTCCGCTAATGCTAAAAGTGCTTAAAAAGGTAACCTTCTTGTTAGAGTTCATAAGTGAGATCATAAAAGCACTAAATCGCTAAGCACTGTAATGCGTCCATAGCCTCCAGATATAGGCTTTATCAAACCACAGAAAGTAATTTTACACCAAAACAGCCGCAATAAATTTTCTCAGTAATGTACTTTAACCCAGTGTGGACTAATTCTGGTTCTTTGTGACATAAACACAATGGCAGATACGTGCTGAAAACATTGCGATTACTACGGTAAACCACAACTTACTAGTCTGCAGGTTAGTTGAAAAGAGGATACAAGTGAACAAACTGAAGAGGTTCTTTGAGTTGTTGCCATGTAAAGGACATAAATACTAGGTGCACTATGATCCACTATGGTTAACAACCCTTATTTTTCCTATTCACACACCTTCGTTGTACACAATGAATACAACATATCACACCACTACGCTATTGGTTCTTTTTGTATTGCTTTCATTTCAATGTACCTTCAATACCTTCTTGCGTA
Organism: Trichosphaerium sp. ATCC 40318; assembly: GCA_038496445.1. Taxonomy (NCBI): domain Eukaryota; phylum Discosea; class Flabellinia; family Trichosidae; genus Trichosphaerium; species Trichosphaerium sp. ATCC 40318. Next base: position 1,191 of record JALMLS010000507.1, read on the forward strand.
ACCTATTAATTACAACTAGCGTTTGCTTTGGAGCTTAACGAATGGAGCAATTTGCGTACCTTGGGTCTGGAACAAGTACTGGAGAGCATGGATGAAGAGCTACTTGATCCGGTCATCACTAGTGGAACCATACTCGGCAAAGGAGATGTTGTCTGTTTAGCTGTTCGTATCGGTATTAATACTGTGGATGGATATTTAAATCAAACTGGTTTTGCTGTTATGATGGGTACACTCGAAGGCAAGCACTTGTTTTTATAATATTCACGTGCTGATTAACGTATTTTCTTAGAAATTTCTGGTGGAACTGCAAGTGTCCATAGAGTATCAGTACCGTGGCTTACTTACAAATTGTCTACGGGAATGATGAGTTTGCTGTGTTAACTCGAGACGCGCTTGGTCGCGATAACTTTACCATGTACCTACGATTTATTGGATACAACGGAGGCGTACGTACTGTATATCAATATCGTTATCTAATGTTCACTAGCTAACGGTTTCAGAGCCTCTTGAACTACTTAGGGATAGCACCTGGTTTGATGCAGATTATGGCTTCTCCTTCGCTAGAAGTGCGTTTCGTTATACAAAGTTACATGTATTGATAATAATCTGATACTTTAGCTACAAATACATACATGATTGTGACACCAGGATTGTACCCTATCTTTGTGAATGAAGACAAACAAGTTCGAAAGATGCATACTAACTGTGCGTTTAAAGAGCACTAAATACTTAAATACTAACCTCTTTTAGTTAGTAACGCAGGATACAAAAGATACACTACAGCAGTTGCCGTGGATGAATGCTTCCTTTTCTTTTATCGTACATTCCGCGATACTGACATCTATACGCAGTATATCACTTCTCCCTATACCGAGGTAAACAGAAACAAAAGAGTTCAAATGAGAAAGTTGGTTTTTCTTACTTTTCAGCTAGATATTGAGTACTGTTTCTGCCGGAAGAACTGCCTCGTTCTTAAAAAGTACAGCATACGCTCCGGTAACCAAACATGCGGCAGTGTTTCTATACACAAAACACAGTAAATCTCTGTTACTTCAACGTCTATCATTGGATTGTACAAACCCGGGACGACTAAAAGTTCACTACAATTCTCTCTCACAACACTTTGCAATTGATCTAAATTCAAACAATGTGGTTATGGCTCCTTCTTCGCACCAGAAACTAGACTTTATTGCATCTGTGATAAGAACATATCGTACTAGAAGGACAGTTCTTAATTCCATAACAAGTAACAACAACGTGATTACAAATATTCTACCAAATGAACCATATCAACCTGTAACTCAGGATGTAGCTTGGATATCCCATGATGGAACAAGATGTGGTATTGGCGTTGTACGTGCCATGGAATAGCAAGTATTTATTTAACCACTATTTAAGGTCGTGACACAAGGACAAAAGACAGTTTCCATTTTTTTCGCTGATGAACAATATCTATGTCCTCCTCCACCTCCTTCAACGTCGTCGCCTACCTCTCCTTCAACAAGTGCACCTTTTGTATCTCCATCAAACGTGCTATCGCCTGATGCAGTTCAAACACGTTCGCCATCAGTACAGCCAAGTGTGAGCAACTCGCCAATTGATTCAAGTGTTCCAAGTGAAGAACCTACAACAAACGACACTCCAACATCAACTGCAGTTATATTGGAAACCAAAATAAGTTTGATTCTCCTCTCAGTATGTTTGATAATATGTCTTTTACACAACCAATAAAAAAACTCTTTGCTTTCCAGTTGATATATTTTGCAAACCATCTCGTTTTAAAAAGGTACAACAATTACAGGATGCACGCTATAGGTAAACTCTCCGATTACGGCTACTATATCTTCTAGTTGTTGTACGAGGAGTGTGAACACCGTACATTACAATAAATACAGAAAACAACAGCAATAAAATCATTAATTGGTTTAATCTCTTTTTTTCTTAAATTAATTACATTATACAACTAAGCGTAAAAAGCATGATCAGGCGCACTATCTACATTAAACAAAAAAGAGCAAGAAGAAGAGGGAAGGAATAAGCCAAAAACCCCAACTCTCAACCCTCTCACCCTTTACAAAGTGCACCACACACATGTAATTTTAGACCTTACACGGAGCTCCACGCTAAGAGATTCTTCTTTTGTTGGTTCTCAAAATCAAAAGAAAAAATCAACTGTTTTCATCTTCATCCCATAGATCTATCTAAGGATCGAGTTCTTGACTATTTTTGTTCACCACTAAACAAAAAAAAAATAAGCAACATGTTTTTTTGTTCAAACATTCTTACACTTATTCCTACGACCTCTAGGAGACATATGCCTTCTTGGTGATACTGCAGGTACTTCTTCTTTAGCTTTAACAACCTTAATAGGCTCAGGTTTCACCACAGGTGGAGCACTACCATTGGCTGAAAAAGTAACAGATTTTGTTCTTTCAGATAAAGGCTGAGCATGTCCCAAAGGTGCCGCAACGCTTACTTGAGAATCTGATCCGGCTTGAGGTGGGAGACTAGCTGTAGAAGATGTATTCGAAGCCTCTGAAGGAGTAGAATGTGAAGAATGTGTTGACAAACTATGAAGTCCTCCAGCAGCTGCTGTTGTTCTTTGAATCTGTTTCGGTTTATCCTTTCCGCTTGATAGGTTCTTCATACGCATCATTTGCTGCGCTTTTGACTTTGGTTTGTTTCCAAGAATCTCGTTAAGTTCTTCAATCTTTGAATTAGATCCTATAGGCTCTACATTACCCTTTTTGGCTTCTTCAATGTATTGTTCAATATCTTCTTCGCTCAAAAGTTCTTCGATTGCACGAAGTTTTTCTTGCAAAGTAAACTGCTCCTGCAAGCGACGACGCTCTTCCGCTTCATATTCAGCAAGTTTTTCAAGCGTTTTAACACGTTCATGGAGTTTATCATTTTTTTCCTTCAGTAGCTCGTTTTGGCGATATAGCACTTTATTTACTTCTAGAGCTTCTTTAATAGCCTCTTCTGTACGCTCAGATCGCCTATAAACAAAATAAGACCTCTAGGAAGAAGAAAAAAATAATCCAATAAAAGGTATTGGACAGTATCGGAAGATAAAATTAATCTCGTTGCATACTGTTTGTAAAATTCCATTCTTTGATTTTGTTGATCATCAGTAAGGTCAGATATACGTAGCACTGTCTCATCAAAGTCAACTTTAACACCATCAAGCACACTCAGCTCCTTAGCCATCGTCAGAAGCGTTTAAATAGAAAAAAAAAAAGCAAACAACAAAATGGTTTTTGTAGACTAGAAATTCGCTTGTGCTTCGAAGTGCATGCTTCATACAAAGCTAACGCCGTCGTTGCTACAAAAAAAGAACCCGCAAACGTACATTTTTCACCAAATGTCGTAGACGTGATACTTCGTTTTGAATGGTACCAATAGGATTCTTCTTCATAGACAGTACTTCAATCTTAATCTTAAAAATGTAGAGATACAATAGAAGAGCTTCAGGTGTTTCGCCTACGCGTAGATGAGTAAAAAAAATTATAGATTATCAGCATTTTGTTGCTTTTATGTCGTCTTACCTTCTACAATAGCATCTGGACTCAATAATGGAGGAATATCTAAGTACTTTTCTAACTGAAACACTGTTGCAAGTAATCTCTTTTTATCAGTCTACAATTAAAAACAATTAGTTAAAGAGCCTCTCCACAAATAAAACAATAAAAGGAAAGGAAGAAAAAACCGTTACCATTTCAAATTGATCCAAATCTACAAGTTTGTGATCAACAGCATGTAGCAACGCCAAGAAGGGTACGCCATTTGAAAAACTAAGCCACCAGAGTCAGAGCCAATAATAAAAGAAACACAAAACAAAACAAAAAAAGAACAGAAACAACGACGCACCTGTTCAATCCAGTAATCTTAACGTGAGAGTATGAACGAAGTTGGTGACGAACCCAAGCCAATACGTCATCTCGTATCTCAGTAAAGTTCTCTAAGGTAAAAATGAGTAAGCAGACAAAAAAGAAAAAAAAAATGTCGATAGAGGGATACCAAGTGTGAATTAATAAATAATTAAATATAAAATACGATACGCATACTAGAAAGTTTGTCACGGTACAGCAAGAAGGATAACGAGCGCTAACGCGATTTAAAAAATATGAAAATTGTTTAACCGTATTCTTTCTTGCTGTAACGTTTACAAAACGGCGTTCGTTGGTAAGCGCTACTACTGCAGTGGCGCTTGCCTTACTAAACACCAAAATTACCTATTTCATATACATAGTTCATATCCTTTCGTATACCAGTGTAGCGCGGACTCAGAGCGCCTGAATACCGCGGAGATGTAGATAAACCAGCTACTGTTAACGAGCGTTCCCGATTACCGTATCGATTCTTCCTCGAGCCTTTGCGTATGTTACTCACCGCGAATATAAAGTAAACTGCTTTTGAAGCAGCGAAAAAAGTCAAAAATAGTTTGACCGCCACTTAAGCTTAGAAGCTACAAAAAAATACACGAAGGCAATTGGTAGGCAATACATACACAAATAACATACGAAAACCAAAAAAAAAAAAATTCAAAAATTGAAAACCGCTACGAACATAGCCGAAAGCACAGCTCTATAGTTCTGCTTGGCTAAAATGCAACTAGAAAATATTATGTACCAGTCATCGAGCCTGGAGGCGGAGGAGATATTTCAGCATGTTTGAAGCCAAATCGTGGCGACTCGCTACCAGACGTCTACACAAGTAAGCATCATAGTCATAACGGTGTATATAGCAACGTACGATGGATTTATCAGAACCAGACCTTACCATATCAACATCTCCATCAGACGAATTGGTAGAATCCTGTGTGCCTCTACGCAACTACTCAAAGAATAAACAAAACCATTAAATATTGTGGTACAAAAAATAAATTGTTTTTCAAAAAAAGAAGAAAAGTATGTTCCAAATTTTGACGTACTCTGCCTCTTGGTTTTGATGATTTATCCTTTCTCAACCGTTTTGCCCTGCGTACTACTCTAATCTCATTGCTCTTTTTAATCTCATTAGCACCTCTATGTCCTCTTGGAGTTTTTTGTCTCTTATTCTGTTTGTTTTCATTCTCAATGTACGCACGCTAAAAAACACGATGTCAAAACACAAATGAAAATAAAACCAATATTTAAAGGTTCTAAAGCAAACTAAACATACCAAAAAATGAGCACGCCAAGCCGAAGAAGCGCCATGGTTACTTGCGAGAGCAAGCTCCTATTATAAGTGTCAAAGACTGCACAAAAACAAAAACATTACAAATAAGGCAAAAAAAAAACAACAAAACATCTAAATAAGCGTTGATTTCCATTCAAGTTGTTGCAAAGGCGTTATGGTAAGTAAATAAAAAAAAATAGTGTTTATTGCTTTTGTCAATAAACCTTCTATGCTCTAAAGGCGTACCTTGGTGATTGGGAAGTGCTCAAGATATAGTGGATACCAAAAAGAGTCTGAATACAATAATGCGTGCCAATATTTGCAGACACGACTGCAAAGGCATAGGTGTCGTATATCGAAATATTTGAATACTTTGTACATGACCTACACCCATTTGTAATTAGAAAGACGTTTGCATAATTAGGAATAAACGCATAAAAAGAGCTGCTAGGCATGTTTAAAGACACATAGCCGTTGCATAAATAAAATTGCTTGACATTGAACGTTTTGGTGTGGTTTTGACGAAAAACATACGTCTTCGGGGAGTCCATTGCCTGATTTCTTTAGAGAGGCCATTGCCTTTTGAAAGGCGTTGAGCGCGTCCTTTTCGGCAAAGTTGTATAAGGCGCTTTGGTTTTCTATTGCTTTGAGTTGTTTAACTCGCTTTTTTTCATTTTTTCGTTTTTGGCTCCGATCGGTCAGAGGCACGCCATTCTCGCTAGAATATTGCTTAGAATATTGTTGTCACTTGTACACATAAAACAACAATATCTAGAGCCAAACAACGAGGTTTCTAAAATCAGGTCGCAATCGTCTCGAAACGTACTCTAGATCGCTAGATTTTCGCACAACGCTCATCCTCGCCACTTGTAATAACCTCTTAGTACTTTAAATTTAGGGTGCACTTTTGCAGCTGTATAACTAAGGGTCTACGTATACACTTGGCTACTATGCTCCGTGCTGGCGCCAGAGTTGCAAGCACTTTGTAATTCCAACTTAATAAGGTGTATCGAACTAAAGTCCCAAAGTACCATCTAGCTGAACTCGCAAGTAGGCACGTTAGCACAATTGAGGTCTTGATTTCAAAGCTGTCCATTTTCAAAATCGGACTTACCGCAATATCTAAATGAAATGGCTTTTTATTAGTGCCATACGCCTAGATATTGGACAAGCTCGGACTCTCTTTCTTTTCGAGAATTCAAACGGAGTGTCATTATTTTTCTTTTGTGCTACGCGTTGTAAGGTTACGTATCAACTAGTTTCTGTCATAACGCAATACATTTGTCACAAAATGAGTAAGTTTACCCTTTTGCCTTTTTTTAGTTTTAGCGCTTAGATTATACGAACAAACGTCACCTTCATGGTTATGGTATTAGTTAATTACTTAAAACCCTCAGTACTCAAAAGCGCCAGATGATGTTTTACCCTTGCAGTAGTATCACACTGCGGCAGCTGCGTTCCTGGCATTGTCCTCAGCAAGTCTTATAAGCGTAAAAGAAAAGAGGAAGCAATAAAAAACTGGTTTATTGGTTTTTTCAAAAAAATCAAAAGTCGGCAGACATGATATTATTCCAAACCTCTATTGATAGTTTTGGGTTTGATACTGAAGCAAATTTTACTGTTAAAGATATAGAATCTGATGAGAAGAGAGTGAACATGTTATCTTGCCACGTGACTGGTAATACAGGTTTACCGTTTTCTCCATCAAGAATCTGAGCATGGATAAAAAAAGCAACATGAGATGTTGGGTTTGTAATTGTAACACGTGCTGTAGTTTCACCTTTTGAAGTATTCTCTATAGTCATACTTGATGTCAAGGTTATCTTTGGTAGCCCTTCTAGTTCGTTGAAATCAGAGAATTGAGCACAAGCTGTTTGGTAAAATGTTGATTTTTTCCAATCCAACACATCTCCTTTTGATGATTTCCAATACGTGTTTCTAAACATTTGATCTTCCACGTGATATGTCACGTGTATAAAATAGAATTTTATATTTGGGTGTACTTTAGGTAATTCAAATATCTTAAGGGTACCATCGCTGGGTATAGAAAGGGAATCTTGCGATTTGGAATCGATAATATTTCCCTCAATATCATAAATTGTAGCAGAAATCTTTGTTGCTGTTTGTACAGTATACAAAGAGTTTACTGCCCATATTGAATCATCGTAATAGTTATATTGAATATTAACAGGTGTCAAGGCTTTCTTAGTACCAAAGTAGGAGCCACTTGGATTCAAGTAGTAATCGTACAAATGCCTTAACAAGAGCCGGTTAAGAGGCTTACTGAAAAAAAAAGTGTTTGGTACCATATCATTTCTGGCCAAGCATTGTTAAGCATCCATTGTATAACACCAGTTGAATGGTATTTATACTGCGAATATGATTCAAACATTGCACGATGGCCTTCATAAGCAGCGACCTAGAAAAGATTTATTTTTTTTCCTTTTCAAAAAATCCTGAATAACTATCTTGTTTTTTGTGTTTGTACCTGCGATCTATACAAGAAAGTCTTCGCTGAGTTGGATTTACCATATCTAGCATCTTGTGCAGGTGTGAAATACTTCAAAGAACCAAATAACCCTTCTGTATTACCACAGTGGTAATTCCAATATTCGTTCACAGGCCATTTTATCTTGAGGAATAGTATCAACTAACGATTCGTATGGCATTGGCGCTCCACCAGGACCACCTATATTACCAAAAGTCAATCAATAGAATAAGATGAATTATACGGTATCTCCTGTACCTTCTGTTAAAAACCCAAAAGCTCCACCGAGTTTCTTCTCCTCTGCTCCAATGTACCAGTAATCTAACAAAATCATAAATAATGAATCTTTCAGTATAATCTTTTGAGGTGCGTACCAGGAGGCACCCAAGCGTATGGTCCAGACATTTTAACACCTGTGGGCCCAGTTATAGATGATGTTAATGCAGATGCAGAAGCAAGAGTAGGAAGCACCCAGTTCTGTTCTTTGAAAATTGAAAGGTACCTACAGAAAAATCAGTATCGATTGTTCTTTCGCATTGGCTTTATCGCACTCATTCTCAACCTTTGATGGTGGTAGTTCATCACTACTGTATAGAAATACGAGTATAGATGCGTGAATACGTAATCGTTTGATTTGAGAACGCAAAGAATCACCAGAAACAGTATACCTTGAATTGTATTAGAAAGGCTCTTGAATGCATGTAAAAATGTCAAAATTCCGACTAAACTTCACTTACTGTTCTGGTCCCCAATGGCTCCAATGTTGCCATGCATCACAGCAACACCATCCAGGCATCAATAATATTCCAAGTGAGTCAGCAAGTTCAAAAAAATAGTCATTTCCAAATTTCCCTTCAAGGCGAATTGCATTGAGATTAAGATCAACAATATACTCAAACTCCTTTCTCATTTTAGCTGGATCCATCCTATAAAATAGATCAGGTGACCAACCAGCACCTCGTATGAGTATAGGCTATAACAAAAGAATAGTTTAGATCCGTGATTTTTGTAAAAAACAAGAAGAGATGCCGTACCTTGTTGTTTACCTTGTATAACCTGTAACCTTCGGATGTCAATTCTGAAGTTGCTTGGCGTATACCGAACTTTACTGTCAAATTATCGCTTTGTGTTGACTCACCAGTAACAGTGAATGATATTGATAGATTATGAAGTGTAGGAGAGCCCATTTGTCGAGGCCACCTGTCAAAAAGAAAAAGTTTCAGTTGGAGAATATGTTAAAGATTGTTTTACCAAAGTTCAGGATTTGCCACATTAAGAGAGCTGAAAGAATCGTTTTTGAAGAAAACAGGTTTTGTTGATAACCCATCAATTGTTACGTCCATCTTTAGTCTACCAATACCTTCTACAATAGCATCAACACTACCAGAGATGGCTTGTTTATTGTGATTTGTCAGTTCAACCATGATATTTAGGTGTGCCATTTTCTCTCCATTTGAAAGTGTTGTTTCAACTTGAGGGTATCTAGTTCGATTAAAACGTACAATTGAAGTTAAATCAGTACCTAACAGTTACACCACCATTAAAAGATAGCGATACAGACCTCCATAAACCCATATTTGCATCTGGCGGATTAGGAGCCCAATCAACAAAAGAGATCGCAAGATCAGTGTCTGGATGACCACCTAATGCCCGATCTATTGGTTTGAATGTCTCAACAGCAAGTACATTCATGCTTTTATCATTGTATAGAGGCGTTATATCAAAATCGAAGTATCTAAAAGTACCAACGACGTCTTTTACGTCACCAATTTTCTGACCGTTAAACCAAACCTAAAGAAAAACCTCATGTCAGTTCCACTTCAAGAAAACTTTTCAGATGATAGTGTGTCGTACATTGGCTTTATAGTTTATTCCTTTGAATGTGAGTTGAGCATTATTGCCTTTCATAGGAGCACTAAACTGGCAACGATACCACCAAGAGTTATCAAATTTTGAAGTTGAAACATTTTGTAGGTTTAACCCATAAAAAGGGTCTTTGTATACACCATTAGCTACCAAAGACGCCATGACTGTAGATGGTAACGTGGCATTGTACCTATAAAAGAACACGTGAGAAACCAACAGTAACTATTACACGACGTAAGCGAAAGAGACCTGTCGTATGGCAGGCGAAAAGGCTTCGCCATTTTCGCTTTTTTTTTGGTTTTTTGACAAAAACGAAAAAATTTTCTAAAAGCCGTAGAGCGCACCATCCTTCTGGTTTGAAGGTATCTCTTGATATATCAGCTCCATTTGGGTTCGTTAAAGCAGTTGTGGATTGAAGTTTACATTCAGAAAGCTCAATAACACTGCTAATGGCTGTACAATACGTCGCGAAGAGAAAAACGCAACAAACAGTCAGAGATGAACGGTTGTTGCTCCACATGCTGATATCATAGTAGAGAGCTCTTTTTTCATAGATTACGTACATTTGAAGCACGTGGATGGTTTCGTCTGAAGTAAAAAATACACCAATACCGCCAGACCGCAATAATACCACAGAGTTTTCGTTTTCAAGGTCCACAAAAGTCCACGACCATGGCTGAAGTGGTGCCACTTTAATCCAATTTTGTTTTCCTTCATGTGCTAAACAACACGTTCTTTGTATCATGTACTAGTATTCTAGTACAAATTAGAAAATGGCCATGTTGAGTTGATGTGCCTTTGAAGCGATCTTTTTCTCTTCGTTTTAAAACGTGACCAGTTCCAGTTTATTTGTGGATAGTGGTCCTGTAACATGTAAGGAAAATATCTAACAACGCCCTGACCACCCAAAGCAACGAGTTGTTGATGAGAGACACGATACCTTCGAAGTGAGTAAGAATCAATTGCAAAAAAAGGTTCAACGAACCAGGTTTCTGGAGCGTCAATGTGGAGTGTTGCTTCAGCCTTTTCAACAAAAGCAGCCATATTGGTTATTTCTTTCCAAAAACCAGGAGGCTTTGAGTCTCCAGCGATGGCTATTGACCGCTTTCGTTTATACTTTTTTCTAGGCTTAACAAGAAGAGGCGGCTTAACACTAGATACCTGTTAGTGCTGTAGAAGCGTGTACACGTTTCTGTTTTATTACTCACTCTCTAAAGTTCCATGGATGCGCTGGGTATAAAAGTTTGAGTACCTGTGTAAGTGTGTATCCGCTATAAGACAAACAAGTAAGTTCATATTTTTGTTATGTATTTCGTTACCTTTTTAACCCTATTTTGGCTCCATGTGCGTGGAACAAATATGGCTTTATAGTTTCCCAGTCATCGAGTACCTTAATGTTGAGCTTGTCGGCAATCCGGTCCAAATCTCTTTTGACTTTGGCGTGAGAATCACTTTGAAAAACGTTAGTTAGGATGATCATCCTTGGTCTTATTGCAACATACACAAACTTGTAGCTGAGCCAAGTAACCAAAGGGAAAGCTGTCGCGAGTACATTCTCTAAGGATCTACCATACCTAAGTAATTTCGTAAGCACCTAATTGTGAATTTCAAACGTACTGTAGTAACAACTTCTTCCCACCATTTTCGCTAACAGTTTTTGAACTCACTGAGTACCAATCATCTAGGGTATATATTCCGAGAGTAGACGCTAAAGAATTTACCTTGGCGGCTGTTGTTGATTTTTTATGAACCAGAAGATCCGTGCTGGGAAGAATAAAGTTAAACAAAGTCATCTTCCTAGAACATACTCGAATTTCCAGAGTAGCCATTTATAACTTGGAAAAGCAAGTCGTAGAGCTTCGCCGAGCGTCTTGTCTATTACTCTACTACCGCCTGCATATCCTCGTGCATCCTCAGTAGTCAAGTTGTACCATTGACTACAATCTTTAATGTTTAAATGTTCAGCTAAAGTTTCAAGCCAAGCACGAGGTGTTTTCATGTTATCGACGTATTTAGTAGGAGAACAACTTGCAAAGGAGTTATTTGCATGTACAAAGAAGTGACGGTAGCGTACTTGAAGTCATTGTCAGACCATTTATAATTCGGGTATATAGTTTTAAGAGCGTTGGCAATAGAGTGACAGTACCTAGAGAAAATATTGAACGGGTTGAAGCGTTTGGGTACTAAAAAAGCAGTAATCTAAAAAAAAAAATGTACTTGAACATGACACCACCGCCTCCTTCGTTGCTAACATCAGACGGTGTGCACTGGTACCAATCAGCCATTACTTTGTAGTTACGCTTTTGTGCAATGTAATTAAAACACGTGCGCTGATTTTCAATATCATGCCAATACCCACTTGGAGCAGAACTAATAGTGCGTGAGCAGCAATAATTATGGGTTTTCAACTCTGTGGCAACTTACACAAATTTCCATGGAAGCCAGTTGTATTTTGGGTAAACGGCGGATAACGTTGCGAATATTGAGTTTGCATACGCATTTAATAGTGCTGATGCACCTGCTTCTGACATTTTAGCTGCTGTTACGCCATACCAATCGCTTTTACATAGAATGCGTAATTTAGGAGCGACAGTATCATCTAGACATTTTTGGCGGTTTGTAATCTCGTTCCAGTAGCCTTTTGGAAGCTTTTGTACTCGCTTGGTCGCTCTAACAGATAATCTCATTACAGCGTTTACCACGCTATGGTGGCGAGAGTGAAGTTGGGGTACAGTTTATACGTGTCACTTAGAGCGAAAGACCTGATGCCGCTTAAACTCGTTGTAGACCTTGACAATTTGTGGATTTATGAGGTTCTTGGTTGTTTGTACAATTATTTATTTTACATCTTGTTTTTACTTGTCGTTTAAGTTTGTTGAGCTAGAGCTCTTGCTATTTCTTTATGATTTCGCGCGGCTTCCTCTTTGAAAGCCTATCTGTAGTGAGTAGCGATCAAGCCAAAAAAAAAATACCGTACCTCTATTTTTCTATCCATAGCACCGCGAAGCACGGTAGTTTTATGTTGCGCGAGCATTCGTAAATATTGCTCAACAGTTAGCGTCTTGTACTCTGCTTCTGACAAATTAAGCGTTGATGGTCTGCTTGCCATGTTGTTTTAAACCGTTTTGAAAAAGTAGGCGGGAAATTCAAGAAACCAAAAAAAAAAAACGAAAATTGCGTCAACCATCTTCTGTCCTGAAGAGCAATAAAAAAAATGTACTGACGTAATGAGCAATTCAGGTAGCGAATTGGAGTCAGTGAGTAGTTCTGATATACTTGCCGATCCTGTGAAAGGAGGTAAAAAGAGTAAGTTATCAAAATGGGAGTTACATGGTTGGTATTCATATGATTGGTACGCTACTTTTGTACCGGCGAATGTTCGAAATTGCTCTTATGGTATCTTCTAAAACCCGCATATGTGGCGTCTAAACGCTAAAAAAACGCAGTATGCGAGCCAGTTTCTTTTTTTGGCGTTAGTAACACTGATTTCTTTTCTCCTTAACGCGTTCGTTTTAGGGCGAACTCCGTGTACCCATACGTAGCCATAAATGGCTTCTTACCAATACTACTCAACGATTACGCAAAGTTTAGTGCAGGAACAGATTGCAAAGTTAATCTTGGCTGGCTGAAGCTTAATCCAGCGTACGATAAGCAACAACTTAATAAAACGCGTTTTGCGTCACTAAACAAACGTTTTGACAATTTATTTCCTCCACAGGTCCTACGCTAGCGTCATTGTTGGTCTTTCAGTGCTGTTCCAAATCTTTGCGTACTTAATATTTGGTAACGAGCGAAAAACGTCATATTTCTCAGTTGACGTTTTTTTTCCTTTTTAGGTTCATTGGCTGATTTTGGACCTGCAAGAAAACCTGCACTTATAGTTTCTACAGTATTAGGAAGCTTTATGACTATAGCAATTGTATTTATTGGGAGTTCATCGTTGTATTGGTTAGTAGCAGTACTAGCTATTTTTTCAAATGTAATGTTCGGATTGGGAAATATTTACTATAATTCCTACCTTCCGTTTTTATTACGGGATCATCCTAAGGTCGTAGCAGCAGCTCATAAGAGTAAAAAAGAGAAAAGAGAAGTAAGTACTTGAAAAGAACAATTTACGGCAAGGCAGTGGTTGTGTAAAAGTAAAACGAAAAAAACTGATTGATTCTTTTGAGGTTGAAGATAGGGTGTCCAATTATATTTCTAAAATTGGGTTTATATATGGGTATATTGCTGTATTGATACTTCTTGCTACATCTATTGGCATTGTATTTTTATATACAGAACCAATAGAAGAAAACACAATACGGTATGGACCATTATTCCCTATTGTGAACGTTTACATATTCAACTTTTTTAATTTGTAAATTAGTTGTCAGGATTACTTAGACACGAACTCAACTCAGTTTATTGAAGATAATAGTACAACAGGGTATCGTGTCGTAAGTTTATTTTACTCATTTAATCAATAACAAACTTTTACATTCAACTCACTTATATCAAGGCTATTGGGATATCAGGTTTGTGGTGGTTTGGTTTCTCATTTTTTTCCTATTTTTTACTCCGACGCTATGTCGGTGCACCATTACCTAAAGGAGCAAACTATGTTACCCAATCATTCAAAACGTGTAAGAAAAATCATAGTATATTGTTCCAGCTTCTAAATACCTGATAGTGTACCAGACCTTTGTCAAAATTAAAAAGTTCCCTAACTTGGCAGTGTTCCTTGTTGCTTGGCTTATTTATTCGGATGCGTTTGAACTCATTGCGTAAGTCTCTCATTTTGTACTTTAACTCAACTAATAATAGGTCAATGGGTACCTTATTCGCTAATGAAGAGCTTGGAGCACCTGGTGAGGTGTTGGCAGGAGTTTTAATAGTGGTATGTATTGATGAACTCTTGAGCTTTCTTTTTCTAACATTACTTTTTTAGACGCCTGTTTGTGCTTTGATAGGCACTATATTCTGGTTAAAGATCAAAAAGTGGTTTAACCTAAGTAACAAAACAATGCTTTTTATATTCATCTGCTGGCTTCTTGTACTACCAATCTACGCTTTCTTCGGTTTTACAGGTGTTTTTGGTAAGCTAGTTGACAACAAGTACCATACGAAACATGTGCTAACCTTTTTATTTCTAGGTCTTGCAAATCAATGGGAGTTATTCCCAGTTGTTATTTGGTATGGATTTGTATTAGGTGCTCTTCAATCTATAAGCAGGTATCTATTTTATTTGGGAGGTTGGGTTACCAACGACACCTTTGGTGTTTATCAATTTGCTTACTGATTTTTTTTTAGAGTTTTATTCGCTAGTCTTGTTCCACCTGGCTACGAAAGCGAGTTCTTTGGTTTCTTTGAAATCACAAATCGTGGTAGTACTTGGATAGGTCCTTTTATTGCTGCTGCATTGAAAGAAGGTACAGGAACTCTACGGTGGGGATTTGTGTACATATTAGTGCGTGTTTCATTTAGTTAGTTTTTATATTAAAATTAAACATTTCTATAGTTAGCTCTTGGTATAGCTCTACCAATGTTGTACTTTGTTGATGTTAAGAAAGGTATAGAGCAAGCTGTAAAGGGTGTAAAGGATTTAAGACAAGCTACAGATATTGAGAGTAGTGAAATATCACCTAATGTGGTATCTCCTAGTGAACGATCTGATGTTGAACTATCCAATTCTATGTAACATTGTGTAACAATCGAAAAGTGTAATAAACTGGAGATATATGTACTAGTTAACTACAAACTAATATCATGTGCAATACATGTGTAAACCATACCTGTTGGGTGACATAACAACGGCAGTGACGGTTGGATGCAAAACATGTGATTTGATTTCACAACTTTTATTTAACGTTAGTTGCCCTCTATAAGTATGTTTACTTGTGTGGCCAATGTTTTTCGAAGACTTTGTGGCTTATATAAATAATTACCTACCAAATAATAGCTCTAGTGCAACGTTCACTAACAAACAGTTTATTGCTCACATTGAAAATCTAAGCTCATTAAAAACTGAACTTATTTTTTTTGATAGTGCTTTGTATTTTTCTACCAACGCTTTTTGTCCATCTGTAGGCTCCTAATTGGAATAAAAACCATATTAATGTACAAAAGTCAAACAAGTAATGCAATAACTGGGCAAATGATTCAGCGTACTTCAAACTTTTGACTTGAAATCTCATGTAGAAGATCTTTGGTTGCCTCTTTAATACTTTCCCAATCCTTTTCACCACGTGTTAACACCTAAAGTATCATTTTGAGGTGATATCAAAGATTTTAAATAATGTTTCTGTAAAGCAGGAAAAGAAGAGAAACAGTGAACATGTTGAACTCTTGGCTGAAAAAAAAATTGGATATATCACAAACCTCTTTTGCCTGCTCATAATAAGCAAGTATATTTCTCATCATCCAAACTGTCTTGTACAAAGGACACCATCTTTATCAATCATCAATAAACAATAATAAACCGAGAAAATGATATGCCAATGACTTACCGGTCGTATGTACTAAATATGTTTTGTTCAAGGAAATCTGAAGTAAACATATCAAAGATGTGTAGAACCAGTTTCTCTTCATCTTTGAGATTGTCCTACCAAATTTTTAGAGTTTTATTGTATATCCAAGTATTTTATTGTATACTTCATGCATAATGATTGAAAAGAGGCATAAAGCGAGAAAAAAATGAGATTGGTTAGCAACTTTTGTTTGTTCTAAATTTGTATTTACCTTTCCTATGGTGCGTATTACGCTCTCAAGTTTTTGTTTTTGATGGCATATATTCACCAGTGACTCTTTCAAAGTTGTAAACTCAATGTCAACACTCTATAAACATTGTAAGCAAACAAAAAGTAAACCTAACAAAAAGTCTTGTTAGTTTGGATCATACTTCAAAATAACTTTCAAGGGCATCCTTATAACCATTACAACTCTTATCAATAGATAAAATTGGAAGCCCTATTCTACTTTGAAGTAGATACATCGCTGAAGGTGTAAATGCCTTGCTTGCAGCTGAAAAAAAATTACAAAATAAGACTTGAAGTATTGTCAAAAATAAGACGTTACCATAGGTCTCTGGTGTATCGAAAGAACCAATAAACGTTAGCGATCCGCTACGACAGTCCGATCCTATACATGTGACACAACCTGCCCTAGAAAAGACCTTTGATAAGCCATTTAAATAATGTTTGGTTATTACCTGTCAAACGCGCTTGTAAGAGCGCTTGTAAGTGCCGTATCACTTTGGCCTTTAGTGCCACCACTAACCAAAGTTGACCACATTGATATGCCTTCCGCAGAAACAACCACATTTAGCCCCTGATCTCTGTAATACTCAGCAACTGTTATACCTATGGGATTTTAGTAATAAACTTTTCGAAGCTTTAGAGAATGACCTGTATACACTGATGCCTTACAAACGCTTTCTTGAGTCCCTTGGGGAGCTACTATAACCGAGGTACGTTCAGAACAAGATACAGAACCTCTCTTATCAAACAGTAAGTATTTGTTGTATACAATGGATTGGTACTTGATGGTTTGCTCCAATAGAAACATGTGTCTCTGGTATTTCCATCAGGCCTTCGGTTGTCCTATGTCCTTTCTCATTACAATAAATATGAACATACACGTCAGCATCTCCTTTGGATAGTAACATATAAAAGAATGCGCTTTTGGCGAAGGGCCTATACGGATAAAGAACATGCTTCCCACCTTTTGCAAGCCTAATAAAGAGTAAGAGTGATCACGTTTTCCTTGCATCAACGTTTTAGTAAAATATGCTATCAGCAGGTTTTTTTTAAATCACATACGTCGATAGTATACATTCCCTCTGGTATAATCCAAGTTACTTTACCTTTAGCATTTGGACTCAAGAGTATCTTGTGCGTTACTAATTCTGTCTCTTTCACAATACCAATGATATCTCCACCAACTAGAGCTTGACCAATCTATAAAGGACGAATTAAGTGACAGATGAAATTGACGATCAACGTACTACCACTTCTTTATTAGGAACAAAGGGCCATTTCTTAGTTCTATCAAGCCTTGTGGATATGTTTTTAGGAAGTACAGCATCAATACTTTGCAATGGCCGCAGTAAACCGTCCGAAATTGAACCCATGATACCTAACAACTACCATCAAAAAACCGGTTGTAAAGGAAAAAAAACTATACCTGGACCAAGTTCAACACATATTTTCTCTCCAGTCGCAACAACTGAGTCTCCAATTTTTACTCCGGCTTAAAGACACGTTAGCAAATAAAAAATGATACCTTGACTGGCCAGGCTTTAGAGTGAAAACGAAAGGTTGATGGTTTCACCAACAAAAATGGCAACTTTTCTCTTTTCTTGGACGTACACGTGCTATACATTTCAATATCGACAATGTTCCCTGATATTCTAGTAACCTCTCCAAGCAATTTTAACGGACCAATAAGTACCTACAGTGACAGATGAGCCTTTTGCAAGAAAAAGTTGGGTTCCTCTCTTACAGCTTCATAGCAAAACGCTGTTGGGATACAAGCAGTTACACCTTGTATTGTTAGTTAATTGGCGTTGATTCAAAGCGTTTGGTGTACTTACAGCCTCTGCTAACTGATAGAATTGTATTAACTGTTGGGTTTGTTCTGTTGGTGCTCATAGGTGCGAAAATAATGTATTTTATGAATAGTAACGTCGAATAAGTCAGAGAAGAGTTAGAATAAAACTAGTTCCACCCCAAAACCCCTCAAATACCTAATAACTTTACCAAACGCAACGGTAACTTATTGTGCTGATGTATACCTCGCTACTGTGACAATTGAAGCGAGAAAAAGAGATGAACAATTGTATGAAAACTCGCTTCTTTTCGTACAACTTAACGTGGCTAAATAAATGCATTTTGGTTTGGCTTCATCACGTGGGTTTGAGAGGGGATTTTAGCTTGACGCTTCTCCAGCAGATCACATTTAACCGGCAGCAACTGGCTTTTTTTGCTAAACGTAAGTCTGTCTTGACTTGAATGAAACAGAAACAAACAATGGAAAAAGCACTAAGAGTAATAGAAAACGAATAAAAAAAGTAAGCAAAACTGGCTAACCTAGACTGCTGTAGTAAAAGAAACCTTTATTCTATTAGCAGCCATGTTACCAAGAACATTGATGAATAATGACTTCTCAATCAAAGGAACCTTACATTTTATAACTGTATGCTCATACAATCTGATCACTTACCCCATGTGCTTACTGTATCTCAAAAAACTTGTACTACAGTTCTTGGTAAAATCTGTGATTGCTTTAGCAGTGGCTACACCGCTACTGTTTACATATTGTTATGAGCATGTTATTTATTGTTTACGTTTACAAGAACATTACAAATGATACAATAAGGGCTAATGTACGAATTACGTTTTGTGCCTACAAGACAATATTGAGTCAATATCTAATACCATAAAGTTGGCATACGCAAGTGCCTGATGCAGTTGGTTGTATTGATACTTCAGTTGGCATAGAGCTACTTGATGGAGTAGCAGTTGGTCTAGAACTGTCTGAAGGCATTTGTGTACTTGGAATAGAAGAAGTTGGAGTAGGATTTGTACTTCCACTTGGTGTAGCTGTACCAGTAGTTGGATTTTCTGTTGGTGGAGAATCCTGTAGTTTTTTGCGTTAGAAAAGGTATACTAAGTACTTACCTTGCTACTACAGTCAGCGGGTAATACATCATTAATAGCTTTCAACAGAGATCTAGAAGAATATGACCCTGTTCTTGATACGTCTTGACTGTCTTCCCAGTACATTACGCCAGGAAGACCTTGCTCTTTCTATAAAGAAATAGTAAGATTGCTACGTACTAGCGTTAATAACATACAGCATAAGTTGTCTTATTTTTGATGAGGTCAAAGCCATTGAAGTAAAGATTGCCGACAGAGTTTATAGAAGGGTCTTGTGTCTGCGTTGGGTACATCTCTACAATTGCAGAGTAATCCCAGTTCGTAACAGTTGTAGATGTGAATTGTTTGCCATAGAAAGGTAGACCGAATACCACTACACTTGTATAAGAATGCTATTATAGTAGAAATAAGAACTTTGAAGGGTGTACATTTGTCTGACGAAAACCCACGTCCAATCCAGTATGCTATAGATGCTATACTATGAGCTATGAGGACCAGAATCTAACGGATCCCAGCTGCCACGATAGTCATAGGCCTGAACACTATGAGTACCAAAACAAGGAGTAAGAGAGGAACCAGTACCATTACATTCCAGTAGTGTGCTGCATTTTGTAGGTTGGGTACATCGAATCCTTTGCCAAAAAAATCTGTAGCAGCAATATCGGCTTTGATTTTGATTAACTAACTTATTGCAAAAATAAAAAAACCAATAAAGTTGTACCTGATACTTCAAGCCCAGCAGAGTCTAGTTTTTGGAATAATTCAGTCATCAGCTCAGCGTGTTTGTCTCCAATTTCAGGGAATTCCCTGATTCTCAAAGTTACAGGTACGTAAAAATACAAGGCAGCAACGAATCAAAACGGAATAACGAGGGTAAAAAAAATCTCCTTTTCGTGGATCACGTGATAAATACTCAGGAAAAACGGGTATACTGAACTTACCAATCGATATCAACACCATCGTAGTTGTTAGTAACAAGCCAGAGATGTATGTTATCAACAAACTTTGTTCTTAAGGCTGGCGTATTAGCAATAGACTTCCAGTTTTGATTACTTGCAGAAGCTCCACCAATACTCAGCATCATCTTTACACAACTCCCATCAGGTTTTGCCTCAAGAAGCTGTTGAGGCGACACCCCAATATTAGAATCAGGGAAGGTAAAAGTGCCATCCGATTGAGGCACAGCAAAAGCATAATTAATGTGCGTTATCATATCCCACGTGATATGACTCAAAACGCCATCCCAAGCAGGGAAAAATGTGGATACCACATTGTTTGTAGGTACTACAACATTGTCTAAGATGAAGCAACAGCAAGTGACCTACCATATTGGGACGGGGCTACTGGCGCTGAGGTAACAGGGGCTACTGGCGCAACAGGTGGTTGTGTACCATCGCAAGGACCGCTCTGGCATCTGGGACCACTAAGATGTCTTTCAGTACGTAAATGGAGATAAAATAAGAACTTACCAGAAGGCTTGTGTTTTATCACAATAACCGTATTGCGAGCAGCATAAACCTTTTTCTTTACCTGGCACATCATCACATATGTAATGACAATTCATGTACTGTACTTAACTCAGCCTGTACCTTAATACATTAGAGGATTCCTAGGCTAACCTACTTGCCGTTTATCTACATTACATTTGGCAACACTTGCTTTCTTTTGGCTTGCGCTTTATTTCCTATCATTTATTTACACGATGTCCGCGAAACAAGATATTACCTCGCAATTTGAGCTTGAACACGCTCTGTGGGATTATCTACCTGATTTCGACACTATTAACTCGGACGTCTTAACCCTCGCTACTCGCGAAAAAGAATGCTTCTATAAAGACTCTTCAGTCACAGCTAAATCCCTGCTCACACTGCGAGACACTAAGCATTTTCCTAAGATTGCCGAATTTCACAGTGTACCTTTTAAAGATTCCCTCCCTAACATACGTGATTGGCTCAGCTATATCAAACAATGTGCGTATAAGTACCGCTGGGTCAAAAGCGACTATTCTTTCGTATTACGTACCAAACTACTCGGCGACGCCCACCATCAGGGATCGATTTCACGGCATCTTGAGCAATACAATGAGGATAGTTTATCACCCACAACGCCGTCAAATCCCTCCCACATGGCCCCATCATCACTTACAAGGTTATACTTGGCGATGGACCTATTACCTTCAAATCGTCGGTGTATCCTCTCGTTCTTTCGGCTATGCGCCGTTACCTTCGTACTGGCTACTCTGTCAAGTGTCGCAAGAAGCTCCTTGTCATTTCCCAAGGCAATCGATCTGTCTATGCGTACGTCGAAGAGTTCCGCCATCTCGCCTACGATGCTAACGAGTCCGAAAATATCAACTCCCCTATGCTCCTGGATATTTTTCTTCGTGGCTTACACCCCTCCTTGCGCGGTTTAGTTTGCACCACCGCTCCTGACACCTTCGATAAGGCTGTCGGCACTGCAGATACATTGGCCCACCAGCTTGATTTTGATTCAACCTTGGCTTCTTCCTCTTCTGTGGTACCTACTATCAGCGCCGCCCATTCATCACCTACAGCCGCTCGTCCTCTTCGTCACTGTGACTTCTGTGGCAAAGATAATCATGTGACCACTAGCTGCTATCGCATGCAGCGCCTCAAGCGTCTCGAAAAGTGTCTCTGTAATCGCCCTAACAATTACAACCGTTCCTACAACAACCGCTCCAACAACCGCTCCAACAACTGTTCCTACAACAATCGCTCTAATAGTCGCTTCAACAATGGTCGCTCTCAACAACAGCGTCCTCGCTACCAGCAAAGACGCAATGTCAACAACGTCAATTCCGATCCTGTTTTGCCTCTTCCAGCTCCTCCATCTCCAGATGCCTCCGATGACGACCAGCAATATGATCTCAATGCTGTCTCCTCCTATGAAGCTGATGCCCTCGACGACTATTACAATGACGATTATTATGATTCGGAAAACCACTAAAAGGCGCTCATTTCATAGCTAGCGCCTCAGCAAACAAGTCAGCTACCTCTCGTTCCAAACAAGTACAAGCTCTCATGGGTACTTGTTTCGTCTCTGATGCTCCCCTCCCTTGCCTTCTCGACACTGGTGCAGATGCCTCTCTGATCTCTTTGCGTACCTTGAAGCGTGTTACTAACAATAAAGTCCCCGTTCTTTACACGCGTTCAGTTCGTACCTTTGATGGTTCTTTAGTCAAGGTCCTTGGCTCTCATCTGTTGCCTGTCTGTATTGGCAGTCGTACCCGTAAGGTTCGTTTCCTGGTTGTCCTCACCTCATGGTATGATGTTATTCTTGGCATGGATGCTCTCTCCTCCTTTGGAGCAGTCCTCGACATCCCTGACTCTATCTTGACCCTCAAGGAGACCGCTTTTGAACTCTCTGAGTCCATTGGTATATCCTCCTACGCGCCTGAACATGTACATTATGTACGTTGTTTGAATACCGTGACCTTGCCTGCTTTTAGTCAGGTCTAAAAAAATATACCAGTTTTTTTGGTATATACCACTTTTATACCACTTTTTTATACCAGTTTTTTATGGTATATACCAAAAAAAGTGGTATATTTTGACTGAAATATACCAAAAAAAGTGGTATATTGACCAAATATACCAACAATATACCAAAAAAAACAGGTATAAAAACAGAAAATATACCACTTTTTTTCACCAGAAAAAAAAAATATACCACTTTTTTATACCACTTTTTTTAGGTATATACCAGTTATATACCACTTTTTTATACCAGTTTTTCATGGTATATACCACTCTTATATACCACTTTATGCTTACTTATAGTACACCTGCAATTCCAGAAAATACACTTTATTTAATACACAGTTTGTGAGTTACAAGTTTTGGACAATGTCCACTACAGTTACATTACTATGGGCGTCTGGAAAATTCGTCCATCTCCATGAGCTTGCTGTACCTACTGTAAAAACATGCTGCGCACCTAATGAAAGTGGTCCCACCTGAATCTATCAATTACTAAGGCCTACGGAGGTCGGTTAATGTATATCAAACGAAAATAAAATAAAACTTTGTCTGGTACCCACGAACGTCTGTATAATACCTGCAATATAGGTTCCTCAATGTTGGTACTGGAATCAGGTCCTGCGGTCCGAATGAGCTTGGTTTGGTTAGATTCTATGATATACTAAGGTTCCTACGCACCGTTCAATGTATGACGTCCATGATCGTTCAACAAGAAAATCCATTACCAAAAAGCTCCTTAATGACCTTCTTGAAGCATACCATAAAAGTGGTATATACCAATAAAAAGGTGGTATATACCACATACCATAAAAAAGTGGTATATACCACTTTATATACCATTTTTAGAAGGTCTCATTATGTGAATGAAAAGTGGTATATACCACTTCTATATACCACTTTTTTATTCATTTAATTTTTAAAAAAGTGGTATTTCAAAATGGTATATACCAGTTCATATACCATTTTGTTGAAAAAAGTGGTATATACCATAAAAAAACTGGTATATACCACTTTAATTTTTAGACCTGGTGGGTTGACTGGCGCTCAAGTCGTAAAGGGTCATGTCACTAACTGGAACCCCAAAGTTAGACACGGCTTGATCAGTCCCATTCGGTCCCACTACTCTCAGTTTAATGTTGCACGAGGTATCACTACGTTGGATAGCTCCAAGATCTCTATTGGTGTTTCCAACTTTACTGCCAATCGTGTCAAGATCCCTGCTGGCACAGCTTTGGCTTTTCTCGAAGTCAATAGCATCCGCAGTATACGCAACGCCTTTTCCGAGCTCAAACGCATCAAAAAGAAGTTGCATCAGTTACTACAAATGCATCTTCTCACTCCCGAAGTATGCCAACAAACGCTGAAACTTTTTAAAGTCGAACGCGGTAAACACCTCACCAAGCTCCAATATGACCAGCTACTTCTCTTTCTCTGGCAGCTCCGTCATACCTTCACGTCCAACCCCAAAGCGCCTCCTCAAGCGCGTGTACCTCCGCATCAGATTGATACTGGTAACAGCCGACCGGTCCGTGTTCCACTTCGCTCGTTCTCGCCTCCTGAAGCCGAGCATATTGCTAAACAAGTGGACGAACTGCTTAAGAATGGCATTATTCGCCCTTCTAGCAGTGCGTGGTCGTCGCCTGTTCTGCTTGTGAGTAAATCGGACGGCTCTAAACGTTTCTGCATAGACTACCGAGCCTTGAACAAGGTCACCAAGAAGGACGTCTATCCGCTTCCGCGTATCAACGACGCCTTGAATCACCTGCAGTCTGTGAAGTTTTTCTCCACCTTGGACGCTCCATCTGGATTCTGGCACATTCCCATTGATGAACAAGACCGCCACAAAACTGCGTTTTCCACTCGTGATGGTCTTTACGAATGGAATCGCATGCCTTTTGGACTTACAAATGCCCCTGCCACCTTTCAGCGAACTATGAACGTCCTCATGTCTGGTTTGTCCTGGCACGTTTGCCTCGTATACATGGATGATATCATTGTATACTCTGCCAACTTTGAAGACCATTTGGTGGCTCTGCTTCTTGTTTTCGAGCGTGTCATAGATTCTGGTTTCACGCTTCGCGCAGACAAATGTCAGTTCTTTCAACCGACAATTGCATATCTTGGCCATGTCATATCTCGTGATGGTGTTCGTCCCAATCCTGAGCATACCAAATGTATTCTTGATGCCCGCTCGCCTCGCAACGCTTCCGAAGTTCGTACTTTTCTTGGGATGTCCAATTATTATCGCAAATACATCAAACAGTACGCCCACATTGCCGAGCCTCTCCAAAAGCTCATCCGCAATGAACAACCCTGGGTTTGGGCCGCTTCACAAACACGTGCTTTTAAAGCTCTTAAGACAGCTCTCACCTCTCCTCCGTTGCTGGCTCTCCCACGCTTTGACCGACCATTTCAGTTATACACAGACGGTTCTGGATATGCCTCTGGTGCAGTATTGGAACAGATGGATGACAAAGGTGTACCACGTGTCATTTCTTATTTCTCAAAAGCTCATTCCGAAGCCGAACGACGTTATAAAAATACTACAGAATGGGAATGCCTTGCACTCATCCGAGCCTTGGCTAAGTTCCGCCCCTATATCCTGTACAATAAGTTGGTGATCTATATTGACCATACCGCCATCAAGTACATCTTGGAGTCCAAAACTCTTAAACCAAAGTACACGCGCTGGGCACTTCAACTCGAAGACTATGATTATACAGTCGTTCACAAGCCCGGACGCTGGCATGGTAATGCTGATGGACCCAGTCGCAATCCCATAGCTAATGTCAACGCTGCTTCTCAACCTCTCAAACTTCGTATCACTCCCGACGCCCAAAGAGCTGACCCTGCGTATTCTGATCTTTACGAATACATTCTCACTGGAGTCAAACCACAAGGCCGTGCTGCTTGTAGGCGTGTCGTAGAACAAGCCGAAACCTATTTTATTGACGAGACTACTCAGCTCCTTTACAGACGATGGTTCCCTTCCAAGTCTCTCCCTTCCGATGAGCCCTTCTCTTTGCTTTGTGTTCCAAAATCACACGTTCCCACCGTTCTCTCTGCATTTCATGATGATCTTGGTCACCAGATGTTTATGCGTACTTTCAACTGCATTCGCCGCCGATTTTGGTGGCGCAACTGCTCTGGTGATGTCAAAGATTGGTGC
This sequence comes from Trichosphaerium sp. ATCC 40318, assembly GCA_038496445.1. NCBI lineage: Eukaryota > Discosea > Flabellinia > Trichosidae > Trichosphaerium > Trichosphaerium sp. ATCC 40318. Next base: position 27,012 of record JALMLS010000507.1, read on the forward strand.
CTTAACTGTTCCAAATGCGTAGCTCGCAAGGGCCCTAGATCCAAGCTCACAGTCCCGATGAAATCTACAGTGTCCACTATTCCTTGGCACACTGTCTCCATTGATGCTTTGAAGTTACCTACATCTCATCGCGGTAATTGCAAAGTCATAGTTGTTACCGACTTATGCACCAAGTTCGTTGAAGCCGTTGCACTACCAGACGAGAAGTCCGAGAATGTTGCAAGATGGCTCTACAATGATGTGTTCCGCCGCTGGGGCTACCCTCTACGGTTACTTTCGGACCGTGGTGAAAACTTTCTCTCTGGCCTTATCTCGGAGCTCAACAACCTTTTTGGCGTCAAGAAACTCAACACCACTGCGTACCACCCACAGACGAATGGACAAGTAGAGTGCTTTAATCGTACCTTGATTGAGATGCTCTCTCTTTACGTTAATGATGATCACGACGATTGGGATGATTTCCTTCCCCAGTGTCTCCAAGCTTACAACTTTGCGCCTCATGCTAGTACCAAGCAGTCACCACATTTTCTCATGATGGGATGCTTGGGTCGTACAGCATTACAAGCTTCTCTGGCGCCTGATGTATTGCCTCCATTAGCGCACACATTCCCCAAACAGGTTTGCTCTTGCCTTTCTAAAGCTCTCAGCCTTGCAAATCAGCACGCTGTTACGCAGCGAGAGTACCAGCGTTCGTATCATGATCGTACCCGCAGTGCCAAATTCTCTCCATATATACGCTCCCAGTGGGTTATGGTTTATGTTCCCAAACCTGACGGTGAGTTTACTACAAAGCTTTCTAGCCATTGGATTGGTCCATATCAAATACTCAAAGAGACTACTCCTGGCGTTTACCTTCTTGACAAGCCTCCCGGTGAAACTTCTTGGCACCCTGTCGTCAATGCGCGTCGATTGAAGCCCTACTGGAAATTCCGCAAAAATCACTTACCGACGCTTCATAAGGCCCAAACTCCTACCCCAGGCCCAGTTGTCACTCCGCGTTCTTCTAAAGATACGCCTCGTCGCCAGTCCAGTCTTCGTACTGTTGACACCATGGCCACGCTCAAGAATCACTTAGTACGTATTCGAGACAGTGTCCTCACTTCATCTAAGCATACTGCTTACGAAGGCGCTGTAACTGTTCTGAAGTCTTTATTGACACACGGTTCAGTTTACGTTACTAGTTTTTCTCGCAACGATGTGTTCCTTGCACGTCTTAAACAGATTCGTAGCAACGATGATTTTCTCTGCTATGTTCGTCGTCTTATTTCCGACTTCGACATTGTGTTCTCTTACGAGATTGCTAAGCTTCTTCGTTAATGTTGCACAGGAGTGACAACGCTCTTAAAACGGGGGAAGAACTGTAATGACAATTCATGTACTGTACTTAACTCAGCCTGTACCTTAATACATTAGAGGATTCCTAGGCTAACCTACTTGCCGTTTATCTACATTACACATACACGACCACCAACCTATGGGTAAGGTCAGGACCTTTTGTGTTGTTTTCAAGTTTAATTAACACGTACATCTACACCACATTCTTGGGGTGTAACAAGCACGTAGAGTAAGGAGAATATGACTAGAAACCGCGAGTTTGCAAGCATTATAAGAATTTTGGTAAACTAGTTTATGCTATTCCTAATTTGGCAATTATGACGCTTGTATATCCAGTGTGACGCGTTGTTTGCACAAAAATTACTTCAAAAAGGCCTTAAAATGAAGCTTGTGGTATTTGAAATTCCGTTGACTAAATGTCATTACAATAGATTCTGTACGACATGAGCGCGTCTCTACTTGGTTTAACTGTGAGTGGTAGTGTTAAATTTATATATTTACAGATTGTAGGGACAGGGTGGTACTAGCGACATTACAAGGCTACTAGCCCAAGCTAGCTCTCTATTAAACGCCAAGGCACCTGCAGCAGCTGCCACTATAAAACTAGAACGCCCACATGTAGCGACTCCATACGTTAAACCAACGCCTATCACACCAATTGAGAGGACATATGTTGAACCTACACCTGGCACTATCGTACAGCCTACACAACCAGTAAAACCTCATTTCCAGCCCTCTATTGTAAAGAAAGAGCCTAAGAGAGAACCTGTCGTTGTAAGAGAAGAAGAACCAATTCAACAATCGCCTGTACTAGAGCGTGGAAGAACTGCCGTCAAAGTAGTGCGTAAGGAACACCAACCAAAGGTAAAATTTTTTTAACCGCCACTACCGTTTGTTAACGCATGAAAGACAACAATTAGCAACAAAGAATGGGTAAAACAACATTTACATTGGCAAGAGGACGAAATAGTGACACTTAATGTTGGTGGCAGAACTTATGCTACAACGACAGCTATGCTTACAAATGAACGTTCTATGGGTACGTATCCCGTAAAACGTGTCACTTAAAAACAAATTAACTTGTTGGATATTGTTGATTTATTTTGCTAGGATCACGCTTAGCAGCGATTGCAAAGTATAAAGACAGTATACCGCTCCTTGATGGTGCAATATTCATTGATAGAGATCCTTATCTGTTTAATTATGTTATGAATTACATAAGGACAGGTATAATGGGTGTACCACGTAATGACGATCAACAGGATATGCTAGCATTAGAAATAGAATTTTTTGGCATCCATGTAAAGGCGTACGTTGCGATTTTTTTCCAAAAGGAAAGTGTTGGCTCTTTCTTTGTCACGTGTCTCCATGATGTTGTTTTCCCTTGTTCTAACCTTTATATTTTAAGATCAGATAAAAAGCGTAGTAACAAGCAAAGAAGGAATGACAGGCGTATCCAACAAACCTGGTAATTGCTATTTATTTGTTTCAAATTTTGTTTTTTGTTGTTCGGCTATCTTTTATGAAGCCTACAGCCAGTGCTTATTTTATTATACAGGAAACCACCTGAGAATAATTACGCTAGAGCTTCTGGTCCAAGCATGAATAATAATGGACAAGTTGAGGAGTACGCCTTTTGTTTTGTTCATTTGAAAAAAATCAATCAGTTTTTTTCACGATTTTCCTAACTACCGTAGGAGTGTATCAGAAGATGACAATGACCTCACTCTTTTCGTTGGCGGCCTTCCTTATTCAGTAGTAGAGAGTGATGTTACTTTATTCTTTAATGACCTTAATGTCACGGGTGTACGCATTATACGTGATCAAGGCATGTCTCGTGGATTTGGTTATGTGGATTTTGCTGATGAAGAGTCTGTGGCAGCTGCTCTTGATGACTACAATGGAAGAGTGCGTTTGAATTGATAAATACCTTGGTCTTTAGCCTACTTACCTCTTTTACATAGCAATTACTTGGCAGGTCTGTGACTGTTGCACGTGAGACTAAAAGAAAAAATCGTGGAGGTAGCCGAAGTAGAAGCAGAGGCAACAGTAGAAGTCGTAGATTTAATGCTGGAGACTAACCAATAACTTGATTCTATCTTCGTCATCTTCGGTAATACTATTCGCTTACATAGCGCCTACAATAGAGGAGTTAGGGCGCGCCAAGAATAAGTCACTAATTGATAAAACCAAAAACAAAAAAAACGAAAAAACCCAACAATATCAAACAACAGTGAAAAATCAAACACACAACAAACAGACTAACCCTAATCTCTGTGACACAAATTCACAAGAGCATATAAAAATTGTGACTAAGCAAATACATTATAATTTTCCTCTTTGTGCATGTCTTGAACTCAATGTTACACTCTCACGTGCCTTTTACGAAAAAAAAAAAGCCAAATCGAAGTCTGCTTTGGGTCAAAGTCATTCTACAATCGGAGTAGATGGAATCAAGAGCAGCAAAGCTTAAAAACACCACTGAACTAGAACAAGAAAAACCAACACTAACAACCCTAGTTTTAGATGCATTCTTCGAAATAATAAACAACTTACTTATAACTAGCTCTTTGAGTTGTGTACATCTCAAATCTACGAATAAACAAATGAAAGATCGGATTGATAAATATTTTGGGTCAACAACAAACCTCAAATCTGCAGTTTATTTGACCTTACTATGCCCAAATATGGCACCATTGATAATACCAAATATTCTAAATGGCACAATAACATTCATTTCAACTGATAGCGAGGAAATGTGGCTAGAAGATGATTTTGTTGACTCTTTTTATCCTTTACAACAAATATTTCAGTTCATAGAAAACGTAGACACAATGTATATCAAGTTACCGAAACATACAAAATGTGGCTGTGGCAACCTCTGCTCCATAACAGTGAATGGGCACAGGGTTTGCCAATATTGCTCAGACATAGCAGATTTAGAAGAAGAAGAGAATACAGAAGATGTAAGAGACTTACATGTTTGCAGTGAATGTGTTAGTGTCAGTAATGTACATTTTCAATGGAAGGGGCAAGATCTATGCAATGCATGCCTTGTAGAAAACGATCATCGTTTTATGATTTACTGTATTGAGCATGAAGTGATTTGGTTCAAAGAGTGCGATACTACAGGACCAGACTACAAGTCTGTTGTTAATCAACTCGGAGACTGGGACAAATTTGATGAAAGTAAATACATCATCTATAACTTATGGTCAATGGGTAGCATGAACGGCACGGTAGGAGTATGGATGTGTATGAAAAAAACGTGATAAAATTGATTAGCCAATAAAAACTGTTTATTGCTAACACCTTTTGCCATTGCCGTGCAACATTTGCTTCGCTTACATAATCATTGTCCAGTTCAAGTTTAAGGGCAGCTGTACGTTGATGCTTATGCCAAACATCTACAGACTTTTTGGTCACGAACAAATTCACTGAAGAGTTGTATCAAGTCAAAACAAGTACTACAGTTAGTCTCAGTCCGCTCTCTTACAATGAGCAAAAAGTGTATCAATGACCTCATTATTGATAAAAACGCCTTAACGCTAACTGAAGTGCCAAATGAAGTGCTTGTTAACATTTTACGATACCTCGAAGAGTTACAAGATTTCAGTAACTTCAGAACCACTTGTCACGCGTAAGAATACCGATTTTACTATCAAATAACATATTGGTAGTTATTTTGAAATTGGGGTGTCAAATGCTTTCCCTTTCTATCGCACACTATACGCACATAGATGGTTAATTGATAGTAAAGAGCTAGACGCTCATTTCCCAAAAGCATCTCCAAGGTACCCAAATTATTGGAAAAAAAAAACAGATAAACCTAAAAACACTCCAAAGCGACTGGTTTCAAAAATGCAAGGATAGAATTAAAGAAGAGAAAGAGCTAAAGAGTATAATGACTGTACGTATATTTACTCGACGCTTATACAGAAGATCATATTGTTAACGCACGTGATGGTAATAGGAAGGGGATGTAAAAGTATTTTTTGAGGATGAACCTGAAGCAGAAAAGACAACACCCATACCTGTTGTCCAAAGTGATCGACCTGTTGTTGGGATAAAGGAGATTATAGAAAACCACCCGCACATAGCTGATAGGATGGTTACAGTTATCATTGGAACAAAGAGCGAGCGTACTGCCATCTATTTACTTGACAAGCTGGTAAACATGGATAAAGATGCTGTTGGTATTTGTACTGCGTTTATTCGTGTAATGCATGACTTTGGCTACACAGAAAATATGGTACCTCAATGTATCTCACACCTGTTCTGACGTTTATTACTAAGCAAGATTTTACGGAAATTTCTACACTACAGAATTTACCTGAAAGAGCACGTGATACAGGACTTGTAGATATTGTTATTGATAAGCTGAAAGAACACCTTAATACTCCACCTGAACAACGTACAGATATTTGTCATTATGTAGCCATACTAGATGGCATAGTGGCTAAAATAAATCGTAAGTTTACATTTCAATTTTTGAAAAACATTTGAATCACTCCATGCACAGGAAAGGACAATAGCGCTCTAGAATGGATACAGAAAAACTCAAATATCAGAGAAACCATTGGTAAATTGTTTATGGCGGACAGAGAGATTAGTGAAGACCAAAACTACATGAGTTTGCTTTGCTTGAATATTTTGACACTAGTTGACTTGACTAAAAGTCATGATATATTACGGTCAATCATAGATATTATTAACGACCCAAATGGTGCGACTAAAGAAACGAATCATTGAATAAACTCAGGAACTATTAATTCAGATATTAGAACCTTCTTGGAATGGACAAGGTAGAATTGGTTATGCAATAAAAAAAATCACATTTACTATGCTTGACTACAGAATTATCGACACTACAGATAGCCTGGCTCACTTGAAGCGCATTTCATTATCACTTGTACATTCGCTACTGAGACTACTTAAATCAGAGTATATGTTGGCATACAGAGAACCGATATTGACTTGCTTGGACACAGCATGCACTCAGAGTATGGAAATAGCTTCTACCTTTTTCTTAAAATTTTCTTATACTTATGTTGCTTGATAGTGGAAGTTTGTCGTATAGTTAATTCACAAAAAGGATGGGATTTAATTGTTCCTCTTTTATCAAGTAATAGCGAAGCTCGCTTCTATAATATCACATGTAGTTTATTAACAAATGCTTCATACCATTCTGGTAAATGTGATCTCTATTGGTTGGAGGATGAACAATTAACAAAGATTGTATTTGACAGGATACTCGAAATAGACTTATCAGTGAAAGAACATAAGCGTGTACATATCTTACTACTATGTATTGGAAGCTGTGCAGACTCTTACACTAATTTACGAACAAACCTTATTCAAGTACGTACTTGACATAAAAACTTGAAAAATTCTTAACTTTAATCCTTTGTTTAGCATGAAGCTTTGTTTACTTTCTTTGTTAATGGCGCTCTATCTGGTACATAATATCAACTCTTTTTTGTGGCAAGTACTTCTAACACTATTAGGTGCAAGCTCCCAAGTGAGAATGTATTGTGCTTTCATCCTATCAGTCTTATCACTGAACAAAGAGTGTATGGTTTTTTTTTTAACTTATTTTGTATGTTACTAATACAAACTAGTTGGTGCAGCTATTGCTATACATCTACCTAAGATGGTTGAAGTGCTTGAGAGTAATAACAAGATGATTGCATTCAACGTAGCACTAACAATCGCACATACATCGTCATCTCCAGATTGTAAAGGTACTTCATACTTTACACCCTTTTTCTTCTTCCAAGGTATGTAACAACACCCCCTAGCTTACTTCACTGATGCACTTCTTTCTAAAATAAACGAATTTGCAAGAGAAGTCCATAACGCTACTGATAAAAGCGGTGAGTGCAATGCAGAATACTCACATGTATTTTTTGTGACAATCTAACTGGGTTTGTTAGTATATGTTGGTGAGGATGTGGCAAGCGCACATGACTTCTTGTGGCTCTCTGAAGTAAAATTTGAAGCTATTAAATTGTTTGGATTAGTGACAATGGAGAGTTTTGAACTACTATATGATCCAGAGGGTTGGTTAAGTGTGTTACCACAGGCAAGTTTTTTTTGTTTTTATACAGAGGAAGTAATAATATTATTGTAAACTGACTCTTCGTAGTTGAAACAATTCTTTGATACAGCTAACAACAGCAATGATATGTTTGTCAGAGATTTAGTTAACACAGTCCATAAGAGGCTTACTGTGTACAAAACATAGTACTAGGTCAAAACTTTGTAATCATAAACTGCTTTAAATAAAATTGTTATGGTTATTAGTCCGCTTTTTCTCCTGTCAAGCTGTAAATATAGAACTTTGAAAGGAACCAAAAAAAGCCTTTTCAAGTACTTGTGGATCAGTCGCATAGAAAGCTAGTTCAGGAAAGGAAGATCCTTGTCAGAATCACACTGAAGGTATTCTTAACGGGTTTGCATTATAACAGAGGCAGTTTTTAGTGCAATGATAATAAAGATTACATAATAATTACGAAGGTGAGATTTAGTGTACCAGCGATTCTAAAGGACAGTTAACATAATTTTAAGAACTCACGACACCAAAAAAATTTCGGTAATGAGGCTCATAGCATGGTAGTTGTATGTCGAAAACCAATAGACGAAATTACAATTCATTCTTTTAGATCCACTGGATTCTTTGCAAGCTTTTATGAGAAGACATACCGTTTTATGTGAACTTTCAATAGGATAAAAAAAGAACAATCACAATGTGGGAAGATAACCTTTATTCTTTTCTGTCAACAGTTTACAAGTAATGCAAAAAAAGGTCCATCTTCACGTGCTGACAACTTTACAATAAAAACGTATTTCGAACTTAGCTATTAATAGCATGTTCATTGTCTCCAATAAGACTTGTCTTCTCATTATAGCCAAAGTCTGAATCAAATTGCTTATCTTGTGGCTCATCAATGGTAAGAATAGCTTCTCTTTTTTGCCTCAAAGAGTCATAGTCTCTGTAGTACTCCCTTTAAACCAAACATTAACAAAACCAACAACTATTTAAAGCCTCAGCTAGTATCTTACCAGTACGTCATGAAAAGAGCACCAGCAATGCGCACAAGCTCAAATCCCAATACAGCAAGCTATAATGAACCAAGGTGAATAGATTATTAACACGATAGTTTCAACAAAATACAAATCGCACCCAAATAAACCATATCTCTTTCACTTTTGTTGCAGCTACAGCAATGAGAGGAACATATACTGAAAAAGAAATCACCATAATGATACTTAAGTATCTGAAGTTCTGCATAGCAAAATTAAGGCCTTCATAAACTCCACCCTAGAAGGTACAATTTAATATACTGGTACAGAAAAAACAAAAAACAAAGTGGTGCCATCAAATGCAACTCTTCTGGATCCCTTTGTACTGTAATAGGTCTTTAATGTACCTGCATTCCTACGAGTGATAAAAACGCAAAGAGAAGCCAAGTATCATCAGTTAGAAACTTTGTAATGGCAGGAACTGATAAAAATTGAGCAGTTAGCCAATGTCGAGCAAGGTAGTAAACAAGCCACACAACAACACCCATGAATATACCTGCACCAGACACGGCAACTGTCAGGCGCCTGATCGTTTGTTATTTTAAGACATGTATGTTTTATATAGACATACTTGAAGCGCTTATATTCTCCCATGGCAATGAGCTTTGTGCCAACAATGTTAGCAGCGCGACCAACAGAATCTAGTTTTTATCAATATTATCAATCAGCAAGGTATTAAAAAGGGTGTACCAGCGAAACTAGGTGCATAAAAATACAACACATTTAATACACTGAAGGCATCGTATTTAAGTTGACCTAATTGGTGTAAGAATACCTTACTAGTCAATGTTTGAATCAAAAAAAAATGAACGTGATTTTTTGGTTTTTTTTTGTATACGTCATTTTCAAATGTCCAAACATCTTACTCTTATCAATCCGGCTAGCAATCATTGAACTTATCATATAAGTTGACATGAGTAAACACCCACGACTAGAACAAAATGTTAAAGGAGCTACAGGTGCCTTTTTCAACAAGAAAAACTTCCAAATAACAATCGTCGGATGTACTTCTAAAGAACGTACAGAAACAGCCACATGTTCTCAATAGCAAAGTATTGAAATACTTTACTAGAAAAAAGAGCTTTTATATCGTAAAGTTTATACAATACGATATTTTTCGGAGTGTAAGTAACCGCCATAATGATCAAAAATGAGACTTAGAAAAAAATGAGAAAAACAAAAACATATTGCCAGGTACCAATATTGGACACTAAATATCCATAAGCAAGAGAATTTAACCCCCAGTCCGTAAAATACAGTAGCCCCAAGCTAAGTATTTAACGTTAATAGAGCATTGTTAGCTAAGGTACAAGGGAAGAAACATTAAAAACAGAAAGAAAAACGCTTTTTTCCTTCCTCTTTTTCTTTTGTTTCATTGAAAAAAAACCAGACAATACCTTACAATGAAGTCAATTGCAGCTGTAAACGTAGCAATAATAGCTACATATATAGGTTCATTTATACCATACAATACACCTTGCATTATTGTGTTGATATTAAACACAACTGCTCCTACCGACATCCTCTTGAAGAACGATCGTGCAAGTGCTCTTGTTGCATCATTACTCCTGTACGCGTCATAGATGAATTCCTTCAAGGATCAAACGTTAGCGCTGACTATTATAAATAAAATGTACGCGCTTGTAGTATGTATATTAATGACACCAAGCAAGTACCCCAAACAAGACCGGTAATAACGCACAGATTAATGATTTTGCCAACTGTAGGATATTCGCCCTAAAGTTGGAATGAGATGGTGCTACTACGATGAGATATGGCGGTAACGATTATAGCACGTTTAATTTACGTACAGCAGCGAATCTTATCCTGATTTGCGATAGAATACCACTTGCAACGAACATAACGATGAAACTCGGTAAAACCACTATATAACATCATTACACAACCGTTAGCGCACTCATTCGCCGTTTTAGTGCGTTTTGGACGATAGTGTGAGTTTTTAGTACAACCGAAATACCTGTGTTAGAGTTGGTCCCAAATGCTGCTAGAGCTTCTCTTGAATCACTAAGCACCGTTCCTAGATACCATTAACATTTTAATGGACATTTCTTGTTCTTGTTCACCAATCAGCTTTGTTTTGATAGTACTTGTTGTGATACTGAGTGCTCGTACATATACGAGTAAAATTGACAAGAGACCAAAGCGAACAACATCAGAAGCCAAAGCATTCTTAAGCGCTGACATGGCGCTTTTGAGGGTACAAAGTAGGCCGAGTTTTTAGATTAAGAAATGGTTAGACGAGTTTAAGGGCTAAAGTTGGATTCAAGTAAAAAGCATCCAAAAAGCATCGCTTTTGGCCATTTTAGTGTTGTTACGATGAACCCGTTGTGTGCGGAAAATTGATTAGAATTTACACCAACAAGTGAGGTACGTAAGGTCTTCTAATGGTGTGTAGTGCACAGTAAACATTTGGCTACGGTTATCAAGTTGTATTCGATCAAACTAAAAAAGGGTATGTTGATTTGGTTTATGCTGTTGTTTGAATCCTCTCGAGTTCCTCTAGAAGTTTATCATGTAGGTAGTTATCCAGCTGTACTAGTCCTTTTGGTGTGACAGTTCGATATATATCCATAGGCTTGTAGCTTCCTTTGACCATTTCCCCTTCGTTCAGTTGTACAATCCTAAAAGTAAAGCATTAGTATTCTTTTTGACATGTTTGCCTTACCCCAAAATGTCTTCAGCTGCAAGCCCCGCAGTCCTTATAGTACTTCCAGTGACTGTACGTAAGTCAGGTATATTCATCCAACCTGTTTTAACCTCATTTGCTAACCCTTGTATCCCTGGAGCATCATAAACATGTTCAGAGAGAACTTTTTGTAAAGTTGTCAAGAATTTCTTGTTTTCTAAAAAATTTGTTGGTTCTATTTGATACACAGTCTGACTTCTATTCAATGGAGGTTCTCTAGCACAATCATAAACGCGTTGCAAAGAGCAAAGTTAGCGCACTTTTTAATCCACCCGAGAAACACAGCATCATTTAACTGCTTTTCTTCAGGTTTGTCAATAAAAGATAGTGTATACTCTGGCTTGACTTGCTCATCATAAACAGGTACTTTGTTATCGTTTTCATCCACTTTTACAAGCCTTGCACCGTTTTCTACGTCTTCCTACGAATAGTCACGTGTTTGGAGCTTATTGTGTACAAATGTTGTAAACTTGTTTACAAGCACTGCTGGCGCACTAAAAAAGCAAATACATGCTGTTAGTGGACGTACGTCTAAAAGTATGGACTCAGTACAATAGCTGCGTTGTTTTTGTCCTATTATCTTTGCATTGGCGCGAAAAGCCTTTTTTGGCGCCTACAGCAGTTATTTTACGCATTACGCACAAACTTACGCGGTGTATCACAGAACGAGCTTTAACTAGTCTAAACATATCACAAGTAAACGAGAACGTGCTGGCGCGGTGTTTACGCCTTTTTCAATTCTCCTCGTTTACCCATTGCGACTAAATGCCATTTTGCTTCTTTTTATTCCTTCTTATGCGCTAATACCATGGCGGGAGACAAAGAAGCCTTCTCTACGGTAGAATATAAGCATTGTATTGTTACTAATTTATTAACAGGAGATACCAATGTTTAGAGTACGCGCGCAATACATTGAAAATGTCAGAACAACAGAAGAGTACGTTAAAATAATTTTAATATCAAATAACTTTGATTAGGGAAGAACTCCTACGTAGTGTACCTAAAACGGGCTTTGGTACAGTTGCTGCACCAGAGGATGACATTGATCACATGTTTCCTGCTTGTGGCATGTACGTACACTACGGCGTTATAATAATAACTAACTGATACACTAGGTTTCTAACAGGGTTCTTTTGTATATTTCCATGGATGATTGGCACACTGTACATCAAGTCAGGTTCGCTAAATCAAGGCAATTGTTCGTGTTCTCACATTTCGTTATACAGACAATCTAGTGGCCAAAACAGCGGGCATACTCAGCGGTGTTCTACTAGCAATATCGGTAGTTGTACTGGGCATCTGGTTTTTGTTGTGGGAGCACGAGTTTTAGCTAGAGCATCGAATAGAATTCTAAGCTATGTTGTAAATAAAAGTAATTGTACGAGTTAACAGTCGCCGTTAACGGCAAGCACAAATACTGAAATTGGCACCTAAAACGCCGACGCAATGGTGTTGATGAGTATGCCACTTCTAGAGGTTTTCTCATAGTGTGACGTTGTAAGAAGCCATTTCAACGAACGTAAAACTTAAGATTTTTCAACAAACAGCTTAAGTTTAGAGCAAAACACACAAACAAAAACAGTTTAACACCATGTATCAAGATTGGAAAGAAGTTAAAATTACTGGTAGAGGCGGTAGAGGAAGAGGACGAGGCAGAGGCCGAGGCGGAGTGAGCTCAAGAGGTGGCAGTGGTGGCGGTCGCAATATACCGGGCTCTAAGCGTTGTGCGTCAAACTTTTACCGTTGAAATGCAATAGTTCTATCTAGCTCATTGTATTATATAGATGGTGGCGCAAACCAAACAGGAAACAACTACCGTGGAAACGTACGCAGAATGGAGGATGAAGAAGGTGAAGAATCAATGCGCCGTACGATACTTTGATAGCCTCCATTGTAATCTACAAGTGCTTACGCTCACTAAATTTTAGACCAAAGAGTCCCAGCCAGTATCGCAAGGAAAATTCGTTCTAATCGCTCCACAAAGGGCTGGTCGCAAAAAGAGCTTGCAACAGTACGTTAAAGTGACTAAGTTTATCAACCAACTGCCACCGACTAAAACACGCTCTAGCGCCTAAAACAGAACATGCGAGTGGTACAAGATTGGGAATCTGGTAAAGCTATGTTTAATAAGCGAATGTTGGCCAATTTCGAGCGAGCACTGGGAACAAAATTGCGCTAATAACGCCAGAGGATAGCGCATTTTCGCGCTTGTATTATTGTTGTTCCCTACGCGTTAATTCGCTGGCCTCATTGTACAAAATAAAAGCCGTATTACTGCTGTACCTTTTGTATCGTATTTTTCATCGTAACGGCATGTTACGAGAATGTAGTAACTTTACGTGCTAATATAAAGCGCGTACAAATGTCTTTTCGGCCACAATGACATCTGAAGAATTGGTGGAAATTTGAGTAAAAATTTGCATACAATTTCTGCAGTTAGGATATTTATTACACGGCTCAGCTAGCTGTCGCACAACATGGAAGTTGAGCCTACCGGAGATGTTGTAGTTGATCCTATGGACGTTGACGAACCTGTTTCTAACGAGGTTAACGAAAAAGCCCGTGCGCAGGCTCTCGTTCAAGAACGTCTCAAGAAGTATGTGTTCCCAGAGTATCTACACAAAATACATCACTCTAACCCCCTAAAACAGATATTTTGTTCAGCTAACTCAAGGGTGCCAGAACAAAGGCTGTGTCTATTCATTCTGTGCAAGCAACCCTGGTGAGTGTCGTAATGAAGTCAGCTCCACGGATCCTCAAGACTGAGTTTTATTTAGCCCTCACACCTCTTGGTCGCTCACAAGCAGCGGGAATCGCTCTAAGATTAGCAACGCTTCGTTCTGAGCATTTTTGCGTGGCGAATTCACCAAATTCCACCTTGGGTAGTCACTTTACTAATATATACACCACAACTGACAATCTTAACAGAACCACCGTTTTTAAACCTCGAAAAATTAAAAAACATGGTCCAACAATCTAAAACTCCCGGTGGCGACCAAAGACAGATATTACGTTTCGTTGGCCAAGTATTTGGTGTGTCAGAGAATACTAATTTGTGTTTTTTGAAGGTACGTTTATACCTTCGCTATCACCTCATAAATCATCCTCCCTTTATCACGTCAATCAATGCAGAAATATTAAATGTTCAGAAAAAATAAGTTTTTCGATTATTTCTTTTTTTAATCATTCGCCCGGACACCTCGTTCTTACCCTGGTTTTTTTAGCAACCAACTCAAATTCAAATTGGTAGTAATAATCGTGAGTATGGAGTAGATACAGGCCTTGATTTTGATCAAGTGAAGGCTGCGTATGATATTATACAATCCTTGGTACGTATACCTATAGTAAATTCTAAGAGTAAACTATTTTCTACGCTACTTGAGATGAAACGGAATCAGACAAGGCGTATTGTTTACTCTTAGCTTTTTTCTATTTTTGAATTGGACAGTCATATACTTACTTGTCTTGAATAGTCCGATGGAGTTAAAAACTCTCTTCGTTATGCTTTCTCAAGATTACTAAATGATCTTCGTTTACCTGTGAATTACAACCAACTTGTTCGTAAAATAGAAGACTTACGCCAATTACAATTGATTTGGGAGGTATGTTTATTTTTTTTTTGGTTTATTTTCAGACAAATTTCTTTTGCTCATTTCAAGCTTTTGTACAATTTTAAGTGACTTTCATTGTTACTTCTTGTCGTTCTACAATGTGTCTACTATAGCTTCCAGCGTTAATTTAATTTTTTCGTGCAGTACCCTTACTTGGAAGATACCCACAAGGAAATTTATGGTCCTTTACTTTATTGTACAGGAAATCTACCTGAATGGGGAAGAAAGGTGTTTATGCATCGTTGGGAAGCGTACGTGGTTACAGTTTTAAATCGTTCGTGGTGTCCTTATGTTAGCCCGTAAATTACACGTGGACGTCAGTAATGATAAAGAAAAACAAATTTTGAAAAAAACCAATAATCTTTTGTTGAAATTTTCGTTTAAACTTGTATGTAAATCTTTCGTTGGAGTTTTGGGCTTTTACACTTGTGTTTTATTGATTTTGTTTTAGGCAAGGGAAGGAAGCATTTGAGAAGCTTCTAGGTAGTATACATAACTTTATAACACTACGTGTTGAGACTGCTGGTGATAGTATGATTGTAAACCGTGATGCTTTTGTTACAAAATCTGTCCAAATATTAGATATGCTATTTACAATTAATATGAAGAAACAATGGGTACATCGTGATGCATTCTATAATAATGTTTTATCTTCGAGTATTGATATGAAAGATGAGTATACCGCATGGAAGAGGCCAAGTCCTGGAACGTACGTTGTTCTTACCTCTATACTTTTCTTTCGATATTTTTTTTATTTTTCTTTGAAGAATTTTGTTTCTTGTTTGCTTAACGTGTTATGTACTCCTTTGTGCTTTGATGCTTTTTTGCGTATTTTTATGTGCTTGTTTATATGCTTATGATGTCAATCAAGGTTCTCATTCTGCTCTTGCCCTTTTGTTTTGACACCGGAGGTAAAGGCTAAGATTCTTCGTGTTGAAAGTATGATTCAACAACGTCGTGAACGCCAACATTCGTTACGTATGATGCAGATGGGTGTCGTTTCTCAACCTTTCTTGGTTCTCCGTGTTCACCGTGGTACACCACATCTCATTAGATCATCTTTAGATGAGGTAAGACATAACAAGTCTAAGGATGAAGCCAAACTTTGTTTTCTTTTTTTGTTTATCATGTGGTTATTGACGCTTTTTGTAGATTGATAGACACTCCATTTCAGACTTAAAGAAGGTATTTAATAAGGTTGCATACGTTGTTGTCTGACTTTTGTTTTAGGAGCTCAGAATTAAATTTGTTGGTGAACCTGGTGTTGATGAAGGTGGTGTTCAAAAAGAATGGTTCCAGCTTTTGATTGCACAAATATTTGATCCACGTTTTGGTATGTTTTTAGAGAAGGACGAGACTAGGTTGCATTGGTTTGCAGCTGGTTGTGAAGAATATAATGATTATCGTCTCATGGGTGTTCTTATTGGTCTTGCCATTTATAATGGGGTACTTTAGAAGACTCATAAATGTTTTTATTCATGTTGTTCTTTTTAGGTTCATCTTCACCTCAATTTTCCTAGACTGTTGTATAAGAAGCTACTTGGTATGGATACGTCAATAGAAGACTTGAAAGAGTTGGATCCTGTACGATATAACCGGCATACTGCCTTTTGGTGGTTTTTTTTCGCTTTTTTTATTTTATTTTTTAGTTCGCGTTTTTAATCGTTTAAACGTTGTTGTGACGTCTTTTTAGATCATGTACAAAAGTTTTAAACAGTTATTGGCTTTTGAGGGAGACGTTGAAGAAACATTCGACTTGACTTTTCAGTTGAGCTACAAGAACGAGTATGATATGACTATGACCCATGATTTACTACCTGATGGTTCAGAGGAACTTGTTACATCTGATAATAGAGAAGGTACGATTTATTCAAAGTCAAGAGTTGCTAACTTCCAGTTTCTTTGATTTCGCTTTTTTTGGTAAAAGAGTTTTTAACGTTTTTACGGGGAGCTTACTGTGTTTTTTTTAAAGTTTATGTCAAGCTATACTTGGAGTATTTGTTCGATATATCTATTAAGAAGCAATGGGAAGCATTCTACAAGGGATTTAGTAATGTTGTAGAAAGTGAGGCGATGCAGGTAATGATCAAATTTAACCCGAAAAATTTTGGTTTTTTTTCTTTTTATCGCTTTTTTTTGGATCGATGCACGTTTTATCACTTTGGGTGGTTGTTCTTACGTTTTTCTTGTAGTTATTCACTCCAACTGAATTAGAATTGTTGGTATGTGGTAGTTCTGAGCTTAATTTCAAAGCACTCGAGAGAGGAACTCATTATGATGGTGAGTAATATTTTTTTTTGGTTTTTTGTTTTTTCAAACTATCTTTTTTTGTAAGATTGAAAGAACTTTTATTTCTCCGTTTTGTGATTTTTGTTTTAGGGTATAAAGCTGATGATGATACTGTAAAGATATTCTGGGAGGTTGTACATAGCTTTGATATAGGTATAGATAAAAGATAATTGACTTTTTTGTATATTCTCCTAATCGTTTTTTTTTTTTTCAGGTCAACAAAAAAACTTTCTATTCTTTGCTACTGGTTCAGATAGAAGCCCAATTGGTGGTCTAGATAAATTAAATCTTGTTATTACAAAGAATGGAGAGGATTCAGAGAGGTAAGGATGAGTTCTAACGAACTCTCATTTGATAACGTTTTTTTTCGCCTTCTTTTGAATTTTCGGTAAACGTTTGTTACCTAAACCTCCTTGTTTCTTATTTTTCTTTGTAGATTACCATCATCTCATACGTGCTTTAATCATCTTTTACTTCCTGATTATAAAAACAAAGAAAAACTAGCGACAAAGTTGGGGAAGGCTATAAACAATTGCAAGGGCTTTGGTTTACTCTAAAAAAAACCAAGTTGAACCGTGAGAAAGTTTTAAACCGTTTTTTTCGAAAAAAGAAGAAGTTTGGTTTTTGATGAAAGAAGAATGAAAAAAAAAAGAAAGTTGGTTGTTTTATATCAACGACAACTGATTTGTAAATAAATAACGGGCTATTCACCATTTTTGTTTTGTTGTTTGTTTTGTTGTTTGTTTTCGGTTCGTTTATGACTGTTTGGGACTGTGTGCGTATTCATTCCTAAACTGTTGATATGAAGGGTTTTATTGTTGTATTAGAATATCTAGAAGACGTTTTAGTTACTAGGTAGCGCACGTACTCTTTAGTTCTGGGAGTCATCTCCGTTACGTGCATGATTAGCTTGTGGTATATCTTTGTGTGGTTTTTGTGCGTACAGCGGAGATCACAAATTCCGATTGGCTTTTAGGCGAATAACTGAGGTTTTATACTTGTTACTCATTTGCCAGCGTAGTGGGTATTGTATTTTGTAATTCAGAGCCGAAATGCAGACAAATGTCACGTCAACTTTTTTGTTTTTGATCGTTTTGTTGCAACGCGTTTAGTACGCAATATAAACGCCGTTGCGTGATTTTTTTTTTTCCACAATGTATAGCATCATTACCTGTATTTGGCGTAAGGACCGAAAACCTACGTGATACGCTATTTCTGACTTCGACAAAAACTTATCCCGTTGTATAGGTTAACGCGCGTAATCTTTATTAGTCGAAGTATGAAACTTAAGGATCTCTTCTTGAAAAACTAAATGACACTTTCTAAATTTATAATGTCACATCATCATGTTTGTAGTATAATCTTTCAAATACTATCGATACAACACCTTATAAGGAATCACTAATACACCATGACATTGTATAAGAAACAAGCATCTATTGTACACTTCAAACTGGACTCTAGTGTAAGCTAAGGCCTTATTGATCAAAAAAAGTTAACGTGTTTTCTCTTAGATTACAAGAGAAGCTTCTAGCCTATCTACGCTTTATACAGTTCCTATGGTTTCAGTTTGGCATGGTAAAGACAGAAAATTAAGTACGTGTGCAAAGTAGTGTGTTGATGTTTATCATTTCCTTCTTTTTTGTTTTTCGGTTAAACGATGTATGTTCGTTTTTTTTCTTTACCAATTTCTCCGTTTTGCTTTTTATGGGAAATGCTGTCGTTAATTTCAAACAAGCGTGCTTCTAACATGTACTTGTAGATCTAGTTGTTCACCTAGATGAGTTTATTGATATCTATAAACTGCTTAAAAAAGGAGTACCACAGTTACAGAAAATGCCTCTGCAAAAAAAAATAATACGTCAATCAAACAAATATGGTGGTAAAGTCATTCACGTGCCTTTGAAAACATTACCTTTAAAGTCTCGAGGAGTAACGAGAAGAAGAAATTCTTTGGTTCTAGAAAGGAGCCGAAACAAAAATAACATAAGAAATCATATACCATTAGAAAGAATGAACTTACAGTTCATTTTACACTAATAACTGGAGATGTCTCAAAAAAAAAAAACCGAACAACACGAAATGCTCAAGTAGCGAAAAACTGTTTTGTATTATATTGTATATCACTGTACGCTTTACCTACAACCTGTAAAAACCTGTTTCTATATTAAAATTAAATTCCACCTTGCTCTACAAATAAAGAAAATACCTCAAAACGATATGCTACGCAGTATGATACCTATTGTGTAACAAAATACACAATTCACAGGTAATTTGATATCAATCGCAGTTTAAACAATTCGACTTGCGTACACGCGCTAGCTAAATGGTTCAAGAAGCGTGTGTACGCCAATACGTTTGTATACAAGTTGTTTCAGATAACTTTAGATCCGAAGATAGCTGGTAAGTAAACTCCTTACGCAAACTAAGCCTCTAAGTGTGTTGGCGCAAACACTAATATTGAACGTTGATCTCGTGTCTTTTTCGGCGTTTATTTGTTTTTGGAATCCTTGCATTGTTCGAAATGTTACTGAAGCTGGTAGAATCTATACGTATATAACACAATGACAAATGAGCGCATTCAGAGGACATTTTGAAAAGCAGAAAATGAAATGGACATCAACCCATAATTGGCTGTGGTCACAATAGCGAAGCAATGCTGGAATTTGATGGATAATCACTTGCTAATTCGAGTTTGGTCGCTAAGGGTGGAATTTTGACGCAGAAATTTTTTTCACTCAACTTTTCCAAACCAAGCCACAATGTACACGCTACTAGCTGTGCTTTCTGTAATAGTTGTTGCGGCTCTAGCAGCTCAACCAGAGCATGTTATGCTCACCCCAGAGCAATTTGTAAAGTTTAGATGCAATGAAAACCTCGATACTTCACAAGCGTTTTTCTATGGTAATGGTACCATTCTTGCGTTCGTTGGCGATGAAAAGCCTATGGAAATTCTCAAATGGACTTTTATGAACGTTGGACGCTGTGTCAAGTACAATGGTGCATGGTGGCTTGCTTCTCGCGAAGTTCTAGTGTACCTTGATCCAAAAACTGGTGAGCTAATAGACAGGTGGGAAAACCCGCTAACTAAGGAGGTACGTCCGTTTTTAAAGCGAATTCGGCCCTTTTTCACAACTAGCGTTTGTTAATACGCTATTACTCCGCAAAATGGCTTGATAGCCACTATTTCTGCGATTACTGTTAACCGTCTTGTTTTGTAGACTGTACCAGTTGTTCACGTCGCAAACGATCCTGTCCAGCAACCTTTGGGTCCTGTTCCAGCAGTCAAGTTGGGTGAACTCTTCAATGTAGACGCTTCATACCCACTTTACCGCCCAAACATTATGGCCAACGACCCAAAATATGCACCATACAGCCCACAACCTTATTATTCCGTATGTATTTTAGACTGAATACACGTGACATCTACAGAAATGTGGCAACAAAGAATGTCAAAAACAAAAAAAAATTCCCTACCTTTTTGCTTATAATCTGTCTTTTAGGCTGGAGAATTCTATCATTTCTGGGGTACCACCACGAACAACTTTAAGAATATGACAGATATTCATCTTTCATGGTTCAGAGAGTCTCAGTACCTTCCTTGTACGTCAAACACATAAAACTTGAACAAAAAAGTTTCGATCAAGAATTCGAAAAAAAAAACGTGGTTCACTACCTTCTTTGCTTGGACTCTCTTCTTCTCTTAACTAATATATTCTATTTTAAGGGATGAAAATGGGAGATTTTGAGGGCGTATTGCAGTACTCTGGAGTTATATTTAAAGGATTTGATTTTGGAGATATCCCACAAGTTCTTCAAAGAGTTATCAAAGAGCGTTGTCCTTTGTACCAGAATGCACCAAAATGTGTTTTGGATAAACCAAACGTAACATCTTGGAGCTATTTTAAAGATAACTTTGATAAATACCTAGCTGGAGACAAATTCCCTGTCTATGAAGACTCTGAAAAAGCTCCTTGCAAAAAATAAATAATACCATAATATAATGGATATTTTTTGAAACTCATTGCATGTGTTTAGTATTCCAAATTACAACTCACAATGGAGCTTTAAACAATTCCAAACACAATTACTATTGACTAAAGACCACGTGATTTTGTTAGACATGTACTAAAAGATGTTTTATTGATTGTATCCTAGTCGATTTCTTTTGTCTTATCGTTTTGTATTGAGCACTTTATTTAAACTGCTTTAATTCAATGTGATAAACATTCGCAAGTGGACCAAGCCAATCATCTGTTACAGCTGTATATGACAGGTTTATACTATGTGCTTTACTTAGATATTTCATATTAGCTCCAATAATACCTTTACAGCCTGCTAAACTAACTGTATGAACTCCTGAAAGATATTTCATGCATTCTCCTGTGATTTTCTGGCACCATGATAGATTGATTGTATGCACTCCACATAAAGCCGAAATGCTCTCATCTGTAATACTATCACACCCTCTAAGATTTATAGAATGTACACCAGCCAAAGCCTTTACACCATCATCTGTAATACGTTCACAACTGGTAAGGTTTATTGTATGTACTCCAGAAAGAACATACAATACATCATCTGTTACAGATTTGGAGAACGGTAAATGGATTTCTGGTATACCAGTGAGTGCTTTCAAGCCTTTCTCAGTAGCTTTGCTGCAATACAAATGAATGTACTTCAAGTTCTTCACAAGCAATGGTGCTATAGCCAAGTCTGTTATACGTGGACAAAGCACTATAGTCAAGTGACAGACTCCAGTAACACACTCTATTCCCGAGTCTGTAATGGACTCATTCTGGTACAATTCTAGCGTATGAACACCAGCAAGAAGAGCCAAGTCTGCATCTGTGGCTTCTTTGAACTTCTGGAATGATATTTTTGTGTTTTTAAGAAGTGGACTTCCTGACAAGCGAGAACAACTTTCACTTGACCGAACGCAGATAATACCATAGCCAATGTGACAGTGGATGATTTCCAACAACCGTTTACAACATTGAGCAACACCGAACCTATCAACAACATCCACAAACGTTAGTATATAAGCTATTATCTCTGTTGGGTTGTCTAGCAAGTTTATATCACTCGAATAATCGTCGGCATCGTTTACGTCTATATGGGACTGTTCGGACATGTAATATAAACCGAAGTATAGATACAGCCTTGTTTGTGCCTAATCTAAACTAAATGAGATGCTTTTTCCTTCGTTAGCCAGGAGCTAGATAGGCGTATAATTAAAACAAATAGACAGCAGCCCACTTGCTAACCAAGCAACTTATTGTTATAGAGTTAAATAAGGTAACAGGCGCTACACAGGTAACTACCTCCTAAACTTTCTTTGATAACTTTAACACGCGCTATACGACTCAGATTGACTTTGAGTATCGCGAATAGCGGAACAACCCATATTCAAAAAAACTAGCTAAATAGATTTGTTCTAGGATTTTGGTACTCGAATAATTGCAAAGACTGAGAGGAAAAAACATTTCATTGTTTTCAAGATTGCCGACACAGTAGAAAAGAATTAAATGACAAAGCGATGATACGCTGCGATTGTTGTGATATATGATACGACTCTGAATGCCTTGATGGGACAATAAGACATGGAATATAAAAAGTAAGCCAAAGAATGGTTCAGTGATTTGTGTTGCTAACTTTATGCAAAAGTTCTATAAGGACGTGCTCACCTGTACCGGGAATGGTGGAAAACTAGAAAAAATCACTCTCATAAATACATTGTACATTGAACCTTAACAAGCAAGGAAACAGGTGTTGCTTGACAGACTCACAAATGCAACAATCAAAGTGGTAAAAAAATGTTGACACAATTGCAACATTTTTTGGGTGCTCCACATCGTGATAAACCTATTCTTCATGACTTCTATCACCATAAATTTTCAGGGTTTCCTAAGGCTAATCATTTAGATTGGTCAAACACCACAGGCGTTTACAGGTCAACTTGTGTAAGTCATTTGAAGATAATGTAAGTTAAAGATCAGTGAAATAAAATTTTGCTATCCATAATTTCTTGGGTTACTATCCATAAAGAGATCGCCTCTCCCGTAATAGTGTCCACTTGCATGGAACTTGGCAACCCCACCAATAGAATTAAGGCTTGTAACATTCTTACAACGAAACATGCAAGAATGACAATCCTTTTAGTGCTTCAAGGCCTTTATCAATAATTCTGCGATACTTAAGGTATGAAGCCCACTTAGCGTTGATAAACCTTCATGAGTCAAACCGCTTACTGCTCTTATCTTGAGAAGTCGATTTCGTAACACCACATTGAGCTCATGTCACGTGACTCGTGTTGACTGTTGTTGGTATTGATAGGTAAAATTTACCAGTGTTAAACGTAAGTAACTGCAATTTAGTTGCGATCGTTCAAAGTAATCTGGAAAAAGCTGTGCCTTGGCTCAAATGGAAACAACACAAAAGGTAGTACAGAGGATTGCTAGCGCAATTATATGTCTAACACGTGTTATATAGAGAAATATTGAATATAGCGCTATTCTTCATCTATTGTACCTTCCTATGGAGCTACAGCTAGATATTATAGATATGGATAGCGAAGTGTATGTAAAATGGCCATTACTATCAGTACAAACAGCAACAAGTTCCAGGTTTGATGGCGAAATGAAAAAACATGGCAAATGGAAGAGGCATAAGAAAGTAGTTAATTTCTTTACCAACAAAAAGGCTGCTATAACCTCAAAATCTATTGTGTATGAACTATTTACTTGGAGCCATGGTTGTCTTCATGGCGACTCCAAAACATGGCACGATAATGGTCAGTTATCTAAGCATGCTGTATATGTTAAGTATAACCTTCATGGAGAATACAAAACTTGGCATGAAAATGGCCAATTGTGGATACATTGTTTTTATGATAAGTATAGACTCCATGGACTTTACAGATGTTGGACAAAGAAAGGAAAACTAATGAAGAGTATTAATTATACTAAGGATAAATTACATGGAGAATATAAGACATGGCATCAAAATGGACAACTTAATTTGGAGTGTTGTTGTTCTAAAGGAAAAAAACAAGGCGAGTTTAAGCAGTGGTATAAGAATGGCCAGTTAAGTGTTCGTTGTTTTTATGTAGGTGGTAAGCTAACAGGAGCTTATACAAGTTGGTTTTGTGATGGCCAACCAAACAAACAGTGCAATTATTACAAAGGTAATGTTGTTCCTTTGCACAAATGAAGATACGAGTTGTAAAAAAATGATTATTATCAATTTTTTGAAGATTGTTTGGACAATATCTATGTTGCAAAATAAAGTTTCTCTGGCATTTTTACAAGTTTAAGAAGCTGAATAGTCAAGGTTTTGACATGAATTGCATTGTATGGTCAAATCCTCAGTGGTGTTTTTCAACGTGAATGTTTGACTGTTTCCTATTGGAGCTAGCCAAACTGACTTTCGGCTTTGCAAAATGCATGCTTGTGTGATCACATTTCAAACGACTTAGCTTAATGTTAACATGTTTTATTTCTTTTTTATCAATTACATCTACACGAAGTGGTATATTGTAGCTTAATAGGGATGAGAAGAATCCTATGATCTTAAGGCATATTGTCTTTGGCAGAGTTTAAAACTATGGCGTTGTGGTATCACTAGATGTTCTACTTACTCCCAAAAGTACTGTTATCAAAAAAGAGCTCGTGACGTGTTTATTAATTGTACAGTGTTTTTATTACATGTGACTTTAGATTAAACTGACATTACTCTATTATGTCTTGTGTTTATATCTTCTCCTTCACTTTCAGAGGAACTAGTACTGGTACCATTACCTTCCTCATATTTATTACCTTTTATTACTACTGTTGATTGACTAAAAGGTGATTCTCCTGTTCTTACATAGTCTTCATTATCGAAAGCAAATGTTCTTATAGTTTCTTCAACATTATTGTTGTTATCACCACATATATTATTATTATTATCCGGTCTGAAAG
Organism: Trichosphaerium sp. ATCC 40318; assembly: GCA_038496445.1. Lineage (NCBI taxonomy): Eukaryota > Discosea > Flabellinia > Trichosidae > Trichosphaerium > Trichosphaerium sp. ATCC 40318. The sequence continues at coordinate 52,001 of JALMLS010000507.1, forward strand.
GACCTCTTAAAGTAAGTTCTGGAACAGAAACTTGTGGTGGTGTTACTTTTTTTCGATGTGGTGAGAAAAAAATACAATTTTCGCTTAGTATAGCGTTTCGTTTTTCAAGTAAACACTTGAAAGCTGTAGCCTATATAAATAACTTAGAAGTGAAGTTACACAAATTGAATCTGTTAAATTCTCACTAGTTGTTACGCCATTTTTAAGAATTTTCTCACAAAAAACCAAGAAATACAAAAAAATGACAATTTGAGATTGAGGTGTGGTTCTAACTACAAAGAGATAGTTGACTCCCAAAAAGACGTACAGCTGGGTTGGAATAAAACGAGAATTTGAACACTTTCGGCTTTTTAACAAACTTGTTTGCTATCCATAAATTAGTCCTTTTTTTTGGATTTTTTTTAATACTCTTCAAGAGTTGGTCACTTACGCATTGTACCGACAGTGTACCTACGTCTAATTTTACCACTCGTACTTTCTCTTATCTTTCTTGTCTCTAACAATTGCCCTTGTAAGGCTATCTTAAAGGAGCAACAAGGATGTTTGTAGCCAAGTTTTTCAAACTTTAGATGCGAAATACTCTGAAATAAGAAAAAAGGCTCATCCTATCTCTTGTGTTTATCAGGTTTAGCGAAAGGCGCTTTGAGTTTTGCAAATTTGAAGCCCAGGTCGTTTACCATAAGAATATCGATTGATAATCGTGGTCTTGATTGCTATTGAGTAGATTTTAGGAGTTGTTTGACTTTTGTACAGTTTTTCGCATTGGATTACCTTTACTACAAAATATACGCTGTCAGGATCATTGGTATTCAGTACTTCTGCGTCGTAGTTAGAAAATAAGACATTTTGACGTTGTACCAATTAATTTTGGGTTAAATGTGCGTTTACAGCCAGTTGTAATTGGGTTCTAGGCCTTTAAGCACAAAATCCGACTTCGGGACTAAAATACCGTTGTGATCGTACCTTTTTATATCTGAAGCCTTTATACAGTTCACTAACATTTAATTCATCCCTCAGGTTGTTTTTGTAGAGCGGAATTGTTGCTAGCATTGTGGTATTCAGACAATTTGTTGTGTTCGTTCAGATAATGATGCCTTTGTTAGCTCGTGATATAAAGCCACAATGAGGAATATCAACCGGGTAATTCAAAAAGGAAAGCCTATAGCTCTATCATTGCCACTTAATCATGTTTGGTTAAGTAATCGCTTGATGCAGAAAAGTTGTCAGACGAACGGTTAACAATGTACGCGGGCGCTGAGCTCGGATTTACGTCCTACTTAGGCTCTGGCAGCGAATCCGACGAAGTTATGTACTCGTAAGGAATATTATTGCGTAAAACAACCTCTAATTATGTAGGGAGGCGTATATTGGTTCAGAGGACCCGTATGCAGATCCAAACGTGACGAAGTAAGTTTCGTTTATAGATAGCGCGTTAATATACTTGTAGCAATACTTACACGCTTGATGGGTCAAAGACTATCAGTAGTTCCGAAGAAAACGGTCAGTGAATGTTAAAGTATCCTTTCAGCTGAAAACCCGACATGACAATATCGTTTTGTTTATAGTCAACAGCCTTTTTTTTAATGTAAACAACCAAACCGTTTCACTAGAGTCATTGTCACTTTTTTGTGAATATTTTTTGACCCACGTGTTTTAGTGAAATACGAGCGTCTCATTGAATCATCTTCAAGCGATGCCTCAGACCAAGAAGAAGATAATGAGCAATATCACAGAAATTGGAATGAAGGTGTTGAAAAGACTTTTCAACAAATACCCAACTAATTTGTTCAAAAGAATTCCAGACGTTGCTTGCTATGGAAGATGACTCTCCTCAAAAGTTTGCGAGCATTAAAGATTTGGCAAGCGATTTCGAGAATACTGCCGGCTTGTATGGTAAAATAATCATTAGAGGTAACGTTATTATCACGATGCTACAAACACTATCTTATTTTTTTTTGTTTTTAGAGAAGTTCATGCCAATTGAGCACAAGACAATAAAGCCAGTTGATATTGGAGGTATCGCAGGAGGAGACAAGTGAGTACATATTTTAATCAATTGACCTTATTAACCATGGGCGTACACTAACCAAATAACGAGGTACATCGTGAAAGGCATTTTATTTAAGGTACATCAAAAGATAGTTCTTGACACAAGACTGCTGTTGTAACACGTGTAGTTTGTACATGATACGTATGTAAAACCTCTTTCCGCTTGGATGTATGGAAGAGATGAACCTTCAGAAGAAAAAGCAATGAAAGCAGGTGGACATGAATTGAAAGGGTTGATAGCCATTTATCAGTTTATCGAAAAGACAAAAGTACCTATTCATGTGCCTCTCATGCAACTCATTGATTATCGTGGATTCAGACTTATTGCTGGTATGGATATTTGGTTTAACTCAATACCTTTCTTAATAAATACCGTAGTTGCTCTTTTACCCATAGGCAAAGATACGCTTATTTACGGTACCTGTAAATTTGGATCAAGTCGTTTTGCTGATGTATCATTTAGGATCTTCTGATGGTGGTAAAACTGTTTATAATTCCGACCCAGTTTTCTCTGGGTATGTACTAATACGAGATTTAAGTTGCTTATAATCGGGTTTTTATAGGTACTGGGAAAAGGTGTGTAGGATGATGAATATTAAAGATCATATCGTTGGCAACAAACGTGTTTTTGGACCTGGTAAGTACAAGAATCAAGGCTTTCTCCATTGTTTTTGTTAGCTAAACCCGCACAATAGGTGACATTGAAGGTCATAGAGGTAAAGACAATAGATACTATGTATTAGATTTCGCTCGTATACTACCTTGTGAAGCACCTGTTGGGTACGCATGGAGTATCTAATTATGGATGGATCTAACTTTGTACTGTTAGAGTACCACGACAAATATATTTCAGGTTGATGCGCATGGAAGCACTACTTCTTAATCCGACTCCACTAAATTCTGATACATTTTCTCTGTGGAACAGATGTGATCCACATAGACGCTTACATGCTCAGGACGTAAGAGGTAAGTGACATAAAAACTACAGAATTAACGTAACAAAAACTATTAGATGCTTGTAGAATGACTCTTGCAAGAATCCCAGATATCTTGAAGCGTTACAGCGATGAACACCCTTCTGTTTTGAAAAAACAAAATATAAGTATTCCCTACCCATATGATTATGAACAATGGCCACCAAATGATGCTGAGGTGTTGAATGTCGATTACGCTGAGCATTTAATTAAAATAATGCATGAGAATGGTAAGTTATTTCGTGGACATTTTCGTCATCACGTCAATCCTTTCCTTGTTTTTTATTATTGTAGGTGTGAATGTACGTCATTTGGGAATTCTTTACTTTCAAGAAACTGAAGTGTCTCATAAACGTATGATTCTTACTGAAATGGCAGCAAGGTAATGTTTGTAAATAGTAGTGTTTCAGCTGAGCTTATTGTTTTTTTTTAAAGAGTCATAAAAGATCAAATAAGATTGATTCTTCGAACTCAACTGAGTTCAAAACAAGATAGATCTGAAGAATACGATAATACTCTTATTGCAGAATACTTGAATAACACAGTATTCAGTGCTAATAATTTGCTTGTATCGAAGTTTTGGTAAGAAAAAAAAAAAAAACTCAACTTGCATGTTCTGTTTCATTGCTGATGCGTCACCTAGGAACGTTGACATAAAAAATATGATAGTTGTGAAATTTGATAGTAGACCAATAATACACTTAGGTACACAGTTATTACACGACAGTTAGACCGGAATTTGCTAACGCTTTTATTTAAACAGGTGCTTTCCTAACTGAAGAACAACAAGACTCGAATCACAGTCTTCTTGGTGATATTATAATTCGCCTGTTGTTCATTCGATTGGAACATATCCTTGGTAATCAAAGAATCACTTAACTTACTCCTTAGCGTTCGAAGCATCTCATTTGTCTTTTAAGGGATGAAGTTTAGTAGGCGCATTCATGCTCTTCTTCCAACCAACACTGTACAAGTACAGAGAAACCGCCATGAAGCATCTCAAATGCAGTCAAGTACTATCTATTTGATTTAGAGTCCGGTTACTAATGAATTTGTTTTCTTTTAGTACCTATATTTCACAGCTTTGATATTACTTCGCTACCGTACAAGATCAAAGGAATACCTCATCTTGCAGTATCTCAAGCATTTGTTCTAACAGCTCAAGCTAAATCGCTTGTATTTTCGGATCATTTTACATCCAGCATGTACATACAACCTCTCATGCATGCTGTGTATGTTATACTACTTTTCTATCTGTGCTGAGCTAATGGAATTAAAGAAACAAACTCGAACAAGCTGTTACTCTGCTATCCAGTAACGAACATCTCCATGCTAAGTTAGGTATGGTACTGTAACCCAAGCATCAGCTTATAAAACTACTTAGCGGAATGTTGTCTTCTTTTAGCATCAGGAACAGAAAGAAAACATTATATTGAATAGTACTTAAAAGCTTTTACTAGAAAAGAAAGAGGACTAAGAAAAACTGTAGCAGAGATAAAGCTGGAAAGTATATCAAAAAAGGACTCAATTGCTCTCACAACGATCCTTTCCTTACGTACATAAACGCTTTTTACCTAAGCAGGCTGCTTAAAACTGAGGTACATCACATGGTTACGGCCTCATCTGGAATTTAATCATTGACATAGGAAGCTAGACAAGAGTTTGAAAAAGCTTTCAGACTTGACCCAAGCCTTATTAACCAAGCTTATACCCAGTTAGAGTACATGAATGTCGGCCCTATTATTCATCTTATTGTTTGTGATTTAGGTACCAGCAGAGGTTGTATTATAATATGTATAAACTACTATCACAAACAGATTCACTTGTTTGCGAAAGTCCTGTGACTCTAGGCACGTGCTATCATTTTTGTTTCTTAGTTTTTTCGTATCAATTCAAAACTATTCATGTTCTAATTTATTTTAGTTACAATACCACGTGCTATCAAAAAAGTGCAAAAAAATAACGTTAAAGCATTGCTTCTATTGATAAAGCAGATATATCGTCATCTTTCAAGGGTTGACTACCAACAAATAAATTTGTGCTTTCCAAATCTTGATCGCAAGGATTGCCTTAACGAGCTTGTTGAGAAATGTGCATGGTACACTGAAAAGGTAACAGAAAACAATATGCACTTGGTATTGTTACGCTTCTAAATCATCTAAATAACAGGTTTTACAAATCGACGATACAGCAATGGACGATGAGTTACGGACATTGTTTTGTGTTTATCCAAAAAGAAAGTAAGCTATCTTTAAAGAATTTATGTTAGTCCGTTAACCTTTCTTTAGAGATGAGCATAATTTTGACTACTTGCTTACTACCATATTGGCACAACACCACACTCCTTTACTACGGAAAAAACTTGCGCCTTAGTACACCTAATAGTTCTTATTTATTTCTTATTTTTTTCCTTACTTTCATTTAGTCTCGCAAAAATTACTAGCTTCGATAAACAGCCTTATTCTATTTTCCGAAATGAAACGTTTATAAAAAAAAAATTCATAACATTATTGCCTAACCTGCAGGCATTATTTTTTTCTCAAAAGCCTTGTACGGCATTTCAAAGTTACTTCACTTTTGTTTCTTAGTTTTTTTTTCTTAATGTAGGGATACCTTGTGACGTCGTTGTTGGATTTACAAATCTGAAGAAACTGATTATGCACCCACCATCTGCGTCTCAAGTCATAGATATTGTAAGGGCTATTTCAGATGGTAAATTACCACACTTAGAAGAGTTGGGTGTTAGCGTAATGTACTCATCACATACATATGCACATTGAATTATCTTACACTGTATTCTATAGAAAAGTTACTGAGCCTTCACTGTACAAGTTTGGTTCCCTGAAACTCACAGCACTTAGTACGCGAGCTATTGGAGTTAAATTTCTAACGTTTGTAAGCCATCAAGTATCAAACGAACTCAGATTTGGAAAATGATTATTCAGCTGTTTACCCAGTACACTTTTTTAACTCTTGTGTTTGACTAATGCATTAATGTAGAAAACCCTGACTCGTCTGTCTTTAATTTCGCTACATAAAACTGAGATTTTTCCATCTATTTTAAAACCTATACCGCTATCGGTTGTATCGTTGGACATCGGCAAAGCAACTCTTGGAATAGTAAGTTTAAATCTTGTTTTTTTCCATGTGGTTTTTTGACAACACTTTAAAGGCTTTACCATGCGTCACTCACCTAGAAAACTTGACACATTTATCGTCTACATCACATAAACAAACAAAGACAGAGCATGATATGTTATGTTCTTCTTTCCCAAAGCTAGAATCGCTGTGTATTTCTTTCTCAACAACTAACAGGTACATTGCGGCTTTAGTAGTTCCTAGAGTCTTCTCTGACAATATTTGACAAAGTAAAAGCAGGCCTTTTCAGTAATCAAGCTATGCTGATCGTTGCTTTCAGTATTGTTATTCACCGAACATCTTTAGGAATCCTGAAGATTTAACTTTGTATCAAGAGGAAACAATGAAGTCATGCCTTTGGGCCAAAAACTTGAAGAGCTTTGCCTTAGACTCTATACAAAACAAATGTATAGTAGGTAGTTTCTGGAAATACTGCAATAACGTTACAAAACTTGTTCTAAGGAATATATACGGACGGTAAGTTTTGCTCAACTAAATTAGACATGTCTTCTTTACTAGCTACAACTTTGTTGTTTAGGACTTTCGATATTCCTTTAGCCTCCTTCAAACGTATCAAGTACATAGAATTATATTCTCAGTATTGTACTGAGGCAGTAGAGAAGCTTTTGATAACGACAAAGACCTTGGAGCACTTCAAGCTTATAAATGTTTTCACTTTTACAACTTCAGCAATGGTGGCTCTTTTCCACTGTAAAAGTACGTTTTGTTCCTACCCGACATCCTCTTGATCCTCTATCAATTATAACTCAAATATTGTAGCTCTCAAGCACATTGAACTCCTAATGTCTAGCCGTCAGTGTGACAATGATATAGAGAAAGGAACTTGGTTTTCAAAGTTAAATTTTGATATGGTTGTTGAAGCAACAGAACATATTACACTCAATGGTTGTTTTATCAAAAGTGAAGTTATCAATTATATTGCAGCTACTAGACCTAACTTAAAATACTTGGGAGACCTCAAACTTGGTAATCAAACTATCTATCTTTTCCTAACCTGACTGATATTGTTCAGGTGCAAGAGCATTACTTGTTCTAAAAAACCTTCAACACCTTGAAACAATTTGTCTGGATGATTTAGGAGCTCAAAAGTATTTGTATAAGTTTGGCCTCACTTTTCTCATGAAAGGTACACTAGTAACCACGTTTTGTTTGAAACCATTCTTATTTTTTTCTTAGAACTACCTGCTTTGTTACAAATTATTTCATCTCGCAATCATTTCCATGCAATGCGAATTGTTAGACAAATCTCAAATGCAAAGTATAAACATAAGCTATTCCCTGATTTATACCCTAAAGGTACTGTATCATCATTCTTGTGTAGTCTATTTTAACAACGCTAAAGTGATTAACGGTGAAATATCAACACCACCTCCAACGCCTTGGAAACCAGGCCGAAAAAAGAAGAAAGTCAAGAACAGTATTGAACAATTGACAAGCCGTAATAATCCTGTACCTTTACTGGATCAAATCGGTTTATCTGCACCCTCAACACGAAATCAAACTGTTCACACTACCGACTGTGCGTTCAAACAAAAACAAGTGTTAACACTTACTCACCGTACTTTTTGTTCCTTTGCTAACATAAAACTATAGCTCATGGTTATATATCAAACAGTAAATATGCTGATGCCAACGTTATCCTCAATAGCGAACTTCATGAAGATTTAAAAAATGAGCTAAATAAAGGTTACAAATAAAGCTTGTCAATTCAACTCTAACTGTTTGTTTCAGAGAACATACCTGCCACTGGTTATAATGCGAATCCATTAAGCATGCCGTCTGAAGGTGATTCTGACGAGGTTCCTCCGGAACCAGCACCAGCTTTCTATGCGACTGATCCACAAGTACTTGAAGAAGGTATTTTTTGTTATTTTTCTTTTCTTTACGTTCTTCTTTTACAGTTTAAATATTTATGCTACCATAGGAGAAAAAGCTGAAGAAATGAGTGAGGACGTAAAACTAAAAAACCAAAAACGACAAAGGAGGAGAGGTAAAGACGAAAGGATACAAGTTCTTTTTGTTTTCCCATATTTTTCTGTTTTGATATTCTGTTTAAGAACGTCGTATAATGTATGCAGCCGAAAAAGCAATGCGAAACAAAAGGTCTATACCCAGAAATAATAGACCACCAATAACAACAAAAAATCAATTATCTCAACGCAGATTCGGAGAGGTGAAAATTTCCAAGTTCACGAATCATTACTCACTTTTTTTCGCTGTAGTCTAAAAGACGTGTCATTGTACATGCTGTTGATTTTAGTCAGATGAAAATGGCTTGGAAAGAACTAGTTGATGATAAAAGCAGCATCAATGTATTTGCATTTGCATATGCTAAGGAGCAACTGCACTTCGTACGACGATATTAAACTTGTTTTGTGATGTATAGTTAACAAATTAATAATAGATTGACAAGAACACTGCTGGGATCGATATGCTACAACAATATTGTAAAGAAGATAATATTGTTTTTGCTGCATTCAGGTATTGCTTTGTTTAAGAGTCATAATCTCACGTTCAAAGGTTTGTGATGAAGTCAAATGGCGAAAACGGAGAAAAAAGTGATGGCAGAAAAGAACGTGTTCAATTTATTTTATTACCTTGGGTTGGTAGTAAATCTCATTCATTTGATAAAGCACGTGTTTCTGGTATGATTCCAATGTTTAGGTACATGAACCCAGAATATAGTAGCAAGAGGCCGTATTTTGGTCGTACAAAGACAGCTTACTTATTTTTTTAGAAATGCATGCTCAGGATTTCATATTTGTTTGCATCCAGCCTCAGATATATCAGACGTATCACAAAAAGAAATATTACTGCGCTTAAACAAGGCTTAAAGGTAACTGTCCATTGGGTTAGCTCCATCTCTATCAAACTACAACCATAGTCTCAAAGATTTTTTAAAGAGAAATACCTGTTGAATAAAAATTGCTATGTAACCACAAGTAGTGCAGAGTTTATTGTTCGTTGTACAAGGCTACCAGCCCTGCTATATACATAGGATAAACTAACTCACATTCACTAGTGGTTGTATTTGAACAAAGTGTCACTGAGGGTTCCTAACGTATAGAGAATGTTATGTTAAGAACGTCATCTCATAAATAGCAGATTTTGTTTTCAATCTGTGAAAGTTTTGTTGATTTTGCTTACATCGTATTTAGTACATGTAGCTTGTAAATCAAACTTTTGCATCTTTGAGATGTTGATAATTAGTTGTGCCTATACTACTCTCCAATTAACCTTTTTCGGGACCTTGGATTTGTATCTACAGTTGAGATCTAATTAGGTAGATGCTCCATACAGGCTGAGTATCACCAGGTGTCAAGTTTCTTCAAGAACCTTAGTAATAGGGCCTTCCACGTGATTAAACCTAACTTAAAAGACTAAATATTACTTAGAACTTTATCTACTTACACGACGTTATTTACAAGCGTTATTCACGTGATTAAATCGGAATAAACTACAACACTGGTACGTTTGAGGTCAAACTTCATTTATAATTTAGAGATTAGTTGTAACTAGCTGCGTATTAGCGCGCACGCATCACTTCTCCAAAGTAGCCATTTTTACACAAAATTATGGCTGTAACATCGGCACAAAGCCAGGTAGTCTTATTTTTCGGTAAACTATAAAGCTAACCTCATGAATGCTAATAGATCAATAAAGAAATTCAGTGCCTTTCTCACCTTCCAATTGAGTTACACCTTGATATAATAGATTTAGACTATGAAATCTATGTAAAGTGGCCTCTGTTATCTAAACAAACAGCAATAACAACAAGATTCGATAATGAAATGAAGAGACATGGAAAGTGGATGAAAATACGAAAAAATTTGTATTCAAATCCTGTTAGAGTAATTATCAAGCATTGGAAACATGGTAATAGACATGGAGATTCCAAACAGTACTACGATAATGGCCATTTACAGATACACTGTACTTATGTTGATGGTAAGCTTGAAGGAGAGTTCAATACATGGTATAGCAATGGCACAAAGCAATATAGATACCACTTTGTTAATGGGGTAAGGGAAGGACAGTACAAGTCTTGGAGAAGGACATGTGAACTTATAGAGCAGTGTTACTATGTTGAAGGGGAAAAAGAAGGAGAAGCAAAGAAGTGGTATAAGAACGGTAAACTTCAACAGCAGAGTTATTTCGTCAAAGGTAAAGTCCAAGGAGAAAGTATGTCTTGGTATAAAACTGGTCAAATAAGCGAGCATAGTAACATTGTTAATGGCGAAGGAAACTATACGGAGTGGCACTCGAATGGTAAATTAAAGGAAGAATCTTTTTTTAAAAATGGTGAACGTGAGGGACAGTCCAAGCAGTGGTTCAACAATGGGCAACTAAAAGAGGATTGTTGTTATGTCAATGGTAAACGAGAAGGATGTTGCGCGCTATGGCGCTACAATGGTACAAAGTACTCACAAAGGTATTTTGTAAATGGAAAACGAGAAGGAGAATTCAAGTCTTGGCATGATAATGGTCAATTACATGAATTGGGTACTTTCGCTAATGATGAACTAAAAGGAGAATTCTTATCCTGGGACGAAAACGGTTCGTTGAAAAGTACACAACATTTCGGCGGGATGAAAGAATGTAGCATCTTGTGAGTGGTTGTACTAGTCTGTATACAACTTTTATATCTAAAGGTAATCTTGTTTGGATATACTGGTTTGAAGATGTCAATGCGAGTGCAAGTTCAAGCAAATGTAAAGTATCTAATACAATTGCATGCAACACGTCGCAGTTTGACAGAGTCAAACATGATCAAGACATCCGAATTACAAATTACAACTTGAATTTTATCATTTTACATGAAATCGGTCCATTTACAAACAAGAACCCTACTAGTGATCTCTCATCTTGTTTATCCTAATATTTCTTATTATTTGCTACCACACAAAATTTAGAATAAAGAAAAAAAGTTTATGGTTTTACCTCAAAAAAAAAATTGGTCACGTGATAAAAAAAGTTGTACCTTTGCACTAGTTCTAGATTTCGTATTGCATATTTGCAATCAGGCTTTAGTGAAATAGCTTGTGACAAGTCAGCTATCGCATTATCTGTATCTTTTATCTCTATGAATAGATTTGCCCTGTTTAAATATGCCTTATAATCTTTGGGGTTGTGCTTCAAACACGTGTTAAAATCTCTAAATCACATAAAAAAAAATTGGATAAAAGAAATGCGAGTAAAACTTAAAGACTGATTGCGTACTGTAGTGCCCTTACAAAGTCTTTATGGTACTCTTTGTATACACACCCTCTATTAAGGTATGCGTTCGCACATTTCTTCTCCAAGGCTATGCACTTTGTGTAATCTTGCAGGGCTTAACAAGGAGGTGATAAGTTAAAGCTTTAATAAAAAAAAAGATGGCACCTCTTTCTGGCTGGTTGAAATAGTCATGAAACTGGACCGCTCTACAATAATACGCGTTTGCGTAACTAGGATTAATAGTTAAGGCATACGAAAGATCCTTCAAAGCCATATCATGCATGTTCATTTGACTCAAACAAAGCGCTCTCAAGAGAAAACCTATCAACTAATAAGAAAAACCTGGAGAAATATACTAACACCACTACGTCTTTTCCATTTGTTAACTATTACGTACCATGTTCCCATTCATTATTATTTGTCAAAGCAGTATTAAGTATTTTAAGACATGAGGTATAGTTGCCAGTTTCCTATTTTGTTCGAAAATACAATGTCAGTTTAAACTTCATTTAAAACTAATAAATAACGTAACTAGTTCTATATGCGCTACTGCAGCTTGGTATCTAAGCTCTAACGGGTTTAGTTGCATACACTGAGCGTACAACGCTCGTGACTTGTCATAGTTGTGCATTACATAATTTAAATGTCCGAGATGTTCCAAGACATGATAATTTGATGGCTGGAAACGGACAGCTTTCTCCAAAGCGCTATAATATTTTTTTTACGTTAGGAAGTGTAAAAATGTGTCTTGTACTTTTTTTTATCTTTTTTTACCTTTCAGCTTTAATAAGGTCTCCCATGCCTATGTATACGTCATGACGTATAGCCCATACTTCATAGGAGTCGCCACTTTGTTTTTGAGCCTTATTCGTATCTTCTAACGCCTTGGTATACTCCCCACACTCTCTGTAAAGAATAGCACGTGATAATAACAAATTAGCGTTATTTGGCTTTCTATGTAACGCTTCGCATGCATCCTGGATTTTTACACTCATATTATTGCATCTTGAAGCGCTAGGCTGCTCCTCAGCCATTACATCAAAAAAACTAAAAGAAGACAGTTTTCTTCGACTAACTTAAACTCGTGTTGTTTTCGATTTTTTAATTCGTTTTGGTCTTTGGTTATTTTAAGTGTATCTTTACAGTGTGCTATCATCATTCAAAGCATCTTCGCTACTACCAGAGGTAGCATCGCCAACAAAATCAAACTCCTCACCACCTTGCATAACACCTTCCATTATTACAATATTCTCATTTCGTTTTGCTCGAAAATGAACAAAAGCAGCACCAGCAATAATGCCCATAATCAAGCAAGCAATACCTACCAACATTAATAAAATCTATCACATGTATAAAAGATAAATGCACGATACCAGTAAGTGCAGCTTCAACCAGACTTGGAAGCTGATATTCTTTAGATGATACAGGAGATGTGGTAGGTATAGGAGTATCAGGTTTTGCCAAAAATAGACTTCTAGCCTCTATGGCTCCTCCAGCATGTTCTGTAAATACTCCTTCGACACCCATATTGAATAGGTATAAATACTCTATCCAAAAATGTTACAACGCTTGTTTCTTACTGCAAAACAATTATGACAACAAACACGAACCATTTTTTTCTTCGTTTTGAAACAGTACTTCTATATCTGAGTCTTCTAATGAAGGACGAAGTGTCCATGTATGAACGCTCATATTAAGTGTTCTAGCATAATCAACTAAAGGTTTACCTACCATAATACCAAGCTCTCCAAGGTGACGTATACTAACCCAACCCAATGTCAATAGATAATAACAAAATATAAGTGCTATTTTAAAAGCGTACGTCACAAAATACTCGGAGAATAGGTACTTCTTTTGTGGAGATACAACATCTACATACTAGAGCACATGCATAAATATTACAGATAGCTAATACTGTTGACGCACTGCTGAGATTTTTTGAAGACCATCTTTTGTGAGTAATTCTTCAAATTTAGAACTGGTATCAGCTGCTCTTAAACCAGCTGTATCTACTAGTTGAACAAGCCTACATACCATCTACTGTTACTAACAATACTGTAGAAGCAAATACATATAAAAAAACGAACGGAATATCTGTTTTCTTGTTCAGGTCCTCCAAGAAAGTTGTTTCGAATGATTGAATGTATATTTTAGCTTCAGGCTTTGTAAAGTTTGCCATCAATGAATCAAGGATTAACTGACCAATATCGAAGCCAGCCTGTACGCCAAAAAGAAGTGATTAAAACAACTGTACCAGAATAGTGAGCGTACATCTTTAAAGTACTTTGGTTGCTTCGCTTCAGGGTATACACCGACATTTTTACCAAGATCTTGGTTAGCCTTGGAAACAAATGATAGTACTTCATTAAAAGTTGGAATTTTAAAGAATCCATTGTACATCTGACTCCTCGTATCAACGCGCTGCTTTACGCGAAGAGTCTTTATTTCAGCCAAGCTGAAATCTAAAGGAAACAGTTAATAAGAAATAAAGTATGAGTACAGCAGTAAAAGAACGAAAACTTAAAATCAAAAAAGCGACATTTTGGTTTGAGAAATCTGAAGCACGTGCCATTTGCAAACCAACCGTCTAGGCTCTGTCCACTACCTAGTGTTACAACTCTTCTTCTACTAGAAAATTCAGGCTTAGAAGCTACGTTTGTGACAGAAGATAGCTCAATGTCATGAACGCAAACTAATACACCATCTTTTGTTACTACTACGTCAGGTTCTACAAAATCGACGCCTAGTGCTCGCGTTAGACGATACTATATCGCAATTACGCTGTATTACAGCGATAAACGGTCGTATGTTGTCAAAAAAGGTATAATATGACTATTTTGGAGATAACAGTTACCTTGCTTTATTGCAATGTCATATGACGCTAATGTATGCTCCGGAACGAAGTATGGCGCTATTTTATGTCAAAAACATTTGAATTCTCACTCCGTTACCTCCACGATGCCCTATTATATAAATACTGCTATCTGTAAGTATTTGTAATGAAACTTCGCTCATCTCGCACCTCTGTACTCTAACTATAGAAAAAAAACAAACAAGCACTAAGAGAGCGCTTAGGACACTCCAGTTCATGACGGCGGGGAAAACGACAGCTTAAAATACCTTAGCTTAATGAGTGTGAGCGGTTGCTACTTAATACGTTTTTGTGATTCCTCACCAGATTACTGAGCTCGAAAAACCATCGCTACCAAGGCTACGAGTACGTCAGAGCCATTTAACGTACTATTGTACAATTCGTTGAAGTGTGACGTGACGACTTTTACATTCGAAAAGTCTTGAACAGTTTATAACTTGAACGCATTCCAGTTCTCTCACCCCAAGCAGTTTATTGACGGACACACGGGTATTTCTATTGGCACCAAATGATGAAACTGGCAAGAAGCTACCACGGGGCGCTCCACAGATTCCCAATCGCTACCAAATCTATCACAGCGTTCGCTGTTGTGTTTTTTGGCGATGCCGTCATGCAAGCCATCGAATATAAACGTAAACCACTCGCAAACACTTCAAAAATGACAACAGAAACACAACAACCTTTTAAATATGATTTTAAGAGGTCTTTAAAGATGAGCTCTTTTGGTTTACTATTCGTCGGACCTGTTCTACACTATTGGTATGCCGTGCTGAGCCGGTTTACGCCATTTTTAAATACGTTCCCAAAAGGAACACTTTTGCGTAATGTAGCTACAATAACACCGCAACGTACGAAAATCAATTAAAACGAGCGAAAAAACGTTTTATCAACGCTTTCTTAATTTTACGTTTTTGAACAAATGGATTTAATTTTGAGAATACTCACGCACTATAGTCGCTGCTGATCAATTAATATGTGCTCCTATATTCGTAGCGTCATTTTTCACATACATGTCCATGTTTGAAAGGTACATACGTTTTTTTAATGTTGATGAGAAAAAAACAAGATTTATTTCTAAAAAGAGTTCTAACCGGTTTTAAAATAGTGCTAGTCTATCTAACATGAAGGAAAAATTAACACAAAATATGTGGCCTACAGTATTAGCCAATTGGAGCTTTTGGCCTGGCGTACAAATCTTGAATTTAACATTAGTTCCATTACATTACAGAGTTGTAGTTATAAATGGTTTTAGTGTTTTTTGGAACGCTTATTTATCACATGTAGAACATAAAGAACCCATACAAAATACACTCAATGTAAATAAAACAAATTTTTAACAACTACTGATGACTGTATTTCAACAACAAAAAAAGCCCAAAAAGTTTGACACATTGCAAAAAAATGAAAAAAGCGCAATGTGTCAAAATGCTCTTCATTTATTCAGATAATAGCTCAACTACTTGCTTGAGCTGATACTGTTTACAAAATGGCAACAGTACCGCCATTATCGGAACTATGTATTCGTTCAATGGCCAAGGCGCTCAAAGAAAATAAACTATCGTTAAAAGACGCTGAGATGACTATTGGTACGCATGAGTGGTATAAAGCGGTATTAAGCGTTTATTAGAATCGCGTATAAAGATAATGTCTTATTTGTTGCATTTTAACGCGCTTTCGGACAGCATACTGCTTGAACTATTGCTTCCGTCATATGGCGCTCTTAATTTGCCATCAGCACACCTTCTCACTGATGTGGGCGTACAAAGCATTGCTGAAGCGTGTCCACGCCTCACAGGCCTGTCAAGTACGTACAAAAACATGTTTTAAACTTGCTAAATCAAGGAATCTCAGTAAACAGATGCTACGGCGTTACAGATCTTGGTGTTAGTCTGATAATATCAAAATGCACAAATTTAAGCACGCTAAACATCAGCGATTGCTATAAACTAACAGGTATTCCACACGCCGTTACAACTCACAATACTAATACTTACGCGTACAAGACGCGTCATTCAAGGACGTAGAAACGTTACCATCCTTCTGTAAACTTGATGTGGCTAATTGCACGCTAATCACATCTGTATCTATTGACAGCATTGCCGATAGTTCTACAACTAAGTTACAACACTTGGCACGTGCGCTAATTGTCGTGGCTTGTTTTTTTTAAACTGACTTTTTTCACTCCAGAACATTAATGGATTGACCAAAGTTACTGACTCTGCTATTGTTAACCTCTCCAAAAAATGCCCCAACCTTACTAGCCTATACGTACAGGTTAGTATACCATTATAAAAACTGTGTCATGTGCCATAAAACGTCACTAAAAGGAATATATTAGGGATGTAAGGAACTTTCAGATAAAGCTACAAATTCATTAGCACAAAATTGTACAAGCTTGGTAAATTTATCTCTTGCAGGCTGTTACTGTATAACAGGTATGTTAATATGGAATTAATGGATTCAACTTTTGTTCCTCCTCTTACCACAGAGAACGAAATATTGTCGAGCAAGTAGCGACATCTTTCTTCTTATTTTCCTTCCTTGTTTAGATGAAGGTATAGAGGCACTTGTTTCTGGCTGTACCAGTATTACTTACCTTTCAATCCGTGATTGTAACCAATTAAGAGACAAGTCTCTTAGCGCACTTGCGCATTCATTACCAAATCTCAAAACCATCGGTAAAGAAAACCAAACTGTTATCAAATAAGTTTACTTTTCGTTTAGATATGAGTTGGTGTCCTGTATCTGGACCAGGGTTATTCTCAATAGCGAACTCTCCAATAGCTGTACTTTTACCAGTATTTCGTTACGTGTGTTCCTAATTCTTCGTTTAAACAGACTTCTCTTGACACCCTCAATTGTTCTTGGTGTAATCTTATGCTCGCTCCTGTATTTCGAGGTGTACGTTTCTCTACTACTACTCACTCTGTTGGATGTATTATAGAGGTTCTAACTTGGATTATTCTTTAGTCTGTATCGGAATTCGTACATTTGACAGACTTGACTATTGCTTGGCTTACACTTGGTGATGAAACATTTGAAACAATTCTTAAAGAGCTAACTAATTTAACACGTCTTGACATGTCTGGATGTAATGATATTACATCAGAAGGATTTTCTAAGTTCAGTATGTACCCATCATATAAGTTTATTACCCTCGATTTTGCTTGGTGTAGGGTACGTTTTCTAACAACATATTCCTATTTTTTTCTTATTTTGTCTTTTTGCCGTGGTTATTAGCTCGCAAAGGCAAAATGTTTTCCATAGAAATTTAACACAGCTTACCACTTTTTTATTTATAATTGGAGAGCCGTAATTGGTATTTTAAAAGTGAAGAAGGGTGTGAAATCTTTACTGACTTTTTTGAAGGGGTTAAATGATGATAACTTGGCTGTTATTGCTGATAGATGTCCTAATCTTACACATCTTGAACTCCCATTATGTTTATCTGTATCAGACCAAGGACTTAAGTCTCTTTCACAGTGCCCAAACCTACTACAATTAGTGTTAAACAGAAACAAAAATTTTACAGATGATGGATTTTCTTTCACACAGGCATGTTTGTCCTCTGAACAGTGGATAAGTCAATGAGACATAATGACGATTTTTACTTATTGAGCTTATATAGGACACACCCAAACTGCGTATTTTATATCTTGCGGATGTACCAATCACAGATCAAGGGCTTGTTTCAGTTTGTAAACAATGTCAAAATATCCGAGCGATTGTTCTTTCTGGTATCCCTCATTTAACAAATGTACGCAAAAGGTTACTTCATACCTGCCTCTCAGCTATATTTTCTACACCACGTATATACAACACTTGATGGTGTATCTATGCTGTTGAGTGTACTAGAACGCAAGAAAATACAGTCAAGTTAATGTTGTTTAGAATGGAATAGAAGCTTTGGCTATGTACTTAAAAAATCTTACGCTTTTGAGTTTGAGCGGTTGTTGTATGGTTACGGATGAAGCCATTATAGAGCTTGTAGATAATTGTCATGATACAATACAAACTTTAAATATAGCTCAAACATGTATTACAGATGCAGCGGTTGAAGTACGTCAATAGTTCTACGAACTTTATTTCTTTGCAATTTTTACTTTTTTGTTGTTTTTTATCATATAACACAACACTATACAAACTATTAGTTGTGTCATTGATGCACAGTATACAAAGTATTTATATTAGTAATTTACAGTCGATTGACTTCAATACGTGATAAGATAGAAGAGTAGAATTCAAAAAAAAAGTATTCTTCTTCTTTCTTGATTTTTTTTTGTTCATATCTCAAATACTCGTTTACTTATTCTTTCTTTTTCAAGCATATTGCAAAGAAATGTCACGCCTTACTGACCCTTATAATATCGTTTATACCTACAATAACAGATATCAGTCTAAAACATATTGCAGAAAATTTACACTATTTACATAAACTAGAATGTTCTGCTTGCCATATTATATCTGACAAGGGCCTTTGTGGTGTTTTGTTTAGTTGTAGAAACCTAAGACATTTGAATGTTGGCGGATGTAAAGCTATAACAGATGATTTTGTACGAAACTTTCTCTTCTTCTTTAAACACAAACAAAAAGTGGTGGATTTTTCTGAGTGTTTTTTTTAGATGTATGAAGTTATTCTGTATGGTCAGTACCTGCAAGTATTAGATGTATCTCATTGTGTTCTTATAACAGCTGGTGCTAAAGAAATGGTTAAATCTCAAACAAATGCTACTGTAAAATAGAAATAGAAGAGTCAATAATGACATAAAAAAAAGTTAACTAACCAAACGATTTTTTCAGTCAAGGTGCAGCCGTAACCTAAGCTGCTAGAATGAACTGAACGGCCAATTGATGTCAACATTCACTATTTACCTCATCACAATTGTCTGTCGATAAAATTACGTCAATGTAAGAAAAATAATTCACTGAAAAAGAAACAACACGTCAGGATCGTATAACTTTTGTTAGCAATGTTGAAATTATTTGGTTCAAAAGAGACAGTTGCAGACAGCTGTTGAGTAGTCCACTACCTTGTTTAATGCACTTGAAGCTTACAAGAGCATAGACATCATAAAAAACTAAAAAGAAAAGCGCTACCTTCGTGTGCGTGTTGTTTGTTATCACCCCAAACTTGGTGTTAGGAGAGTGGCAAAAATTCTACACTAACTGCTTTAAAAGAACGAGAGAGCGCTTAAGAACGCATAAGCCTCGGTATTCAAGACTCTACTTTTTTCCAATTACTCGAGCAGCGGCAACTAATGCAGAAACTCAAAAACCTCCAAGAAGCAAGAAAGACAGCAGAAGCCAAAACCCCTACAACCAGCAAAAAGAATGAAAAGAAAGGGAAAACCAGAAAGAGTAGTGTTTCTGAAATAAGAGCACAAAGAGGTACTTAGTTTGCATAAGAAACCATTTTAAACAAAACTGTAAATATAACTTTTCAATGAAGAAGACGAACAAGACTCTTTCAAAGACCCTTTTTAAATATATATTTTTATACTCTACTAGTGCCCATGGACGGGCACTTTATAGGGTTTTTTTATATTACTGAGATCACGGACTTAATGATTATTTCCTAGACATTTCAGAATTGGACATGAATACAATGCCTGGTGTAGCGATAGAGTTTCCAGATCCTAATAATCTCACTAACTTCAACATTACTATAACTCCTTCAGATGGACTGTACAAGAATTGTACATATAGATTTTCTTTGAGAGTTCCTACAAACTACCCTCATGCTCCTCCAAAAGTTGTTTGTAATACATTGGCACGCTTTTTTATTTAAACGAAAGTTGAAGCCACTTTCTTCTGACTATTGACTTGCTTCTCTCTTGTTCCTTACTATTTTATTTAAAGGTATATCATCCTAATATTGATCTCAATGGTGCCGTGTGCTTGAATATTTTACGTGAAGATTGGAAGCCTGTACTTACTCTTGAATCTGTTATATTTGGTTTGCTGTTTTTGTTCATCGAACCTAACCCAAATGATCCACTCAACATTGGTATGTTGTTTTTCTGTCTAGTTGTTAACGTTTGTACATTTAGAAGCAGCCAACTTAATGATAAACAATAAGGCAGAGTTTGAAAGTCGTGTATACATATCTCTCAGAGGTGGCAATGTCGCCGGAAGACAATTTCCTAAATTGTTGTAATTTTAATGCCATGTAACAAACTTAAACAAGCTCGAACAATCTTTTACAGGTCTTATACTTTAGCTAGTATCATCAACCGGTTAAATATTTGCCCATTTCGGTCAAGTTTGGATAAACTTTTTCTTTTATTTTTCGCGTGCTCTTATTTTTGATAAAATAAGTAGTACACCACTGAACAGTTGAGCATTGTTGGGTAAGTTAGCTAAATGCCTGTCTAATTTCAAATCACTGACAGTTATCAATTATTTTAGCAAACCATAAGCGAGAGTTTACTACAAAGGTTGAGGTAAAAAGAGAAAATGAAAACCATAAAAAAGTTGTTCTCAGAAAATTCTTGGATTGTGAATACTTGGATTACCACAATAATTTGTCAATGGATTAAACTTCAAAATAAAAACAACTTAGCATGCTCATCTCATAGTGGTGCACAGTCAACATACTTTCATCGCATGATTTTCTGGTTCGAATCCAGGCCGCGGCATTAAAAACCGCGGTCGCTTGATGGTTCAAGCAGTCGGTATCATTACCCGGCTTTTCTATTCTAGTGTGCTTCCTATAGTTCTCAACAAATTGAGATAGGACCACACTCTTGTCATGTGACGCCATCACCACTTTTTATGCTCAGAAACAATGTAGTATAGAATGTTATTCTTTAGCAACGTCTAATCACGTGTAGTTTAATAACAGTTTTTATTCTAGACCAACCATCTTCTCGCGTAGCGCCCAAAAATCTTTGGCTAGATGTGGACGTGTAGCATATTGTCTTGGTACAACTACATTAACACGTGATCAATTTTTACTTGGGATCTGTACAAAAAATCCGTTTTTCAAGCAAAACACGCGTGGATTTCTGCTGTTTTTTTACCACATATTTGCAATTGCCAATTTCTACGACATAACACAACTGAAGCAGTATCTTTTTGTTGTTGATTTATTCCAAAGTAGTGCAAATGGATTGTTGCATAGGCGAAACAACCCCAAGATCTGTCCTCTTGCGTACAAATCGAATTTGAACTATACTCAACAAGCGTTGGCATAGTGTAATTAGTACCGAGGATGGTCACCACTTTGAGAAATAAGGAAGGGAATGGCGTCAAGTTTAAGTTATTGCCGTGTTCATTTAGTGCAAAATCAACAATGAACGCTATGGAACTACTGACATCCCATACTGGAGTATGGGAAGGAACATACAGACGTATAGATGCTACAGGAAAGCTCATTAGCACTAAAAAGTCAAAACTTACCATGAAACGCTCTGGAAACAAGTGGTATCAAACGAACGAATACGTATATGAAAATGGTGTGCATCAACACTTGAAAAGTTTTTTTTTCCTTCATTCTATGCTGAATACCTTCAAGGTCGCGTAGAGTTCCTTAATTTCGGTGTTTCTGAAATAAAAGACAACGAACTTCTTTTTGACAACCCTCGAATCCTTGGCAAGCTATGGGAGACCAAAGAAAACACAATCATGTTAACTTGGACCTACAAGGATGAACCTGGAAGCCGTTTGGTTGAAATGATTAATAAAATCACCGATAATCACCGTATGCGTGTATGGCAGCACTCTAAGAACGACGTGTTCGAAGGGCTCACGATGATAGAAGAGTGGAGAAAAGTACAAGTTGAAGAGATACCAGATGATCATTTTCAACAGAAAACAAAAATTACACCAGCATCAAAGTAATAAAGCGCATCTAGAACAGTTTTCCAAAAAAAAGGAGCGTGTTCATTCGTTTTGTTGAGAAAATGAGAACGGACTTATCGTGCGACCCTTATTCGCGTTAAACAAACCGTTTTCTTGCTTTCTAATAATATTGGCATAAGCCAGACCGGTTTTGTTTCAAAGAACCTTACACAATCAAAATGCAAGCTACAACTTGTCCTAAACATCACAGCGATGCTTTTAAGCAATCGTTTCTTTGTAAATTCGATACAAAAGACGCATACATCGCTGCTGATGAGAAAATAATGAAAGACCTTAGAAACAGCTTAAACTTCCTAAAACTAAACTGTAACGATAGCGACCGCGATGTAGACCCTAAATCACTAAGAATATCAGTTATAGACATTGAGCTTTCTTCATCAACTTGAGCATACAAGAAAAACACAAAACAAAAGCACAGATCAAAACAAAACACATTGTATTATAGCATAATAACCACTTATACCAAACAATAAAAAAACTTGGAACAAACGAGTAAATTCCGTGAATCTATGGCAAATCGCGAACCAAATAGATATTGTTACAAAAAAACTACACACCACTAAGCATTCTTTTCTGCTAGCTGGCAGAACGTAGGGGTTAGATTTCAACCGTCAAAGTGAAGAAAGCCTCAAAGATTTTTAAATTACTTTTTATTCTTTGCCAATGTTGCCTTGTATAAAAGGACGCAAAGCAGCTAATGTTATTGGTATAGCTTCCTACAAAAAGAGTTAACAAGTAAGAAATTTGAAAAAGTGTAAGTAAATGCTTTTGTACCTCTGTGCGAATTGTTCTTGAGCCTTGACAAGGACATGTATTCAAGTAATAATCAACAATATCAACAACTGTACGGTTTGCTTCTGAAAGTTGTTTATCTCCTGCTAGACAACTCTCTAATCCTTTTAATCCACCAAATACAATAAGAATATGCCTATAAACACGTGTAAGACGGTGCTGAGCAAGTTCTTGAGGCGGACATAGACCAGAAATAAAAACAAGAAAAGCCTTTAAAGCAAAATTATAATTTACGTACTGAAACTTTGGAAGGTCTTCCATGTCATCTACAGAACTACCGCGGTCTGAAGTACCAATGATGCAATCATAACGTTCCTTAAATGTGTTAGAAGATGTACAACGTATTAATTAAATTGCATTAATGTGTTACCTTAAAACTAGATGCACCAAGTGCTTCACGTAGACTAGATGCCCTCCTTGCTTCAGAGTTAGCAAACAGTGGACCATTTCATTAATTAGCTTCCTTACCGAACTTGAAATCCCCAATATATACCCATTGATTCTCTTGGTTCACTCGCATCTGTAGCTTTACCCTAGAATTCATGTTAAATACAGAAAAGTTGCAATTTGAGAAAAAAAAGAATTTGGCTGTCGTACTCTGAACTTATTCTTATCCATTTGATACTCTTTACCGTCATCTGTTATACCCATCTTAATTGTAACCCTCACATTTTCTCGTAAGCATTTATTTATGACACATGGCTAAAAACAACAATCAATCAATGACACCTCTTTTTTTTTTTTTTTTTGTATTTAATTGTTATGTAACACTCCTGACGGTTAGGTAGATGTGACGTACTTGTCGTAGGCCAATATTTACTGTAGATCGTTTTCCAACTTCAGTTAATACGACACCTTCTCTATATGGAACAACAATATTCTACAAAGAGTGTCAAAAGACTCGCATGTCAAACTTGTTTTGATTCTACAAGTTGCTGATAAAATGTGTCTCATACCTCGCGCATATGGTGAGGCATATCTAGAGGAGGCAAATAGCCCGAAAATTGAAGCAATGGATCATGAGAAAACAATTTTCGCCTTAGGTACCTATATTGATGTTATACTACGCTAATACGCTTATTTTACGCACTGTGGTGTTTCTGCGTATGTCAGCAGCTTGACAATTGCTTCAATAGAATCAAGTTCGCTGGCATTTTTACGTTTCTTTGTGTTAGCTTGTTCTTCATCTATTAAAGTAATATTTAAAACCGAGTATGACCCAAGAATTTCTCACCTGTTTGTTCTACCTCTTCAAATACTACAATCTCGTCTACGTTAAATACAGACGCTGTACGCGCAATTCTACCGATTAGCGCAGCTTTTAGCTGTTCAGTCTGCGCATTTTGTACAATACTGGCTGGAAACTAATAAATTAGACACTAGGGTAAAATGACAGGCGTACAGCAATTGATAACGTCCAATTTCTTCCAGTTTTACCGTACTTAGCCTCTTGGAGGCGTCTACGTTTCCTATCGCTTTGGGAATCATTGCCGTGTGGGTGAGGACGCTTCATAATGTCGTTTCTTCACAGTTGAGGCGAGTGATCTTCAAAAATACTTCTTTTGACTTTGTAATCTTCTCGGAAGCTTCTGCCGCTTTCTTGCCTAAGTGTAGTTTGGTGGTATTTATTGTACAACACATCAGGTGTTTTGTTTCTAAGGCCAGTTACATAAATCAAGCGCCGAAATGGCCAAAACGTTTATTGTATGGGTTATTGATGGCGAAGAGCGTGATGGCGGTTATCTGTGCAAGGAGCACTCTGAGGTTACATTCGCAGACGTAAAACGCCTATACAATGGCCCTATGTGCAATTTTTTGTTTAAAACCCCTGGTAAACAGTATTTATCAAAATTATTGGTGTATTTACTAACGGTAATGTTGTAGATTACTCGCCAGAGGGCAAGCAATTACCTACATACCACTGGACATTGATCGACTACGAACTATCACCTGTAAGACGCTACGGCAGCCAATGTTTACTTATATCTCGTTGCTTTAGGTGCCATTAACAAAACCAAACGGTCAGGATACTATTTACATTTGTCCTCAAATTCTCGAGTCTCGTGCGTTATCTATCATTTAAACCGCCAAAATGACTATCCCTAGCTGTAACAAACGTTCGGTATCATGTAGACGTACGTTTGTCTGCCAAAATGTTTTTTTTTCGCGCATTTTCTAAATTGGCGTTTGTAGGGCATTAATACTCCAATCGTTCTTACCATAAAGAAACCTACGCGCTTGGTACTTGTTAATGATGTAAAGAGTCGTTTACCAGGCTTTGGTGGTGTGTTTTTGTTTAAAACGCCAGGTATGACGTAGTTACTTATTGCGCTAAACAAAGAGGATTGTTATGATCGATTAACTGACGTGTTAACGGAAATTATTAGAACAAGCCTTAAGCCCAACAGATCAAGACCCACATCACTGGGCCATGCTTCTAAATCACTCTGGCGTGAGACCATCAGGTCAGCATATCAATGAAATAGAGTGTAGGATTAAAACAAATATGAAACGTGCGCATGTCACTTTTTCGTCAAAAAAAACAAACTACAACAACGCTTCGCTACCATTGCCTTTTTTTATGATTTTTGATCCTTGCAATGGGAAATATCATAAAACAAGTCCAATCTAACTACAGGGCGCCTGAATAGCGATTTTTAGTACAATTAAACACTTTTTTGTTTATCCGAGTCTCGAACATCTTTTCGTTAAAAAAAGTATTCTACTTTTAACGCTTTTACTTTAGCAATGACTATAGTATCAATACAAGTATGGGGAAGCAATGCTACTCCTGGTTATGTACGCATAAACAGGCCACCTTCAGAGATCTGTCTTGCGGATGTATTACCTTATTTCAGATCTATACATGGCGTTTATTTGTTAAAGGTACAAAAGAGATCAACAGCAGGCTGACAAGCTCTGAAAAAAATCAAAAACGGAAAGTTTCAAAAAATAGACTGAAACTGTTTTGTTTCCACTTCTGGTCGTTTTTTGGGTTTTGACACCTCTGTTAGGTTTATGAAGAAGGCGGATATCATTATTTTCTAATACGTCGTAACAATGAGGCGTTCCCTGTAGCTGATGCAAGTCAAGTAATCGAAGTTATAGTAGTACCTCCAAAATCTTTTGAATCTGCTGCAGCATCATTACCTATAAGTCATTTATCATCTGCTACGCCTATGGCATCACTGGTTACGCCTTTAAATAATAACACAATCAACAATATGGCACCTCCTTCTATGGCTTCTCTGGCCTCTCTTCCAATGGCTTCTATTGCACCTTTGGCTCCTATGGCTACTATAGCTCCTGTGACATCGATGATGGACACTACCTAAACTAGATATTTCTCATTCTTGTAGAAAAGAAAAAATAATTTACGCGTAGCTCGTATTAGTAAAAGACCGAGAAAAAAAAATATGAACTACCCATTTTTCCAACGTTGAAATTCCTTAATTCAATGGCTTTTTAAGAGAAAGGAGGAATTGACATAAACTCTGCGTTTTTTTCTCAAAAAACTTGTAGAGTTCCTCCGGCTACTTATTCCGATTGTGGCTTGTAAACTTTCACCTGAACACCCGTACTACGCATCTGATGGCCTTATTCGGCCAAGGTTATTGCTTTAATTTACTTATTGTATGGAACTGTAAAGTATTTAGTTGCATACAACCAGCGGAATCAAGCACTGTTGTTTTTGGGTTTTGTGTAGCAAAAATAGCCGTACAAGCAAAAAAGGACATAATTTTATCTTGTCGTCAAAATAAATTCAAAATTATTTGGGCAGAAACAATAGGAACCTTACGTGATAACTACTTAAAACATCCTTAAAAAAACACAATGGTATTGTATCAGTGCAGTCTACTATGTGGCTGTAAAAAAGCAATGAACAAAAGCCAAAAGCAAGTCAGAAAGGGGTTGCGTAGCGGTATTTTCCGCGCTACTGTTGGTACGTATACACGAACTACAACGTGCGCACGTCGGTCTTTTTCTCCGTAGGCGGCGTTTCTTTTTCAAACCTGATGCGTAAAACACCTTCAAATGGTTTTACTGCACGTACCCTATTTCTTCGGATGTTTTTGCGCACAATCGTTTCGGTATACTTAAATTTCCATTCCGAGTACCTTTAATGATAAGAGACATAAAAGTTTAACCAATGAAGGAAATAACAACGTTTTTTACTCAAATTGGACGGAAATGATTTTTTTGAGTTTCAATTACACCACGTGGTAATTACTTTCTATAATTACTTACGCTAGTTTATATTAGGTATTCTAAGCGCTATATCATTCTTTTACTTTTTTACAAAGGTATCAATTGAGATACACCTAGTCAGAGAGCTAGAACAACGAGATAATATTATACAGACATGTATTGAGCTTACTCTACAAACTGCAAGGGAAAGAGGTAACTCCGCAATTTGGGTGGCTGGCAAAGGAACCAACCTGGTGGCGAAAGAGAATATGGGTACAGTCTTTCAGACGACATTATTTGCTTGTTGACGTTAGCCTTGGCTATACAAAAAAATTTGTGATTCATCTACGCGTTTACTTTATCCGTATTAACACGCTCTAATAGAAGCAGCAAGAGCCCAGGTAGATATATTCAGGGCAGAAGTTGAAAAACTTTACAGTAATCCCATAGCGCGATACGACGACCTAGAAAAAGCTCTTTCTGCTCTAGATGAGTTACCTGACTTCCGTCTTCGGGTACGCAAGCATCTAAAATCAGCATTCCGATTTAATTGATTCTCGTCAGGTTGATGATGTAGCGAACACTGGTATTCTCGGCAATGAGACACTGGCGTTTTATACTGATATAAATGCTTTATTTGTTGACTTTGAACTATTTGAAAGTTTTTCGAAATTTGAAGATACTAGCCGTGGCTTGTACACCATTATTCGTGAATCTCTTGTACGTATTATGAAACTTGTAGACGTTTGTTGAATTTTAAAAACTAACGGTTTTTGTTACAGTTGAACGAGTTTACTGGTATTGAGCGTGGTACCTTTGCAGCACTGTTTGAGAGAGGTATATTTTTTTCTTCTTTTTCTTCTTTTTTTTTTTTTTTTTTGTTGTATTGAGTTTTAATCGTTTGTTTAGGTTACTACACTAGCCAGGATGAATTTCTGGATATTATTAATATCTTAAGTCAAAAATCCGAAACTGAAAAAGAGCTGGATGTTCTACTTAGGGATGAGCACCTACAAGTCTCCACGGATGTCAAGGTACTACTTTTTTTATTTCCTTTTGTTGTGTTTTCTTTTTGTTGTACTTATTTCTGTTTGTTTATAGAATTCTGCAAGTGTAAGAGAAGCAATAAGAATAACTGATGAGATGAGGAATACTGCTATCAATGTCAACTTTTTCGAAACGGCAGTAAGATAAATTTTTGGTTTATCTAACATTTATTTGTATAGGATTTCTTGGCCTTTAACAGAGCAAATCCTTTCACTATTGATCCTGATGAGTGGTTTGGTAATATGACTACTATCATCGATAGTAAGAGAACTCTTAGAGCAGTGTTATTGTACGTACAAGTCTTCGTGAAGCGTTTTTACTAACAAGGAAACATAGTGATGACCACAAGAAGGTTCAAAGAAAACACTTGACGCAAACGATAATCGATGCTTGTATTGCTTTTATTGCATTGTGTTTAGAAGTTACAGCATGCAGTACATTGATATATTTGGCGTGGCCAGTACTCAAGCTATTTTGGCGTTTGGAGCGCGATTCTAAACGGTACATAAAAGAACAACTTAAAACTGAGAGTGGCTTGGATTGCTAACTTTTTTTAATTTGTCTAGATTTGAAACTTCCAGACGTACAGATACGGCTGGTACATCGACTAAAGAGGATGACGATGATGTCGAAGATCACAACGATATGGTTTTAGCTATGTCTGAAGAACGTATGTAGCAAAAAAGATAGAACCAACGTTTTTTGTGTGGTTTGAACATTTTTTTTTAACATTTGTTTTCCCGTAGAAGTTGGATCAGTTACTACTGAATCATCGTCAATGCTGCCAGAGGAAGAAGATTATTCTGTTACCGACTCAGTAACTCAAGAGTCAACGACAGGTGCATAGGCTTGTTTTGTTGGTTATTTTCCGAAGAAAGAACGGCCCTAAATTGGTGTGCGGCGCGGATATTCTCTTCTACTTGGTAATGAGCCATGTATTTTTATTAAATAATATTACAATAAGCATTCTGTTTTTAACAAGAACACAATACCTTTAGTCGTATTTTCTACCAATTGTTTTTTTCCAAAAAGAGATGACTTGTCTACTATGCAAGCAAGCACCTTCCTTTTTGTTCAATAGAATTGTTAGTTATAGTTGTGTGTTTAGTGGTCTAAATTAGGACGCTAAAACCTAAAATACAAACATTATTACGAGATTATATTGTCATAAAAGTGTGAACACTTTTTGAAAGTACTTACGTATCCCAAGCAATATTGCTTGATGCTTATTAGAACCCATACTGTTGACATATGCAATTGGGACCTATTGTTTTCGTAGCACAAGGTTAATTGTAGTTTTCAGTTATCCAGACAATCCCACTTTTAGTCACGCAGCTATCGCATCGATATGCAGCTGGACAAAACATAGAATTTGGTGTGCCTCCGAAAACAATAAAGGAATTGTGAGAGTTGCTCACAGGGTTTTTGAGGTCTATGATCACGTCTACATGTGTATTGAAGGTATTTAATATTTGGTGCTCTGGGCCAATTGTTGTCATTCCTAGGAATATTGGTTGGAAAAATAAACACTTGGGTTTAGCAAGATGGATAATTCTTGCGTCTGTGACTCCTGGGTACGCAATTGAGTGGCGCCATAAACGTGCTTTAATCTTTGTTCTTTTTATGTTCATTACCAAGTTGCAAACACCAGAAAGAAAACCAAGATGAATGTCAAACTTTAGTAAAAGTTGGCATGGTATACATTTTGTACTGAAAAGGAAATGAACATTGGATCGAAGTACAACGCCAAAAAAGGATAAACCTAAATTGAATTCCCACCTTTGTATGTGGGACGTTTAACCTACAACTTCTGTTGGCGAACTCAAGCCACGAATTCGTCCTTTAAGAACTACTAAGATTACTTAATTAAGTAAATCAAAAAAAAACGATGACAGCATCTCTATTCGCTGTTGCGTTACTAATACTACTTACTATCGCCCATACCTTTCCATGTAATAACATTAAAGGACCAAAAGGGGAAGTCTACAGCTTGGCTCCTTTGCAATCAAAGGTTCAATCCTTTTTAGGTAGAATGGTGTCACGATTAGGAGACTGATAAGACCTCATTCACATTGAAGATCATTCACATAACGGATTACTCACATTCATGAGTTCATTCTCAACCTTCATGAATAGTTCATGAATCATTCATGACCAAAAGGGAAAATTTACAGCTTGGCTCCTTTGCAATCAAAGGTTCAATCCTTTTTAGGTAGAATGGAATGTCCAACTTGCAAGGTAACGATTTAGACTTTTAATTATCTGAAAAACGCATAAGCTCCCACCTAAGCTTCTAAAAAGGAAGGTTTCTACGAGTACACAATGGATATATGCAATTCCACATATTCTTGCGGAAATTTCGAGCTATGTGGTGCATGCCAAATGAACAGAAATAATTCAATGCCACATTTCGTAAGTAATCATATGTGTTTTTTTGCTTTAATGTGCTTGTTCTCGCTTACATGTTGTAGAGATGTTATGGTGTCATGGACGAAGTTAGAGGCTTAGATAAAGAAACTGGTGTATTTTTACACTACAGGTCTCCTGATGGCGTACATTCGATGTCGTGTACGTTTCGTTGAATTGCAACTTTTTCTTTGGTGTGATTTTTCAACATACTTTTTCTTAACGTTGGCGTCAAGGGCTTATACGTCTCTCTGCTTAAACTTAAATTTCCAAATCTTAGTCTGACCTTTTTTGTATTAGTATCAATCTATTGTGACGAGTTTGGATCAGGTACATGTTTCAAAGAACTGAAGAAAAAAATTAACTCGAGAAAATGTTGACGCTGTATTTGACAATCTTTCGTTTAGAGTGGAGCGATGTGGTAGTTTATGACCAAGAATTATACTTGAACTATATTCCTGTTACTGCCAAGTAAAGTATGCATGCCCTATAAACAAAAAATGTACGAAAGGAAACAACACTTCTTGTAATTTTGAGATTTTAAAGAAGAATCTAAATTTCTCTTTAGACAAGGAATATGCTATCACTGAGGATGTTAAAGTTCTAGGTAAACTAGTTGGAGAAGGTCCTGCAAGATCAGTAGAAGAAGCAAGCAGGAGAGCGTCTGATAATGGAGCAGTAGCCTTCAATTATTATGATTACAGGAAACAAGCAGAGTACTTTAGGTTTGTTGATGGACTTGAACGCCTCAGTACCAAATCGGAAACTTCAAGCGGTATTGTTTACAAGACTGGATTTTAATAAAGCAAGTTGATGAAACAGTCCTATTGTGTAGTGTCAGTAGTATCTATTGAGTATGGCAATACCTTACTACTAGATGAAGATTGACTTTAGAAATGTTGGTTTAATATAGGCCTATGAGTGCTTAGCGTAAATCACATCGGGCGTCAAGAAAGGCCACAGGAAAAACATCATAGGTATAAACTTTTACCTTCACTATGCGACAGCCTTAGCTTCACTGTCATGTTATTTTTGAAGTATTGGTAACAGAGTAAGTAGACATGGAAACATTCAGACTAGAGGAGGACTCAATTTTTAGTTCAAAGGAGGAAAAATAATTTATTTATTCGTTTTCTGCATATTTACATCTTGTCAGAAGTATTCAGTTTTAAATGTGAACGTGTAAGTTCGATTTTTACTCAAGTAGGCCACTTCTGCGACGATTAAGCTTTAGAGTGCTCTTGCTGTTTGTTCTTACAAGTCTTACTCGACGTTTTTTCCTTTTCTTCTTTGGAGTCTAAATGAAACACTCAGTACACGAAAAGTAAATCTTCTACACTTCCAACATAAAGGTACTAAATACTACTACAGTACACTTGTAGTAACAGTATTCTTTCACATGTGCTCAGGCAATGGAAAATGAAAAAGTGAAAGAAAAAGAGTTATCCAAGAAATATTTTAAACGTACTGCTTTCTTTGGTGTTGGTGGATCATCTACTTCCATTTCATCCTCTTTTTCACCTTCCTCTTCATTTTCTTCAAGTTCAGCAAGCTCTGTCAAATGGTATTGTTCGTATTCAACTGTATTCTTAACAATAAATCGAACAACAGTGATAGATTGCTTTTGTCCCATTCTAAATTCAAGTGTTTGTTTTTTTTCATTTAACAAAACTCTTAGATGTACCTGTATGCGCGACCAATTGCTTGTTGCTCAACGGCCTTGGCTTCTGCTCTAGTACCTTGAACTGGATCCACCAGAACAATATATTTAGCGCTCATCAAGTTTGTTCCAGATGCAGATTTTGCAAGGCTAAAGCAATGTAAGCTACCACAAAAGGATTCTCAAAGTGACCACATATAAAGTCGTAATTGGCGTGTACCTCAGAAGAATAACTTTAACTGCGCTATCATTACTCTTGAAGGCTTTGATAGCTCTTTCACGTCTCATAATGTTTCTGGGACCAATTTAATAAAACCAAACAAGAAAAAGGAAAAAAATAAGAACGCACCCTTCTACCATCACTGCTGGTATGTCAACATTGTAAAGTAAATCCTGAAGTTGGTAAAGCATCTCTGAGAACTGAGAGAATAAAATAACTCTAGCTTGAGGTTCTTTAACCCATAAATCAAGCAAAAAAGTGATAATAGCAGCAAGCTTTGTTCCATAAACCAAAATACGTTCATCTCGATTCAAGTTGACATAAGCTGAAGAGCTTCCGCTCATACCATCTTCCATATCAGCTTGTCTGTATATACGATCAAGTAACAGCTCTTTTTTCCCCTTTGTCGATAAGTTACGACTCTTTAAATAGGCAGTCAACTGCTTTTTGTTCCAATCTTCAACATTCTGTATAGCTGCTGATCCACGTGTTATAAGTTTTTCTTTTTGCCATGACATATCAACTGGTTTCTATGGTAGACCATAAGTAAGTTGTACAAGACTCCTAATTGAGAAATAAAGCCACAAAGCAAAAAAATTCAAAAAAAAAAACGTGATCAGGTTCACCCACATTAAGCTCGTTAGATGTAGAGCTTTGTATCTAGTACGGATTCTCGCCGATAAAATGAAGCAAATTTGAAGAAACATTAGGCGAAAGCGTACAATATCTTTCCAGAATTCCCATTTTTTCTCTTGATGTTTCAGCTCACGTGTAACTTTTTCTATTTCTCTTGGGTATCTATCAGCACGTCCTGTAATGGCTGTTATCTCTCTTTTCAACCCTTGTGACTTTGCAATAATCTCACGATACTTCTCATGGTCAGATATATCCCAAGACATCTGAGAACAAGTAAGAAAAAGTAAAGTAACTTAACAATGCTTTCTGACTTAAAAAAGTTGAAAAAAAAACGTTGTAATCAAACAAGTTTCGTGGTTAATTTAAATTTAAACATCACTTTACCTTTCTACGCTCAGCATCCACCTCTAGAAGCTCAGCTTTAGCTAAAGGCTTCCTTTTCGCGTCTACAACAAGTTGTGACTCCATATCCTTTATATTACGCCTCATACTCGTAATAGAGTTCTAGAAGTGTAGCTAAGAGTAAGACAAAAGTTCTACTAATCAAACTGGTAATCACAACAACGTACAGAAAGAGCTGGTTTGTGATATTGTCTTTTTACATCCAGAGTAGAAGCTCCACGTCCTTCTGTATCAACAGAGATACAACACAACTTTCCAAGGTTTCCGCTATAGTGTGGATGAGGTAGATACCTTATTGATGTTTGTTCAACATCAACAACAGCACTTTTATAAATAGCATCCTCAATTGGATGAAACTTTAGATATTTCACTTCCTAAACTCGGAAAGTAAGTTCTCAATACAAAATGTTGTTCTTCTTCTCTTTCTATTGGTTACCTGTTTATATTCTGGAATTTCTATCTCATCCTTTGCACTCTCTTTAGTATGTCTCCAATAGAGATTATTAATGAGTAAATCAGATACAACCCAACTACAGAACATTAGTTAAGCCACAACAAACAAAAAAACCAACCAAAATTAAACCGTTCTCTTGAAGCGAACTACAACGTTTACCCAGCGATTACATCCATTTGGTAATGGATAGATATAACTCAAAAACCACTGATACGATCTGATCGTAATTGGGAGGAGGTTTAAGAAAGTGTTGATTTACTGGCAAATTCTTGAAATATAAAAAAAGTGAACTTACTTGTGGTAATCATCAAAAGAGTCATCCATCGTCCAATCTTCTTGTTTATGATATCTTCGTCTCTTGTATTTTGTTGTAGGAGGTTCTATACCACAGTATCCCCTTGGTAGAGTTTAATGCATGTGCTTTAAGAACGAATTAAATCATACCATGGTAAGCTCTTTCCAGAATAGTCAGGAAGTGCTGGAGCTTTTTCATGCGACGTATCCATCCATAGATACTGTATTATACCATCTATAACCTGTAATGAAGGGAATGGTGTCCCTAAAGCAGAATATATTAGATTGAAAGGCAAAACAAAGAGTCAAGTACCTGTTACATACCACCTATATTTAGCATAGGTGATGTCAAAAAAGATTTTCATATCATCTTGTACAACCATCTCGTGACCCTACAGGTAGGATATATTAGAGATAGGACATCTATAGATATTTATGTACCTCATCACATATAATTCTGTGCCAGTAAATGTTTTCTAGAGTCGGAGAAGTGTGTTGAAGCCAACCATTTTTTTTTAGTTCAAGTAGATTCTAGAAGCGTTTAGGACTTTGTGGTTTCATTACTCTTACCGTCCGTTTGGTTGTAGCAAAATTTCCCCGTCGCCTAGCTTGATCTAAACTAGGCCTCGAGGACCCTCCAATAAAAGACTTCAGGTAGTTGCCATTTTGCAAAAAGTTATACGAAACAACAACAACATCTACGACGAAAAGATTAAATAAAGTTAACTTCAATATTGGATATTGTGGATATCCTCACCTGCGTCTATCAAATCCTTATATGTTAGGGCACGATGTTCTTTGATAACAGTACATTTGATGACCTAAACAGAGCGTAAATGACTGATTGAAATACAAAGAATATCAAACCTTCAAGTCAGTTTTGCTTCGTTGCTGAAGTTCATCCACCCACTGTTGACATAAGTGATTTGGACAACAAACTAAGGCTGTGTTAGGCTAATGTGCTTGTTGAACCATAAAGGAGTTACCTAAAGTAGCTTTGCTTTGGAATAAAGCAACGAAGTCTGTCTCAGTTTCCTTCCAAGTTACCCCAGCTGAAACATCTTCAGTTGATGGATTTGTAACAATTAAGCCTAAAACCTCCATCGTCTTCCCTAGGCCCATCTCATCCCCAAGAATACCTCCTTTGTATGTCAAACTATATGAATAATCGTCTCCAGCAGCCTCTACTTCCTCCTCTGTGAGGAACTTGCTTTCACCAAGAGAAAACGATAAAGAAGGTACACGCCATTGACTCAGTAAAGAATAGTCAAACTCAGTTCTTTGATCTACGTCATCCTCTACAGATTTCATCCATGCTACAGCGTCCATTTGATACTTATATAGAGTAATATTTAACTCCTTCGGAGATACCATCTTTGGCAATTCACGCTAAGCCAGGTGAGCTAACGAATAAAGTATACTAAAAAAAAAGCCTGAGGCTTCGTACACGTGGTAAAAATGCGTCCTTGTTTGCCAACATCTTTACTCTCTCTGCAGCACATTTCTTGTATATATCACCGGCTACTCCCCAATGTAGTAATGGTTTCTAAAAAGAACAAATCAACAACCTTCAAAAGACACAAACAGAAATAAAACCAAGTCAAAAACAAAGAGTAAAGTACCAGCTCAATGGAGACTGAATCGTCATCACGGCTCTTGTAAATGAGCCTCTCTAGTTCGCTCATATGAATAATAATATCCCAGCGCCATTCATCGTCCGTTACTTTAGTAATATCGAATTTCCAAAGATCTCCAGGGAAGACTTTTTGTGAAAAAAAGTTTGTTGGCATCTTTGTCAATAGCCTTGAAATGTAATTATTCATAGTTAGAGACATTGATCCGTCAGGAGAATCAACTTTTACTCTCGACTAACTCTTATGGTTAGCAAAAGGAGCTTAAACATGTAATATACGCCGTACATAGTATTCATAAGCCTTCGTGGGATGTTTAATCAACCTACTGCCGTATTTCATTTGCTCACCGTGTACACTAACCCATTGGAATAAACTATCCCTAGAAACGGCAAGCCATTGGCGCTAACGCGTAATAATCAGATTTTACACTTGTAGTTAAAACGGTTTCGGCGAAAAACGATCGTACGCTAACTAGACCGGCCAAAGGTACTTCAGGACGCTCAAGCTCAAGGAATATCATAAGTAGCACTTCGTAAGGTACAAATGGGCATTCTTCCACTTGTCGGGAGTTATTGATCGCCTCATTTAGCTCTGGTTGGAGCTGACGCTTTTTGGTAGGCTCTGTTGCCGCCTCCATCTTGTTAATGATTAACTGAGACTATCAAACTTAACAAAAAAAAATGATGTTAAACTTTAATTCGAAGAATCAGCGCCACTTGTTTCACTCTCAAGCTCTTTTTATTGTTTGTTGTTGCACTTAATCCTGTGGTTTACCACTGCGATAATATAAGGGGCGGAGCAACAAAGAAATACCTCACATAACAAGTGCGCACGTAAAATGATGGTAATAAAATGAGAATGCTAGAATTTTCGCGCCATTTTAACCCTTGGTTCACTTGGACACCTGGTTGCCCTCCGCGACAAAGTAATGTTTAGTGAAGCCAAAGGGTTTAGTGATTAACAGATAATTTATGTTGGAAATTCTAGTACGACTGTAAAGGAAACTGGGGAGCCTACGTTGCTTTCAATATGATAAATTGTATTTGAAGCTTATGGTTTAATTTTAGGTCGTAATGCCGCTCATCGGTTGAATGTTAGCGCTCAACCTGCCATTACCATAAAACCAAGAATGTCCACCAAACAATGTTCTATTATTGCCCAGGCGATACCTATGTACCAGGTACCAAGGGCGCTACTTGTTAAAGACTCAGCTGCGCCCACGACACTATGCCATATTTATGGATACTGTAAATGCCCTCACAGTCAAAATAAGTACTGCCAACACTAGATAATTCGAAACTACATTGCTGGCAGTGATGGAATCAAAAACAAGAATGATTGAAGTAAAACAAGGGAATACAACACTTACAAACATCATTACTGATGTATTCTACGAAATACTACAAAACCTACTGTCTACAAGTGCTTTGAGTTGTGTACAACTCAAATCAACTAACAAACAAATGAAAGAGCAAATTGAGAAATATTTTGGCTCTACAACAAACCTCAAATCATCAGTGTATTTTAGCTTGCTGTGTCCGAGCATGGTACCGTTATTAATACCAAATATTATTTCGGGCAACATGAAATTCATTTCAACCAACAGTGAAGCACTGTGTTTAGGTGATGATTTTATTGACTCTTTTTATCCTTTATTTGAAGTATTCGAAAACATAGAATATGCAGAAACGACTTCAATGGTTCTTCCAAAACATTGTTTGTGTGGTTGTGGTAACTTTTGCTCAGTAACTATAGACAAGACACGGCTTTGTAAGTACTGTTCAGTACATTATGACGAAGATGAAGAAGAAGAAAGTGATGATGAGGATATTGGAGGTGAAGAAAAAACACTAAATAAGAAGATACATTACCACAGCTGTTCGGAATGTGATGATGCTAGCAATGTACATTTTCTATGGAAAGGCAGAAACTTGTGTAATGACTGTATTACAGCATATGCCCTCCGTTTTATGAGATACTGTATTAAGCATAAAATGATTTGGTTAAAGACATGTGACACATCTGACTCAGACTACAACGCTGTTGTTGGTCACCTTGAAGAAAATTGGGCTGTGTTTGATATAAACCAATATGTAGTCTATAATTTATGGAACATGGGGAGTATGAATGGCACCTTAGGCGTATGGTTTTGTATGAAACAAAATGTATGATTGTCAGATAAACTCTATTAGTTCTTAACTTCAACATGTCTACTAAAATCTGAACTAAAGTTACAAGCATTACAATAAAACACAAAGATTGTGGCAGAGTTATTATAGTTTTTATTGGTTCAATTCTGGGTTACATGAAACAACAAAAACGCTTGACCTTGATGATACTGTAGTTCTATTTATTAAGCTTTATTTGTTACAAAACGCACATCTGATTCATCTTACCAAAGTCAAAGGAAGATAAAACAAAAAATGTGGAGAAAAAAAACCTTTGTGTTCAGCTCTTCTATTGCTAAGCATCCTATTACATAAAGATAGTATAAGCTTGTAGACCCAAGTGAATTATAACAGCAAACAAGATAATATAAGTATATATGCTTGTAGAACTTGAAGAACCAACATTGTTGTAAGTAGCTTTCATCTTTTTAGACAAAGCACGGATTTGAGTTTGAAGAGCTGTAACTTGAGCCTCTATGCTCTCCAACTTTTTACGTGTCTTTTTAGTATTCTTAGTGCTCTTTGTACTACCAGTACTCCTTTAGTAAACAGTAAGTAAACAAAGAATGATATTGACTTAAAACGTAGAACGTTTTGTTCAAAAACTATTAGTAGTGTCTACGTGAGTAAAGTGATCAATTGCGAGTAGATGAATGTTCAAGTAGCTGTCCAATGACGCGTAAATTCCAAAAAAATCCAAACTTTAGTCTGTTTTTTCAATCGAATTTCACAGACGTACTTTGTGCTGTTTTCTTCGTCTTTATGCTTATGTAAAGAACGTCTAGAAGATTTTCTAATATGAAATTATACAGTGGTAAACTTCAATAAAATGATTCAACTCATAAGAGAGTACTAAAAGCGTACGAAGGCACTCTGAGGCTTGAGCTTTGTGAAGCATTACTCTTCTTTGTTATAGAGTCAGCATGATCTTCAGGATCACCCTCAGTATTCTCCCCTTTATCACCATGATCAGCGCTCTTAGAGTGCCTGTGTTTACTAAACATGAGTCAATAAACTTTGAAAAAAAAAAACATCATAGGAGTGAAACCACACCACGTCACGTGATATGACTAAAAGAATGTGATATGCTAGCTTACCCTTTCTTATGTTTCTTACTCTTCCTTTCAGTCTTAGGTTCTTCAATTTGGACTACCTCCTCCTCTTCTTCGGACTCCTCAAAATCTCTAATTAAAAAAAGTTAAAAAAACACCCTTATGTAAGAATATGACTTACGCATTGTCTCCCCATGGGTCATTACGAGGCTCAGGGGCTTCATAAGTACCACCAAACTGGCTTGGTAAGTTATCCTCATCAATCACACGAAGCAACCGCTTTTTATAACCGGAGGTACCAAGAAAGTGTACCTTTGAAATAATAACAGTTAGCCAATGTTTCAAAGCCATAAAAAAACACGTGTTGCACGTGTCTGTCACATGTACCTTAGCAACAGTGTTTTTATCCAAGAATAAGCTAATTGCACGCCAAAATGCATCGAATAACCATGAGTTATAAACCAAGAAACAACATCCCAATCGCTCTGGGTAGTAATCTTGTAAAATTTGTGCTACACTCTTAACCAAGTTCAAATCAGTATTTTTGTTTTGAGAATCCTAAAATAATACTATTTAGCATGCAAACCGATTAACATAATGTTAGATATAGGTTACATATCTTCAAATTAAATGAGAGGTGAAGCTCAAAGTCAAAAAAAAAGATTGGGTTTTCACTTAAATAGCCCTTGTCAAGAAAAAAAAAATCGCACTTTGAAGTCTACAATGACACATAAACGCTCCAATCCGTCTACCATTAGATCATTGCATATGTATTCCATAAGATATACAAACTCTATTATAAATAACGGGGTTTAGGAACAGTACAAGACAGGAAAATAAACGGAGAAAAAAAACCACAAATTCTTGAAAAATCAACATTAAACGCACCTTTGTGAATTTCTGACTCGACACGTTTCTTTGGGTGATGATATTTTATTCTACGCAACGTTAAAAGACTTGTATCTTAATAGTGTCAAAGAATTATAATCTGTTTTTTATCTCTAAAACAATGTATTCGCAACTAAAACGCACCTTGTGACTATTACAGGGCGATTGAATTTATCCGGTTTGGGTAAAATGTAATAAGTTCCCCATCGCTTTAAAGTGTTTTTATGGTCTTTAGTACTACCTATAATTACTGTTATTACAGTTTGTGACGTAAATCGTGCCAAATTCGTGGCGCCAGGCGGCGTAGTTGGTAAACATGAGTAAAGATTTGCTCAACGAGTAGTTTCTAGCGCGCAAGAACCGGTACAAAGACGCTTCAGACACGTCAATGTTTACGTCGTCTTGGTATTCAGGGTGCTCTTGTAGTAATTCGCCCACGGCATCTTTAAATTCAATGTATACCTTTCATTGTTGTTAAAACGCCAAAAAGTAAAAGACCAGATTTGTTTTATAACCACGTACTTGTTTCTGCTTCTCCGTTGGCGGATCTGGTAGAGTATTATATTTACTACCTTCGTCAGCCATTTATGACACTAAGTATTGTGTGGTAACGTAAATAAAAAGCCAAACAAAAAAGTCAAAAATAGTAAGCAGGCTAATTTGGATGAGTGAGTTCTTAGCGATTCATAAAGTTATTTACGTGCGAGACAATCCCTCAGGTAATAGTTGTGATGTTTTACACAGGCTACACCAAACAGTACAATTCTGATTTTAAGCGTTTTTTTTTTTCACTTTTTCTACATTTAGTTTCTGATTGTTTTCTTTTTACATGGTTTGTTGGTGATTGTTGAAGGTACCTTACCATCCACCGCCACCACCACCACCGCCAAATGAAGATCCACCTCCAAATGATGAACTACCTCCACCACCTGAAGACCTGGCTGGATTTCTGCTTGCGAAACTGCGATCATTTGCAAATGAACCAGTGTAACCTGGTTGTGCCCACGTGTTAACCATTCTGTTAGATACATATCTAAATTATCATGTGAGTATACAACAACAGTAACAGTGAAAGGTTTAAAAACTACATACCTCGGATAGTGCATGTGCATCATCCATAAATGAAATCGAAGCTCTGCAGCAGACATTGGTGCCACACCTGGCCCGTGTGCGTGAGTCTGTGTCATATTAGTTGCTGTATTGTTGACACTCTTAGGAGGTCTTCTAGGTTGACTAGGTTCCCCAGCTGCGTCTTTACGGCAAATAGGACATTTATCAGACGTCTAACAGAAGTTAGAAAGCTCAAAAAAAGAAACAAAAGGTATTGTTTTTGAACAACAATGTAAAAAAAATTCACTGAAAACCAGGTTTGTGATATGTCAGTGTCGACGTGTCAAAATGACTCATAATATTTTTGGTTTGCTGTAACATTGAAAAACAAAACCCACTTATATATATTACCTTCATCCACTCTAATAGACATGCTTTGTGGAATTTGTGCCCACAATTCAACACAATTGCTGGTTCCTCTTCTTTTTCCTTTTTTCTATCAGAATCATCTTCACTATC
The DNA here is from genome assembly GCA_038496445.1 of Trichosphaerium sp. ATCC 40318. Lineage (NCBI taxonomy): Eukaryota > Discosea > Flabellinia > Trichosidae > Trichosphaerium > Trichosphaerium sp. ATCC 40318. Next base: position 93,545 of record JALMLS010000507.1, read on the forward strand.
TTCTTCTTTTTTATCAAAATCGTCGAGGCAAATAGGGCACTGCTTCATTAAGTACTTGTTCGCTTTTTTAAGCTTTTCTATTTTTTTCAATTTTTCTCTGCAATCCTTGTACTCGATACGTTGCTTGTTACCTCTCCAGATCAGCCACACAAATACAAATCCGCCACATCTAAGAAGTAAGAAAAGTTAATAACATTCAACACCAAAAAGGTGATTGTAGGCAAGTATCACGTGCACAAAAAGACATACACAAACATCAAACCAACAAAAACGTCATCCCATGTGAGCGCATTAATATCCTCTCCATTAAGTACATCACGTATTAGTCCTGCTCCTAGAACTATAGCATCACCATAATCACCTAAACAAAATAAGAAAGCCACACAACATCAGGAGAAAACGATTAAAAAAAAAACCAAAAAAAGTCTTTTTTGGCTGTTTCGTACCGTCTTTAAGGTCTGGCTTCATTCTGTTTATGACATCAATAGATAAGCTATCAGTGAGCATATGTTTAACGTCACTTCCAGTGGAAATGTATGCATAGCGGTCATTTATGGAAAGAAAGAAAACAATTCCACTCTGACAATCTGAGTGTCCTACGCCCCATTTATCATGAAGACGTTTGGCGAACCTCTTTGCTGCCTGTACAAAAGAGTAAATAATGTTAAAATGGTTAATAGTTATTAATTTACACTCTCTTTTGTTTCTCGTGAACTGTACTGCATGCGTGATATCACAACGATGGCTAACTGAGTTTCTCTTCCACAAGCGAGTTTAATATCGCTCACTTCGTGTATTATTGCGTCTACTTTCTTTGCGTATTGTTTTGAAACGAATTTGTTAGGGTTACAAAAAAACGACTTCTTTGTACGCCCACATTGTTCATAGTCCTATTTTTATTCATAAACAGCGTAATTAATAGTAATAACGTACTTTTACAGGGTTTGGAATATCTTCTACACTCCATTTTTTATGGGCGCTGAGCGCAAATGCTGTAGCTACTATCAATGCTACTAAAGCAATCAATTTCATGTGCTGACTGGATCAAAATGACAGTTGAGTACAAAGGCACACTTAATAGCTTATACTTAATCACGCTGACACTGGTACCAGAAGACACCATGGAACTCGATAAACGAGAAGAACGTGACACCAAGCTTGAAGAAATATGTAAAGGACTAATACCTAAAAACCACATTATGAAGCTAATGAACCTCACTGGGATATGGCCAGGTACCGTAACAGAACGCCAAAGAAGTTTTAGTCTCTTCTTGGAACGTACCTTTTTTGACATGCTACAGGCGGGTTTCTGGCCACTTTGCCAGTATCACCAGAGCATATTGACGCAATGAAGCCAATAAAAGCGATTACAACAAGCGTAGGCTTGACAAATCCTGACATGCCAACAGGCATGCAAGCAATAGCTCCAGAACTAACCAGGAATCAAGGTACGTGACTGTGCTTCGCCGTAATGCCTTTGTTTATGAGCACCACTAGATCCCGCTCCTCCTGGATTGGAAGCAATTTCGTACTCGTGTACACTTGGTTCACGAGCACCACGTGCTGTTCCTGATGGTTAGAAACTACATCTATTTTTTGTTCATTTTATTAAATGACTCCCAAGGTAGCGCTGGTTATGGATACGAAGTTATGGTATTGGGCACTGAAGCAGAACAATGGCACATGTCTCTTCATAATATACTCCTTCCTGATGAAATCAAACACGGCACGTTCGAGTAAAAGCAAGAAAAAAGAGTTTGCTGCGAAAAACTGTCAAAAAATATTTTGTTTTACACCTAACACTCTTTAATAAGATATTGATGTGCTTGGAAAAGTTGAGGAGTATGGTTTTTGTATCTACTACAACGTTCAAATAGCTAAATCAACTCACAAACATTTTTTGGTATGCAACGGCAGTGGCCTCTTCTATTCTTATTTTTATCCTAGATAACGAAGCCAGATGGCCGTTGCCCACTCCCCGTTGAAGACTCAGTATCATATGGCAAGTTCAAGATATTGATTGCAACTGCTATTACTATAGACGAACTATGCCATTGTCTGCTTGAGAAGGAAGGCTACAAGCACGTGATAGATGCTCTATACTCAAAAGGCATTGGCCAATGTAGTCAACTTGCTAGAGCTAGTGTAGTACGTACAAGAGTTTCAGATATTAATAAAATTGCTTACCGTAACACTTTACTGTAAAGGTACCCAAGGCAAAACTCTTTTCAGATGAAACATTTAATGCTATACGAACTGGAGATTTAACAACCCTACAATCTACCATTGATAAACGTACTCATCTCATTAACAACCGGCTTCTAGACATAAACAGCTTGGAGTAACAATACTAGTTAGGGACTCTTTAGATAAATCTCACGAAAATAAGGCTATGCGCACCTTCATACTAGGCACGTGTTTTTTTTTCGTTTTACAGTGAATAATTGGTTGTTTTTACAGGCTCTACAATTTCCACTGGTGTTCACCATCCACTTGTTTTGGCAGCTAGTTGTAAAAACCTTGATGCTTGGAAAATGTTATACGACTCAAAGTTACCTATGATGACACCAGTAACAATAGCTGACGGAAGGAAAAACCCAATCAGTGCGTAACAAACACAATTATTTTCCGGTAACAAATAAAGTTGATATTCTATTATAGGTGCATCTCTTGTTATAGCGCTACTAAGCGGTAATCATGTATTGGTTGACTACATATTGAGCTTGGAAAAAGCACCTGATGTGAACAAAATAACTAACTATGATAAATCTAGAGCACCGCACATGGCGTGCATGAGGTAAAGGTTAAGCAATGTCTGACACTTTATATAAACATAAACCTAGTGGAGACGTACCAGAACTGTTTAAAGTACTACATAAGCACAAATGCGACCTCAGCATTCAAACACCAAGCGGTAAGATTACTATCAAGTGTTTTTTGCTTATTTTAATGTAGGTGCAACTGCGCTTCACTTGTTGGCTCAATTCGGTCACACTGAGGCTATGAAGTATATCCTAAGCGTGGACAAAAGCTTTGTTAACTCTGTACGTTGATGTTATTAGATTATTCTTATTTGTCTAGGTTGATTGTCATGGCGCTTCAGCTTTACATTTGGCTTGTGTAAGAAACTTTCCACAATGTTGCACGTGAGTATTCGTTGTTATTTTTAGATGTATTTCTAATTTTATTGTAGTATATTGAAGAATGAAGGAATAGATATAAATATTGTGGCCAGAGGATTAAAAGCACACGAATTAGCAATGCAGTGTACGTTTTTGTTTTTTTTGATACTTTGTGATTTGTTTAATTAAGAAAATAGTTGGAAATGAAGCGTGTGCTATGGCAATCTTATCAGACTAAACACTATAGTGCATAATTGAAGGGTGTTCATTGAGTGTACTGGTATTAATATTGTTTATTTATACTTGTGATTTATTGACAAAGTAAAGTTGGTAACAATAAAGTGTTCATCACTTCCCTGTACTCTACTGTACTGTATACTATGGTTGCACAATAAACAGCACAAAAATGATGCAGTGGTGAGAAATTGCACTGTAAAGATCCATAAAGCAGCAAAATTGCAAATCGATATTTTGTGAATTTCTACAATTTTGACAAATTGTAAAAGTTAACATGCTGCCTATGTCTTGTATTCTGCGCTCGCAACTATAATTGTACGTTGAACACTGACGACGAAAAGCAGCATCCAGGAAAGTCGTAAACGGTCGCTTCACTGTTCGAAATCAGACAAAATGACTTCAACTCCAATAAGCAAGCTACCAGAACATAATTTTAACTTAGGCGTATGGGAGGGTGAATACACAATCCTTACGCTAGATGGAGGCGTTACAGAAAGGTACAAGAGTAAAATAGAAGTAGATACAAAGGGAGACAAGTTCCTTCAACGTAACACGTACACAAAGAACGGTGTAGTAACAGTATGATGACTTATGTTGCGTTTGTCTTTTTTTTATTGTTTTTCAATTCCAATCAATCCATTGTCATACAACTGACTGTATTCAATAGCCTCATTTCTTCGCTGCTGATATAACGGATACTGGTCTTAGTTATAAAACAGAAAACTTAGAAGCAAAGTCTTGGGAGATACAAGACTGCTGTCTTATATTCTATGCGTCAAAGAGTATTCTAAGAGCAAATGGTGAAACAATGACTGAAGTTATAACGAATAACTCTGATAATACATGGAGAGAACGTACAATGCAGGTACAGGACCATATTTTTATAGTTTCGAACAACCAATTATGGCTAACTGCCAAAAACTTTCGCTTTGGTAAAAAGACCAAATCTATCCGCCAGTGATTCATATAGCCGTATACGGCTTTAATGTTGGAATAATGGAGTTTATTCGACTTATCGATAAAAGAGATTAACGATAATGCGGTTTTACGCCATTTCTACGCATGTGTATTACTCTACGAGTAATTAGAGAACTTCATAGCAAAGGCGAAATTACCACTTTTACGCGGCTAGTATAAGCCTTTCAACTCTCTAAAAGAAGTGTACCGACTTGCAGTGTTTATTTTCACTGGCAAGTCACTCAAATTGTTTTTGCCAACGAGCTTTAAGCTAAAAAAGCAAAAATGGCAAAAACCGTATCATTGTTAATTTTTTTTATTGATAATGCGGGTCAATTCTTCGTTTTTTTGCTTTCTCGACATAATTTTATGTATCGCAGAAGCGTGGTTGACATCTGGGTATAAATATTGAAAGTAGTATTTGCCGACTTTTTGTGTAGCTGTACGCTAGACTTCGTTTATACTACCCCGTAAAAATACTTCACCTTTTAGACCTGGTACAACTTGCTCTGTAAAAAAGTGTTTGTAATTACTTGAGTTTTACCTCCAGAAAAAAATTTTGTAGATGTCAATCACGTGGCAAGCCTGTAAATAGAATTTTTTATGTGTACCTAAAAGTTGTAGTTTGTGGCTAATTTGATTGTAGGTTGTCGATTCAAAAACAGGGAAACTTATTCGTATTGTTCAGGCTTCCGAAAAGCGAATTGCAGACAAGGCGCCAGATACCTTGTTTGAAGAGTATGAAAAGAGTAAACTGCAAAAAAAAGACTAGAGAGTAAAGCTCCTTAGGTGACTAGGAATGAAATGAATGAACTTGCTACTCTTTAAATAAAATAGTGAAAAAAACCCCCATGATTTGTTTATTCTTACGCAGCCACTTCGATGTCATAATGAACTTGAGTTACTATCTGTTTTAATCAGCTTCTTTCTGAGTACTTTTCTATTCTACTCTTTTCTAGCCACATCGGGCACCATTCCTTGATTTCACTATTGACTTGTCACTCTCTGCTTCCATAACATTGTTGTACCAACTATTCTTTGTTAACTTAGGGACCGAGGCTCTAGTCTTGAAATACATTTCTGCTGACTTCCAAGCCAGTCCACACTTGTTATCTTGAATACTGTACAGCTCGTCTCAGATTAAAACACTTGAACATCTTGTATTGGTGACATGGGTTTATCTATGAAAGTTAGTGTTTCTGTGATATGGAAAAAAAAATACTTCACCTATTAAGCCAGAATTTTCGCCATCATGTGCTTTCATTGGTTTACCGATTTTTTTAATATTCAAGATTAAATCAGGTTCATAATATTGAATTGTTCCTGCAAGTGAAGCAAGATCTCCGTTCCACCTATGTGCTTGTTAACACAATTGCAAAAAAAAAAGTTAAAAGTAAAACTTGGTAATATTGTTTCTCGTGTGATAGTCAGTTTAAAGAATAAATTTTGTTGTACCAATACGGAATAGATATCAAGGAAACGCCTAAATAAAATAAAGGTAAGCTCAATCATCAAATAATCTCATAAACATAAAAATACAAATAACTCAAAAGAGCCTGTCAGTACCTGCTTTTTTGCAAAATTCTGCTTTTGTTAGGTCACGTGCTTTGAGCACATTCGAAGCCAAAACATTAGGTATAGCATCTCTGTAATGTTGCTCGCCTTTTCACAGCTTGTTAAAACCACAAAAATTGTTAGGTGTTGAAAGGTAGAGGTACCTTGATACTCAAAAGCAAGATTGTGTTCTGTAACAAATATATCAACTGTGACTGGCTCTCTATCATTAGAATCAATTACATGTTCCTCTTTAACAGTGCATTCCGGTAATAAGTAACGAATGGATACCAACAAGTGCCTAGAGGATAAGTGATTTGAGTAAATAGTTTAACTTTTTTTTCTCGGTTTACCTTTGTGATGTTTTTCTTGTCATTGCTGGGTGTGCCTTCCAGTTCCATTTAAAATTAGGATACATTATTTGCAAAGCACTAGAAAATTGTCTATAAAAACCGCCTCCACCCATCTTCTCAAACTCTTTGTAGGCAAAGCGATACCTGAGCGAAAGTTAAAATACACTTTGTAAAATCTAAAAAAATAACCCAATCACTCAATTGTCATTACCAATTCTCTGGGTTTTTAACAGCATGCGTAGCAGCAATACGTTTTAGAAACTCTATTTGATTTGAAGATTTTTGCCAAAACCCTAGGGGGAATCTTTGAGGTTGCCTATTTAAAGAAGTGTTTAGATAATAAAACTCTTGTAAGACATGACTTTAATGTTCGCTCTACGTACACAAAATTCCAGACATGCCCAGGATATATAGCTGACATCATTGCATTAATATCAAGCTTGTATCTATAGAACAAGTTAGACATAATCAATGGGTGGTGTATTTTTTTGAAGGAGGTAATAAGTTGGGGTTGTTGTGTTGGTTCATAGAATATCGTACTTATAAAGTATAGAAGGACATCTACTATAAAAAACTTCTTTTTTTACATTATGCCATTGACTTATTGTTTTGAGGTTTAACTCCATTGCAATTTCATTAAATTTCTTGCGTTGGTTTGAGACACTTTCCCACATTCCTCTCTGAGTGTGCCTTGAGTTAAAATCAAAAAAACTGTAAAAAAAAACCCGCGTGTTGACTCGGTTTGTTTGACATTTAGCGTACTCACAGTAGCACTTACTTGAATTTAATGTCATCCCATTGATAATTAGGATATAATACCTTCAGGAGTGTTGGTAATGAATCTCCATATCTACAGCAAAAGAAAATTAGAAACACGAACGTTCAGGAAAATTAGAAATAATCTGCTGAAAAAACATTACGCACAGCTTGAGCACCGAGCGTCCACCATGCTTATAAACAAGTTCAAAATGCACATTATACCATGCACAAAACGTCTTTATACCCATACTTTCAGCAACAATATTAAAGAGACCTCTTTGATTCTCAACACTCTCCCACGTGTGTTGTTGAACAAACCTAAAAATAAAGTTACAAAAATACCACATTGCTTATTAAAAAAGACACGTGATTCTAATTCACCTGAATTTTAAAGTGTTCCACTTATGTTTTGAATATACTGTCTGTAACGCTTGGATTGTAGAGTCATTATACCTAAAGAACCACAATAAGAAAAAAAAGAGAAAAGAGAAAAATCAGCAACACAAAGTTGACATAGCATTACCTAGCTATTAGAGCTCTACCACCTAGATCCATTATGTCTCTATGCTTGATACTGTACCAGTCATCAAGAACCTTGAGTTGCAAATGCTTGCCAACAGCATTAAAAAAAAGGCGATGATTGCTTACACTGTTCCAATAGTTCTTAGGTGCACGACTAAAAAGAGTTACTACTGATGTTTTAACTGCTATGACGTACAACATGTGCGCATGTCTGAGCGTATTACTGCTTGTATGTAGTTGCCTAGATACATGTGAGTGTTTATAAGAAGGTTGGAACGCACTGTCGAGTGTCATGTCGCCGTATTGACGAATTTACATCTGCCACACTCACATTGCGCCAATCATCAAGAATCTTAGCTCCAAGAAGTACAGCGAGGTCGTTAAAGCGGTTTGTTGATTGTTCAACGGTATATTTTGTTTTATTTAGCTTATAAGCGCTGTTTATACACTGTTGCGCGCGCATATCACAAACTGGGCGTCAACTGCGCAACAAATGTTAATACTTATGTAAGATGGCTGCCAATACAGCACGTACTCTATAAGAAGCCATAGCGGCAGAAAACGGGCTCATTTGGCTTAGCACGCCTTAATTTGAACCACCAACACATGTCAAGAGCAACAAAGCCTAGAAAAGGCGGCGCTAAAGTTAAAACTGCGTCAGTTGACCTCCAGAGTATAATTGCTACTGCCAAGAAGGAAAAAGCAGCTAAAGCTGAAAAGGAACGCCAAGAAATAGAACGGAGGAAACGTGCTGTTAATAAAACGAAGGCTGCCACAAAATGTAACGAAGCAAAGCTGTCGTTAAAAGAATTAATGAAAGAGAGTGCTCAAGAGAAGGAAGCAAACGCACAAAAGAAGGCAGAAGCACAAGCAGCGCCTGTAGAAGCGAAAGTATCTCTAAAAGCTCTAATGGTGGCCGAAGTAACCGAACAGCCTCCCGAGAATGATAGCGGTGCGATAGACGACGATAAACGACAATACGGACTGTAATCTAACCAAATACAGATAGTGATGAGTGGGAGCATCAAGACGATCAAATAGAAGCTCTACGCAAGCAAATAAAGGATGTCAAAGTAACTGAGAAGCGACAAAAGCTTCAACAAGATGATAAAGAATACAATCCAGCACAGTACATGAAATCAGACTCTAGCTATACACAACAAACAGACGCTTATGGCTATGTTCGTGAAGCGGTATTCCCACCTAGATTGGACCGCATGGACATTGACAGGCACGGCCACAATTGAAACTATTTTCGGCAATGTTTTCCCTCTTTCACAGAATGCCATGCTCTATTGTTCTTAACTGACTGAATTTTTGTTAGAATTCTTAAAGTTAACGCTTTTAATATGATATGGGTTGATGAAGGGCATGCATTAATAGCGTTTGAATCAATACGTGTTGGTACAAATGACATGATTTATTCATATGTTTTTTTTGCATGTTTTAATGTTTTTAAATAGCCACTGATGAGCAAGATCGTTTAACAGTAGCTCAATCTCCTTTACAACTAAGAAGGTTAGAAGATGCTTCAGAATTATCAAAACAAGAATGGGAAGCAAAGTACGTGAGCTTGGAACTTTTAGTTTAAGAGAAAAGTTTCGTTTTTTTGTCATGTAATATCATCAACGTTTTTACTCATTTCATAGACGAGATACGCTTCAACAGCCTAGGGCTAGACCAAAGAAAACTGCAGTCGTTGCGCATCGTCTTATTGCAGGTCATCTAGGTCAAAGAAACGTAAAGACTGGTAATCTTATTAAAAAAGAGATTGAGTTTGAGAGGCTTCAAGGACAATACTAGTTTGATTTTAAATGAATATTCACAGTGCTCTTCTCATGACTATTATATACCTGAACTTTTGTGTAAGAATTTATGTAATGATGTGGCGTGCGTTCTAAAGACAGTCTAAATGGTGCAGATTGTTTGCAGATTGGAACAAGAAAATTTTTCTTTATGTTCATGCTATTTCATGCACATCATCCGAGTTTGTTACAAGGAATGCCTAAAACTACATTGTACAAAATAAATAACCATATCCTACGAAACTCTGCACAGTTCTCAGGTTGCACCAGAATTAATTGCGAATAAGTCAAAAGCGTACTAGCAGATATTATTTGTGACAACAAAGCTCTGTGTTTTTTCGTTTATTATTTTTAAACATACGCACATGGAGGAAAAATCTTGATAAGTTCACTATTGATTTGAGCCCATACATTACATTCTATCCTCAAGGATTTACTTTGAATGTGAAGGCTTATAGAATATGTACACGTTGCCAAACAAAAAGACACTGACGAGGTATTAAACATTCTACTATTGAGAGATGAGAAAAGTAGTTAAGCACTTACGTGAAATAAATTGGTTATGTCACGTTTTTGTGAACATTTATTTTCTGGAACTGAACATTTGACATCTTGAATTAACGAAGTGGTTGTGTTTACGCCAGCATGGCTTCTATTTACTACAACACTGTAAGTATTATTTCTTCTACTACAGGAGAAAATACCACAGCTACCATATCACAAACTCGTACAAAATTTTGTTAATTGAAAATAAAAATTATTGTACCTCCATGTGTCACTTCATACTTTTTGATTTATTTTTAAAACACAATGTACGCTAGATGTTATAATATATGGTATTTTCAACAATAAAATACTGCAGGAAGAGAGTAAAGCAAACAAAACCTTTTGTTCGAAAGCCTGTTCGAAAATTTACTCTTACATTTTGTAACATTGTTTTCTTGCGTTTGAGATGTGTTTTTCATACAAATTTGTTCGAAAAGATGTGTAAGGTAGACACTATACACAACATTTTCGAACGAATATAGATAACCCGGCGTTAATAGTTTTTGCCTAAACGAGGCCTCTGAGTTAAGCTAAAAGAAAGCAGGAAACAACATTTGCACCAACGGGTTTTTAGTCCACAGAACAAGTCAGCTAGTGGTGTGACGAACCTACGTAACAAACTGAAATCAGAGAACGAGAATAAAAACTTGAGCCTGTAGATAACGGAGAAAATGAATCAAAAAACGGAGACAAAGTGACACCAATCTTGGACAGATACACCATTTTTTTTACAATTAAAAGGCGTTAACAACAGCACATGGACGATGCTCTCTTCAGGTTAGATAGATACAAACAATCTCGTGTGAGATACTTCTAACTTAACTTTTAGTATCTTTATTGAACTTACGTATACTGCTATATGCGCTTGTGAGAGCGTTTGTACTCAATGGAAAGGTGTTGCCAACAAACCTTACTTGTGGAACATAGTTCGGAACAAAGTCAGTACAAACTCCTTATAATTGTACAAGGTATTTATTGACGTCTGTACATAGTTGTGGGAAGGAAAATACGTCAGCAACAGAATACGAGCATTGTGTAACCCAAAAACAGCTCTGAAGGAGAGCATACGCGATGCCAAGCGTACATTTATCACTATAGATGAGTTATGCGGGTTTACGTGGAGCTTTCGCTTCAAAGGTACAGCAGGTGTTGCTTGGACAATACAAGACCCCTGGTGGCAAGGTCAAACAGCTTTAAAGTTTAAATTTTTAAAAGAAGGTACGCATGGGTGTCAGTAGCGAACATAAGCGTACAAGTTTTTCTAATACGAAGAATAGGTAGTATTGAACTCGTTGGGAATAATAAAAAATTGAACCAAGGCAACTGTAAGGAAAAAAAATACAAACAAAAAAAAAGTCTCAATTTTCGGGGTTTTTGAGTCTCAATATCACGTGTCAACAAAATATTTTTTTTGTATAAATGAGTGCTGTGGGTTTTATAATTTATTGGCCCTGTAGCGCAAAAACGGTGGCGTTTTGGCGAAGACGCAGTGCAAGGTAACAATCGTTCGACTATGTGAACTGTTTGTAATTCTCCGCTAGGATCTATTGTTAGACTTGGACAATACCCATCATATCACTTCAGTCGTAATCCTGACACTTGGGCGTTTATTATGGAGAACTGTTGGGACCTGTGGTATTCAGAACCTCTCAAAAAAAGAAACATGTCGAAATCAATTGTTGAGTTGTCAGAAGAAGATGCTGCACTCAGTATTAGTGTCAAAGACCAGATGTACGTTTATTCTAGGAGAGACATATATGATTATTAACATAGTTTGTAACAGGTCTGAAGTGATGAGTTATAACAACAGTGAGTACCGCCCAAAAAGACATGACTAGTTGAATTTCTATTGACTTTTTTGTTTTAGATATCGACGCATTAGACGTTATGGAGATCGTAGATTACAGAGATTTACTAGACAACATTGATGTGGATATGATGTTAATAGATTTTTAAACCGACAGTCAGAATTTTTAGCTACTGAGCTTGTATAAATAACACATGTACTGACTCCAAATATAAATCCTACAACATCATTCACCTTAATTCACAACCGGGAATTGATGTCTGATAAACGTTGCAACTTTGAGAAACAAGAAATCGAGATGAACAGTCTACAAATGATAGTAAATGAGCTTGTAATCTCTTTTGGAATATTTAAAACTCAATTAATTGTCTAAGTTTATCACTTACTTGTACTCTCTCAGCTCTTATATTCATTAAAAGACATGCGACGGGGCAAGTAAGAGCGACTTAGACCTAAGATAAAACACGTGAACTTAACCACGGTTTCGCTTTTTGAAACAGCATAACATGGAAACTACTGTGGAAACACCACTGATTAACTCTCAATTAATACAAACTAAGTACATTGAAGAGGAAACTACAAACAGTCCGTTTGATACACTTCCAGATGAAGCGTTTCTGTTGGTGTTACAACACTTGAATTTAGATAGTAGTTTCAAAGCACGTGTCGTATCTACCCATTGGCAATATTGTACTGAAGACCCGACCGTATGGAATAAATGGCACCACGAAACGCTAGAGATGGTACGACAGCGTAAGAAAAAAGAAAAAGAAGCAGTAATAGCAGAGAAATGGTTTAAACTTGGTAAAAGCATGCAAAAAAATTGTGTAGTAATGCAACTTAGGCTATGTATGTACGTCATTTGTAGACTATATTAGAGCGGTTATTAAAAGCAATATAGGATTATTGCAAGCGCTATAGAGTTCGGTCTAGGATGGCTTTATGACACTGATATATCATGTGATAACGATGCAGGTACTGGAGCTTTTCAAACCAATACAGTTCTATCACAGTGACCTCTGGCACATTTCTATAGTTACGCATACACCAGCTGTCTATTTCTCAGTTTGTTACAACAAGTAATGTTGACATGTGAAGTCTAAGTATCAAAATTCATGTACTTGACGATTGATACTCTTGATAAGTTGAGTTACTTATAGAAACTCCAGAGGTTGCTGTGTTTGTTTTACAAGTGATGATTTAACTTTTTTTCAGTCATTGGTATACACAAATGGCTTATATATGATGGTTCATTCACGTTCATAAGTACACTCTTTATGCAACTTGGACTTATATTATTATTGCCTTATATGGGTAGAACCAGAAGGAATTTTTTACTTGTTGTTGGTTTTCCTAGTATTCTCTTTGGTTTTGCATCTTTTGGTCTTCTTGTGTTAGGTGCTATCATAATCTCACAAACAACTTCATGTTTATATGTGGCAAAAAGTTGGTTTGCTTTCATAGCTATGAGTATAACTAAATGGATACTGGCCATAAGTTACTTCATTTCAGTACCTCTGTATTGTACTGTATACAAAAATTGAATAAAATAGTTATGTTGCAGCGTTTCTGTGAAAAATTGATTGACCTTTTAATAACTTTGAAGTGTTTGTTTTCTTATCAAAGATACGCAGTAGCACAAGAAAATAAATATTTTCATAAAACTTCCTGGATAAAATATAACTGGTATTATTGCGTTGCAGATTGGTAGGTATCATGGTTTGAGAACAACATAAGTTTCTGATAGAATAATCCGCTGGATACTTTGATAGAAGACAGCACTGCAAGTAGCATGATACATGAACAACTGTAACATCTAAATGGCGAAGAAACGCATGACGACTGTTAACAGCGGCGTCTGAAATAGGGTTTTTTTTTAATAACTACAATACTAGGTTTATCAGATTACATCATATCGTCCACTGCCTTTATGATTGCATCTGTTCCATCTTCGTCTTCATGTATTTCATCCATTGGCACTGCGTCTAGGTCATCTTCTAGTTCCATATTTGCTTCTACTTGGTATACCTGTACGTCATCATCATCCACAGGAAGTCCTACAATAACATATCAATATTTGGGATCATTGCGAGCTCTAGTTACCGTAATTATAAGCCATGACTTCTGTCCTTTATAGCAAGAGTATCAGTAGTGTTAATATAATTTAGGATGGAGTAAACGTACAATTGATCTTCAACACTAACTCCAAATTTAGCATCTTCTTCTGATATTTCGAAAAATGATTTTGACAAGTCACGTTTTTTGAAAGGTTCTGAAGACCACATAACCCAACAACTTTGAAAGATAAAATGCCAAGTAATAGGATTACGACCACAATGATAGGATGGGTATGCATTGACTTGAATTATAGATCCTAGTAACAAAGACTGAGTCAAAAAAGTTGAAATCCTCTTTTTTGAGTTTACCTTGTGGACAACGTGTGCCTGTTACAAAACGCCAACGTCTTTCCGCTAACAGAAGTTTTAAATGACTAACGAGTAGCAATGATTAAATTGACTTACTGGTACCCATATTACGCATAGCGTCGGTCTTATCAGTGCGTTCAATACCACCTAAAACGAACTTCAGTACAAATCGCAACCTATTTTGCCATCAAATAGAAGTTTGACACAAACGAATTACGTGTTGCTCTCCAAAAATGAAAAATAAAGGCAGTATTGCTCGCTATCACGTGATCTTCATGCGTACCGTCTTTTTTGAATTTAAACGTCAAAGCTGTTTGGCCTTGCCACCAGGGATCTTGGCGTGTCCAAGCAACACCTGCTGTGCCTTTGAAGCGAAAACTCCACTCAAACCTACATAACTCATCTAGAGTGATATATGTACGCTTGGCATCGCATATGCTCTCCTTCAGAGCTGTTTTTGGGTTAGATATTGCCCGTACTTTTTCGTTAACGTATTTCCCTTCCCAAATCTAATGCACTCAGTTAGTAACTATGTGTTAATGCAAAGGGCGAAAAGTTTGTCCGGCTTGTACTGACTTGATCACGAATAATCGCCCACAGGTACTGTCCGGAAGCAACGGTTTTCCATTGAGTACATACGCTCTCACAAGCGCATATAGAAGGATATGGAAGATTTTTAAAGATACTAAAGTGAAATTAGAGGTAAACTAGCTCTTAAATGACATAGTATCGAACCTGAAGAGTATGTCGTTCATGTGTTGTTGTTAACGAGCAGTTATCAGCCTCCAAGCGATCTTAGCGCAGTGTTAAGTAAACACCGAATTCGTGCTCAAACCAAAACGAAAACATGGTGCAAACCTTACAACAGATAAACTAGGAGCTAGTTGTAGTGTAGCACCACCACTGGAGAACGTGAGAATCAAGTAGCTCTGACAAGTTAAGTGGTTGAGCTGTTGTACGGTACAGCGTTCTTGCGTCAATTAGTTTTCGAGCACTGTGTTTCGACAATAGTTCATAGTGTAGCGCCTCGAGGTTTTCATCTCATCCAGTGTTTCAGCAAAGGTCATTTCTCAATCACAAAAAAATAAAGTTGGTTTTTTTGTTAAGTTCGTGTTCACATAATAATATTTCGGATCACGTGAAGCAATAGATGGAAACGCCATACGCACAGCAGCCTTACGCGCATCCCGGACAGCCAGTACAATATCCTCAACAAGGCTACGCTCCCCAACAAGGCTATGCCCCGCCTCAACAGGTGTACACTCCACCTCCACAGCAAACTGTTGTAACGAATACACAAGCCCATGTCGTTCAAGGACAACCAGTGATGGCCCCACCACCGCAACAGCAACACGTTGTTGTCACACAACCAGCACAGAATACTGTGGTGATGTACGAGACTCATCAAAGCCAAACACACAAAGTTTTTGTTAAATACCCAAACAACCTAATTTTTGAGGAATACAATTTCTTCTACGTAGAATTCGCTTTATTTGTACTGCTGTTTTATACTTGCGTTAATGATGAAACGTTAAAGCTTATTTTGGTTTTTAGTCACCATACTAAGAGTAATGGCAATGAGGCTGGTATTGCGTGGTGTTTGTACGTCGAAAATCAATTAAACGATTACAATCTTATTAGTCTTTTAGATTCATTGCTGGATTCTTTGTGGCTATCACGTGGTGTATTGGTGCTTACTTCGTCGTTTCTAAAGACCCTGGTGCAAGGTGCGCTTTTTAATACATTCTTGATTTTTAACACGTGCACCAAACGTCATCGCTTGCAAAGTTATATCAGTGTCCATAAATGCTTATTTTAACCGAACTTTTAGAGTCGCTGGTATATTGAACCTCGTCTTTGCAATCCTTACTGCAATCTTCATTGTTATCATAATAATAGCCATCATAGCACTTTAATAAACATTCGAAAAAAGAAAAGAAACCGTTAGGAAGTACAAAAAAGACAAAAGAAAAGCACTTGTAGAAAGTTTAGAAGATAATAAAATGCTTGTTTGTGGAGAAATTAGAATGCAATGACCCATGACGTGGTTAACGGTAGTTACAAATGGAATCCACGACTAGAAAGGTCATATTTTTTGTTCAATCCAAAACATAGGCTGGCAATGAAAAGGAAAAGTTGATTAAAACTTTCTGAACGTGAGCAGTTCCTCTTTCGATTATACTTAAAAGCTCCGCACATGGTAGAAAAAGTGCTCATTGTTGAGTTCAGCATGTGGCTGAATAAGGAAGTAACACCTGCCTTAGTTCCTGTTCGAACTTCAAAAAAAGTTGTTTTTTTATTTTTGTTTTTTTTACAATTATAATCTATGTACACGTATTATCATCTCAACTCTACTCCCATTCTGATGCTGGCAGCTTTTGTGGTGGTCTAGCACCTAAAATCTCCGCCAAGTGTACGAGTAAACTAAGTTGTTTGAGAACAAAGGCGATTGAAAATTACTTACCCATCAACACCCTCTCCTGTTAGAGCGGATACCTCAGTAAACGCTGTACCCTTTAGAGTCACAAAGTGCTTTTGACCTTCCGCGGTGGTGATTGCTCTATCATCTACTCTATCGACCTTATTTGCGCATACAATGAAGCGACACTCGGTATTGTTCTTAGCTTGAAGCTCGTTTAACCAAAAATCAACTTTCTGAACAATGTTAGATTTAAGATTTTGTATTGCGCGCTCGAGTCAGTTCTCTCTTACCTCTAGTGTTTCTGCTCTGGTGACATCGTATACGAGTATGGCAAGATCTGCGTCTCTAGTGTATTATGGTTAGAGCACGAGAAGCATGCTATGACGTGGGAACGAGTAAAATTATTTGAAAAGTTTTAAAGTGGAATTGTAACAAAAGGATGCGCTACAGGCGCTAGCAAGTGATCGAAAGAGTTTTATAAGGTGTACCTGTAGTAGATAGGCATTATAGCAGAAAATCGCTCAGAACCTTGGATATTTTGTTAGATGCATCAAAATCGTACATTCTACGCACCAGCTGTGTCCCTGGTAATATGATTAGCTAATGGTACAAAAATTAAATAACTTACCAGATGTCTACGTTTATTTGCTTTCCTTCCTCTGTGACAAGGGTTTTTGTCATGTACGCGGCTCCAACTGTTGGTTCCTCGTCTTGGTAATTTGAGAACGTGTTTCGACATTTGAATGGGTCGTACCTTCATCAAACGTATTTTTTGTTATGCGCATGCCAAGCTACAAACGAGTTAGATGTTTCTTGAGGATAAGTTCGTTAATGTACGCTAGATTTGCCTAAACGATGTAAGGATACATTTTAAACGTTATGTTGACGTACCCACGGCCATCGCGCCAAGTAAAACGACTTTGTAATTTGCCGACTTTTCTGAAGCCAGTGGCTTTGCTGTAGGCGCAGCACCGTAGCAGCAGTAAGAACTCATGTTGTAATAATAATTTGTTTACTTGAATTCCATTGAAATTGGTCCTTTGGGACTAAATTATTTTGTTAGTATGTTGTACAGCAAGCAGACAACTTCAACGAACTTATAACCTCTAATTCAAGCATGCAATACCTTCCTAAAGAGCTTTTTCATGAAATCGCCAAGCACTGCACGGTTACTTCCTTGGTTGCGCTTGGCATGGTGTGTAGACCGTGCACAAGCATATTGGCGGATAAAAACTTATGGTGTACAGTAATCGAGACGAGATATCCTACCGCGTATTCCAGGTATGTGATCCCGTTTTTTTGCGTTGAATGCGCTTTTTTTAATTTAATATCGTTGGTGGACCACCAAGTCATCCAACAAACTCTCGAACATGTCGCATAGCGGTTAAAAACTTCATTTTATTAACGGCATGTAGCCTCATTGATATTCCGGGCCATGAGTCGAAATATCCCAGTAGATGGGATTGGTCATCAGAAGCTACAACCCACAAGCAGTTCTTTTTCTATTTGAGCAGTAATAAGCTTGTTAAAAACAAAGCAACACCCAAAACATATGACATGAGCGGTAATTACCCGGAACACCTACAAGTGCGTATTTCAACCACTGATAAACTGAAGTCACATTGTCTGATATATTCGTAAGATTTACGACCTGCTACGACGTCATCCAACCAACAACAGCCTCATAGGTAAGCGCAACGCTCGAATAAGAAAACAAAATTAACGTTGCTAAAAACCAAAAATTTTGTTTCTAACGCCACATTCCTTTTTAGCTGTATCTTTCTATGCATTGAAGCGTATGATGTACAGAGAAAAGCATAATGAATTTGGCATCGAAGAAGATTTACTCCGAGGTAAACTCTTTTAAAACCCATCAAAGTGTTTCAAATAGCTTCAATTCTGCGTCAACATCGCTTTTTAGACGTCATGTTTCATTAGCATCATTTTTTTCAATGTAATTTGAAGTTGTATTCTAAGTGTAAGTGCCTTTGTGTTCACTCTTTATCGTAGTTGGTGCCACAGAGTTTATAGTAAACTTGGTGATTAAATATGCATCTGCTACAGTAGGATATAGAGGATCTGCTTTACTATCAAGTGAGGCATTTGGAATGCTAGGGAACATGGCAACGTTAGGTACCTCTTTTGTTTTACATTCCCAAATTGTGCTTTTGAAGAAAAATATTACAGCACCTCGCTGTTTTACATCCTCTATTATTGCTTAAAATAAATGATATATATTTAAACCGCGTATTTACATGGTTTGAGCTACTTTTAGTCGTACAAACTAGCGCAAAATGTTTGATGTCCTTTTTTCTTGGTTGGTGTTTTTTTTATTGTTCTTATCGGTTTTTTTAAGGTAAAACAAGAGAATACCTGTCAAAAACAGATATACACGCATGGCTAATAGATGCTCTTAAGAAATATCCTAATGAAGAGGCTTTACAACGTGATGCTTTATTTTTTGCTTTTAATTTATGTATTCGCCAAGAAAGAGGTACCTCAGCAGTTTGAAGTCTTTCATTTGCGTTTTATTCCGTTGTGAGGTATTGTTAACTATATTTTAGAGCACAAGGACTATGTCAGTACGTATTTGAAACATTTACAAAGTTGGTTCTGGCAAACCTTTTTCACTGAGCGGAGTTTTATTTGTCTTTTTTCTGTATTATCTTTGAAGCGACTTCAAACTACATTTCTGTCAGGTGGACACAATATGTTACCTATACATCGGCAATTATATTGGAATGCTAAACCATGTAATAACGTTGCTACTAGGCAATTTATTTCGTCAGCACTATGACTGAAATTGTGGTTTCAATCGAAGATGTTTTGATTTTTTTTTTTGGCTTGCCTTTTTAGCTGTTTACTTATTCTTTTATTAGTTAATACCTCTAAACTCATACAAGCTGGTATTATACACTGTGTATTAGTTGCCTTAAGAGGTGCAGCAAGAGAGAATAGAGAAATACAAGATGACGTGTTCAAAATTGTAACGCACATGTTTAATCGCTCAGGTTAGATTTTTTTTTTGTTTCTTTTTTGAATCCAATTCCACTTTGACAAATACCTTTATAAGATATATCGTATTTCATGTAAATTTTCTATTCTACTAAAACTGTAAACAAAAGAATTTGCGATTGAACTTTGTAATGACGCACGGCTGTCCAGATATTTCTGGGTTGATAGACCTTTTATTTTACACTTTTTTTTTTGCACTCTTAGTTTACGCTTATTAATAAATAGAACATTGTTGTAATGAATTCATAAATGGTGGTGGATTAACAATGATAACAGAGATTTTAAAGACTTACATAGGTAAGTAATAGAGGATTGCTGGAGCATTATTTTTGGTTTTTTTTTTGACTTTCTTTGATAGATGATGGTGTTAATGTACCAAGCGTGTTATACCCTGGGCTTTACTTTTTGGCTTCCAGAGTAGGTAGTCAGAGATTAAGTCGTACTATTATGCCTTTATTGGTTGTTATGAATCCTCCAGATACAGTTGAGAAGAAATTAAAGATGTTATGGAGAGAAATACTGAGTTTGCTTGATTTACAACAACCAGAAATTGACGATAGGAGTTCAATACTTCATCAAGATCAAGAATAAATTAACTTTCCCGGAAAGATAAGCCAAAAAATTCCCAAAATATCAGTGGTGAATCAGGAACGTTGAGTTTAAAAGCACGAAAATAATGGGAATACAAAGTAAAAAAAAGTAACTTTACCTAAATAAAATGACATAGCCTTCCTTATTTTAAGATACATCAGATTTAGTAGATTCTATAAGTAATGTCAAATGGAAACAAAACTAAAAAAGGAAAGAAAATTTGTGACAACATTGCGTAGTGTTCATTTAAAACCGTTTTGATAAAATTACGTTAAAAAAAAGGCTTCATTGAATATGTCAAAAAAAGATACAGTTGCAGTTTACCGGTAGAATGTTAGCATTGTTACTTTCTCTATATATAAAGCTATTGTAGAGTACGATTTTTATTAAAAAACATGTGGCCGACGGTCAATAATAGTATTCGTTTTGATTCTTGTGATTAAACAATGCAAGCACCTTTTATTGTACAGCTACTGGAAGGTAAAGTGAAGATTGGACGCTTACAGTTTACAAAAGCAAAAGTAAGTCAATTTTAGCACGTCATTGCGTGTCAACACTTACATATAACGCTAAGGAACACTTGTATGCGATTACAAGCTTGTTATTTTTTAAAACTGATCAAAACATCGAACCGCTGTTCTCTTTGACACGTACAGGGACAAAAGAAATTACTTTAATCATTAGTAGCGACCATGGCACGTTTCGTAATAACAAAGCGATTTAATCTCGTTTTCAGCGTTATATACGCTCAGAAAACGCGTATAAAGAGCGTTTGTGGCTATAATAAGCATACTAAGTAATTGTAGAGTTCGCAGCCCAAAACGATAGATTCGAGTGGGAACAGTCAGAGTATTGCGTATTCTCTGTAGCTATGGGCGCGTCAGGAGCAAATAAAAACCAAAGTCTTGTTAGCCTTGCTTCTAAACCACTAGCATTGGCTGGTATCAGTATTTACTACATGAGGTGCGCAGTAATGAAATAACCACAAGGCTAGAATCGTAAAAACCTGTAAAAACGGAGAGAAGTAATATCGGGAATTCTTATTTCTCCTTTCTGAATTTTTCTCTTTTTTTTTTTGGCCAAAGCACCTTTGTACTCCAACAGAAATTTTTCGGTTTCAATATCAGCAACGGTTAGCTATTATAGGTGGTTGACGTTGATAGTAAAGTAACTTTTGATAAGGCTATATATTGTTGCAATGTATTAATTGGTCTTTAGCTCGTTGGATTCGGATTATGTTCTTGTACAGTCAGAAAAGTTAAATGATGCTGTTAATTGCCTGCGACAGTTTTATAATATAGATGTTCTTGGATCTGATAATATAGAAAGAAAGGAAATGGATATAAACAAACAAGAGCAGGTAATCTAATTTTCTTTTTTTTGTTTTCAGATTCCTCTCTTAATAAGCTACCTGTCTGTCGTGTAACTCTTCTGCGGTTACCTAAGAACGGTATCAATCTAAATAGGCTATCTTAAATCTGAAAAAGTTTATCTTTCGATCATCAACAAGAGAAAATGTTCTCAAAAAATTCTTACTTCTCTAAAACCTTGTAGGTCTCTTTACCTAATAAACCTAATATAAGAATAATATCTGATATATACTTATGCAAATTTAATGCTAAAATGGCGAATACAATGGGTATAGACATGCTTAATGCACTACTTCATCCAAAGACAGAAGACTCTTTTTTTAATCTTGTTAAAACAGATGGTGATATAAGTCTTGGTACGTACAAGTCTTTATACTTTCCGTCAAGCACAACAGCAACAATAACGACAAATCTTGCTCTTGGACATCACTTAAGGAAGTATCTTTAAGCTATACTTTACTTACTGTCTTTGTTTTAGTTCTGGATGTTGGTTGCGCAAAAGTGTTTCAAAAACAGCCAGCTATCACATCTTATAGTTCTTTTTGTAAGCTTATACAAGTAGGCGCTGAACTTGGGTTTGCTGAACCTGGTACGCACTTTGTTTTTGTTCAAAAAAGTTTTGCATCATGTGTTGACTTTTTATCCTTTTTAGGTATTGTTTATGGAGTTTCATCTGCTCTTGCAAAAGGTGGTATATCGAGTCTACCTTACATATCAACATTTAGTAATGATTGGGCTATTGTAGATGCAGAGGATGCTGAACAAGCATCAAAGTGGCTAGAACAGGGTGAATACACTGTAACAACTACATGAAGTTTTTTTTTTCTTGATATTTTTTTGCAATACTTGTTAATAAAATTGCGCCTACCCTTCATCCTCTGTCAGCACACGAGCAATACTGACCTTAACACTGCCATTTGTTTGTATCTAATACTGCATTACGGATAAGTTGTTTTTATTGGAACAGTTGTTGGTACTTATTTGTACTGGATAGAGTTCGCTGCAGGTAATTCGGCTATTGAGGTTGAATTGTTTGAGCACTCTTGGGCACAACCTTCCGTGATTTGCCGTTGGAAAGGAGAACATGATGAGCTAGTGATTTTAGGCGCTCATGAGGATTCTATTGCTGGAGCCGCAATAAGTGCATCTGCAGTACAGTTCTAGATTCATGTGGTAGTGCAGCCCGTTTCTTCAGAAATTGAAGCTGTTGTGGATCTACTTTGTTATCCTCGTGAGTATGTAGCAGGGTGATTTTACTGATACACCTTCTACGACAAGACATTCAGAAATATCCATTTCTTCAGTAGCACCATTACCAAAAAACTAACAACTTTCATTTTTGATTTTTTCTTACCTATCACGTGATAAAAATGGAAAATTTTTGTTTTGTTACTAGACGACTTCAGGCTTTTAGTTTTGTGTTGGGTATTGTTTTACTAATGTTGGTTTACTTGTAGAAGCTGATTTGAGCAATGAAGGTTCTTTTGAAGAAGCTATTGATGGCGCTGATGCCGTACTTCATATCTTCACCAGTAACAATGACAGCTCAAAACCCTGAAGAAGAAATAGTCAAACCAGCGTAAGTTTTGTGTATAAATCTCAATCGCAGCATCTTACTTGTGCTTAGTATTCAAGGTGCACTTAATGTCTTGCGTACATGCAAAAAAGTTGGTTCAGTGAAGAAGGTAATTAATTGTAACAAAGAGAAACCTCAAGAGATTATTTCTTTTGCAAAGCGATACTGACATTAAGCGTTATTTTACTTGCTTCCCTAACTAATAATTAGGTTGTTATGACGTCTTCAGTTGCAGCTGTACGTTGGGCTGGAAAAGAACCTTCTGGCACACCAGCTGTATTCACGGAGAAGGACTGGAACACTGTTTCTACTATAAGTACTGAACCTTACCCAGTAAAGGCCGAACAAGCTGCATGGGACTGTGTTAAAGAAGACAAGTCGTTTGCTCTTGTAACAATCTGTCCGTCTTTCATATTGGGTCCAGTTTTAAGTCCAGGAAGATTAAGCGAAAGCTTGTCAGCTGTAAAAAGGTACAACAGTCAAAAGAAACCATGTTGTTAACGATATTGAAAGTCTCATCACTGGTGGATACCCACGTGTTCCAGATATGTATTTTGGTATAACTGATGTAAGAGATGTTGCTATGGCTCATATTATTTCGATGGAGAAGGCAGAAATTCAAAGTAAGAGAGGAAGCTTGTTCGGTTTTTTTCTTACCTTTTTGTTTTATAGACGAACGCTATATCTGCTCAAGAAACGGTCTTGTTGCAATGCTTGATTTGTCTAAAGCGCTCAAGAAGTTGTATCCAAAACAACCTATTCCTATGAACACCATGCCTAACTTTGCAATGTACGCAGCAGCAATATTTGATAAGAGATTATCTTGGAATTATTTGAACAACACTCTTGGAAAGAAGTATCACTACAACAATGAAAAGATTGTCAGGTTCGTACCTTTTACACTTTGCTACTATTCCAAAGAGATAAACTAACAACTTACAAGTGAGCTTGGTATACAATTCAAGGATATGGATACATCACTTAGAGACAGCATTGAGGCTATGGCTGAACATGGACACTTTGAATTAAAGTAGTGTAGTTAAGAAATAAAATATCAGATAGTTCGAAACAGCGACATTGTTAACTTTTAAGTAAATTTTCCAAACATACTCAGTACCACCTAAGTACAATGATATCAATAGGGTTTCAACTGTTGTGTATCTTAAAGTCAAAATCATTAACCGGTACAACATACCGAAAGTTGCTGGCCGTGTTTAGTGTGTACAACGTGGCTTAATGTCGGGAAGAACTCTGATTGAGCAAAAAATTTGATCGTTTACTCCTCGGGTGCTGGAATAATTTGTCTTAAATATTTTTCATGCATACACATTGTACGTCTTGGTTTGCATGCACATGGATGTTAGGTCAAATCCGCATGTAAACCAGAAAAGTGTTGCTGATTTTAACAATTTTACTACGGCATCCTACAGTGCCCATACTTCTGTCACATGGCCGCCATGTGATATAAAAGCGTCGACAGTAGTGATAGGGTGGAGAAATATGGAGATTCTGAGAAATCGCCAAAAAACTGATACCTTTTGCTAATTTTTATCAGTTTTGTTTTTACAAACTCTACACCACTTGAAAGGGGAGAATATATATACAGTAAAACGTTTTCACTTCCAAAATGTTTTTTGGCAGGCATAGCTGGCCGCTAGAGCTAAATTACAAAAAAAAAAAACCTGCAGCAAATTTCAGTGAATTTTCTGATCGAGCTCCTTAAGTGTTTAATATCACCCAGCTAACGCATTTAATCCCTCAAGTTCTCTTTTTAGTTTATAACATTTGCTTAACAAAAACTAACGGCGATCATACATGGAACAACAACAAACACAGTTCAACCAAGTATTCGACCTTGTTGCGCTACCAATTGAGTTAATAGTCCATATTCTCAAACAAGGGACGTATACGCTTCGTATAGCCCAAACATGCCATCTTTTACGAGATATTGTTCACAACCACGTTGGGTATGGTCGTATCCGTACTAAAAACACAAATAAAGTTCAGATGCTTTCTGGTAGTCCATTACTCCACAATACGACTATTGATCTCAGCCAATGTAAGCTACCAAACGACATTATTGCGGCATTGGCAGGCGTGCACACTATCAACCTATCTAGTTGTAAATCAATAACAGACAATGGCATTGCAGCATTGGCAGGTGTACATGAGATTAATTTATCATATACAAATGTAACAGATGAAGGTTTGAAGGCATTGGCAGGTGTGCACACTATCAACCTATATAGTTGTAAGTCAATAACAGACAATGGCATTGCAGCATTGGCAGGTGTACATGATATTAATTTATCATTTACAAATGTAACAGATGAAGGTTTGAAGGCATTGGCAGGTGTGCACACTATCAACCTATATAGTTGTAATTCAATAACAGACAATGGCATTGCGGCATTGGCAGGTGTACACACTATCAACCTATATAGATGTAATTCAATAACAGACAATGGCATTGCGGCATTGGCAGGTGTACATGAGATTAATTTATCATATACAAATGTAACAGATGAAGGTTTGAAGGCGTTGGCAGGTGTACACACTATCAACTTATGTTATTGTAAGTCAATAACAGACAATGGCATTGCGGCATTGGCAGGTGTACATGAGATTAATTTATCATATGCAAATGTAACAGATGAAGGTTTGAAGGCATTGGCAGGTGTGCACACTATCAACCTATTTAGTTGTAATTCAATAACAGACAATGGCATTGCGGCATTGGCAGGTGTACATGAGATTCATTTATCATATACAAATGTAACAGATGAAGGTTTGAAGGCATTGGCAGGTGTGCACACTATCAACCTATCTAGTTGTAAATCAATAACAGACAATGGCATTGCAGCATTGGCAGGTGCACACACTATCTATCAATGATGGCTATAGGAATAAGTGCACTGGTAGGCGCAAAATTAATTAGTTGGTAAACATTCAGCAAAATTATTTCACGTCATGTGCAATATGTAAGCAGTTGTTGCTCTAGTAAAGTTCTATTAATCAGTAAGAAAAACTTACTATTGTCTCCTTTCTTTAGGACTAGTTCAAAATGACTTCTTTCACAAAATGTATTTGCACTCTAAGTACATTCCACTTAGCCAGTGGAAGATTACATACATGTGGAAGCGACTTCTCCAAAATGTCATGCAAAGGGGCTTGCTGTCATGACGATTTCAATGCCTGGTGTTGTCCTAGTACAAATCCGCATGCATGGTCCTGTAAAGCAACTTTCCAACACGATCAAAATCACTGCGACGCTCCCAAATCGTGTATATGTCATATGTTGTTAGTATCGAACAGGCGGGTTCCCCAAAACCTATCGCTACACATGACCTAAAACATGTATCTTGCTGCGCATCAGGCGAATTGTGCTCACTACCGGCTACTTTCGAATATCCACAAACAACTACACTATCATGGTCTGACAGGCACGTGCTTTTCTTTATCCGATATTACACCCATTCCCAGGGCTCAAAGTTAGGTTTTACTGATGTGACTTACATTTTTGTTGTAGCTCCATCGGTTCACTTGAAATCAACAAAAACATGTTTATTGGTAACCAAAATGTTACTTTATCTAATACGTACACAACGGAAGCAAGCTACTCCCGACAAGTATCAGTAGCTGTATCTGAAACATGCACAATCGCTGCTGGAAATAGACAAAATGATATGATGGGGTACCTTGAAGCTATGGGTAATGTTTATGTTGTACCTGTCAAAATGAATGTCAGAAGTTGCGGCCTGATGAGAACTATCCATGGAACTGTTAAAGCTATAGTAGTAACAGATAATAGTACATGTACTAAGAAGATTTGTACAAACAAATGTAGCAACGATGGTTGTATTGTAGTTGCTTAAACAAGTTATTGTTCCATGGAACTTTTTCCCCATTTTGACTCATTCAATTATCACTCGTGCACATTATTTAGGTCATTAATAGCTTCCTCTATAATATGAGCGCAATAATTTAGTGTTAATATCTTGACGCCAGAGAGTGGTGCAATCCACTCATCTGTTGCCTTTGTGAAAGAAAGATCTGAGTGTGCATCTTTAAGATATTTCAAGTACTCTCCAATGATATTGAGACAACTCCTTAGACAAATATTATGTACTCCAGCAAGATATTCAAAGCATGATCCTGTGATTCCAGGACATTCAGCAAGATTAATTGTGTGAACACCAGCCAATGGTATCACACCTGAATCTGTTATAGCTGTTTTGCTTAAATGTATCTCATGAACACCAGCCAATGCTGAAACACCTGTGTCTGTAATGAGAGCACATGCGTGTAGAAATATTGTGTTTACTCCAGACAAGAAAGATAGCACGTCATCTGTCACACTTGAATGTATAATACTGATACGTGGTACACCAGAAAGTGCTTTCAAACTCAGAGTTGTCACTCCGGGAACTTCAAACAAAAAAATGGATTTGAGGTGTTTCACAAGAGGTGTTATGTCTGTGATACCTGTACATCGTTCTATGATCAAACGATGAACACCACAAACAGATTTAAGCCCTTCATCAGTTATAAAGTCATTATCACAAAGCTTCAGTTCAGAAACACCAGAAAATAATGCAAGCTCTTTGTTTGTTAATGCCGGAAAATGTCGGAATGATACTAATGAATTTTTAAGAAGAGGACTTCCACACAGTTGGTAACAATGTGAAGATGACCGAACTAAGATAAAATTGTATCCTACATGATAGTGTATTATGTCTGATACAAATTTGCAGGTTTGAGAAGCATTACATCTATCAGAATCATCCAAAAACCCAAGCAAATGAGCAATTATCTCTGTTGGTAACTCTAATAGCTCAATGGTACCAGGTACCGTCGTATTGTCCTTAAATGAAGCTGCAATGTTTGATAATAGGTCCATTGGTGGTATAGTTGTTAATTTACTGCGAAACAAGCTTGTGGACTTTTCTGGGTCACTTAAGAGATATACTTCCGCAAGTTAACCATACTCTCATTCGTCAACCTCCGACAACCACGTTTTAGTTGGCTTTCCACTTTTGTATCATAACCATTTTCCTTTTTCTGAAATGTGTTAATAGCAGCTTTCTTTGATAGACAAACCATGTGGGTTGATGGTACAAAGAGAGTAAAGGATGGCATGAGAACGGACTACTTGAGGGGCAAGGTACATGGGTTGAGGGTAAACAACATGGCAAACAGAAACGTTGGTAAGAATGGACGAATTAAAGAACAATCCATGTGGGTTGATGGTGAACAACATGGTGAATTTAAAGGATGGTATCCAAATGGAGAACTAGAGTACCAGCTTATGTGGTTTGCTGATAAGAAACAAGAGTCTTAGAACAGTCTATTAATGGAGCTACAGCACGTGACAATGTACAGCAACAAATGACAATAAAACCTCTTCATAAAACTGTCGAACCATACAGTTGATGAAGTATTGAGCACTTTCTATGTACTACAAATCTTCTCGTTTGATATAATTGGCAGAAGTGTGAAATACAATTAATTCCAGTTTAATGTACATAACAGTTATTTGGTTTTTTTACTTACAATGTGCTATTATTTACTTGACTTGTTTACTACTACTAATCTATATATTATTTGATTCAATGTTTGCTTTATACCAATACTCTTCCAGCCATGAAGGACGCTTTAACCCAAAGAATTGGGAAAGAACCTTTTCACCAGACAAAAGAGAACCTTCAGCCCATCCTATAGCAGAACTGGTTAGTACATTCATAAAAATATCGTTGGGAGGTGCTTTGTTTTTGAAAAAAAATAACTTCTGTACTTTTACTGTACTGGTCTTCTACTATTATAGTTTCTTGTACGGGTAAACTGTTTTCAAGGCAACAAAAGAAATGTAAAATCAAACGACATTTTTCAATAAAATCGAACAAAATAAACTCACCAGCGTATGTAGAAAAGTCAAGATTGACAAGGTGTAGTCTCTGACCAGGTACTGGTTCGATTAAGTTCTCTATCCATTTACCATCTGGGACTGTACTCGGTTGTACTACTGTACCCTGTGGACCAAACCAATCTGCTGTCGCCCAGTTTGCAAAAATAGCAACTGTTGGTTTTGTAACTAGTGCGAGTTCTTCTTCTGATAACAGCTTTCCATGTGTTCGTAGTACAATATCGTGTACCCAATCAAGAAATAGAGAGTGTTGGACGTCATCAGATGCTCTTATGATATTAACAAGTGATTCCTCACGGAAAGGCTGTAAAGAAAAGAGTCAACGTTCAACCTGACTAGAAAAAAGGGCGTACGTTTATTTTATCCTGTGGGAAGATACGCTGTTGTGTACCACCAATCCTATAACTGACTTGTAACCATCCTCTGCAATTTTGTCCATTAGAGTCGCACGTGCCCTTACCATCATGAATACGTGACTCTCCAAAAAGCTCTAAAAATACAGTTAGAAAACAGTTGATAGGAAAAGCTGTGTCTTATTGTCATATTCTTACTTACCATCTGTGAATAACGAAGCGCTGTATATTTGGTTATTCAACCAGAATGCCTCAGGATAATAAACATAAATCTTTTCACCAAAGACAGGCGTTGAAACAGATTCAATTGCTTTCTTTCCAATCCCGAAAGCTGTAACATTTCAATGTCAGAATCAAAATATTATTCTAAGCTGAGCGTACTGTTTGTGAATATGTAACTGTTTGAGTTCAGTTTGTTAATGGCATATTTGCCGATATTGAGGATCAAGTTTTTACAGCGTATGATACGTCCATTTCTGAAATGAACTCTCCAACGAGAACCAATTTTATAAAAAGCTGTCATTTCATGTCTATAGAATACATCTCCTCCTGCTTGTTTATATTGATGCAAAAGTTGTAAAACCCAAGTATTAAATCCTGTTCTTCCTTCCCCTTCAACAATAGCTCGAACATCTGGTAGCGTGCTTCTTTCGTTGGCAATGGCCTAAAAATAGAATCAATTTTGGTGCACACAGAAATTCCAAACACAACAGTTTTTACGTACACGAACTGTATCTGCAGCCAAGAAGTACATAGGTTGCGAGAAAATAACGTCACTTATGTCTCCATTTCCTATGAGTATACTAGCAAAAGCACGTGCTTCAGCAGACATTTTGTCACCAATGTAAGTATGCAAGTCAATTGCCATACCATCTGCGTAAAAGTAAGGTTTCTTTCTTCCTTGAAGATGTTGATTCGATGTACCTGTTCTTGTCCCATCTGGTAGAGTTACTCCTGTTTGACGCATAGAAGCAAGTACGTCTTCGTAAGCTTGCCAACGCACTTGAGGGTCAGCGTCTGTTAGGAAAGGGATATTCTGTAATATTTGAGGGTATGCGTCAAACAAAAAGTTGAAGCCCTGTATCGGCTGTGTGTTTGCTTCACCACTGGGAGCATATTTCTCGGAGTCTCGGAGGAAATATGGTACGTTAGCCGAGCTTGTCATGAGATCTTGAGCGGAGATGTTCTGGTTACTACACGAAGCTTTATATTAGCACAAAAACTGCATACAAAGCAACTTGGAAATTTCAGTTAACAAAAACCAAAAAAAAACTTACCGAAGTAAATAATAATTGTTGGCAACTGTACAATCTGTAGTAGTCTTATCTCCATTTAATATAAAGTCTACGTTTGAGGTTGAATAGCATCTTGTAGGAATATTCAGTACATCCTCCACAAGAGCCCTATAGAACGTTAGTACGTGCGTAGAGTAATATTGTTGTAATGTCCGAATATCGTCAGTTCATCACACGTGGAAATTTAGGTTTAGAAATTACAAAAAATCCTCAGGACGTACCTTGTCATTATGTGCTCGTGTGTTCTGTACCTGTACGCTCCTAGTTCCAAGACATAATCAGGATCTATTTCAGGAACTTCATCGTTGCCTATTGGTCTTACACGGCCTCCAGGACGCGAAAGACCTTCAACTATCGCAATGGAATTTGGTCTGTAACGCCACTGTTCATAGTTGCCTGTAAGTAACCGCCACCCGGTATAGACACCTCCAGGTCCTGCTCCTACAACTAAAGTGTCATAGTAGCGCCTAAGCAAGGTAAATTTTAGGAAGATAGCTAAAACTCGAACGATTCACACGTGCTGATATCATTGTGTGGTGACGAGAATGGTAAAAATAAGCTGAAGTTGGCACAATTGTGGCCAACAGTTTCGTTTTGGACTCATACCTTGGGTAGTACCACCCAGACACAAAGGTGAAGGCGAAGAAGAGTAAGAGAAGCTGTGGTTTAAACATGTTGTTGATATTTTTATCCGTTGATATCACCTGCTTAACTGGTTTATCTTAAAAATAGTTAAGGCAAAAAACGAAACTAGGCCAACAAACTAGCGCTCAGAAACTCATTTGTTTTAACTCAATTAACCTTGCAATCTTGTGCTGTGCTTCAAATAAACCCCACTTTGTGTCATGAAGGCACAAACGGGTAGGCTGGTTTTATGCCTAATACTGTATATTCTGACATCAGCACGTGGCATTCTACTATTTGCCAATAGAACAGAGGAAACCGTACCTTTAAAATTCCAAGGTAACTCTGGCGCAGTAGAAGAAGACATTACTGGCGTTCTGGCTCTACGAGAAAGCGTAACACCAGGTAATCAGTTGACGCTTTTTTGGCTATGTTGGCTCTTTGTTCCCTAACTTACAGATAATAGGATGTATTGTTGTAATGACTGAAGTACATATATGCGACCAGTCTTCATCTGTTGATGCGATGATTATGGCGATTAACGAAGGCGCAGTTGGAATACTTGTAGTCGGTGGTAACTACGGTTGCTTTCCATACACGCTATGCCAACGTACGTAGTAATATTTCTGGTTTCCTCACTTTCCTTTTTTAACTTTTAGGTTATAACCTCACTGTTTCGCTAGATGATACTACTATGGTGACAGTGCCTGTTGTAGAGATTGATAAATCCGTAGTTTCTTTTGAAGACTTTAAGAGTTTTATATCACGTGGAAGTATTAATATTACGATGATACAAGGTACGAACCGTCAATTATGTTATAAAACCGCTAGTAGATAAAAAAAAAACCAGTTTAAACTAACCGTATTTATGACCGTTGTAGATACATCCAATAATCCTTGCAGGGCCTATTACCAATCAGCATTATTTGGAATTATACAAGGCGTCTTAATGATCGCAAATACTCTCAATATATGTCTTTGCTTATTACGGTACTAGCAATGGAACAATTACTTTTTTTTATTTTTTAATACTATTTTGTTCATGAGCGTATTTTCATTAATTCGGAACTAAAATAAACATAAACCGTAAAATACGTTTACAGAAAATACAATATTCGCGTTTATGTTTCGTAGTCTCGAGATTATCGGAACTCACGTGTTTTATTTTTGCCTGAACGAAAAAATACGTTTTCAGCTCGAAATTGTACATTTATTTGTGCTCTTAATTATCTTTGTAGGTTATTCCAGTTCATGATATTATACAATTACGATGGAGTATACCTTACAATTGCGAACGTATGTATTGCAATAGAATTAGTAGCAAGTCTCGGTAGGTTTAAATTCGAAAAAAAAATTCTCCGTTCTGACAAAACAAACAAGTCAGGGCCGTTTTGATAGTTGATCTGTATGGCGGTAGAAATATCCTCCCCTACAATATATATGTTGCCCTCACAATAGGTATCGAAAGGTTTAAAGCCTCAATTGTCTAATTTTTTATTCAGGAGTTGTACCGTTGAATACAATTACAAACGTTTTAATTGTAATGTACTGGCATGAAGCGCTTATAAACAAAAGAGTTACAGTATCTCGGTTCATAACAGTATTACGTGTACGCCTTCGAAGCATTTTTAGTTTCATAAAGATAAAAAAATATCACGTGATTTTCGTAACTTTTCTTTTAGCTCCCGTTTTTCTTTCTCTCTGGCTTACTGTTTTTAATGTGTATATTTGGTGTTATAGTTTATTTGACGCCTCTGAATAATGGTATTATTTAAACAACTATCACTCAAGTCCTTTTCAATGAAATAACTTTCTGTAGATATTGCTAACGTTCTCACTGGTGGTTTCATAATTATCGTTAACGTAGGTCTGTTAATATACCAATTCATTGTACTTTACAGGGTATGAGATAGCTTTTATGACAAGTTTTCTTCTTAACTTTATTTTAAAGATATACCATCGTCTATATGACGCTGAATCAACAGGCAAAGCGTTTGATGAAGATAAGAGGGCTTCAAAGTCTATAGCACGTGT
Source organism: Trichosphaerium sp. ATCC 40318 (assembly GCA_038496445.1). NCBI lineage: Eukaryota > Discosea > Flabellinia > Trichosidae > Trichosphaerium > Trichosphaerium sp. ATCC 40318. The sequence continues at coordinate 126,836 of JALMLS010000507.1, forward strand.
AAGTACTATTAGAATATATCAGGCGTTGTTTGTTTTAATGTGGCCTTGTTTTTAGATCAAGCTGAGAATGATTGTTAATACAACTTTACTTATTGTGATAATACTATTGACGTTAACTCAAATACCTGATCGCCAAAATCCAAATATAGGCGTATGGTTACTCGCAGCATATCTGGTGGGTTATATTCTATTATCAACGTTTCAGGTTCGAAGTTTATTTTTAGTTTGTTCACATCACAAGTCACGTGTATTAAAACTACATGTAGGTTTATTCATTCGATCCAGCTTCTGCTAAAGAGAGAAAAAAGCGCAGTGGCACTGCAAAGCCTTCGAGACCTACATCAGTTACACAAGCTAATCGTAGTAGTAGTTTTATACAAACGACTGAAATGAAATCTGTCAAATCTGCCGTTGTAATATAATCCCCCACATCACCAAGTGCTATTTAATTGTAAACTATAGAAATAAATGGAAAAAGTGTTAGATAAACTTACACACGTGTACTAGACTTTAACAAAATATTACATGTGCAGCTCTTTTACACAAGACGTTATTTCTATGTACGCACATAAACTGTGAAGCTGTTCTACTTCTTGACAATGGCTGTTACACTTAGCACAAGGAGACTACAAAACGTAATTCTTATTCACTCTTAGAACTTGTGCACAACGCATGCCATACACGTGTGTGCGGTACATGCAGGTATAACGTGTACACCACAACAACTGTCTATACAAGAACAACTTAACAATGACTTACCTGATACTAACAACAGCGCTATGTATAGCGCTCATTACAATGGTAAATGGCTACTGCGATCCCGTCCTCGATTGGCCTCAAGGTGGCTATCAATATGTGTACGGCGCACCGTGTAGTATTAACAGAGTACTCGTTTAATGCTAGATTTCTTAGAGTCTCCAAGAATTTCTCGTCCGATGAATGTTGTAGAGAACGATATTGTGATGAACCGAACAGTTTTTGGTACGCTACATCTTTCAGAGTTTATTAGAGCTTGTTTACTAATAGTTTAAAATGAAATAGGCTTCCGAATCTCAGCAAAGATCTTGTATTTGATTCCTCTGTTTATGCTCCTACACCTGAGTTACTTCTATCAGGAACAGGAAATCATGACAACGGCCGTACAATAACGCTATCAGGCACTCTCAAGAGGTACGAAAGAATCTTCAGATTCACGAGACTTTCAAGCTTTTTTTGACATGTTGCTCTTTACTTGTAGTCTCAATAACCCCAACGTCGTATTTCATGCCCATATTCTCTTTCTTGATGTGAAGCCATGCGGTCAAGTCCAACATCCGTTTTCTTTGGTAAAACAGCTTCGTGATGAATGTACGTCTCGTGTAGCCTTGTCTTAATCCTTCTGATGCATTTACAAAGGCTACGACAAGAGTTTGAATCCTCAAGTAGATCCTACATGTACGTATGATTGCTAAAGTATGCTTAGCTTACTCTATCAATAGGTTGGCTTTGTGCTTGTAACTTTGGAGGTAGTTCTTTAGGTGTTGTTTTTGTTTAAATTTTTGCAGGTTCTATCACTGCTGTCGCACCTGCTGGAGGCCGACTACAAGATAATCCATGGTTCCCAGCTCTATTTTCAATTTCTCCAGTAGCCAACAAATGCGCTCAAGTACGTACAGTTCCCCAACATGGACATAATGAACGTTCTTAGTTCGGATATGGTGCTGGCGGTAAAAGCAAAGCACTTTCGATGTCGACATGGTACGTTGCTTCCATTTCAAAGGATGTACTATAACTGTTTCTTGCTTAGGTTAAATTGGTATGCTATTCGTAGAGCAGCAAATGGAAGTTTGCCGTACAGAGGAAACGGAGATATCAATATCGACTATTGGCGCCATTTAGTTCCAACACCACCTCCAACCAAGCCACCAACAAAAGCGCCTACAACAAAACCTCCTACAACGAAACCTCCAACTACAGTCACACCTACCACCGACCCTCCAACAACCAAACCTCCTACCACAGTCACGCCTACCACTGACCCTCCAACAACCAGGTCACCAACGTACCCTCCAACTACCAAACCTCCAACTACAATGGCACCAACATGTACGTTCAATAAGGGTGTTTCATCTGAATTAATATTAATTATTTAGTGCCTCCGATTTGTCAAACTGATCCTCCTCAATCAACGTATCGTCCTCCAGGAAGAATTTGTATTAAACCGAAATACGACTCTACGACTGATAAATGCTCGTAAGCAAAAACAAACAATTTGTTTTCTTCCTTTTTTCTTACGTTTTTTAAAGGTGTTTGACTTATGAATGTAAGACACATTCAGGAGATATTGATCACGCTTGCGAATCAAGGTAATTGATTTTATTTACATTTTATTATTAAACTATGATAAATAACTGACTTGTTTGTAGTGCATGGCATTGTGTACAATTTACATATTGGCCAAAAGTATTACATCTTTCCTACCATGGAAAGCATTGTTCATGTTACTTTTAATTGTTTGTTTTAAGTATCGTCGGAAGAGCGCAACATACCCTTCTTGACTACGTTATTTGTAACTCAAAATAAACTTGAATTACAACTTGACTAAGTGTGATAATGTTCGAAACAAAAAACTGACAATAGTTTGTCCTTCAGCAAGTTTTGTTTGCCACTAATCCTGGTTCAAATCTCACATACTTAAGTTCGCCAATGATATACCTTAGCAAGTACATTAATAAAATACACAAGCCAAGACCACTTCCTAACAATCTCCGGCTTCAAAAAACCATTCTAATCAGCGGAACAAGAAATTAAATGCTACGGTTTAATTATATAATATTTATTTAGGAAAAGGTGTTTCTAAAACAAAGGTTTGGAGCACTCTCTGATGCACTTGCGGAAAGCTTTGAGACATCCTCTCATATTTGACTTTGCACATTCTGAAACCACATCTTCGCATTCTTTGCACTGAGATACTTTGCCATCTGAGTTCTTTGATTGCTTACGTTGGCGTCTTCCTTTACGTTGACCCATTTTACGTTCACTACGTTCACCATTGGTGTCTTCATTGCGACTGCCCATTGGACGTTCTTTATCCTCATCATCTTCACTTTTACGCCCACCCATAGGACGTTCTTTGTTCTCACCTGCTCTGTTACGTCTACCGCGGTTACCTCTACGATTTCTCATTGGTTTTTCTTCACTTTCTTCTTTATCGGCTTCAGCGTTGGTCATAGAGTCCATAGAGTACTCACCATCTTCTTCTTCGTTCTCACCTTTCATTTGTTTACCCTTACGACCGCCCATTGGACGTTCTTTTTCTTCACCATCACCTTTGCGGTCACCCATACGGCGTTCTTTTTGTTCACCATCATTATCTTCCATAGGATTGCGATTGCGTCGTGGGTACTTTCTACCTTGTTTGCGTTGTCTACGGTTTTGATACGATTCATCAGCAAAACACTAATCATACGATGAGTTGAAGTAGACAGCAAGAAGCAAAGTACAAAACACTCTACTCCGACAGTAGAATTTCAAAATACGCACGTATGTAATAGCCAGCACTACAATGAGTAATATTAGAGTTCGTGAAGTTAAAGACATCGTTGAGGTGTCTCTTTGGTGTGATTTTCGATTTATTAGTAATTTATATCAAAACCCGCAGTTTTCGGACTGTTGGCCGACAAATAACTAGCGCTACTAGTTAAAACGGCTTTAAGTTCCTAAAATAATATCTCTCCTGGTTGTATGGTTGTAAGTTGTATTGGATAGTGCAATCATTGGCCTTCGTGGTAAACAACTGAAAAAAAGGAAATTTCCATTCCTAATTTGGCAAGCCACAAGATAGAAATGGAAATACATGAGAACTTTTTGCTAAGTAGTTGAAAACCAAAAAAAAATTCGTTGTGGTTCACAAATGTTCGCTAGCAACTTCATATTACGGCTACAAGTAGACACAGTACTGTTAAATGTACTACAAATATACTAGTAACCAAAAACTATCACATGGCTGTAAATTCGTAAAAAACTGAAAAACGTGCTTTTTTTGATAATTTTCAATCGAATGGTAAACAGTTTCTGAAAGCCAAAGTCACTTTTCAATGGCGTCTTACTATACACACAGTATCTTACATTGTGTCACGAAACTCCTGGGTTCAACTACAGATTTCAACATAAAATATGGCAGACCGCAACCGCCTGTTTCTAAGGCAACGGAAATACATTTCCCTATATCCAGAAAGGGTGGTACCAAAGTTTCAAAACAGGCCTTGCTGGTCTACCCAATCTGAACACGAAACAAAATAAAAACGTTTTTGGTAAGATACAAATACGCACCAAACTTTAGGACATGCGAGTCTATGCGTAGAAAAGAACAATAAGAAGAACTTACCTCGTTTATTCCAATTAGTCGTATCCACAGCACTCAAATATGTATATTAAATCCACTACAACCTATTTAGTACTATAGTGACCTGCAAGAGTAAACAAGTGGTAGTGGTTCACGAAAAGTACGTTTTACAGTTTTTTAGCGCAACAATTGTCAACAAAGTTCTTGAATTAATTTCGCAGTTAGGTGCAATTATTGTACACTCTAAGTTCGCTCAATGTGTTCTAAACGTATTATACATGCAGGCTATACTTATCAACTACTTAGCAAAAAGTTCTCATCTTAAAAAACTACCAACTACTTGGATCCTTTGATATCAAAGGGAACCATTGTGTTTGTACAACCTGACTAAAGTAATACACTATTTAAAACCCGCAGCCGGCGGCACAATTCGCAAAGATTAAATTCCGTTGGTTCCTCGTTGAAACTTATATCTGGCAAATTATGTAAGCGGACATAACAACACTGAGCCTTATTTATTAATTAACTTTCCGGCACGGGATGTTTTCTTTTAAAAAACTTTATTTTGCGAACGTGTTTTGTATTGTAAATAAACCACACGCTCGCTCTGCGCTAGTATCTGTCAGGGACAGACGTGTTCCTCTCCTCCCAGATTGTCTTCGCTGTCCTCGATTGGTACAGTCTGATCTAATGTTTATGGAGTGTAGCCCCTAATCTGATAATGCATACAGAACCTTACATTTTAGATTTTTGTCTTCTACAATTAATAATTTCTCTAGCACATTTCTCGCCGACCAAAACAGCAGCGGCATTTGTGTTAGCATTTACTATATCCTCGTTAAAATGATAATAAAATATTAGGTTGTACCGATGGTAGGCAAAACAGAACAATCCGCAACCCTCAGATTCATTATTCCTTTCACTTTGAACTTTGAATCCACTACACTGTAGCTATCTGATGTTACACCCATCTTACATGTACCAACCTTGAAAAATAAAAATAAGTATGAACACGTTATACAAAACAGTCGTTGACAACCACGTGAGTGATTGAATCTTGCTTGTTATAAAATTCAATGTTGAACAAAAGCTACGTACAGGATGATAGAGAGTATCGACATGCTCTTTAACCCATGCTTTGAGCGTATTGTTTTTGACATCAATACCTGGTTTAATTTCTTTATCTACCAAATCCTTCCACACTTCGTTTTTCATAATCTTTCTGGTGCGTTTAATAGCTAGACAACAAAAAACACGTGTTATATTGGAAAAAAAATATTACGCTACCTTCCACTAACACATCAATATCTTCTTCACAAGTGAGAATTCTCGGATTAATCAAAGGGTGTTCCATGGGATTATTACTATTCAGTTTTATCCAACCAGTACTCTTTGGACAAAGATGTGTGACTGTCACAAAAAATCATGAATAAATCATTTAAAAGTAAATAGTTTCTGGTACCAACAATTGTGAATCCGCTTTTCCCTTTTTCCGTTTGAAACAGTTCCTCTCCACTTTATTCGAAAGTAAGTAAACCATAGGTGAGTGTTTTCAAAGACGGTGCCTTAGGAGGTTTGTTTGCAAGAGCTGTATATTCGGTTCTTTCACGTTTCCACCACATTTCAAGAATGCATTTACTTCAACGTGATTACAATACTTTGATCTATCCAGATACTCCTTTGTTGTGTATGCACAAGGCACCCAAACGTGATCCTATAATTACAATAAGAGCTTTTCACAACAAACCTGAAAAGCCAGGTTGGTGTTCTTAATTCTAAGTTCCATTGAACGAGATGTACTTGAAGGTTTTGACCAACGCCAGGTAAGTCAACTAAGCATTCGATTTTATGTTCAGATAAATGATCATTAGGTCCAATACCACTTAGCATAAGCAACTGTGGTGAGTTTACAGAGCCTACAATTGTTACTTTGAACTTTTCTTGTTGACAAATGTTTATCGTACCTGCACTTACAATGGCTTCGTTCTCAACTCCAACAATGTACTTTCTGCCGTTTTTGTTTATTTGAACTCCAGTTACTCTACCTTTCTTGTTTATAATAAGCTTCTCTGCCATTGCGTTGTCAATAATTTTTAAGTTTGGAAGGTTGTTAACTGCTTTTTCGCTCAAGTATCCGTCAGCACTTGAGCATCTCTTGTATCCAGGCAGCATATTAACTTGTAGATATGATACGCCTTCTTTAGGATTTTCATTATAGTAGTGATTATAAGGTATACCCTCACGTGTACAAGCTGAAACAAACAAGCTTGAAAACGATAAGAATATGTTGAGATTTTCCAGAAGAAAACGTACTGTCCTGGTTCACTGACACGGTCAAGAGGGAGTTGACATACTGCCATACCTGGTTTATCGACACAAGTGTTGTGCGATACCTCCATTGTTTCAAAATCACGAGTACATTCACGTGAGGTCCATCCCTTGATGCCTGTACATCAACAAGTTTACAAACAACTGCGAAAAAAACCGTTTCGTACCAGCACGTGTCCACGCGTCAAAATTATGTTTTGGCGGTCTTACCCACGCTAAACCATTAATTGCCCCTGTACCACCTAAAATCTTGCCTCTAGGCCAGTTTATACGCCTAAACACGTGATTTAGACAAATCGTTATTCGAAACAATACTTACCTATTACTAGCGCATTCTTGAGGTTCTGTATTGTAGTCCCAGTCGTACACACTTCATAAGAGTCAAAACTATTTTGTGACAACTCTTTGAGGGATACCTGTGAAATGCTTCGCCGTATTTCATTGGATTAACAATTGTTGAGTCATTCCTTGCTTTGGCGGAAAGGTGCGACGGCCCTGCTTCAATAAGTACAACTGTAGCGCCATAATCGGCAAGCCTTCGAGCTACAACGCAGCCACTGCTCCCTCCACCTACTATGACATACTGCGATGTACAAATCGTTGGTACTTCCATGTTCTGTTAAAGTATTAACTGGTATTGATGCTCGCTTAACTACTTCCTTAACACTCACTTGTATGCGAAAAATGGACAATGCAGCAGCATAGTTTATGACTCACAATAAGTTCCTTTTATCTATCAACGGCATTATTATGACTCTTGACTGCGCAGATAGTCAGCTAACAAAACGTCAATTCATTTATAGACATTAGAGGACATGTAGCTTAAATGTAAAACACAGTCAGCTGGATGTGCATGTACCAGACAGGTAAGTGGTTCAACAAAGAGCCAGGCCCAAGGACCTGGAGGCAACTAAGTTGCCTGCTGTAAGTCAGACTCCGAATGGAGCTCCTTCACACGACCAAAATGGACTTGACCACGAACAGAATAGAACACACATACCAATTAGCTACAAACAACACAAAATGACAACCAAGCACATCAAGGTATCGTTATTTAGTACCAATTGTAGGATTATAACAAAAAATAGCCACAATACAAAGAAGCAAATAGAGCGAATCTATTAACCCTGCCTAAGGAGTTACGCCAAGAAATAATAAAATTAGAACATACAGCTTATATAAAATGGCCATTATTATCCAAACAAACAGCAAAAACCCGATTCGATGAGCGATTAAGTAAGCATGGAGAATGGTTTAAGTTTTTTAACTCAGGTTCAAAGTCATGCCAACAGGAATGGCGTAATGGTAAAAAACATGGTGTATTCAAGACTTGGCATGTTGATACAGGGAAACTAAAGGAGCTCAAATACTTTGAAAATGATTTATGTGAAGGAGAGTGTAAGTATTGGCGTGAAAATGGTTTATTAATGCAACAGTTTACTTGTATTAATGGTGTTCGTCAAGGGGAGTATAAGAGTTGGTGGTATAATGGTTATCAGCATAGACATTTTTTTTATGTTAATGATCTTGTTGAAGGACTTAGTAAGCAATGGAGTGCAACTGGTGCATTAATTGAAGAAGGTCATTATATAAAAGATAAAAAAGATGGTATTTTTAGGGCGTGGGGAAGAAATGGTAACTTAGTTCTGCAATGTTTTTATGTACAAGGTAAACTAGGTGGAGAGTATAAGTGTTGGTGGACAAATGGTCAACTATGTGAGCACTACTTTTGCAATAATGGGAGGATTGAGGGTGACTATAAAGAATGGTACGAAAATGGAAGGATGAAGGTTCAGTCATCTTTGTCTTGTGCTAGATACCAAGGAGAACACAAGGAATGGTATGATAACGGGCAACTATCAAAGAAGTGTTTCTATGTTGATGGTAAACTTTCCGGTGAATACAAAAGCTGGAATTGGGACGGAGAGTTGAAAAATATCTGGTTTTACAAAGACGGAAAAAAAATATGAGAAATGTAAGATTGGTAAATCTGTACAGCAACAAGATAAGCGCCAACGACCATATCCTGTAATAAAAGCATTAAATAACATTACTATTTTGAATTCAGTCAGGTATTATGAGTTGTTCTGTTATGGAATGGATGAACGACTCTCGTTCATTTATTTAAACAATCAATGTCAATAGTAATATGACAATGGAACTGGCAGCTATAACCGATGCATTTGATGGCGAACCTTGTGTAGGCTCAGTTGTAGGTTCTGTAGGAGATTCTGTTGTTGATATTGACGGTTCCTGTGCTTGTGGCGAAATAGAGCCCATGGGTATATTTGCAGAAGGTTCTTCAGTTGTTGAGAGCATCGAAAAAGTTGTACTCTTTGCGCTTGTGATACCACCTGATTCCAGAAGTTGGAAAGCAATAGAAATCGAATAATCTCCATCTATAGAAACAAACTCTTTGTCAGTCATTTCAATAAGTTATGTAGTATACCTTCAATAGGTGCAAAGTCTAAATAGTATGATCCTGAGTCTGAGGGAGCAAATTCAGTATAAGACTCTCCTAGTGTAGATTCGTTAGTACTAAAGCTTTAGGTTACATTTAAGAAACTCACTTGTGTTATTAGGTAATGTTATGATAGCAGACATTGCAGTAGCTGAGATAGATGAATTAAGGGTTACCATTAGAAATTCTACTTCAACATCTTCAAATACAGTTCCATCTTTGATCTCCATAAAATCGTCTTCAGAAACAAGAAACAAGCTGACTACCTACCAATGATATTAAAATAGAGATGTTATCGTGTAACATACAGGGTCAACGTCAACTGATGTATCAATAATTTTGGCTCGAAGAGATGTAAAGTATGATGCGCTATGGTATCCAAAGGAAACAGGGGCTCCATTGTCAAATCCTTTGCCTTTTGAATAAAATTAGTACTTTTACACGCGTTCTAGTGTACCGGCTCCAATCTCTACAACTAAATTACTTGCATCAACAACTGTTTGTGAATCGAACTCAAAGCACATCCATGCCAATGTGCCAGCCGGAACGCTGTTATTTCCACCTTTGAACTAGCAAACAGTTAGCTTACTCACTAAATATGCTACTCGTACAGGTCCAGAGAATCCGTTCCATTGTCTTAGTTGCAAGGGCGTAGAAGCGTTTGTGAATCCTGTGCTAGTATTCTCATTCGCCGAAAAATCAAAACCAAGTGGTGTAGTGAAGTTAGGACCTACAGCCGGTTCGTTCAATCCCCAGTATAAATCTACGTTCGAAACCTACATTTGTGTATTAGTAGCAACCAGAAAGACCATTCTGTAACGCACAGTTATAGTAGGATCGTCGAAACTTATACCACTCTGGCTTAGGTTCGAATGTTTGAGATAGTATACAGAAGTTGTTTCCAACTTGAGGCGGTTAGTTAGTCACCATATATAGACACGCGTACATAGATAGACTGCTGGTTCTATTTCGGACTCTTCGAACCTCTTTGAAAGGTGTCTTTTCTTAGTACTTTCTTCTTGTCCTATTAATTCTCTACATTCGGATCCGTCAGGTTCTGAACACTGTTCACCCCCTTGATGGCAATAAATGCGCTGAGTATCATACGCTTGGTATGCGCTACACGAGCAAGTGGATGTATTGAATAGTAACGGGCTCTGGGGATCATAACCAGTACAACATGTTCCAACACAATGGAATTCGCAAATACCATCTACAATACAATCAAGAAAAAGACGTAAGGAAATAACTGAAAAACTATACAATGGACAAATGCATAATCACACTCTGTAGCCAGGATATTATCACTACATGTATCTCCGCAACAAGCTCCATAAGCTTTAGAGAAGAATAAATCAGCAACATACAAGGTTACGAATAGCTACAAATACCTTCGGGGCAAGTTAGACTGCCTTGGTCATTGGTGTCGCAATCACGACCAGGAACAAAAGAAACGCAACCGAAGTTTCTAAAACCAGGTGTACACTTACCACCTTGACACCGCGCACCTACGTAAAGAAGTCACTACCGTCTTTAAGCCACCAGTTTAGTTTTTTAATACCGCATTCCTTCTCCTTACAAGTGAATCCTGAAAGTCGTAAATCACGTGATTTTAATACCAAAGAAGTGATAGGCGTACGAACCTTCAGAAAAAATGCCTGTTTCGTTCTCACAAGCGGCGAAAGATAACTCGACACAGCCTAGTCCAATACCAGGTCCCTTTCTTTCGTATCTCACACAACAAGCCCCAACTGCATCTGGATCTGGTGGAAGAGAGCTACACGCCAACGCACTAGTGGCAAATACGAAAATAGTAAAGCAACAAGCACCTACAACGCTCATGTTGAAATAGTAAATATATCAATAGGGACGATTTTTGTAAGCTGTTCACACTTTCAATAAAATTTTAGCTCACCTCAAAAATGTTATTTATGCCCAATTTTTCGGTATACTTCAGAACGCATATGTGTCTATAATTGATATTAACCAGAACTTGCTGGTAATTAATAGTGTGCTTCAATCAACTATTTCATTGAAATGAAACTGAGTTTTTTCTGCCTGGGATCATATTCTTCTCCTCTATCACCACCATGTTATGCAGGTAATTCTTTTCCATCATACTGAGTAAGGATTACATTCTTTCGTTTAAGGCATTTTTTATCACTTTCAGTGTCCCACATAAAGCTATCATCATCTGTCTCTAGACCTAATTGTTGTAAATTGGTCATTGTTTTGAACAATCATTCTAACCCACAGATACCTTTTGCAAATCTTTCCTTTTGGCAGCAGGTGCTTAATAAATCATTGTTTACCTACACACGGTTATAGCATATTTGATCATTTAGGTATCAAAATACAGAGGTTTCTTTTTCATAGAAGTTGATGAACACAATACCTATATGAAAATGTAAAAAAACTCACTCTTGCTTGGGTACTTGATTTCGTCAGATAGCCACAAAGCTTTCTATAGTTATGTTTTACCACTATACGAGTTTTAGAGAATTTTTCTCTAAGCAGTTGATGAAAAAGTAAAAAATGTGTCAGTCACACAGCAGTCAGCTACTCACCTGAAACTGCCGTATACGATAGGTTAAGGTTTGTATTTCAAGGGGAAGATCTTAACAGAGATGCACAATAAGTACCTTATATGCAATTATGACGGTACAAATAGTATTTTACCGGCGTTTGATAAGCGGGGTAGTTTGTTACTTAAGGTAGTTTCCAGTGTAACAACTTCGGTGAGTAGCAGTTCAATCAATGACAGATTACGATAGAAAAAGAAAAGTAGAGATCGCTTCTAAAGCAGTACGCGTTATTAGTGATTTGGAGAAAACAAGGAAAGGGACTAAAGGTGATTGGGTTGACACGTTGCGTACAACGTTAGACCCAGATGGTGCTTATAAAGGCTTGGGTTATTTTCAAAATTAGAAGGTTTAACAAAGCCGGTATTGGGTGATGTGCTTGCAGCGGTCGCAAAAGAGCTCAGGGTGGGTTCTTACCCAGATTGGCACAATATCGGTACGATATTTTTAGCAAAGGAGTCGGGAGAGTGGTTTACGGACTTGGCGAGCGTAGCATTCACTCCTAAGAGAGTTAGAGGTAGGTCAAATAGTGCACAAGGTTTTGGGACTAGGAGATCGCAAAAGGGGGGTACTAACAACTCTCAAGGCGATACTGGGGTTACTGTTGTTGGAGTAGCGGAGAAAATGGTTGAGGAGAAACTAAGTGTTTTCCGTAAAGATTTGGAGCATTCGTTGGAAGGGTTTTTACGCGAATGATGGATACGGTAATGGAGGAATCACGAAAGCATGGTGCTGACAATGGTTCAAGAAGCCTGTGGAAGTTCTACCAACTCCAAGTACGCAAAAAACGCCTAGTAGGGCGACGTGGGATGAAGTTAAGGCGTCAGAAGCCCTCCAGTCGAGAGCTGACGATGTCTTGATGGATATCCAAAAACGTTTGGGTGGTGGACCAATGAGTCATTAGGTACCGTTGTCTAGTATGACACACAGGGGCGCCATGCAGGAGCAGCGAGTGGGAAAGAATCCGCAGTTGACCAAAAAGTTTGGACATGGAGATACTTCGATACTTGACGGCAAAAACAGGACACTAAAGAATGTGTCACTACAAGCTCCTCAACTATTGCTATAAATTACACATGTGTAATACTGCACATGTTGACTATCACTATGAAAAGTGTGGGATGGTCAATTAGCTCTTGAGGTATTTAAATCCAAAAATCGCTTAATCCATTAGTACAGAACGTTGCAATTTATCAATTACACAATGCTCGCAAGCGTAAAACTAATCTCAATACATGTAAAATCAGCGCTAGGTGACACTTCACTAATTTAAACGCTTGTCAAAGCTTGTGTAATTGCTAATTTTGGGAACTCGCTTTTTCTTCATTCTTTACACCACAAACTAACGTTTTTAGCGTTTTAAACACAATTAATGTCGTTTAAAGGTACGTTGTATCGCAATTGCGGATAGTTTCGGTACCATAATCCTTGTTTTAGACTACAACCCGTGCATTGATTTCAAGCACCGTTTATTGATACTGCCACTTCATGAAGAAGTTTGGAGATTGTAGACGTTGATGCTTTTATGTTTTGTGGTGAGGAAGACCACGTCTACAGGGAATGTAAGAAAAAATAAAAACTTGTGGGCATGGAGGTGAATAAAAAGAATTGTTTTCAAATTGCGTCTGTGTCTGAATGTGTGATAAAGCGTTTATGGTGAGAGGAGTGGCCATGGTTACGTAGTTGGATAGTATCTGGTATCAAGGTTACCAGAGGAACGGTGGTGATTGAGTCAAAGTTAACTAACTCAAGCACGTGTAAAAATTTGTTGTCACAAGATATAGAAAGAAGCTAAGTTGGGATGGATATTTCCGTCAGAACGCTCCAAGATAGGTTTATGTTGTTGCAGCCTGTACAAAGTATTTAACAAAATAAAATTGTATTTGAAATTTACCCGTAAACACTCCAGCACTGAGCTTGATCAAATCGTTGTGAACAACCCCAGAAAACAATGCATATCTCAAGGATTAGCGTGGGATCAAATGACAGTCGCCATCATCTGTACCTACAATAGTACCGTTAAACACCCTCTGCTGAATAAGGAATTATTAATTAATACTACCGTTGGTAGCCACGTGGATGCTGAACTTTGGTGAAGGGATCCATCGCCGCTAACATGAATAATAAAAAGTAGTGTTGCCGTATCTTTTTGAACAAGTTCGATTGTTTCAACACTCTACCTCTGTATCCGCGTACAAACTTTGTCCATCAAACCAAAGTTAAGGGTTGCAATATTTTGCTTCTTACACGGTGCTTGTAGCAAGACATTCGCCTTAGTTTTAATAAACAACTCGCTTAATTTACTTTATTCAACTTACATAACAATAACACCAATAATCAGTATCACATGCCACAATGTGTAAACTAGCTTGCTATGGCTGTTGTGGCATGTCGTGAATTTAGTATCGAGAATCTGTGAAAACCTTGTAGAAAACCTTAATTGATCAACACACTGGTTTTTACCCAAGAGTATCCTTGGTGAAACTTCTTCACATTCTGATCGTTGTAATAGCATTATTGATGATTCCTAAAACACGTGATTATGTGATAAAAAGAGTACAGTATTGTTACATTGAACGACATTGCATCAATACTAAATGATCCTTCAATGCAACCAGTCACATTTAATACAACTCTTGGCTTATCGAGCTTAAGTGTTGTATTATTGAAGTTAACGACACCTGTAGTGAAGTACAGTTAGTATACCAGAAGAGGAACTTAAACGTATACCATCAACATTTATATCACGATCAAATAAAATGACACTGTCGATTGGTATAGAGTTTCTTGAATCAATCTCGCAAATAAAGTAAGATAATTGTTGACAGTATCCATCAATCCAAACAGTTTTCGCATGCATACAATTTTCTTTGATGCCCATAAAATTCCTGTTCTCTGGCTCTACTGCACCCCAAGGCGTTGTCATAAACACACTTCCAAAATTAACTGATTCATTTGTCACAGCCTTATTGATGTTAAAGGCACGAATTTTTAGTCATTGCACCCATTGAAAGTCAAAGTGATCTCTGAAGCCACTTGTCAATCCTAACCACCAAAAATATTGTTGCGATCTAATACCATCAATGAACTGTTGTTCTTCTACGCTTGTGATCGTAGCAAGATACCCGCCTTGCTGTAAGCATCGCCCTAGAATATCTTAAGTAGTCGTTATTACCGTTTTATATCTACCTTGAGCTTCAGGCCAAGTAACGTTGTTCGTAATAAAGTTGTAGCAATTTCCTGGTCAAGAATCACACGTGATTTGAACGTTTAGAAAATAGAAATAGATATTATATGTACCTGTAGAACCCCTGGTATGATCACAACGCAGTATATCCTGAGTTGTTTGTACACAGGGCACTGATACCTGAGGAACAGTATTTGATGGCGCTTCACAAACAAAATGCTCTGATGTACAATTGTTGTGAATGAGCTATTTAAAAAGGTAACTGAATAAACAACAGTTCATCCAAATGTTAAAAATAAAGACTCAAAAAGACTAGAACTCACCCCTCCAATTAGTGTCGAGCAGTTTTCGAACTCATTTGAATCCAGAAGATAGTTCGTGTGCATAGCATTAAGATGTACATCTGATTTATCGTACCAAAGGTAATGGCCTGTGTTGTTCTTTGAAATATCCAAACGCAACGTCTAGCGCTAGTTATTTATACAATTACTCCAAAAAAACTAGTATGCGTACAGGAAATAAAGACAGCACAGACGCTTCCATAATACTGTCTATTTTGAGAGGACTGAAACCTTAAGAGTTAATAGTTAAAATGCATTTGAGTCATGTTATAAGACCCTCACCATTCTCACACTTGTCGCTGTTTAAATCATCATGAAGAGCATAAATTGTATCCTGCCATTTACAGCTGGAAATAACGGAGCACGTGCATTTGGTGGTGTAGATAATTATAATAAACGCGAAAACAGTCGCAAAAGTCATACGGGTATTCAATTGTAGTTGATGGTACCGCTTAATCTTCCAGAAACATTGTGACCGGAGAATTGTGAACATGTTCGGAATTTCATTTTTTTTTGGTAAAAAAACCCTTTACAGCATGCACTGTTTGCTTACAGTAAGGTAACAGAACATGAGCTATTGCTGCCAAATGTACTTAGTACCAAAGTTGTGTGGCTTTACAAGCGTTTTCTCCATTACAGACGTTTGGGTAATAAGTGTGTAGCACCGGAATTTTGTAGAGGTTGACTACGTTCGTTTAGAAAGATCTCAATATTATCGGCCAATTTTTTTATCTTGTCGGTAAAGCAACAACACCAATTTGATAGCAATTGACCACAGTCAAGTTCATCGGCGCTAGCACAACGTAAAAAGAAGTCAAGGTGTTGCAAAACAAAATAAGATGTTCCACATTAGTCAACATAGTGCCAAATTTCACACGATACGGTACTTATACATCAATGAACCATTGAAGGTACACATTGTGAAGAAACTTTAAAATGTAAAAAAAAATAGTGACGCAGTATAAGGTTGTTTACAGCAATTACTGCTTAATAAAGTATGAGTTTTTAGACACAACCTTACGAACAAGGTTCTTGCACAAGCTTTTTTGGATTTTTTGCTATCAAAAAAGGAAACATCCCCAAAAAAGGGAGCTTGTCTACAATAAGCAACACTTCTCGATTTTTCTCGAAACAAAGTGCAAAATGGATATTAGAAGTATTGTAAACATACATAATGCAAGAGAAGCCCAAAAACTTTTTGTACCCGACGTGGTGTGTTCCAGAAACAACAATAATACCCAACCACCGTGTAGAGTGCTTACAGCCACAATGCCGTTGAATAAATCAGTAACACCTCAATTTATACATACGTACGCTCTAGTCGCAGTTAATATGTACTTGAGTACAAGCTATTACCCCCCTTTACCGATAGAATAGTCTTGATAGTTTACTTATTGTTGCTAGTAATTACAAGAAACCTTCATTGGAACACAATGTATATACTACCGGCTCCAATTTCTCTACACCACTATTAGTATGCGATACATCCGCTACACCATCGGCGTGTTCTAGAAATCCCCAAATCTTGAAGAATTATGAGTATAAAAAATTGAAACGAAAAGGCCAAGGTCCATCAAACAATACTAAATCTGGTAAAGTTTCAAAGAAAAAGAGAACATCAAGAATTAAAAAACTTCCAATGTTCATTTTATTGAAACCAACAGACATGAAAGAAAAGATTGCTTCAAAACAAAACAAAGGCGGTTCAGATTCAAATAGCAACGGTGTTGTTAATGCGCCAACAAGCAGGTTCCACAACATACACTGGAGTTGGGAGTTTGGAATCCCTTTTCAACCCAAAGTAAAATCGCTACCTCCAATGCAACACTTTCAAAGCAAATTAGAGTTCATTCCGTATACACACTGAAAACACGGTAATCCTATCTGCTTAACAAACCCCTTGTGTTTTAACCAATGCAATGACACTGTCACTTTGTGAATAAAGTCTTCTCAAGCAAAGAGTTTTTGTTGACAACTGGCAACACCATGCTATGTTCATTTAGTAATATTGTAATTCTTTGTAAACGTTTGCGCGCGAGCATAACAAAATTTGAGCCCGATTTTACCCCTGGTTCCGCCTGTATTGCGTTGCACGCAACAGGTTCTCGTTTCACAATTTTTCTAAGCTATTACCTTACAACTTCATTTTGCTTATAGAAATTGGTCGCTCCTGAAAGAACAAAAAAAAGTGAAAACCCTTTTATGTACATTTCATTTGTAACGGTGCGTTGCAACAATGTTGTAACGATTCATTAACGTAGCCCTGGCAACGATTTCATTTCATAAGTATTGCTGCTAGGACTCGCACTACCTGTAGAAAAACACGTACTATACGTTACTGACAGTTTAAGACTACATCTTGGCCTTTTTATCAAAAACAGCTTCGACACTAGATTCCTTAAAAGGTCACTTCAAACAGCCAGAGCTCGCATTAGTGGACTTCATTACACTAGTATTTGCTAAATATGCACAAACCTTCTTGAAATGAATTTCCTAATTTGGTGGTTAAGGCGGTTTTTTCGGTTCATTTACTGATTACCTTCCTTTAAAGGAATATAAAGACATAATAGTAAGATTTGAAATCAGTGGCCGTAACAAGCTAAACGCCAACTCTATAGTCAATATTGCGGCAAAAATTAAGTCTACACGGACAGTAGATCTATGGCTTGTTTAGGAAGATTATCAAAAAAGTAAACAAACTACTTATAAGCGATTTCTCCCCGTTTGCGCAACACTTCCTCTCCATAATAGTTTCAATAAAATGGATATTAGCAGCCTAGTTAACACACAGAACTCAAGAACAGAAGCTTGCATGATTCCGAATACAGCTAACAACAACAACAAAACCAGCGATATTCAACCACCATACAAAGTGCTTACTATAACACGGCCATGTAATCATACAATCGCCAGGCCTATTATGAAAAGGTACGAACTCGCATTATTCAAAACAATAAACGAGATTACACAGAAGCTCTTGTAATCGCTAGAAATCGGGTTTTTTCACTGCTAGAAAATACGTATTTTTTACCTTTTTTTACCTTTAAGTCTCGCCTCGTTACTTATCATATATTCTAGTAAGCCCAAAACTGAACCATTGTTCGTACGCGATACATACGCTACACGATCAGCCTGCTCAAAAAATCCTCAACTGTTGACTCGTAACCGAATTCAAACAGTTCGCACTTTCAGAACTATAAAAGCTGGACAGATTCTAAAGCATCGAAGTGGTGCCAAATATTTCATGTTATAAAACCAAATGATATTAAAACAAAGATCGAGAGGCAAATCAAAAGGTCCCAGAAGACGAAGACTTATGGATCAATTGGCACAAGTTGTTTTTTCAGTAGTTGGAAGTTTGAACCCAATAGAGGTTCAATGCCTCCACTAACACGGTTGAAACGTAAACTAGAGTTTATTCCGTATAAGCACTGAATGAAAATCAATCCAATTGTTGACAAAATAGCTTGTAAATAAAGTACTTGTAGTTTAAAAACTTGAATTATACTGTGATAATGATACAAATGTGGTGTTCAAAATGGGTTGAACGCACTGTTGTCGAACTGTTTATATCTTTCCATGAGTCATTACTTTGACAATAACTTTAGGTGTACGAGCATAACATCAAAGTTGTTGAGATTTCCAGAAACCAACTTGCCATCTTTCTCTAAAACTGTCTGTTGTAATACAAAGATCT
Organism: Trichosphaerium sp. ATCC 40318; assembly: GCA_038496445.1. Taxonomy (NCBI): domain Eukaryota; phylum Discosea; class Flabellinia; family Trichosidae; genus Trichosphaerium; species Trichosphaerium sp. ATCC 40318. The sequence continues at coordinate 145,756 of JALMLS010000507.1, forward strand.
GTAACAGACTTGAAGCTACAAAATACCAAACTGCATACTTTGGCTTAAAGTACAAGATTTATTTACAAATAAATAATTTATCGTTGGTAGTTCAGAAACGGTTTCAACACGCTAATTTAGATGTCGCTTGCTTTGATTTTACACGCAAAACAACATAACTCTTGAGCCCTTTGTCAGCTTTCAACTTAAAATTCTTTGTGTGTGATGAAATTTGCTTTCTACCAGGCACTGCAAGCGCATACTCTGTTTTCTACAAATAAAAGTTAATTCCTAATTTACTTACTTTGCGAAAAAAAAAATTCTGTGAAAGCTATTTTGTTTGAACATTAAGTCTTACCCCAATCCTAACAATAAGTATCCCCGTGCATAGTTTAGGCCATATCACTCCCTCGAAACACCATATACATTTATTTGAATTTAAGAATTGAGCTTTATACGTTGTTCCTAAAGACGACAAAAGTAAGCACCAGTCACGTGATAAAACAAAAAAGAGTATTGGGTACCTGCTATTTTGAGTTCAGGTTTAACTTGGAGAGCATGAGTCATATCTGCCTCTTGCATACCGTAGTCTGTTATTTTGATGTTATACATTGTTTGTTTATGAGGCATGTTGTTGTGTTGTAACTGTCGGGTGTTTTGGTGAAAAATGAAGTATGAATTTAGCGAAACCGAAAAAAATATTTGACAGCCAAAATCTGATGGTGCACCGCTTTAAAGAAAGGGAAGTAACCCAAACACAATAATATTTCTTGTAAGTATTAGTACTTTCATCGTTTAGAGCGTTGGTAGTATGTACACAGCCAATAGCCAAACGTACGTTTAGTAAAAACTACAAGTTTAGAAAATTCCTCCGAGCGCTGAAGGTTACTCGTTTGAAGCTACATACGCGAGTATGTGACATCTCTTTAGTTTTTGACACGGTACAATAAAGATTCGTTGTCCAATAAATGAACGTGACGCCAACACTCACAAGTATCCATAAATAAATCCCTATAGTCTGAAATTAAAGACGTGGAGAGAAAAAAATAGATACCTGAACATTCGTTTAGAATAATAATTATCTGTACAGAAACTGCCACAACGCAAAAATTACTAAAAACGCGACAACAATATCATAACACAAGCATGGAATCTTTGTTTTTGTAGTAAAGTGGATAGCCCGTGATTTCTTTCTAACAACGTTTCGACACACGTGATAGCTTCATTCTTACTATGCAGACATCACAAAACTAAAGTAATAAAGTTGAATGGAAGGAGAAAAAAGTGTGTCACCGTGTAAGTGTCTAAACAAAGGTAAAATGATAGCCACTACGCACTCAATGTTCATTTGTAAACTTACAAATAAATCGCTAACAATGTTCAAAAAAAAGATGCAAACTGCTGACTTCTCGCACCGTTTTAGACTAGTAAGATCACTGCTTATAGTATTTCTTCGTGCACGTTGTGGGTAGATCAGTGTTTGAATCATTTCAAAGGCTTAACTTAGGGTGATTCTGTTTGACATAGCGACAAATTAGATATTTGGTGTTGTTGAGAAGAGTACTTCCTGAACGACTTGAACACTGAGACGTCGATTTAAATAGATGTAACCATCCAACGTGATAATGCATGATGTCTGATACTACTTTACAGTTTTGAGAAATGCGACATCGATCCCTAAATGGGTTAAAACCAAGCACGCTCACAAACTCAAGAGTATTTATTTGATTGTACAACAACAATGTAAGACCTGTTTGTAACAAGGTGCTACCAAGAAATCAAGTGTTGATTGATGTTCTCGAACGTATTGTGCCATTATCGCTAGCCGATCCTCCAATTAGAGGATCATCTTCACGAGGTGCGAATACATCGCTACCTCCTCTGTAGGCACGGAATTTTTTCTTTTTTTTCTCATTAATTTGAACAGATTGGAGCATTATGGCCAAAACAAATGCCATAAAACATACACCAGCCGTTACGATCAAAGTTATCCTATAACACAGGGGACCTATAAGACATTAATACAACAAATAGAACGATAAAAAAAAGTGAACTTAAAAAGTTGAAAGGTTTCCACATACCGACACAATGCTTTATGTCTCCAAATTGTGTTGTAACAGTAACCCAGCTATACGATTTATAATAATCGTTAAAGTGTCCAGCCAATAAAGTTGGAAATAGTTCACTGCCTATGGCAGTAGATACACCAACCAAACCATAGATACCGCCAAAATGTTTCAATCCAAACTTCTCACTCGCAATAGTTGGCCTGATATTCAATGAATAAATGACATTTGAGATAACCGTCTTTCGTACATAAGACAGAAGATACCACCATTCGCTAATCCCAATATGATTATACCAGCGTACATCATATTAATCTTGATAACGACGGTCAGTTACACAAGCAAGAAATCCAAGTATTGTTGAAAAAAAAAAACGTACTGTTGAATAAATAAAGTACACTTGTGACAAAGCTAAAGCCGCTGTCATAAATACAAGCCATGTAGATCTAACGTATCTAAAGTATCTATCTGATAGATACCCTATTAAAATACGTCCAATGGTATTAGATACTGAGAATAAAGATACAAGCGTAGTAGTTGCTTCAGGTAGTTTTTCTTTACTTATACCGCCACTAAAAAAAAAGAAATTCAGTCAGAACAGTTGTTTGTGGTCAACTCATCCCATAAGTTCTGTAGAACGACATATAAGCCTCAAACCACGTACACATTGTTAAGCAAAAGAGAATTATCCCTAGAAATGACAATCTCAGCTAGATTATTGACAACAGTTAGCGAGGAACCAACTGTCCTAAAGATGAAAATAGTAAGTTAACCTTGCACACAACGAAGAAATGAGCGTACCCAAAGAAGATAAAAAAGATTAACCAAAACTCAATTGTTTTTAAAGCTTGAAGTGGAGTGTATGATGCTCCTTCTTCTTGAACAGTCTCCTTTTCCATCTGTTGTACATTTCCTTTCTCTGTATCATCAATCTTTTCCTTTTTAAAAACAATAGGACCAGTTCCAAAAACAAGAAGTTGATGTGCCCCAAGAATTACAATAACAGCAACACCAAAAACTTTCGATGTAATATTAATTGTTGAAGTGTCACATGGCTGTTTAGTGCAAGCTCGCTTGAGAAGAACTAAAAGGTATAGAAATAAGCTTTCACCTATTTTTGTGTATATTAATCACCTGGTGTTAGAGATCCAACAAAGAGGGTAGTGATTAGACCAATAGCAAGAGCATATGCTATATAAAATCTTATCTGATCTCCTCTTGATGATATACTTGCTTTTTCAGGAAGTCTGTTTGAAAACAATCCTAAACACTTTTGTTAGTTCCAAGTATTTAGAACAGTTCAAGGTACCTCCTATAACACCTGTCACTGATACAATTATAGCCATGAATAACATAAGAGACGCTACATTTGAAAAAAAGAAACTGCGATAGAATTGCGTGTACTACAAGTTAAACATCAGCGCTGAACTTGACAACAATTAACACATACAATTCCAGAACATAGGCCAGCAGCACACGTGAGTATACCAGCAACCTTTTTAACAATAAGTTGCATAAGACCAAGAAGTTACTAGCATTAAGAAAGAGGCTATAAGGTAGCTCGCACCTGGCCACGATTTTCTTTCTTAAAGTTTGCCATGTTTACATTTATCGAAATAATGTACAAGTATGCAGACCCTTGACCCACCATAAAAGCAAAGATACATACGACCCAAGATGATACGTGGAAGGTACCTAAAAAAGCCAATAAGTTTCGTTTATATCATATTTTGATCACGTGCCGTTAGTGGACAGGTACATCAGAAAGTACCTAAAGAATTAACTGAATTAATGTTGCATACACTTGTTGTCTCTTACCCTACTAATGCTAGTGTTGACCCAACTACAGACGCCACACGAGGCCCAAAGCGATCAAACCTACATAAACTGTAAGCAACAACGCTTCATAGACTAGACGTACAAAAGACCACCAATAATTGAGCAATAAGCACCTACATCCAAAAACGTTCCAATCCTGCAAGAAAAGTAAGAACTTTCTCCAAAAAAAGCGCTGAGAAAAGCATGCCTGTTGATATCTTGCGTGTCGTCAATGTTTAGAACGTTACGTAAATCAACGGAGTACGCTGGGAACACGTATATTGTCCCACCAACGCTCATAAGGTAAATACCCCATATGAGGGTCTAAAATAAGTAAAAAGTGCGGCAAATAGCTGTTGGCCAGAGAAACGAGCAATTCATTATTGTGACACAAAAAATCGGAAAAGTCTGCCTTTGATGTAACGCAAAAACGCAAATAATAGGAAACCAAGAGCTGAGCAAGCGAATTCGCTATGGAAAAATACAACGAAAGGTTTTACGCCAAGGGAGTAATTTACGCTCTTAACACCATACTTTACGCGTAATAAACGCAAAGACGGAAAAAATAATAGCGCTGAGTGCTAAACTCAAACAAATTACTGTGGAAACGAAGGACGTACCTGCCAGGCGTTAAAGTAGTACATTTTAATGCCTACAGTAGAGGTTCTATGAGTTTTAATCAAGTTTGGGCTTTGAGACTTTAAAAAGAAATGTGAAGAAATAGGTCACAAAAAAGTAAACCAATCAGTCGCGTATCTCTGTTAAAATTTAATTTACTCTTTTATAAAGTGCGGATAGTGCGCTACAAGCTTAAATATAAGTGCATTAAAAAAATTGAAGGTGAACCACGTGATAAGGGCAATTAAAGGGCCTAACCAATATCCATGCCTAAAAATTAGAGTCAGGGGTAGTGGCGCTATTGTAGGCTCACCTCTTCAATTTTAATACAATGCCCATTGCCGGTATTGCTGCCACAACTGCAGAACCATACTGTGCTATCCAAGCGGTCGCAGCTTGCATAAGTGAGCGATCACGTTTGTAGGTTTAATTAGTGTACCTGGTGCAACGCACCATGGGCATTTCGCTACGCCTGGGTGGTGGTCGTATATATTACAGTGTTTCACGCCGCCATCCCAAAGCCAAGTACAGCCACATTTAAACAGAAACCTAACAAAAGCGTTAATCAAGTGATAATTAATAGCAGTCGCTGTATCAAAGCGCTTCGGAGCCATACCCGCAGTATGGAATCGTAAAGAGGTACGAAAAACCAAAAATTAATCCACAAAGCACAATACAGTATATAACTTTGATTATCCACCTAACACGGTTGTTAAATAACGGTTCAAAGAGTAACTGACGTTTACTGTAGTTTTGTACTTCGATTGGCCCTTTTTATTGGAGTGTTAGTTGATAAAAACGGCTCGACGTCATTGTCGTAACTCCCATCTACGCTGGGCTCTTGAACATGCATTATGTTCACTACAGTCAATTTGAGTACTACGAGTTATTGGACATTTTTTATTGAACGATACATCATTCTTTTTCTTGCTCCTTAGAGCACCAAGTGCATTAACACTTTAATCAAACATGCCGTTGAAGATTTCGTTCTCACCACCTTCGAGGACACGGCTGATAGGAAGCCAGTTTGGTCTACCTTCAGCACCGGACAAGTATGTTTGGGCGTATTGCAAACCTCCTTTACGTTCAGCGGAGGAAGCACCTTTACCAATCCATACGAAAACTTCTGAACCAGCATCAAAGACGAATACGTCTTTGGTGTCAAGGCTAGATCTCTTGATCTAAATATAAAGTGAGCATGTGAAGAGAAAGTGGCATTTTTTTTCAAATAACTAGATAGGGGGTACGCACTTGACCGGAAGCAACTTCTTCGAATGTCATAGAACCAGAAGCATCAGAAAGTCTGAGGAGTTTTTTAGGAGCAGACAATTCTGGTGCGGTCTTGGCATCGACAGCCTCAGTTTGGATTTGGGAGGCATCACCTTCCAAGTGTCCGAGGAACTCATCAGAGTCGGAATCACCTTCTTCAACGACAGTGATGTCAACCTTTGAACCACGCTCATCATCGATGGCACGTGTGAGGACAGCAGCCTTGTTCTTTTCGCCAGCAGAGGCTTTAGAACCGTTCCATTGGTACAATTTGAGACCCAAATCCAAGATGAAAACATCTATTTAGTTATTTAGTAATTTAGCTTAAGTTATAATATCTGTTTGGTCTTACCATGGCAGTTCAATGAGGCAGAAGCGAGTGGAACTTGACGAACAATTACTCTGTTCATTTTACCGTTGAACCAAAGGAGACGAGGTTTGTATTCCTTGGCTTCGACGTGTTTGAAACCGGAGTCAATACCACCGCTCATGATACGGAGAGCCTTGAAGTAATCCAAAAAGGCGGCGGATTCGTGACCTTGAACTTCACGATGTTGAATTGGAGCGCCGCCGAGGACGTCATCAAGCTCAACAGTCTAAAAAAGTCAACAACTGACAAGATACAAAGTTCCAAAAGCGGGCTTGAAAGTCATGTAGAACACCGTACCTTGTAAGCAGCGGTACCAGCCTCGTCTTGGGTGGTGTATTTACCGAGCCAAAAGTGAACCTGAGATAAACGGTAAGAGTGGTGAACTTATAAGTATAAAACCGCTGTACGTACATCCCATTGGAGGGCATCACCCTTCTTGTATGTGTGGAGGATGATGTAACTGTCTCCATCGTAAAATTGACCGTGTTCGGTACGGTCGAGTTTACGGACGGTAAACTTTTCAATTCTGAAGATGTCTAGACCTGGGACTTTACCGACACCGTGGAACTAGGAAGGCAGTTAACGATACCCGAAAAAAGAAAGTTTGAGATATAAACTGAGAGATACTCATTTGAATAAGGAGCGCGATCACGGAGTTTAAAACGAAAAAAAGAAGTTTGTTGGGCGAACTTTTGACAAGTCCGTGATCTGCAAGTGAGAACCTTTTTTGGTCTAAAAAATACGTACTGCGGTTTCACCCTTAGCGGCAGCGAGCTTTACGTTCTTTTCGAGCTCAGAACCTAACGAACTCGTAAGAATACACAACAAAGTATTAAAAAACGGAACAGTGCACTAAAGGCACAAAAAAAAAAGTGATTGCGTCATTGTAACCGCAGATCAAGTGGATCAAAGTATCAAACCGTTAGTGTGTGACAAACGTACCGAGGTTAGCGATGTTAGAGTCAGCGACGTTGTATTCTTTTTGCTTGAGCATTTTAGAGGTGTTGTTCGTAGTTTGAAAAGCTTGGAGAACAAAAAGTCGGGTACGCTTAAATCGCGCAATAGTTAAGCAAGGTTTTTGAAAAACATTCCAACGAGTAGACGCTAGGCACCTTCAGGTGGTCGGCATCAGAACTGAATAATCAACGTAATAAAAGGGAGGGAAAAAGACAACATCCTGACGGTACGTTTACTGAGATTGTCGATTGCAATCACGCCACCAAACCTCCCTTGGTTGTGGTGATGTTAACGCTCGTTTTTGTTTCCTGACTTGTTGAGAACGCTCAACTATTTGTCAGTTTGTTCTAAGTAGCTTTAGTTGAAATAAAATAAAGATGAGAAGGTTTTTGATCCTTCTGACACTCATCGCTCTGGGATCCGTAAACGCAGCAGGATCGAGCTCATCATGCTCTAAATTTGAACCACTGCCTACGGATTTGAACGTACGCCGTTTACTAAACAAATTCATTTCAATCGATGAAACTTTTCAACGCGCTTTTCTTAATTCTTCCGAACCTGCTACTCGAAGTGCTTTTTGACTCTCCCAGTTGTTTAAGAGCTTCCTATAGCGGAAACGACCTTTTTTAAAATAAATACGTACTTTTTTGCTTATATAACCTCTAACTCGTGTAGTCGTACCCGGGATTCGCTAAATCAGGAGAAATACACCTCCACGCGAATTACCGCGTTAACTTTACTCGCACTTCAAATGATTTCATTAATTTTACTCTAACTGATACTTCATACTTGCGTGCCACTTTGGCAGCTCACGAACTTGATATTGATTTGTTTCTACATAGTGATGACAACAATCACGTGGTAGTACGTTATTTTTTAATTTGGAAGAAATATTTCGGAGCATAGAGTAACACTAGTGCACTATCTTCATTTATTGAAGAGTTAAAAGAATTTTTTTTTTTCAGTTGTGTTTGCACAACAAAAATTCTAAAGATCCTCATTAGGACAGCTCCTTTTCGTACAAACGTGAGGATACAATAGGCGTAGAAATACCTGCTGGTGATTATCATTTTCAGATTAAGTACCTTGGTACGTTTTCTCCCCCACAGCCCCAAAAACTCCCCAAATCCCTCTAAATCATTTTTTAAGGTTCTCAGCATTCTAAAGATGCCATTGCATGTCATACAGTCCTATTAGAGTTTGCTATTGTCCCAAAGGTTCGTAGTTTAAAGCAAATTGGTCTTTTTTTTGTTTTCACATAAAACGGTACTTTATCAAGTTTTATTATTTACACGCGCATTTTAGGCTACTGTTGACACTCGTATCGGCTCATACCATTCTTGTCCTGCCTCTGGTACTTATTTGGGTAACTTTGGAGCTTCAACGTTTAAGCCGTTGGAAATTGGCAATCCTGTTGAATATGATACTGCCTTGGTTAACTCTGCCAGTTCATACAATGTCCTTACACTCCCACACGACAAAAAGCATCATTCAGAAATCGTGACTGTTCAGAACTTCACCCTTTCAAGTTCTGATTTATGGGCATTTAAATTGTCTCTCGGCTACGATTTTTTGACTGGCGGTACCCTGCGTTTCATTGTTGGACCTAGAGATAAAGTCCACAGCTGTTTTGTACGTGTTTTTCTTTCAAAAGTTGATTTTTTGTAAGGACCGGATTAATTCATACTATAAATTTGAGATTAACTGGAATTGTAGAGCAACGATTTCTCTGTGCTCTCAGACTGTATTTACAGTTCTGGACAGTTTATGAACGGTCAAACAATCAACACTGCCCTCTCAAAAGGCAACTACTCTGTCCTATTCTACGACAACACTGGTAGAAAGTTCCCAGCTATGAACGGAACTTGTACTCCATTCCAATTGAGTTTAAGTATTCGCCCTATTGCAAATAACGAGAACTACCTTACTTGCAATGGTAAGTCTTTTTAATAGTCTTTCTCTATGACCTTTGCTAACATGCTTTGTAGCTCAATTTTTCCCTTCGAATTTGAAGGACGAAGGATACCTCAGAGATGAGTTTTTCTTGCACTACCGTGAAAATGTGTTTGTTGATATTAACGATGCCAAACAACACTCCATCTCTTTCGCTACACGCTCCTCTAGCTTTTTCCGTGCTGTAGTAACTCAACCACGCCTTGATTTAAGATTAGAACTCGTCAATGCTGATGACGGTACTGGTACGTGGCTTCTTGTTTTTTTGCTTTTGCAGAGTCTGGTTTTTGGTTCTGACTGTTTTTTTGTAGTTATCAAATACAGTGATCGTCCAGAAGCTAGTTCTGAAGTCATCGAAGCTGATATTGCAGCTAATCAACAATATAACCTCACAGTCAAATTTGTTGGTTCACCATCAGCTGTTGTATTTTGTGAAACTCTTTTGTTGGAGATTGCTATGATGCCATCTTTTGTTGTTAGCCATTTAGACCTTTGTGCTGCTGATAAAGTTCAAGTGCGTTTCTACTCTTTGGTTGGTTTACTAGTACTTACTTCATCTATTAGAAACGTCCAGCTGTTGACACAATTCCAGAAGTTGTATCATCAAACTTTGTTCTTGCAGACGAAGGTCCATACTTTGAGAATTTAGATCGCGTACGATAGCTTTTTTGTTGTATTGTAATTTTTTTTTCTGTTCTTATTGGTGTTTAGAACGATGCTGGTCCAAAGGTTGTTGTCAGTAAAAACTTTACTGTCAATGCTACAGCAACACTCAAGGCTTCTCTTGGCGCTAACTTCCTTTTGGGAGACATGGATTTCTACATTGTTGAGGTAACTTGTTTGAAATAGTCTGTGTGTTCCTTTTTTTTCTTACTTCCATTTGTAGCCAGATAACAGCCATCCTTGGCCTGCTGTTCGCGGCCGTAACTACAATGTTTTGGAAGCTACTCTAGAACCTGGTACAACCTACACATTGGTTATCAGTACTGGTGATAAGAGCGACCCAAAGGCTTTCTTGGGATGCTTGGAATATTCTTTTGAACTTTCTATTACATTTGAAACACACAAAGCCTGCATTGCAAGAAGGTTGCCTTCAAGTTTTAATGGACCTGAGTACTTGGGTACCTCCACCTTGGTATGCGAGAATTCTTGATTTTTATCTGCTTTTTGTTGTTTTCTTCCTTGGTTTCTTCCTTGTGTTACCTTGATACTTACAACATGTTAGATGCATATTCAAGAGCGTATTCAGATACCTCAGAAACCTCAGTTTGACCCATTCGGCTCTGAAACAGTAACTTTTACTCCTCCTTTGGATTCGTTACTTCGTGTCTACACTGAACCTCATCAAATCGATATTGATTTCCATGTGTTGGAAGGTAGCAATCAAATTGCTTCCGGTATCAAAACATTCAAAGAAGAGGTATGTGGCGCTGGGTTTCGCCTTTTTCTGATGTTTGTTTGTTTGTTCTTATACTTGTTTGTTTAGTCTGTAGTTGTTGAGCTTAAAGCTGGTCACAACTATACCTTACAAGTACTCTACTTTTACCACAGTCATGATGAGTACTGCGACGATTTTAACCTCGAAGTCGCTATTGTGCCAAAATCTTACGATAGCAACCACGCACTTGCTGCTTGTACTGATGGTTTGCCAGACGAAAGTTTCTTGCAAGGCATAGATGCACTTGAACTCTTTTTCAACAAGGTACTGCGCTATTAGTTTTTATCTCGTTTTGTTCTTTAAATATCTCTGACTGTTGTTTTATAGAGCTCTACCTTCTCTATCCGTCAGAATGGAACAGAAAAAGAGTTCCTTCATGCAGTTCCGTTCACTTTGACTCAACCAAGACTCATCAGAGCTCAATTGTTCTATGATTTCATTTGGGAAGATTTGGTTGTTCGTATTCGTTCAACTACCAATGAAGATCAAGTATACTCCGGTGTCAATGATTACAACAAGAATGAGATCCCACCTACCATTGTTCCTGAGGGTAGTTACATGTTGGAAATCTACGAGCCTAAAAAGCGTGTTGATGTACCAGAACGTTGTATTACCTTCCACTTGGTTATTGGATCTAAAGACGTACGTTAGATTGTTTTTGTAGATCAGCTTTTTACGTTTTTTTCAATCCTTTTTTTTGGCCCTTAATACTGACACGTCTCAGGCTGCTCCTGTAGAAGAAAGTTTCTGTACAGGACAACAATTGCCGTTATCATTTTCTGATATCGCTTTTGTATCTGACTTTAATGGGGATATGTTCAGTCACGCAAGAGAAATTGAGATTGACCCACAAGATGAGACCCATAAAGTAAAGATTTCTGTTGTTCATGGAGACCAAATGTTCCGCGCATTTGTTCATTCTCCTTTGGAGACTGTAGGCCTCAACTTTGAACTTAAGGACGAGGATGACTTTGGTGCTACTCCAGTCATGTCCACTAGTGATGGTGAAGTTATTCATTTGTTGGGTAACGTCGCATCAGAGAAAGAATACAGTTTCAAGCAATATGTATCTGCTGTACCAGGCCGAGTAATTGCTCCTTGCTCTACATACAAAGCTCAACTCGCAGCAATGCCATGGGACTACATCACATCTAATATCGCCACAGACACCATCTGCACACAGGTACAGTTCTTATCTTCCGTGTTACAACAGAAACTGACTATTTCTCTTAGACTCTACCTTCTGATATCCAACCGAATTCTCGTAAGGTTCAAGCAACATACAACCGCGTCTTGGGAGCCAAATTCACCCACAATATTACTTTCACATTGACTGATACTGCGTACTTTTCGTACGAGTTACGTTACCCATTCCCTGTTATCAGCATGTGGTTCACTCTCAGTGGTGTCGTTGTTGATCCTGATACATCAATTTCTGTAACACGTCATTACACTCCAGTCATTGGTAGGGATACTACATTCTTGGAAGCTGTACGTTAATCGTTTGATAATAATCTATAAATTAGTCTGACAATGTTTTATAGGAGCTATCATCTGGTACATACACTTTGACCATCTCTGATTATGGTGATTACTCTGCTATTACTGCTTTGAGCGGCAAGTGTGTCAGTTTCTCCGAAGAGTACACTCTCGCCAAGGGAGATATTGAAATCCCTGTTTGCGGTGATGTAAGTCGACTTGTAGTACCTTAATTTTTTTTTACTTACGAGGTGTGTTTAGAAATTGCCAACTACTATGTCTTCTGATGAGGCTCGCCCATTTGGAGGTCCACAAAATAGTGATGGTACTGTACACTTTTATGGTACACACTTCGATTTGCCTGCAAGACATGCAAAGCGTTTCTTGAAATACAAAATCTCCGAACCTAGTTTCATTCGTGTCTGGTTGTTGCCTAGCAGCACTCACGATGACGTTGACTTGAAGGTCTACAAGCACACAAACTTGGTATGTGCACCAATGTTCGCTATCATGCGTTGTAACTAAAACTCTCTTCTAGACCGGCATTGTACCAAATTTTGGTGGTTACGGTTGGGACCAATGGGAGAGCACAAACTTGACTCCTTTGGAGGCACAAGATGAAGAGTACACGCTTGAATTATATGTATTCAAACGTGAGAAGGAAACTGAATGTGGTACCTTTGCTATGCAATTGGGTACGTCTTGTTAAAGCAATAGCTAGCTGTAATTCAATTATACTCACTTTAATCGTTTAGTTATCGAAACAAACGAGACAGTGTACAACCAATTGGCTTGTCCTGTTCCTCTTCCAGATGTTTTGAATCCACCTAGTGAAATTCAATTCCCTCGCTTTGCTACACAAACAGCACTTGTCAGTGACTTTTATCACATCAAGAGCTTTGTTGATCAACATAAGCTTGGTTCTACTGTTAGAGAAGAGATAACCTTGAATATTGAGGGTTACTACAACTTCTTTGCTGAAATCCATTATGACTTTTTGACTACTGATTTCCACTTGGAATTGTACAACAAGACTGTCAATGGAGCAAAGGATCTCAACATTAGATCTGAAGCAGGTATGACATTGGTAAAGTCAGAAACCCTTTGTTAATCTTTTTCGTTCTGTAGGTCCTGAAGAAAATGCTGGATGGGCTAATTTTGAATCTGCACTTTCTGGTGGTATCAGACTTGCCAATGGCACTTACACCTTGGCTATTGTGAACAACTTGAAAAGGAATGACGAGTTAGTGGTTGACAATTACTGTCATCGCTTCCACTTGAACGTAAGAGGTGACCCTGTAAGCAGTACTCATCCTGTATACTACGTGGTACGTTTTACGTTTTGTATTTGATGATCTGAAAACTGCGCTATATTTTATTGTTTACCGCTTATGCAATCTCTAGGTACCTTCAGAAGGTCATGATGTTTCTACAACTGAGCCTCTACACATTGATGTTCAATTCAGTCACCCAATTAACCTCCCTACTACTCCTGAAGAAGTTCTAGCAGAGATCAATGCTAAACACTCATTCTACCTTCGCTCTACTGAAACACTCTCAAAGGTTATTGAACCTTCGAGAGCTTCACTTACAGCCAACAAAATGGTTCTAACCTTGATTTTCCCTCACGAGGAATTCCTCCAAGGAGAGGTATTCTTAAAACGAACGAAAAGTATTTTGTTGCTAATATTTTTTGTTCTAGTCATTTGAGTTTTTGGTGAACACCACAATTACTACAACAGAAGGACAAACATACGGTGAAGATACCGGTAGCCATATGTTCCATATGATCGATTGTCAATGCAGCGGTCACGGTCAATGTACGTTAAGAGCGAGTTTATTGAGCTAAACCATTTTTCTAGGTGATGTTGGTCATATTTTCAAGTGTAACTGTAATATTGGTTACAGTGGTGACAATTGTGATAGTTGTGACCAAGGCTACCACCGTCAAGGTCATGATTGTATTGCAAACAGAGAATGTGAAAGTGATGCTAATAACACAATTTGTCACGGCCATGGTGTCTGCACAGCAAAGTACGCTTTAACAATTTTATTGTCTAAAGAGTTGGTGTTTTCTGACGAATTATTTTAAGACTTGGTTACCCTGAATGCGCTTGCGATGAAGGTTGGACCTCTAGTGATGCTGGTTACTGTAGCGTCTGTGCTGAAGGATATGACGGAGTTTCGTGCATGTACGTTATTGCGGAAATCATGATTTTTGTTGGCTTTTCGGTTTTTTGAAACGAAGCTTTTTAGACTTTGTATTTGACTCTTTTTTAGACGTGTTGCTCCTGAAGAGCAATGTGATGGTATGGGTTACCTACCTGAAGACTTGAACAGTATTGCATACTTGGGATGGGGTGGAGAGTTACACATTCAAGATAACTTCTACATCGATCTTAAGAATCATAACCACGAAATGCGCTTTACCTTGTTCACAGATAGTGTATTCAGAATATATGTCGAGCCTCACAAGAGTACGCATATTTTCTGATGCTTTAAACTATGTTAAGCCTTGTTGTGATCAAAAGGGCCTTTTGGTTTTTGATACGATTTTTTTCGTTTACTCACTTGTTTTTGCAGTTGATGTTGATCTTATGATCTATAAAATCGTTGGTGATACCAAGCAACTTATCAAGGCCCGTATTAAGTTCAACGACGAGGAAGTATACTTTGCAACACTCCCTGGTTCTATTGCTGGTACCCAATATAAGATTGAGTTCAACTACATTACATACAATGTTGCAACATGGAGTTGTGAATCATTCAACATGGAGCTCGCTATTCAGAAGAAATCAGAGCTAAAGATTGAAACCACAGAGTCTAATAAACTATGTGGTACAGCTAAAGCAGCGCCTCAAGTTACAGTAGGAGGGTAAGCCTTAGAAAAACCCAAAAATGTTTTTGTAGTGTTACTATTTACTAACTTGTTTTTTTTTTTGTAGAACTGATTCTACTACTACGTTTGTTATTCCAGATCAAGGTTTTGCTTTTGATACAAAAGAAGTATATGCTGCGCCTTCCCTTGCTACTGATAAGGGTGCTGATAAGCCTGTTCAATTGTACAACTTTACCTTTATGGTTAAGAAGGTCAAGCATGTCCTTTTCCTTGATGTTGAAGCAACATACCGCTTTTTGGCTGGAGACGTAGCAATGAAGTACGAATACACTTACATCTCTTTTTTTTTTTTGAGAATTTCTTTTTGTACCCTGACTTACTGTAATATTTAAGGCTCGTTGATGATAGTGGTGAAGAGGTTATTACTGGTTACAATGAGTATAATACGCATCGCATCAAGCAAGAGCTTTTCCCTGGAATCTACTCCCTTATTGTCTATCAACCAACACACCAAGATCATGATATCTCATTGTACGCTAAGTTCTTTTATTTTATACTTTGATTTTTAGAAGCCATGCAGTTATTGTTGACACTCTTAATTTTTTAGATGTGCACCTTACACCTTAGCTATTAATGCTGAGTACAAGAATCAAGATGAGACTGTGTTCAACTGTGACCGTCCTACGTTGCCAGAAAGCCTAAATGGACCTGGATTTATCAACAGCGATGGATACACTCACATTTGGGATAAATTCCGCATTGTTGAGCAACAACAGGAAGTCAAATTTACTTTGACAAAACCAAAGAGTTTGGTTAGGATTGTTGTAGCTTCCGAGCATGCTGTCATACTTAAACTAACTGCTGTACGCCGCCACAACTTTAGTTCTTTTTTGGTGTTTTCCGTATCTGACAGTTTTTATAGCCTGGATATCCTACTTTGCGTCTTGTTACTACTCAAGGAAATGGTGAACCAGCTGAGATGCTTGAGGAACTTGAAGCAAATCACACTTACAGTATCACTGTAACATTCCAAGATATCAAGCTCCAAGGTACTTTACAAGAAGCTGCGAGCAAAATTGTTTTTTTTTTCTTGTTACTAATTTTTTGTTTAAGATGAGTTCTGTCCTGAAATGACCTTTGAGATGGCTGTATCACCTCTTGACCCTGACTACTTTATATCTGCTCCTTGCCCAACGAATATTGTTGATAAACTACCTTCAAGAAGTATCTTTGATGGTATCTCGTATGGTACCAACAAGTACTTTAACGGCACTGAAACTGTGGAATACTATACATTCATTAAAAGTACTACTTTTTTCATAATTAGCAAATCATCATTATCTTAACTATTTTTTTCTACTAGGTCCTCAAATCAAGGAATATACCTTTAGCACTACTGGTAGCAATATGGCCTTCGAATTTGGTATTGGTAGCGACTTCTTGACAAGCAATTTCCGTGCTGAGCTCTACAGTGTCAACCCTGAGAACGCTACTGATAGTACGTTTGATTTTTATATTTTCTTTGAGGTTTGGATGATATTAACTTTTTTTGATTAGTTTCTATTGAGTCATACGGTGTTGCTATGTACAATTACAACTACTTGTCTGCAATTTTGTCCCCTGGTAGAACGTACATGTTAAGAATAACTCAATTTGATCATCATGTATTCGGTAATCCAGTTCTTCCTCGGTACGACGCTCTTGTTGTTGTACTTCTTTTGCTTATTTTCTTTTTAACTTTAGATGCGGACATATGTCATTCTTGATGAATACATACACCACAAGCGACTGGAAGAGTCCAAAATGTCCTGGTGAAGATGCTGTTGAAATACCAAAGACCCTTGATACTATCAGATACATGAAGGGCAGCAAACGCTCAACCGTACCACTAAGGTATTTTTTTGTTGTTTAGTTTTTTTTTTGTTGAGCGATTACCTTTGTACTGAATCAACTACTAGATTATATGTACCTGACGGTGTTGATCAAGCTGCTTTGACTACACGTCAAATCGAATTCAGCGTAAAGACGGTATCTGTCATTCGTGTCTTTGTTGATAGATCTACTGTTGATATTGATGTATCTCTCACTCAAAACGGAACTAGAATCGCTAGTGGTAGAAACTTGTACGATGAAGAATCTTTCGTTGCAAAGATTTCTCCTGGTTATGAGTACAAAATCGTTCTTAAGTTCTGGCATCTTGATTCTAGCACTGTTGATCCTTGCAGTGCTTTCTCAATGGTTGTTGCTGTTCTGCCACTACCTGTTTCCAATAGATACTTGCCTACTAGCTGCTCTCCAACTCCTGCTCACTTCCCAGAAGTCAAGGCACAACCTCTTCTTGGTAGAAAGACCTTGAGCATCTATAACTACGCTAGGTACTTGCCACTACCTTACATTTTTGTTTTTGTGTACACTGAAAGCTTCAAGTTGCTGACTTTTTTTTAAGTGATAAATCTTACTTTCCACAAGTTGAGACTCCACTTGCCAAGGAATACTCTGTTAGCTTCCAAACTTCTTTCAACCTTTATGTTGCTGTCGGTTATGACTTTTTAACCAGTGACTTGTTCATCAAGTTGAAAAAGAAAGGTACGTAGTTAATAGTGCTCTTCAAAAAAGATGGTTACTAACTTTATAATTTAGAGAGCGATAATGAAGTTTACTTTGGTAGAAATACTCTCACAAGTAATATCCTTACTGTCAAGGGATTGGCTGCTGGCGATTATACCCTTGGTATCTATGAAGCCGCTGCAAACATCCCAGAGATTCGTGGATGTGTACACTTCCGTCTTGAGATGAGCGTGGAACCTTATGACGCTAATGGACGTACTCTTGTTACACAACCTAAGATTCCAACCAACCTCAATGTGTTGCCTTATCTCGACTTTACTGAGAGGCTTCATGTTGTGTCTGACTACATCACATGGGAAAATGGTGAAAGAACATCAAAGATTAAGTTCAAACTTCCAAGTCCACCTGAAGTTATTAGGTTCGTATTTTTTTGATTTGACACTGTTTCTTTGGGTTAATGTTCTCTTTCTAGAGTTGCTATGGTACCATACCAAGCTCCTGGTAAATTGCATGTTGTTGCTATTGTTAATGATACGAACAACCACTTCATTTACTTCACTGCTGGCAATGATGTCGTACGAGAGATATTCTTTTATTTCTTTTTTTATTCGCTATTTTCTTTGTTAACATTTATTTTTTAGCTTACAACAGGTCGTACTGAGATCTCTATGGCTCCTGAGAACTATGTTATTGATACCATCAGTAAATTGGAAAGCCAAAAATCATGTAGCCAACGTACAACTTCTGATAAGATAGATCCAATCCATCTTTCACCTCAAGGCGTACGTACTGTTTCGCATTACGGTTTTCGTGTAAAACAATTTCTATTTGTGTCTACCATGATGAGTAGCTTCTCGATCTAGACTACTTGACATTATTGTCTTGTGGCAGTGAGATAACGCATTGGCCCTGATTATGACACAGTTTTATTATTTTTGTTTTGTTTCTTTGCGAAAAAATTACAATACAATCGTTGATTAACTTGTGACCTAGTACTACACATACTCACACAAGACTTTGATTCTAAGCAAGGCTGATGCCGAAAAGAATCCAGAACCAAATGAGGTTTGGGTGACTATTCAGTCGTTACCATTCACTCTAGAACAATCAAGTGTTTTCTTTGCTAAGATTGGATATGAGTTCTTACTTGGTGAATTCCAACTATCTCTTCATGGTGGTCAGTTACCTGATGACGTTATTGGAAGAAATGGATGGAACACAAACACAATCAACACGGTACGACAGCAACCCATGTTTGGAAACAAAAACCTACCATGATTTTTTTCTGATTTTTTTTAGATTATTCCAGCTGGCGAATACATTTTGGATATTAACTTACAATATGACTTGCACACAAGAGATATTAGTTACTGTCCTGAGTTCTTCTTTGCTTTGACAATTAGTGGTTCTGAAGGAAGAGGTACGATTTTGTCTGCTTTTTGTTTGAGTTTTGTATATTGACTCGTTTTTAGCCTGTACCGCATTTAACCAAGAAATCTTACCTTGGGATCTCTTTGACGGCAGCACTGCTCATTCTGAAAAGTTTGGCGGACCTGTAATCGATGGCTTTGTTCATATTCATGGACCTAGCTTTGCTTTGCCACAACGTGGTAATGAGTACCTCACACAACAGATCTTGTTCAATGCCCGTTCACCTAGCATATTTACAGCCTTGACTTCGCTTCATAAGGTTTACGGAAACTTTGAGCATAAAATCATTTCTCACAATGCTACTGGCGGTGTTGAGGTCATTCAACCTGTCACTACAACTACTGCTCACTACCAACGTTTGTCTATCTTCTACTTAGAACCGAACGGAAACAAGAATTACACCTTGGAACTCGTTCCAGTACGTTGGCGTTTTCCTATTTTTGTTTTTTGATTTTTGCCCTTTTTACGAGGGATAGTATGCTGACTTTCTTTCTTAGACGACCCATGCTAATAGACCACGTCCTTGTCCTTACTTTGCCATGGATCTAATGCTTGAGAGTGTATTTAGAGTAGATTTTGAAATGTGTAAGGATCAACCAGCTAATTCTAAACTTCCACTTCAACAGCTCACTGTACGCTCTTTATTATTTTATTTGAGACCCAATACTAATGTATGAATTAGATGGTTAATGGACAAGCTAACGAAACTGTTGAGTCCTTTATGACACCAGAAATAATAGCTGCACATACAAACGGAGACACTTTTGATTACGTCATCGAGTTCAATATCACTGAACAGTCCCATGTTGATGTTGAGTTATCTTACAATGGCATGACCAATGCCTTCTATCTGGAACTCGAGGGTGGCCTGCGTGTACGTAGATCTATTATCTATGAGTAGTTGGTCTAACAATCAAGTTTCCTGTTCTCAGTTTTTTCTTAATAATTGGTTAACATGAGTTGACTTTTTTTGTAGGATTTACCTAAGGGTCTATTCTCTGAGGAAGCCACAAGTGGCGCTGGAGTGTTCACTACTACTCAAGAGATCGGACAAGAATTGTATTCACCTGGATTATACAAGGTTCATATCAAGCAAGATTCTTTTAATATGGACTTGGGTACTACACCACGTGTTTGCTTCCCATTCTATTGGTACGAAAATCATACAATGGTCTTCTTCGTTGAATACTACGCTTTAACAATCATTCACTTGTATTTCAGGAGCATTGCTGTTTCAGCTCTCTCAAGTGCTACTCCTACTATTGAGCAAGTTCTTCCTCCAGCAGGTGAACAACTCGATCCTACGGAACCTATCACGCTAGAGGTTATACTTTCTAATTCTCCATACACGACAGCCGGTGAACAGATCACAAGAAGAGCCCACTATGATACTATTGTTGCTGCATTTTCTCTTGAATCAAGAGAGCTCCACAGCCATAAGATCAAACCTACGATCGTACCAGCTGCTTTCACTGGAGAGGATGATTTTACTGTATGGCATCTCCTCTTTGTACCACCTACATCTACTGGATTCGTGGAAGGGCACACCTACGAGTTGAGCTTAGATGCACATCATATACAGAGCGAGGCTGGCAAGGAATTCGTTCTCCAAGCGGTAAGCACAACTTTTGTTTATTTTATTTTCTGAGAATTTCTCTCGCTTAACTTTTTACTTTAGGGTCAACACATCTATAGCATGCGCAGTGGTACTGTTCCACCTGTACCTACAGCATCACCAACAGGTGTTGCACCTACTCCTATTGCTCCTGCCGCAACACTAACGCCTACACCTCCACAAGCGCCAATTGAGCCTAACACGCCAACCGCTAGTGGTGGCATGACCATGTGGATTATTGTACGTGATTTTAAATTTTGGCTGTTTCTTTTTTTATTAGTGAACGCCAATTAACTGTTTGCTGTAGATTATCAGTGCTGTCATTGGTGCCTTGATTTTCATTGCTGCTGCTATCTACTGTTGTCGTCGTTGTACTACTCCTACACCAGCTGTTCAACTTGGTAAGGATGAAGAAACAGTAGAGATGCTTCAACGTATGAAAGATAAAGAACAGAACACTGAACTTGAAGGTGAAGTAGGTAGTGTTGTTGAAGGATCAGGTACGATATATAATCTTACTGCAGAGGTTTTTTTGTTGGTTCTTACTTTGAGTTTTTTAGCGATGAAATTAGAGTTCGGTGACGATGATGATGATAAACCTATACCGTTACTTGATGATGATGATGATGACTCGATTGAGGGACCTCCTCCTGATGTAAGTCTTATTTCATTGGATGGCGGAGACGATGATGATGATAACCTTGATGATTTTGATCCAAGAAACGACTAAAAAAAAAAACCAAAACCCAAAAACAAACATTTAATTTTCAGACCCTTTTTTTGGAATTATTGTAAAAAGAAGGAAAAAAATGGGTCCCTTGGTTTGTTTAGGTAACTCTGCAAAACATTTATTGTATGTGCCTATTTTTTGAGCCAAGAAATTAATAAAATTGTAAATTCCAAAAAAATTCTGAGAATATTGATGCACCAAAGAGCATCGTGTTGTTCATGCTTTTGAAAATGATGCTTCCTCCTAGTCGATACGCCCTCAAGGGGCAGTACATATCAATGGTAAAATTTGAAAGGAAGACACGCCAACTAAAGTGTTAATTTATGTTGGTTGATGGTAAACAGCTTGGTAAAAGTAAAGGATGGTGTAAAGCTAAAGTAGGATTTTGCAAATTAGATACGAAAGTTGACTTCGCTCAATTTTGTTGGTAAATCTAGTTATTAATAAAGTGAGTCTTTTAAAAGATAGCTTAACCCTAAAATAACGTAGTGCAATTTCAAGTCAAAGCCTTGCTACTGCATTCACGTGCCATGAATTAGCACGTGTGTGCTGTTACATAGTTATAAACGTTCTAAATCTTTGTGCGGGGAAGAAAAACACTGGGTGTTACGGAGCGAAAGACAAAAGTCAGAGGACCAAGGTTTTATTTATAACCAAATTGTTAACATAAACAATGAGGAAGTATCACATATCAATTGGTACTACTAGTTGAAAGGCGAGCGTGCAAGCTTTGAATTTCAGTTTGTAAACTGTGATTTTCAACCTCCAGTTTTTTAATCTTCTTCTTCAAATCAGGTTCTTTGCGGCTGTCAAAAGCACCTAAATCAAGCGAATGTTGCCTAACGTCATTAACTCACAAATGAGTACACACAAAGTACGTACTGTTGAGACCTGAGAGGTACGTCATTGCCAAAGAAAATGACATACAACTTTGGCGCAAAGATAACAGCAAGAGTCACTAAAAGACAAGATTTAGTAATTACGTTCAAAGTTGTTTGTGATGTACCTGTTGTACTTATCCAAATTGCAACTGAGAAAAGAATACTGACACTCCTGAGAAGTGATAGTGACGTAATGGCGTATCCCAAACCAACAAGTATCAGCGCCCATACAAACATATCATAAATAGCTGCTCCCAACCAACGTGATTCATTATAAATACTTGGAGCCTTACGGACTGCAAACGCAAGATATGAACCAACAATCAATATTATTCCCTACCACAATTGTTTAATAGAATGAAGTACCAATAGCTTGCGTACATTATAGACAATAGTGATAATCAGAAATACGCTAGCATATCTACTCTTGCAGTGCGCAACTTGAAAGCTGCTATCGCCTGGATCTGTTGTGTGCCTGAGCCGGTTTGGAGACATTACTGACCACATAATTAAAGCAACCTTAACAAGTTTAAGGATAAACAAAAGTAACAAAAGCGAAACAAACAAAAGCAAGGCATAAGGATACTATCTGACCGCTTATTAATGCAGCTGTTAGTTTAACAACATCTATTAGAGGCACTGCAACAACATGAGTTGGACATTTCTTGAGGGTGTTAAATATTCTGTGAATTCTGTAAGTTTTCGCCACAAGCGGCCTTAAAGTTGTGGTTAGTAGTTCAAACATATTGTAGTTGTACTGAAATAAAGCGTACGCCATAGTAGTAATAAATCCCATCAATGGAATCCATATCCGCAACTCACAGATAACATCAGATATAGGAGCACTCCTTTATTGAGTTAGTACAACTTCATAGTACTACTGCCATACCAAACAATTGTGCCACAATACAACAAATATATACCAACAAGGATAACCACAAGTAGTTCTGGTGTTGATGCCGTCAATATTGGTGAAGATTTCCTATTCAAACGTTAGTTAGTGTTGTTGAGAAAATACGATTTTAATGACATACCAAAAGAATAATACAACAGCGACTACAGACAAAGTTAAAAGCAATCCAAAGCACCCAACTGATATTCCTATTATAGTTGCAGCATCACTCCACCTCCAAACCCTTAAGGTTTGTTCTCTTTCCACCATTTGAATTGACACGGAACTATTTGAAAATACAAATGCTGGGGAAAATGGAAAAGTACCACTGTATTGGCGCTCAACAATCATGGTTCCATTAAATATAACACTTGACCCTTTAGAGAATTTCATCAAAGGGAATATGTCAAACAGGTGAACGCATGTTGAAGTAGGTATTGATATGAACAGTGTACCCACTAAACAAAAATAAATCAGGGCTGTAAAATACAAACTTACTAATAGTAATATTTGATTCAGTGATGGCCAAATAAGACTTGCCCAGTGTAATATTGAACCTGCTTTGAGAGCTAATAAGAATATCTGTAGAGTTTAGGCTTACACGTCCCTACATATTTGTAAGCAAGTTAACATGACCATACACTTACGTCAACAACTAATGTCGAGTTTTGAAGCATTTCCAAAAAACTGTCTTGCCCATGAACAAACATCTCTGGTGCAATTCTCAAAGTGCCATATTCGAGGGTAACAATAGTAGTATGAGGGATATATATTGTGCTTGATATTAAACTATGTATGCTAATTGATCCTATTTTTACAAGGTTAATAACGTGATCTTTCAACTAAGAAATATACCTCTGTTTTCTATTCCTATGGAATCTATTATCATGCCAGAAACTGAGGAGGTGCAATTCCGTTTGAGTATGAGCTGTTTCTCGAGGTTAGAAGACGTTCCCTAAATTTAGAAGGATTAAGAAGTGCATGACTTTGTTTCAACAGCAGTACATAAATTCGTCCACTTTCAGCATTAAAACTCGAATACACTTCCAACACTCCATCCTTCGAAAAATTCAGAAAGCCGTTTTCAATTACCAGATGTTCGACAGTGTCTGATTGCTCTTTGATCCAATTTGAAAACAGTGGCATACGCAATGTGCTAAATACATTACCTGAACAATATGTCATTAAAACAGCTACAAATAGAAAAGGTACCTCCAGTAATCCGTGGGAACAAGTCATCAAAATCATCTGGATTGGTATTTTCGAACACGTTGTTTGATACTGTAGTGTTTTTTAAATATCCGTTAGTTATTATATCATTTTCAAGACCACTATCGATTGAGATAGCTAGATTCTATCAGCGTTTATTATGGTATATGGTAGTACCTGATCCAGTATTGTTCTTGAATAAGTTATTTTCTACTGTAACATTACTTGTTATCAGTCTTAGTGCACCACCTCTATCATCAGCGGTGTTATTACTACAACTACATAAGCACTTTACAGTCATTTATTTTACCTGAAAGTGCACTCTTGCATTGAGGAACTGGTACTATTCCAGCTGAATAATCCACCACCATCATGAGCAATGTTATTACTACAACTGCATCAGCACTATTCATTCATTTTTTATACACTCAATTATACCTGAAAGTGCAGCGTTGCACTAAGAAACTGCCCTCCCCGCTGTATAATCCACCACCAAAATCAGCGATGTTATTACTACATCTGCATCAGCGCTTTATAGTCATATATTTTACCTGAAAGTGCACTCTTGCATTGAGATGTCCCCGTTGTTGTGTAATCCACCACCATCATCATGAGCGATGTTATTACTACATCAGCATCAGCACTTTACATTCATTTATTTTACCTGAAAGTGCAGTCTTGCATTGAGAAACTGGTACTATGCTGACTGGATAATCCACCACCATCATCAGCGGTGTTATTACTACAACTACATAAGCACTATTCATTCGTTTTTTCTACACTCATTTATTTACCTGAAAGTGCAGACTTGCATTGAGAAACTGCAATTCCAACTGTATAATCCACCACCATAATGGGCGATGTTATTACTACAACTGTGTCAGCACTTTACAGTCATTTATTTTACCTGAAAGTGCAGTCTTCCATTAAGAAACTACCATCCTTACTGTATAATCCACCACCATCATTAGCAATGTTATTACTACAACTGCATCAGCGCTTTACAATCTTTTATTTTACCTGAAAGTGGAGTCTTCCATTGAGAAACTGGTACTATGCTGACTGAATAATCCACCACCATCATCAGCGGTGTTATTACTACAACTGCATCAACACTATTCATTCATTTTTTATACGCTCATTTATTTACCTGAAAGTGCAGTTGTGGATTGAGTAACTGTCTTTGTAGCTGTATAATCCACCACCAAAATCAGCAGTGTTATTACTACATCTGCATCAGCGCTTTACAATCTTTTATTTTACCTGAAAGTGCAGTCTTCCATTGAGAAACTGGTACTATGCTGACTGGATAATCCACCACCATCATCAGCGGTGTTATTACTACAACTACATAAGCACTATTCATTCGTTTTTTCTACACTCATTTATTTACCTGAAAGTGCAGTTGTGGATTGAGTAACTGTCTTTGTAGCTGTATAATCCACCACCAAAATCAGCAGTGTTATTACTACATCTGCATCAGCGCTTTACATTCATTTATTTTACCTGAAAGTGCAGTCTTCCATTAAGAAACTACCATCCTTACTGTATAATCCACCACCATCATTAGCAATGTTATTACTACAACTGCATCAGCGCTTTACAATCTTTTATTTTACCTGAAAGTGCAGTCTTCCATTGAGAAACTGGTACTATGCTGACTGAATAATCCACCACCATCATCATGAGCGATGTTATTACTACAACTGCATCAGCGCTTTACAGTCATTTATTTTACCTGAAAGTGCACTCTTGCATTGAGATGTCCCCGTTGTTGTGTAATCCACCACCATCATCATGAGCGATGTTATTACTACAACTGCATAAGCGCTTTACAGTCATTTATTTTACCTGAAAGTGCAGTCTTCCATTGAGAACCTGGTATTGTACCAACTGTATAATCCACCACCATCATGAGCGATGTTATTACTACATCAGCATCAGCGCCTTATAGTCATCAATTTTACCTGAAAGTGCAGTCTTCCATTGAGGAACTGGTACTATGCTGACTGGATAATCCACCACCAAAATCAGCGGTGTTATTACTACAACTGCATCAACACTATTCATTCATTTTTTATACGCTCATTTATTTACCTGAAAGTGCAGTTGTGGATTGAGTAACTGTCTTTGTAGCTGTATAATCCACCACCAAAATCAGCAGTGTCTTTGTAGCTGTATAATCCATCACCAGCGATGTTATTACTACATCTGCATCAGTGCTTTACATTCATTTATTTTACCTGAAAGTGCACTCTTCCATTGAGAACCTGGTATTGTACCAACTGAATAATCCACCACCATCATCATGAGCGATGTTATTACTACATCAGCATCAGCGCCTTATAGTCATCAATTTTACCTGAAAGTGCAGTCTTCCATTGAGAAACTGGTACTATGCCAACTGAATAATCCACCACCATCATCAGCGGTGTTATTACTACAACTACATAAGCACTATTCATTCGTTTTTTCTACACTCATTTATTTACCTGAAAGTGCAGTCTTGCATTGAGGAACTGGTACTTTCCACACTTAATAATCCACCACCATCATCACCAGCAATGTTATTACTACAACTGCATCAGCACTATTCATTCGTTTTTTATACACTCATTTATTTACCTAAAAGTGCAGCGGCGCACTGAGAAACTGCTAAACCCGCTGTATAATCCACCACCACCATAATTAGCGGTGTTATTACTACAACTGCATCAGCGCTTTACATTCATTTATTTTACCTGAAAGTGCAGTCTTCCATTGAGATGTCCCCGTCGTTGTGTAATCCACCACCATAACGAGCAATGTTATTACTACATCTGCATTAGCACTATACACTCATTTATTTACCTGAAAGTGCAGCGGTGCACTGAGAAACTGCCATCCCCGCTGTATAATCCACCACCATCATAATGAGCGGTGTTATTACTACATCAACATCAGCGCTTTACAGCCATTTATTTTACCTGAAAGTGCACTCTTGTATTAAGAAACTGCCATCCTTACTGTATAATCCACCACCAAAATAAGCGGTGTTATTACTACAACTGCATCAGCGCTTTACAATCTTGTTTTTACCTGAAAGTGCACTCTTGTATTGAGATGTCCCCATACACAAGCCATACTGCCCCACCATTGGATGTAACTTGGTTGTTTGTAAATTTAGAACCTGAAATGTGTACTGTTGATTCGTTGCTTTGAGATGATTCAATTGCTAGAACAATTAGCTCTAAAAAAACACGTGGTAAACCTACCGATTCCTCCACCTAAATGTGCTGAACCAAATAAAAAGCTGCTATTCTTTACAATCACATTCACTGTTCCTTCGCCATAAATTTGCCCTTTAACAGTCAGCAACAATTTGTTTTGAAAGCAGCACCTTTGTACACGCGTCCATAGTTGAAGACGGAACTTTCAACAACTAGTGATGAGTTGAAAATGCTGACACTTGCTAAGTTTTTTTCAAAATGTACTCTAAAGAGTTATCAGTAAAACTACAAGTTCAATTTCCCTACCCTTTCAATGCCATAGAGCCTCCTTGATTTTGTATTATACTTGTAGTACGCTTGCAGTCGAAGCCGCACTTGTTTCGACGAAAAACACAGTCCCTACGATAGTACCAGTTAGAATAGTAATGGATACTAGAGGATGAAAAAGAAGGTCTTGACGAGATACATGTGAACGAAATAACAGTAACTACTCAAAAAACAATGCGTGGGTTTGCACTACAAATTAGGGCGCATGTTCTATTTCTTTGAAATTCGTTCTTTTGGTGGCCTTTTGTACGACATTTTTGCAAAGAAAACAGCGTATTTTTAGTCAATCATGGCTAATCAATATCGCGAAAAGTAGTGCAAACCCCGTTAGCTATTCAACTAAAAAAACTGCTTTGCTGTACGCCTGTGTCCCTTGCTATAAGTTCTTTAAATATTTAAAAACGTAGCTGTTCCTAAAATCGGCAAACCGAACATCAAAAAGCGTAAGCGAAGGGTTACCCTGGTAGTCCTAAGAAACTTACAAGAGCAGGCTTAGGTTTTCTACGAATAAAGCCACGTGTTTGGTAAAAAAAAAACTCAATTACTTTGCAGTTTTTGCTGTACCTAACGTCAACGTGCCCACCTCGTATTGTAATTACCGAAGCGATATCACTCCCATCGTTACACTAAAGCGGAGTGTTAATATTATTAAAGTCAGCGTTAATTGTATGTTGTACGTTAAACCAAGGACACTCCATCTGTGAAATTATAAGGTTTGAGAGTGTAATGTTAACACCAAAAGTCTGAATAAAGTAATTCGAATGTCCACCGTCAATAATAGTTTCGAAATCACCGCTTCCTATTACGCGTTTTAATACAAAAGCTGGGTACTTTAGTGCGTTGAAGCAAAACCATAAACGTACCTTCAATCGTAATTTTGGACAGATTCAGAACACTCCACGTGAGGTTGGTATTGTTGTAGCCTTGTACAAAACTATTTAATGATTGAAAACTGTTCTGTCTTACCCACATACACTCCAGCACCAAGCTTTATCACGTCATCAGATATCGCCTCAGAAAACAAGGCATATCTCAAGGATTTACATGGATTCAAACGACTACAGTCGCCATCATCTATACCTACAATAGTACCGTTAAATACACTCTGCTGAACAAGGAATTAAATTAATCCTTACCGTTGGTGGCCACATGAAGTACTGCACATTGGTGAAGGGATACCATTGCCGCTAATACGAATAATGAAAGGTAACGTGTTGCCATATCTTTTGGAAATAGTTACAAAGGATACTGCAAGAAACTGCAAAATAATTGTGATACACAATACAACACGTTAGTATTCACATAAACACAAAAAACGGTTCGAACAAGTTCGATATTTTGTTCGAAGCATGCTGCCTTTTCAAATAATGTATAACATGCCAGAAAAAACAAAATATGAAATATCTGTTTGAGGTAAGAAATTTCATTCTTTTCGTGGCACAAAAGTGTTCCAATAAACAAAATTTATTGTTACATAGTGGTACAGTAGCTGTCACCAGCGTACCTTTTTGTGACTTTCGAAACTTCTTTGTCAGATAGCTACAAGATTTATTTTCAAAAGTTTATAGTACGCACAATTCATACCATTACGCGGTTTGTTTTTGTCGGAGTAATAAAGTGAGGAGGGGCAGTACCAAGTTAATAACATTGTACACGCATATAGGGAACGCCATATAGTCAAATACTGTTTATGTTTTGGCTGAACCAATATTGGTTTGTCACGAAGAACTGAGCGCCAAACTTACTGTGATTATGTAAATCGCAACAGTAAATATAACGGAAAGGAAGCCAAAGGACCATCACAGCATTAGCGAATCTAGTAGTATTGACGCAATTGAGTTGTTAGACGTACCAATGGGAGATACTTGCTCATTTACTTGAGTTTGTGGATGGTTCCGATCAATTTAACAAAGTTGTAGAGTATTATCCAACATTATACACTATCACGTTGGACGCAGTTGTATCTTGTTAAATTGACATCGCATTTTAAGTCTTTCAGGAAGTCATCTTCTCACAAACACCATCATATCTTTTTTGTCCTTCCTGGAAGCAACAGACAAAGATCTTTCTCTTCTTTCTGGTGTTCAAGCGCTATTCTTTTCTTGTAATTCAACGGATGGAGTGGGCAGCATCGTTTTTGAGACAGTTTCAGAAATTCCGACATTTTTTGAAAAAGTTTGTTTTGAAAAAAATTGCTTTGACTGTTGCTACTTTTCCTCCGCACAGCACCAACGAATCGCAAAATGGTTTTTAAGCCTATAAGTATAGAATACTGGTTAAATGTTCATAATAACAATTTTTGGTTAAGATGGTTCTGAGGTGAGTAAAAACGTATCAAAGATTCTCGAAATGCTGTAAATATCAAAAATCAAAAATGTCGTAATTTTCGAAACTGTCTCAAAAGCGATGCTGCCCCACAGTGTCCTTGGTTTAACGTACAATCTCAGCTGAGTTTTAACAACTTAATTAAAACCCTTTTAGTGTGACAATGGCAGTGCTATTTTTTTTTTTGTACTCGTCGGAAATTTGTCACTTGCTTCCGTGAAACATATCAAACCGGTGAATGCTCTTAAAGGTTACTTAAGACTGCTATAACCCTTAAATTATGTTCACGATTTTATCACAAAAGAGCTGTTTCAATTGAGGTAATAGCTAAAATTTGCCACTTATTGTTGTGTATTGAGTAGCACTGCTGCTTATTAAATATTTAAAGCACCTATAACAAGGGCACAGGCGTAAGTACATTTAGAAGTTTTGAAAAGGCTATAGTCTACGTTTGTGCTCAGTCTTATTTATGTTTTGAGCAAATGTAGTTTCTATGAATACATTGTCGTTTTCGTCAAAATAAATGTGGAAACTGCACATATATACCATAGAACAATTCCAAGTATACATGCTCTAGGAGATCTACGTTGTTAAGAAGGTTTGGAATACTTTTACACTTGTGCTAAATTAGTCGTCAGAGTACATTTTGAAAGAAACTCAGCAAGTGTCAGCAATTTCCACTCTGAAGTAGTTGTTGAAAGTTTTGTATTCGAACATGAGCACAAAGGTGCTACTTTCAAAATAGACTATAGTGACAGCAATAGGGCAACTTTGTGGAGAAGGAAAAGTGAACGTGATTGTACAGGATAGTGTGTTTTTATTCGGTTCAGCAAATATAGGTGGGGGTGATAGGTAAGTTAAAAGAATTTTGTAGAGTTAATAGTTTCTAGCAATTGAATCATCTCAAAGGCTCGAATCAACTGTGCACATTTCAAGTTCTAAATTCGCACACAACAAAGCTACATCTTATGGTGGGGAGTGAGGCTTCTTTATGTGGAGATTGAGATACAAAACTGCACTTTCAGGTATGTGGGGCAGCATCGCTTTTGAGACAGTTTCGAAAATTACAACATTTTTGATTTTTGATGTTTACGGCATTTCGAGAATCTTTGAGACGTTTTTACTCACCTCAGAACCGTCTTAACCAAAAATTGTTATTATGAACTTTTAGCTAGTATTCTATAATTATAAGTTTAAAAACCATTTTGCGATTCGTTCGTGCTGTGCGGAGGAAAAGTAGCGACAGTCAAAGCAATTTTTTTCAAAACAAACTTTTTCAAAAAATTTCGGAATTTCTGAAACTGTCTCAAAAGCGATGCTGCCTCTGTGTCGCTTATGAATCTACTGGAGGTATCTTTGTTCTTGTTAGCCCCTTTTAATACATGGGTAGGCAATGCATTCAGCACATTGCACATATTACTGTTTTCAAGTTGGGTTGAAGAGCATTCAGACACTGTTAAACATCTGGTCATACAAGATGGATTTCTGAATTTTTCAAGGAACGGAGTGTTGGAAGTGATTTAGAGGTTCAATGCTCAAATTGGACGAATATATGAATAGAAATACACAAAGCTCTCATAACTCAAGGCTTGTCTTTTTAGGGAACGGTGTCTTACCTTGAGAATCAGCTTTCAAAGGATGGAGTGTTGGAAGTGTATTCGAGTTTTAATGCTGAAAGTGGACGAATTTATGTACAGCTGTTCAAACAAAACGATACACTGCTTAATCCTTGTAAATTTAGGGAACGTCTTCTAACCTTGAGAAACAGCTCATACTCAAACGTAGTTGCACCTCCTCTATTTCTGGTATGATATTTGACTCCATCGGCCTTTTTCGGCTATTTTTCCAAGTTTCCAAGGGTACTCCCTTTGACAGCAGACCGTTTGGACCGTTGCCCTGAAACAAGCTATTGTTTCGAAGGGCTTTATCTTTTTTGAGATGAACCATGGTATGTGACGGAAAGATCAAAAGTCACGTGCTTTACATTGATTGTGAGTCTTTTAAAAGGAGGCTTAACCCTTAAGTAAAGTAGCGTCATCTCAAGTCAAAGCATTTGCTACTGCATTCACGCACCAAAAAGAAGCACATGCATGCTGTTACATAGTTATAAACATTCTAAATCTTTGTGTGGGAAGATAACAATGTTATTAGGTGTTGTGGAGCGAAAAACGAAAGTCAGACTGTCGCATTGTTCAAGTCTTTCAGGAAGTCCTCTTCTGAAGTTGTACCTTGCCGAGCAAAAGGAAGCCTTAACAATCTACTTCAAACAAGATCTAGCGACTATCAACATTGGCTACGCCTACAACTTATATGACAAAACTAAAGGGTTTATTCATAACCAAATTGTTAAATAAACAATAAAGAATGAGGATGTATCACATATCAATTGGTACTACTTGTTGAAAGGCGAGCATGCAAGCTTTGAATTTCAGTTTGTAAACTTAGATTTTCAGTTTGTAAACTTTGATTCTCAGCCTCCAGTGTTTTAATTTTCTTCTTCAGATCAGGTTCATTGCGGCTGTCAAAAGCACCTAAATCAAGCGAATGTTGCCTAACATCATTAGCTCATAAATAATCACACATAGTGTACATACTGTTGAGACCTGAGAGGTATGTCATTGCCAAAGAAAATGACATACAACTTTGGCGCAAAGATAACAGCAAGAGTCACTAAAAGAACAAGATTTAGTAATTACGTCCAAAGTTGTTTGTGATGTACCTGTTGTACTTATCCAAATTGCAACTGAGAAAAGAATACTCACACTTTTGAGAAGTGATGGTGACGTGATGGCGTATCCCAAACCAACAAGTATCAGCGCCCATACGAACATATCATAAATAGCTGCTCCCAACCAACGTGATTCATTATAAATACTTGGAGCCTTACGGACTGCAAACGCAAGATATGAACCAACAACTAATATTATTCCCTACACAATTGTTTAATAGAATGAAGTACCAATAGTGTGCGTACATTATAGACGATAGTGAGGATCAAAAATACACTTGCATATTTACTATTGCATAGAACAAGCGAGATACTGGAATCGCCTGGATCTGGTGTGTGCCTTAGTCGGTTTGGAGACATTGCCGACCACACAATTAAAGCAATCTTGACAAGTTTAAGGATAAACAAGTAACAAAAACGAAATAAAAACAAAAGCATGGCATAAGGATACTATTTGACCGCTTATTAATGCAGCTGTTAGTTTAACCACATCTATTAGAGGCACTGCAACAACGTAAGTAGGACGTTTCTTGAGGGTGTTAAATATTCTGTGAATTCTGTAAGTTTTTCCAACAAGCGGCCTTAAAGTTGTGGTTAGTAGTTCAAATATATCATAGTAATATCGAAATGCTTACGCCATAGTAGTAATAAACCCTATCAATGGAATCCATATCCGCAACTCACAGATAACATCAGATATAGGAGCAGTCCTTTAATGAGTTAGCTATAGTAAACAGTACTACTGCCATACCAAACAATTGTGCCACAATACAACAAGCAGATACCAACAAGGATAACCACAAGTAGTTCTGGTGTTGATGCCCTCAATATTGGTGAAGATTTCCTATTCAAACGTTAGTTAGTGTTGTTGAGAATACGATTTTAATGACATACCAAAAGTATAATACAACAGTGACTACAAACAGAGTTAAAAGCAATCCAAAGCACCCAACAGATATTCCTATTATAGTCGTAGCATCACTCCACCTCCAAACTCTTAATGTTCGTTCTCTTTCCACCATTTGAATTGACATGGAACTATTTGACAATACTAATTCAGGGGAAAATGGAAAAGTAGTGCTGTGCTCGACAATCATGGTTCCATTAAATATAACACTTGACCCTTCAGAGAATTCAATCAAAGGGATCAAGTCAAACAGTTGAACGTGTGTTGAAGTAGGTATTGATACGAACAGTGTACCCACTAAACAAAAATTAATCAAAAAGCTGTAAACAATGACAAACTTACTAATAATAATATTCGATTCAGTGATGGCCAAATAAGACTTGCCCAGTGTAATATTGAACCTGCTTTGAGGGCTAATAGGAATATCTGTAGAGTTTAGGCTTACATGTCCCTACATATTCATAAGCAAGTTGACATTACCATACACTTACATCAACAACTAATGTCGAATTTTGAAGCATTTTCAAACAACTATCTTGCCCATTAACAAACATCCCTGGTGCAATACTCAAAGTAGCATATTCAAGGTTGACGATAGAAGTATGAGGGATATAGATTGTACTTGATATTAAACTATGTATGCTCATTGATCCTATTTTTACAAGGTTAATCACGTGATCTTTCAACTAAGACATGTACCTTTGTTTTCTATTCCTATGGAATCTATTATCATGCCAGAAACTGAGGAGGTGCAATTCTGTTTGAGTATGAGCTGTTTCTCAAGGTTAGAAGACGTTCCCTAAATTTACAAGTTAAGCAGCATCGTTTTTGTTTCAACAGCAGTACATAAATTCGTCCACTTTCAGCATTAAAACTCGAATACACTTCCAACACTCCATCCTTCGAAAAATTCAGAAAGCCTCTGTCAATGACCAGACGTTCGACAGTGTCTGATTGCTCTTTGATCCAATTCGAAAACAGTGGTATATGTAGTGTGCTAAACGCATTACCTGAACAATACGTCATTAAAACAGCTGCAAATAGAAAAAGATACCTCCAGTAATCCGTGGGAACAAGTCATCAAAATCATCTGGATTGGTATTTTCAAATGTGTTGTTTGATACCGTAGTGTTTTTTACATATCCGTTAGTTATTATATCATTTCCAAGACCATTATTAATTGAGATAGCTAGATTCTATCAGTGTATATTATGGTATATGTTAGTGCCTGATCCACTATTGTTATTGAATAAGTTATTTTCTACTGTAACATTACTTGTTATCAGTCTTAGTGCACCACCTCTATTATCAGCGATGTTATTACTACAGCTGCATTAGTGCTATTCATTTTTTTACACTCATTTGTTTACCTGAAAGTGCAGTCTTGCATTGAGGAATTGGTACTATCAAAACTGAATAATCCACCACCATCATCATGAGCGATGTTATTACTACAACTGCATAAGTGCTATTCATTTTTTACAGTCATTTATTTTACCTGAAAGTGCAATCTTGCATTGAGAAACTCCCTTTGTCGCTGTATAATCCACCACCAGCATGAGCAGTGTTATTACTAAATTGCATCAGCACTATTCATTCATTTTTTTCTACACTCATTTATTTACCTGAAAGTGCAGTCTTGCATTGAGAAACTCCCTCTGAAACCCCAATTGCCGTATATTCCACCACCATCACCATAAGCGGTGTTATTACTACAACTGCATCAGCACTATTCATTCATTTTTTTCTACACTCATTTATTTACCTGAAAGTGCAGTCTTGCATTGAGAAACTGTCATCATAGCTGTATATTCCACCACCATCACCATACTGAGCGGTGTTATTACTACAACTGCATAAGCACTATTCATTCATTTTTTTCTACACTCATTTATTTACCTGAAAGTGCAGCCTTGCATTGAGAAACTCCCTCTGAAACCCCAATTGCTGTATATTCCACCACCATCACCATAAGCGGTGTTATTACTACAACTGCATCAGCACTATTCATTCATTTTTTTCTACACTCATTTATTTACCTGAAAGTGCAGTCTTCCATTGAGATGTCCACAGAATCAAGCCATACTGCCCCACCATAGAAGAAATGAGCTTGGTTGTTTGTAAATTTAGAGCCTGAAATGTGTAAAGTTGATTCATGGAACGGAGATGCAATTGCTAGAACAATTAGCTCTAAAAAAACATGGTAAACCTACCGATTCCTCCACCTACATATGCTGAACCAAATAAAAAGCTGCTATTCTTTACAATCACATTGACTTTTCCTTCGCCATAAATTTGCCCTGCAACCATCAGCAACAATTTGTTTTGAAAGCGGCACCTTTGTGCGCGTGTCCATGGTTGAAAGTAGAATTTTCAACAACTAGTCTAGAGTTTAAAATGCTGACACTTGCTGAGTTTCTTTCAAAATGTACTCTAAAGAGTAATCAGCAAAACTACAAGTTCAAATATCCTACCCTTTCAATAACATAGAGCCTCCTTGATTTTGTATTATACTTGAAGTGCTTGTGTCAAAGTATGTACAGACGCTGCATTTGTTTTGACGAAAAACACAGTCCCTACGATAGTACCAGTTAGAATAGTAATGGATACTTGAGGATGAAACGAGATATACGTGAATAGGATTAGTACAACTAAAATGTCGAAAAAAAAAAGGCGAAAAAATGTCAAAGTGATATTGAACTGTTCGCCTCATAACCTAAAACTGGTTAAGACGATAACTGGTTTTCTAAGACCTCTATTCCGGGAACAATATGTAGAACTTTGTCAAAAAAAAGTCAAAAATTTGGCACACTAATTATCCTATATTATGCCATAGGAACTATAGAAAGCCCCCTTTTAGTGGGAGTTGGGGTAGAGAGCACCGACTGAGCGCCAGAACCCAGTTGTCTCCCTTTGTGGAATATTGAACGTTGTTGGGTTCATTGTCAGCCACCGGACGTCTTTTCACAAATTGCACTGAAACAAGAAGTCGGTTATTTAAACCTGAACGGTTAACTGGTTTGTAACCGGTTAAGTAAGAGCTCTATACAAAATAACAGTAACTACTCAAACCAAATAATTCCTCAAAAAAGAAAAAAATTCGATATTCAACTAAAAAAACGCTTTGCTGTACGCCTGTGTCCCTTGCTATCAGTTCTTTAAATATTTAAAACGTAGCTGTTCCTACAATCGGCATAGCGAACACGTTCAAAAAAGCGTAAGCGAAGGGTTACCATGGTAGTCCTAAGAACCTACAAGAGCAAGTGTAGGTTTGCTACGAAAAAAAGCCACGTGTTTGATATACTTTGCAGTTTTGGCGGGCTGTACCTAACGTCAACATGCCCACCTCGTGTTGTAAGTACCGAAGCGATATCACTGCCATCACACTAAAGCAGAGTTTTAATATTGTTAAACTCAGCGTTAATTGTATGTTGTACTTTAACCCGAGGACACGCCATTTGTTGAATTGTAAGGTTTGAGAGTGTAATATTAACACCAAAAGTCGTTACATTCATAAAGTAATTGGAATCTCCGCCGTCAATAATAGTTTCTAAATCACCGCTTCCTATTACGCGTTTTAATAACCAAATCTTGGTGATTTAGATGGTTGAAACAAAACCATAAACGTACCTTCAATCGTAACGTTGGACAGATTCAGCGGTTCCCACGTGAGGTTGGTATTGTTGTCGCCTTGAACAAAACTATTTAATAATTATTGAAAACTGTTCTGTCGTACCCGCATACACTCCAGCACCAAGCTTTATCACGTCATCAGATATCGCCTCAGAAAACAAGGCATATCTCAAGGATTTACATGGGTTCAAATGACTACAGTCGCCATCATCTGTACCTACAATAGTACTGTTAATACACTCTGCTGAACAAGGAATTAAATTAATCCTTACCGTTGGTGGCCACATGAAGTACTGCGCATTGGTGAAGAGATACCATTGCCGCTAATACAAATAATGAAAAGTAACGTGTTGCCATATCTTTTGGAAATAGTTACAAAGGATACTGCAAGAAACTGCAAAATAATTGTGATACACAATACTTCGTTAGTATTCACATAAACACAAAAAACGGTTCGAACCAGTTCGATATTTTGTTCGAAGTATAGTTCGAACCATGCTGCCTTTCAAATAATGTATAACATACCAGAAGAAAACAAACAACCTTTTTATATTAAATATCTATTTTGAGGTAAGAAATTTCAGTCTTTTCGTGAGACTAAACCCGCCGGCGGGCAAATAATTGTTCAACAAAATTTATTGGTACATGGTGTACATTAGTTGTACAGCATAGTTTTAGCGAGGGATGACAATATCGTGCCAAGTCAGCAAGAGGTCCGCTGTTGTTAAAAAAAACAAGCTCTAGGCAACCTCTTGTATTAGCTGTGCCATGTACCTTTTGTGACTTTCGAAACTTCTTTGTCAGATAGCTATAAGATTTATTCAAAAAAATTTGAAGTACACACAATTCATACCATTACGCGGTTTGTTTTGTCAGAGTAATAGTTAAAGCGTTTTTTTTTAATACACATGTGATTTTTATTCCACACTAAAGTGTTTGCCGTAAACGTTCGAGTCAACTATGCTAGCATTAATATTAGGTAGTTTCTTTACGCTCGTAACCTTTTTTATTCCCTTTTTGTGTGTTATCTTCTTCTTTGGTTTTGAGTAGCACCTACACGCATATTGGTAAACGTTGAAGGCTTATTTTTGAGATGTTCATGTGATGTTTTACAAAAATTGAAATGTGGATTATTAATAACGTATCACTATGTAATGAAACTGTACCGACAGCTACCGCATGCGATAAGTAGTATAAACTGTTTTCTGTGTTTTTTACAATTTGAAATTAAAGTGAGGAGGGGCAGTACCAAGTTAATAACATTATACACGCATATAGGGAACACCATATAGTCAAATACTGTTTATGTTTTGGCTGAACCAATATTGGTTTGTCACGAAGAACTGAGCGCCAAACTTACTGTGGTTATGTAAATCGCAACAGTAATATAAACGGAAAGGAAGCCAAAGGACCATCGCAGCATTAGTGAATCTATTAGTATTGACGCAATTGAGTTGTTAGACGTACCAATGGGAGATACTTGCTCATTTACTTGAGTTTGCGGATGGTTCCGATCAATTTAGCGTCTGTCAAAGTTGTAGAGTATTAACATGGTCATATCTTGTTGAATCGACATCACACTTTCAGGAAGTCCTCTTCTCAAAAACACAATAATCTTTGTTAGAATAACCGTGCGCCAGCTAGTACGGATTGTATGGGAGGAAATACAACGTCTTAGTGGCTATCAATAGCGCGCTGATGTTGTGCATATTGTACATAAAACACTACAGCGCATTTGTGCGAATTACACTACATTCTGTAAAGATATGAATTTTTTTCGAAAAAGAAAGATGAATGAAAAGAGAGAAAAGTGTTTTTTGGGAAGAAAATGAAGTTTCAATGGTCGGGTTTGTGTGTTGATATTAGCCATAGTTTAATTGTGTTAATGTGTTTTCTCACAAATTCAAACGCCTTGAAATGGGTGAAATATTCATCCATAAATTTAAAGAAGAAAAAGCTACAGATCTTTCTTTCTGGTGTTCAACATCTTGACATTAGTTCCAGTTTCCGTATCACAGACACAGCACTAAAGCATGTTTGCGGTGTTCAAGAGCTGAATGCATCGTATTGTTTTGGTATTACAGATGTGGGTATCAGCTTTAGCTGGGGTACACACAATAGACCTGACAGTTACATTAGCATCAGCTAAGGTGTTGAAGCTCTAACTGGAGTACACACAATCCATCTCGAGAGTTGTTTAAGAACTACTGAATCATGCATTGAACATCTTTCAGATACATACGCTCACTCTCATGCAAACAAATTGCAATTGAGAAGAGAACACTCACACTTTTGAGAAGTGATGGTGACATGATAGCATATCCCAGTGCCCATACAAACATATCATAAATAGCCGCTGCCAACCAACGCGATTTATTATAAATACTCAGAGCCTTACAGACTGCAAGATATGAATCAAACTAATATTATTCCCTACACAATTGTTCCCAACCATACTTGTTAAACAGAATGGAGTACCAATCATGAATCGTGGGTTTGAGAAGGCTGTTATAGCGACTTGAAAGATAATGTGTGAAAACGTAAAAATACCTAGCGTACCAATAACATCTCTCAGGACCGCCATAGCTACGTGTTGCCATGTTAAAAAAATTGAACGAGCTAAATGGTAAGTTTGTTGGTGTACCGTTTATGATAACTACATAACTATTGTTGTATAACATGCAATCTAGAGTTAAGGCAAAAGTATACAGTACGCTACTATAAAAATAGCTACATGTACGAAAATATCATGAGTGAAAGACTCGGCGATTCTACAAAATTTGTTTAGAAAACAGCATTATTGGCTATTTTCCTTTTTTGACTGTAGATATTTGTGCAGGTTTATGCACGTGATCAGTTGCAATTTGGATAAGTACAACAGGTACATCACAACCTTTGAGTCGGAATTACAAAATCTTGTTCTGTAGCGACTCTTGCTGTTATCTTTGCGCCAAGATGTATGTTATTTTATTTGGTAACAATACACCTCTTAGTTCTCAACAGTAAGTACACTGTGTAGTTTTGTTACCTATATTGTAGACAGGTGCTGTGGACAGTATCCATGATTCTGACTCGAACAAGGAAATTAAAGAATTGGATATCCAGAATCAACGGTTACAAGCTGAGAATCAAACCTTGCATGCCCACCTTTCAACCGAGTGACATCAATTGTATTTTTAGTTTTTAGTACTCTTGTTATTTGTTTTTGAAATAAAAACTTGGTGAATGATTTCCCAAGCGCAACAAAGTTGTTTGTTTTTGATTGTAGAGCCATCTGCTGCAAACACACTTGCACCGCTGGCACAGGAACAGTCGACATCTACGGGTTCTTACTGAACTACACAGGCATCACCATCAGATACCACTATGCCTTTCATATCAGTGTTCATTGATGCCTGTCGGAACTTCAAGCAGTTGCCAATAAACGCTTCCAAATAATCAGCATATGTGATAGTAATATCAATATCTGTACAATGTGATTAGTTGACGATTTTCAAACCAATTGTTTCTTCATATCACAAAATGACATCAAGCAAAAGTATGACATATCAGTTGAAAGGCGATGCAAGCTTTGAATTTCAGCTTGTAAGCCTATTCGCAGTTTGTAAACTCTACAATTTTTTCTTCAATGCAGGTTTATTTGAAACACCTTTGTTGATTAGTAAACGTTAGTTAATAAATTAGACTGAGATCCTCGTGAAGTAAATAGGCTTGTGTACATTGTATTAGTACTGATTCACAACACTGTCATCAATATATTAAGCACTGTATCTTCTGGCTGGCTCTTTGTGACGTTGCTGGTGTGAACAGCAATACTAAAACAGCTAGGCGATTGGTCAAGTGCATAAATGTGCTCATAGTTACATCCACATTTGAGTAATATGTCAAACGGACGTCGAACTTCAAAAAAGGTTTGTCAGTTCAAATACAAATCAGTTCCTAGATTAAACAGAAGCTGTTTTCGTTTGCTTCTGGTATGAGCTAGACAAGGTATGTACTGTGTGGGTGGCAATTTTGATGTCCTGAATTCTGATACTCTTTGAAAAGGCCATCCTTCGAACTATGCTTCGAACAAAAATATCGAACTTGTTTTTTTTTTGTACGAACCTTTTTTTGTTTATGTGAATACTAATGTTGTATATCACAATTATTTTGCAGTTCCTTGCAGTATCCTTTGTAACTATTTCCAAAAGATATGGCAACACGTTACTTTTCATTATTCGTTTTCGCGGTGATGGTATCCCTTCACCAATGCGCAGTACTTCATGTGGCCACCAACGGTAAGGATTAATTTAATTCCTTGTTCAGCAGAGGGTGTATTAACGGTACTATTGTAGGTACAGATGATGGCGACTGTAGTCATTTGAACCCATGTAAATCCTTGAGATATGCCTTGTTTTCTGAGGCGATATCTGATGACGTGATAAAGCTTGGCGCTGGAGTGTATGCGGGTAAAGATAGAACAGTTTTTCAATAATTATTAAATAGTTTTGTTCAAGGCGACAACAATACCAACCTCACGTGGGAACCGCTGAATCTGGCCAACGTTACAATTGAAGGTACGTTTTATGGTTTTGCCTCAACACTAAATTACCCAGCCTTTGTTATTAAAACGTGTGGTAGGAAGCGGTGATTTAGAAACTATTATTGACGGCGGAGATACCAATTACTTTATGAATGTAACGACTTTTGGTGTTAATATTACACTCTCAAACCTTACAATTCAACAGATGGCGTGTCCTCGGTTCAACGTACAACATACAATTAACGCTGAGTTTAACAATATTAAAACTCCGCTTTAGTGTGACAATGGCAGTGATATCGCTTCGGTACTTACAATACAAGGTGGGCACGTTGACATTAGGTACAGCCTGCCAAAACTGCAAATTATTGAGTGTTTTTTTTTTTACCAAACACGTGGCTTTATTCGTAGCAAACCTACGCCTGTTCTTGTAGGTTTCTTAGAACTACCATTCGCTTACGCTTTTTTTGAATGCTTAATTTGTCGTGGTCCGGCTAGCTCCGAAAATCTGTAGCGGGAATACTACAACAAAATTTGCTACCGGCTTAAACTGGTATCACATAGAAAAGGTTGAGTTTTCCGTTATTTTTCTTAGCCGCAGCTACGTTACTAATATTTAAGGCCCTGATAGCAAAGGGACAAGGCGTACAGTAGCGCGTTTTTTTACCACTGTTATTTTGTTTCACGTTTCTTTTTTATCCCTATCCATTACAATAAGTCTATTCTAACTGGTACTATCGTAGGGACTGTCTTTTTCGTCGAAACAAATGCGGCAACTGTACACGCACTACAAGTATAATACAGAATCAAGGAGGCTCTATGTTATTGAAAGGGTTGGAGGACATTTGAACTTGTAGTTTTACTGATAACTCTTTAGAGTACATTTTGAAGGAAACTCAGCAAGTGTCAGCATTTTAAACTCTAGACTAGTTGTTGAAAATTCGACCTTCGAACATGGACACGTGTACAAAGGTGCCGCTTTCAAAACAAATTGTTGCTGATGGTTGCAGGGCAAATTTATGGCGATGGAACAGTGAATGTGATTGTAAAGAATAGCAGCTTTTTATTTGGTTCAGCACATGAAGGTGGAGGAATCGGTAGGTTTACCACGTTTTTTTAGAGCTAATTGTTCTAGCAATTGAATCATCTCAAAGCAACGAATCAACAGTACACATTTCAGGTTCTAAATTTACAAACAATAAAGTTACATCCGATGGTGGGGCAGTATGGCTTGTGTATGGGGACATCTCAATAAAAGACTGCACTTTCAGGTAAAATGAATGACTGTAAAGCGCTGATGCAGTTGTAGTAATAACATCGCTCATAATGATGGTGGTGGATTATACAGCGAGAGTGCCAGTTCCTCAATCCAAGACTGCACTTTCAGGTAAAATAAATGACTGTAAAGCGCTGATGCAGTTAGTAATAACACGGCTCATGATGACGGTGGAGGAGCATTCAGCGAGTTCAGTAGTTTTTCAATGCAAGGCTGCACTTTCAGGTAAACAAATAGTGTAGAAAAATTGAGGAGCATCGCTTTTAAGACAGTTTCAGAAACCCCGACATTTTTGAAAAAAAAAAAAAAGAGTTCTAGAAAAATTGCTTTGACTGTCGGTACTTCTCCTCGGCACAGCATAAACGAATCGCCAAAACATTACTTACAACTATAAGTATAGTTTACTAGCTATATATTAAAAATACCAATTTAAGATTGTTCTGAGGTGAGTAAAAACGTCTCAAAGATTCTCGAAATACCTTAAATGTCAATCCAAACAGAATTTTTTTGAAACTGTCTCAAAAACAATGTGCCCCTGAGTGTATCGCTTACAGTTGTAGTAATAACACCGCTGAACACCAAGGAGGAGGATTTTTCAGTTTTAATAGCAATACATCAACAGAAAATAGTCGTTTTGAGGGCAATCATGCTGCAACAGGGGGTGGAGGGTACTCAAGAGTAGGGAGGGTGAAATGCATCAATGTTACCTTCTTTCAAAATACAGCCATCATAAGCCCCTCTACTGCATTTGGAGGAGGAGCGTACCTTGACAGTATTGTAAATATGTTTAATTGCACATTTGCAGGTAATATTGGACGCAGTGGGGCAGGTCTTAGGCTAGGCGATTCATCAAATGTATCAAATTGCTTATTTATTAGCAACAAAGCTTCTAATTTAGGAGGCGCTGTATCAGCACAGTCTAAACAATTACGCTTTACTCAAAATATCTTTGAACAAAACGAGGCTTTGGAAGGTAGTGCACTAAGGCTGATAACAAGTAATGTTACAGTAGAAAATAACTTATTCATGAACAATACTGGATCAGGCACTACCATGCACCATAATATACGCTGATAGAATCTAGCTATCTCAATCAATAATGATCTTGAAAATGATATAATAACTAACGGATATTTAAAAAACACTACAGTATCAAACAACGTGTTCGA
This sequence comes from Trichosphaerium sp. ATCC 40318, assembly GCA_038496445.1. Lineage (NCBI taxonomy): Eukaryota > Discosea > Flabellinia > Trichosidae > Trichosphaerium > Trichosphaerium sp. ATCC 40318. The sequence goes on from JALMLS010000507.1 coordinate 189,964, forward strand.
AAATACCAATCCAGATGATTTTGATAGCTTGTTCCCACGGATTACTGGAGGTACCTTTCTATTTGTATCTGTTTTGATGACATATTGTTCAGGTAATGTGTTTAGCACATTACAAATGCCACTGTTTTCGAATTGGATCAAAGAGCAATCAGACACTGTCGAACATCTGGTCATTGACAGTGGCTTTCTGAATTTTCGAAGGATGGAGTGTTGGAAGTGTATTCGAGTTTTAATGCTGAAAGTGGACGAATTTATGTACTGTTGTTGAAACAAAAACAATGCACTGCTTAACTCGTAAATTTAGGGAACGTCTTCTAACCTCGAGAAACAGCTCATACTCAAACGGAATTGCACCTCCTCAGTTTCTGGTATTATAATAGATTCCGTAGGAATAGAAAACAGAGGTACATGTCTTAGTTGAAAGGTCACATGATTAACCTTGTAAAATAGGATCAATGAGCTTGCATAGTTTATTATTAAGTAGCATAATATATATCCCTCATACTACTATTGTTACCCTCGAATATGGCACTTTGAGAATTGCACCAGAGATGTTTGTTCATGGGCAAGACAGTTTTTTGGAAATGCTTCAACACTCTTCGCTAGTTATTGATGTAAGTGAGCTTATATATCTTGACTACTGAAAACATTTAGGGTCGTGTGAGAATGAAATCTACAGATATTGTTATCGGACCTCAAAGCAATTTCAACATGTCTTTAGGGACATCATATTTAGTGCTCACCGAGTCAGTAGTTTCTATTCGTAAGTATATTGCTTTTACATACCTTCGTTTACCGGTTATCTAGTAGGTACACTGTTCGTATCAATACCTCATACTTCAACACACTTTCAACTGTTTGACATGGTCCCTTTGATTGAATTCTCTGAAGGGTCAAGTGTTATATTTAATGGAACCATGATTGTTGACCACAGCACTACTTTTCCATTTTCCCCCGCATTAGTATTGTCAAATAGTTCCATGTCAATTCAGATGGTGGAAAGAGAACAAACCTTAAGGGATTGGAGGTGGAGTGATGCTACGACTATAATAGGAATATCAGTTGGGTGCTTTGGATTGCTTTTAACTATGGTTGTAGTCACTGTTGTATTATACTTTTGGTATGTTATTAAAATCGTATTTTCTCAACAACACTATCTAACGTTTGAATAGGAAATCTTCACCAATATTGAGGGCATCAACACCAGAACTACTTGTGGTTATCCTCGTTGGTATCTGCTTGTTGTATTGTGGCACAATTGTTTGGTATGGCAGTAGTACTATGAAGTTTGTCTACTAAAACTAACTCAATAAAGGACTGCTCCTATATCTGACACTATCTGTGAGTTGCGGATATGGATTCCATTGATGGGATTTATTACTACTATGGCGTACGCTTTATTTCAGTACAACTACAATATGTTTGAACTACTAACCACAACTTTAAGGCCGCTTGTGGCGAAAACTTACAGAATTCACAGAATATTTAACACCCTCAACAAACGTCCAACTTATGTTGTTGCAGTGCCTCTAATAGATGTTGTTAAACTAACAGCTGGATTAATAAGCGGTCAAATAGTATCCTTATGCCTTGATTTTGTTTGTTTCGCTTTGTTACTTGTTTATCTTAAACTTGTTAAGATTGCTTTAATTATGTGGTCAGTAATGTCTCCAAACCGAATTGGTTACACACCAGATCCAAACAATAGCAGCTTTAAACTTGCGCACTGCGAGAGTAGATACGCTAGCGTATTTCTGATTATCACTATCGTCTACGATGTACGCGCACTATTGGTACTTCATTTTATTAAACAATTGTGTAGGGAATAATATTGGTTGTTGGTTCATATCTTGCGTTCACTGTCCGCAAGGCTCCAAGTATTTATAATGAATCACGTTGGTTGGGAGCAGCTATTTATGATATGTTCGTATGGGCGCTGATACTTGTTGGGCTGGGATACGCCATCACGTCACTATCACTTCTCAGGAGTGTGAGTATTCTTTTCTCAGTTGCAATTTGGATAAGTACAACAGGTACATCACAAACAACTTTGAACGTAATTACTAAATCTTGTTCTTTTAGTGACTCTTGCTGTTATCTTTGCGCCAAAGTTGTATGTCATTTTCTTTGGTAATGACGTACCTCTCAGTTCTCAACAGTACGTACACTATGTGTGCTCTTTTGTGAGTTAATGATGTTAGGCAACATTCGCTAGATTTAGGCGCTGTGGATAGTATCTCCAATGAACCTGATTTGAAGAAGAAGATTAAAAAACTGGAGGCCGAAAATCTAAGTTTACAAACCGAAAATGAAAGCTTGCATGCTCGCCTTTCAACTAGTAGTACCAATTGATATGTGATACATCCTCATTCCTTTTTGTTTATGTTAACAATTTGGTTATGAATAAAACCTTTAGTTTTGTCATATAACTTGTAGGCGTAGCCAATGTTGATAGTCGCTAGATCTCGTTTGAAGTAGACTGTTAAGGCTTCCTTTTGCTCGGCGAGGCTTAGTGTAATAATATTATTCTTACATTTTTGTCATGTCAGTTGATAACTTCAGAAAATGTGCCGTCAGTCACTAGTGTAGTGCCATAACTTTTCAGATTTTGGTACGTGCTGGGTGATCTGCTTGATCTCTGCAAGCTATCTTGTTGCTGAAGTTGTAGCTTGCGAGTTGGTCCGTCCGTTTTAAATCGCAACGAGTAGGCACAGAAATTGCAGATTTGATAAACTACGCAGAAACTCTCTGACTAGCTTAGTGTCAAGACCATGGACTACGGATATGGTGGTTACGATTATGATGATTTATTGGCTGAAGCAATGAGTGATCCTTGCCAATTTATGCATTGGGACAAAGAAGACCGCCCTTATCATCTAATGGGCAATCCAGGCTATTCTAACTACGATACTGGAGATTCTAGCCTTGCTGACTTGATAAATAAATCTTTATCAATGAACCAACGATCTCGTAAACCCACCAAATCGGTACTTTACGCGTAGAAAACCCAATTTAACGTTTTGTAGAGAGTATGTAAATTTTTTTTACGCGGAACTTGTAAATTCGGCGCGCAATGCCGATTCAGCCATGACAAAACCTGCAGGTATTACCTGTCACCTCAAGGGTGTCGATACGGGGAAGAATGTCTATACGAACACCCCGAGTACGCTAAAAGATACTTTAAACTGCTCATTGAAGTACAGTCCAACGTTAGCATCGACTAAAGAAGCAAAAAGCGAGGTTGAAAGGCTAAAAGCAGAAGGAAACTCATATTTCGGAAAAAAGCAGTTCAAAAATGCTGTAGCTGCTTATACGCGCGCAATAGACTTATGCAAGAAAGATATAGATAGTCTGTCCGATATCGCGCACGTGATTTTTAGTAACAGGGCTGCGTGTTATTTGAAGCTTGAAAACTACGAAAACGCTCTTCAGGATGCGTGCAACTGTGTTGATCTTAAGCCTGATTTTACAAAGGTGAGAAAAAAAACAAATTTTTTTTTTGTTGCTGTTTCACAATCGTCCCGTTGTTCGTCACGTGACTTATATGTTTTTTTTTCAGGGACATTACCGTAAAGGACTTGCTTACTTGGGTTTGGATTACTTTAAGTATGCTAAGTTATCGTTTGAAGAAGCGTTAAGGATAGACCCAAAGTGTTCTGATGCTGTTAAAAAACTGAAAGAATGTCTAAGTGTTTTGAACCAAATTGCATCAGAGCAGTCTTATGACTCAGATGATTCACGTGCTATATCTGTTTCTTACTCATGTGAACATGGGAGCTACCCATGCCGATCATTCACAGAAGGTACTAGAATGTTTCAATTTCTTAGACTTTCATTTTTGGTTTTCTTTTTTAGCTCGTTTTTTAATTGACACATATCTAGATGATACTTGCAAAGAGTGTTTAATAGAAGCTGAAAAAAGGCTCATTGCTGCTTCAAAAAGGAATTTTAGTATTGATCGTAGCTACCATGAAAATTCAGATAGCTATGGTACACTAAAAGGTACGACAAAATAGTCAATTTTTTTGCTTTGGTTTTTTTCACATATGTTATGTTAGTTACTTGGTGGGGATCTGAAAGTAAGAAAGAATCTGTTACGGATACAATAAGAGCACTACCGTCTCGTGATACACTTGAGGAATTGGAAATGTCATTTTTAAATGATACACCTGACGCCGAACTAAAAGAGCTTGCTTTATTTCCAAAAGAATTTTGGGCTTGTGTATTCAACTTTGGTTCACTCCATATTGCTTTTAACAGATCTGGTATGTCGAGAGTCAAGAATGTATTCATCGTAGATGACAAAAAGAGAATACTAGATGACAAAGAGTTCATCAAGAAAGAGTAAAACAACGAACAAAGTACTTTTAAATAAAACTAGATTGACTTAACGTTGTAGTTGTTAAGCCTTTTCACGAGCAAAAGCGTTGCTTTTGGGCTGTTGGAATTGCTTTTGATCTACATAGGCGTATTTAGAGCATGTTCAAGCCAAAGAGACGTAATAAACGAAAATTGTTTGTACGTAAGCCAACAAGCTTCGAATCTGACGAAAGGACGCATGTACCAGTATTTGTAACGCTTTCTGAAATGACATCACTTCCAGCAGAGCTTTTATGTATGTGACACGCTCTTAAACCATACCTAATGTCTATAGACGCTATTATCTCTTACATACCACAATTATCACATCAAAACAAGATTGTGACAGTTTGTAAACGTTGGTACGTAACGACACGCGCATTGAGTACATAATATCCATGTTTAATGCATTACTAAGGCGTGAAGTCATTTATAGCTTGCCACTTAAATACTTTGGTGAAAACTTTATCGCAGATGGATACTTGCTTGTTTCAGACGAGATATCGAAGAACTACAGCTTACTCTGTAGGCTACCAAAAGTAAATTGGCTTGTGTTCCAACCACACTCCGTTAATATCAGTACTACGAAGACTCATAAACGCATGGCTTTCTAGCTTATCGGTATGATTAGATGCACGTTTACAGATAATGGCTCCATACCTTAGGAATCTTACAATACTTGATGTTACTGAGTGTTCTTTAATATCAGGTGATGCATTGCGTGTAAGCATTTGAAGAAAAAAATGTTGCAGGCAGTTTATGCAACGCAAACAAAGACGTATTAATGATATTTTAGTACATTGGACTTCACTGTAAATTACTTCGCAAGCTTTTTGCAAAGGTATTTATTATACGCCTTGTTTGTTATCCCGCAAATTTCTTGTGTCAATCACGTGATTAATTTTTTTCCTAGAATGACGTCAACACCTCAAGTTTAACCGACTACACTTTACGAGCTTTTGATAATTGTACACAATTGACATCTGTCAACCTTGGTGGTATGAAAAAGGACTACACTTGGCAGTTATTAAGCTCATGTTTCTTAAGGTTGGTCAATAACCAATAATGCTATTGTAAGTTTAACAAAGAAGTGCACGAAGTTGAGACACTTGAGTATGGCTAGATGTGTGGATGTCTCAGATGGAGCAATCAAGGTAAGTACATTAGTGCGCGCTTAAAACCATAAACGGCCAAGCAAACAATCACTTGCATTGATCAAAACTATTGCAGAATTTCGTCACTACTTCGCTTACTTAATGATAGATCCTATCACTTAAGTGTACTAATCTTGTATCACTTGATATTGGTGGTATGTTATTTTAATATTCTGGTTATTGTTTAATGACTATTTTAAAGGCACTAAAACATCCTCGAAATCTTTACAGATGTTACAGCGTTGTACGGGATTGAAACATTTAATAGTTGGAAAGATGGAATGCAAGATTATAGAACCTTTTCTACAGCAGTTACCTTCCCTTTCTTTTGTTGGTATGTTGCGTAAGCAATTGAGAAAGATTGAAGATCCCAAACCTTTCTATACAAGTAATCATCAGAGAATAAGTGCATTCTTTGATGAACATATTTGGACTCTAGATTAGAAACTTATAAATTCCTTACAACAAAAAAGATTGCCTTCATTGTACATTACACCTCAACTTCTTAACCGGGTTAGTACGAATTAGTATACCGTTGGAAAGATTTGGTATGTTGCCGCATGGTTGCTGTGTTCGGTCTTTTCAACAAGCAAGTATACAATAAAACTTTATTTAGTAACCAGAATTATCACAGTTACTACACTATTTTGTTTTGTGAATCATTATAGTACTCATGGTCAACCCAAAGGATGCAACCCTGACCATCTGTAGCATGTTAGCACACTATTCCGTCATACCAAAGTCTGTGTTGCCTTTCTTAAACCACTCCTTAAACAGTTTTTGACTGGCTTTTTCCTAAAAACCGAAAGCGCTGCTGTTGTATTATAATTTGGTAAATTACTTATACATAGAGCTAAGGTAATGCTGTCTAGATTGGCATTAGGTAGTAGAGGTACACACTTTATACATCTTTTAGTTAATTCGAGCGCTTAGCGTGTAGAAATGGCATTTCCTACGCGCAAAGAGGCCGTAGAGCTATAGCTATTCATCCATTGCTCGAAAAAAAAAAGAGAGACGTTATTATGGCTCAAGACACGGCGGAGCGTAGACGAGGATACATACATGAGATAATAACGCAACTAGAAAACATAAGACGTGACCCAGAAACGAAGTACACGAGTTTTAAGCGAAACTCACTTTACCACTTCCAAGCTAGATTTAACAAACAATAACACATCACATAGGCTTCTCAATGAAAAACTTGTTGAGATAAACAACAAAAAAGAAGCCGAACTTCCTGCTGTACTGTTCTTTTCTGACTTTTGAAAAAGCAACTTATTTTTTCGCTTGTTTTACGTTATGATAGGCTACAAGTGAGCTAGCACAGCCAAAGATACTCAAACTTATGGTAATACAGACGATGCTCTGTAGAGCTATATCTAAATATGAAGAGCACGTGCATATGAGCATTTTTGGATGACATTGGCAAACTTTTTTATTTCTTTTGTTTTGTATTTCTAACTTGCTTTCAGTTGGACTACAGTTGGTTATTTAGATGGAGATCATTTTATGAGTTTATCAACAGGTGTACCTCAAGTTGGAGATCGATCTAGGCCTTCTGAAGATCGTGCTTGTTTTATATTTACATCAACAGAAGAATACAAAAAGTGGGCTGAAAATCCTAAGAATAAGAAAATGCTCGATGACTACAAGCAGATAAATAATCTACCTGAAAGCACAGACTTGTGTTTTAGCATATCAACACCTAAACTAACAGATTCAATATTTTCATCAGCAAAGAGACCAATCGTATGTCAAACAAAGTACATCAAAATATTGATCCTACATTTAGGTGCCTATTATTGATGGACGTGTATCAACAACACTTGTGAGTACCTACACATACTATTGTACCTCATTCATTTCTTACATTTCTAAAGGATCCTTCATCCGCTTCAGAAGCTCTCTTGCAGCCATATTTTGAACAATGTCTTGTTACAGCTAAAAATAAAAACTTGGAGCTTGATGAAAAGGAAGCGTCAAATGTATGCTTTATATGTTTATTATCTTTCCTTCTGTTTGTTTATACCACTAATACATTGCCCTTTTAGTTTGCAAACCTTCTGCACCTTATGAAGTTTTATTCAGTCTCAACAATAAAGGACATAAACGATCCAACAGCAAACTCTCCTGATGTTTTTTCGGATGGAATGGGAAACTACTTTATGCCTATTTTTACAGATCAGACATTCACTCATTTATTAAATCCAAGTCTTCCACCAATGCCTGAGGGTCATCAAAGAAATATAGCAACAATGCTTGGTAAGCAACATTGTTCTCATTTTTTTCTTGTTTTTTCTGTATTTCAAACGTGTCTCTGCTTGCTTTTGTAGTTTCTTTTTTTTTCTTATTTGTTTAAGGAATGCACGCTATTAGAGTTATGGAAGATTGTGCTAAGCGAAATGTTTGGATTGGAATAAACCCTGTCGATCCTACGCTTGCCAATGCTGTTGGTATATCAGAAATGGAAGATTTTTTGCAGTTCAAACTTACACCTAAAGATCTTATGTCTATTGTAAATATTTACAAGCGTTCCAATGAAGGGAAAGAACAACAATAACCAATAAAAAATTGAGCAAAGTTGTATTCATGCGTACATAATGTTGTCTATGAGTACTGTAGAGGCTTACTTTAATTGATTTGCATTGTCATGTGTATATCCATTTGTACACGTTCTAAGACTTGTTTCTTATCATCCCTCTTCTTTTTGTTTGAAGTCATCCTGTAGTTGATTTCTTGTTTATTTTGGTAAATTGTGTGTCTTAATATCATTGACATAAAAACAGTGTTCAACAAGCACACCGTTGTAATCCCACCTACTTAACTCTCCTTCCTTTTTACCTTTTATGTAACGAACACACAATTGCATTCTACTTCCAGTATGAAAGAGCGTGTAGTCTACCATCACTATAGTTAATTTTTTCCCACAAGAACGCATCACACTGAAACTCTGGGTCCCATTCATCCCTGTGACCTTCATAATCCCATTTCTTATACAATCCCTCGCGCTTGCCATTGACATAATACATCAATGAGTATACTTGGTTAGAATCATACCACTTCTTGCGCTCTCCATGACGCTTGCCATGACTCCAATACTCTCGACATTTTTGTTGTATTCTTGTTCCACCGTATCTAAGACCAAGTATTTGATACTTTACCCATTTCCCATGTTTCTTCAACTCGCTATCATACCTTGATGCCATTGCTGTATGTTTCGATAATAAAGGATATAGTAAGTAGATCTCAAAGTCCAAATCAATAATGTCAAGCTGTAGCTCTATAGGAAGGCGTATTAACTGGCACGAACTCTCTTGTAATGTACATTCTGTTGATATTGTGTTTGCTAACATGACGTCTTGAGATATGGTTATTAGCGAGGTTCTTTTCAGTGCTTTTTTACTGATTAAGGAGAATAATAAGGTTATCTTCCTTGAATTTTCTGGTAAATTCTGCACCACCGAAAACAGATGAGAATATTGTTCGGTGCTTTCAAAGACTCTGACTATCAGCTCGGATAATTTCACTTCCAAGCAAGAGTTGTATTTGAGCACGTGCGTTAGGGCGTAGGTTTACAAAAACAGTATCGCAATTCAATGACTCTAATACAGTCTTTCGTTGTTAGTATCCTACTACCCAATGGAATCCAATATCAAACCTTTGAAGATTGCATCTATGCTACATCGACATCACATGCTACTAAGCTAAAGTCCTCTTCTGAAAAATACAACCTTTGCACTTTTTCTGGTGTTTGCATTTTAATCTAGAGAATAACGGTACAACTAATTAATGGTAATATTGTAGGTTTGTGGTGTTAGTAGCTTGTGCACAGAAGAGTGCAAACACCTCAAAGCCATTTATTTGTGCGTTTGAAAGCACTTTACATGCCACCAACTATTGATATCAGCTATTCAAGTAACTGATCACGTGCTAAACAATATTTCTAGACATATGCTCATTATAGACTTCGGCATTGGCTGGTGTGCCTGATACATTAAAGCAAACAGACATCACAAATGCGTTGTGATAGCATTGGCTGGTGTTAACACTAATGGTCTTGCTGAGTGTTATGGAATCACAGGGTCATGGAGTACATGCGCTGTTACAATCTCAGAGGATATTTAAATTCACAATAGATCTTTCTTGGACATGTCTCACGTGATTTTCGGCGTTCGCACCTATTCGGATTCTGAAGAGTTACATACAAAATGAACTTTCAGAATCAGTCCAGCAAGGTCCGACTAGTTCACTGCACAAACTTATTTTAAATTTAGTCTCGGTATTTCACTATTGCGACATGTCTTTGGTACGTTGCTACAGGAGTGTTTGTATAATAGAATTATAGAATAACGTACTCGTAACTTCGTTAAGAAGCGCCTTACCAAGGGACAAGCTCAGAGAAGTACTATAGATGTATTGTACATTATTTACCAGTACAATAGAGCATTTCGACTTGTCAGCGGCTAAAAAGACACTGTCTTAATATTATCTACAGAAAAGACAACCAGAAGTGCGTACAACGCTAGCTTGATACGAAAAAGTTGATTTTAAATAGATATCTGACAATTTCAAAAAAATGGTACGGATATCGGCGCTTGCCCAATCCAGACGCGTTGAAAAGCACTCTGGAAGCCATAGGTTGGTATAAAAAATTATCTTAACCACCTAAAAGCCGTTTAGGTTTCGAACGCTCAGAAGATACGTTTAAGTTCTCTTACGAAGGCACAGACGCCCAAAAAACGTCATTGTACAATTCTGTGTACACCATCCAATGTGTTGCAGGTAAAACTAGGCCATCTTCGTTCTGTTGGCGTAACGGGTTTCGCAGAGAGTATTTGTGCATCAGACGAGCATGTAGCCGAGAACTTACGGTCTGCAACAGTTCCGGCTATTGGTACATCTTGAATAGTTAATTGAGGAGTTAATTAGGAACTGTAGTGTCTGAGTATAAGGATAATTATGTGTTTTTGCCACACGGAGATGAAGAAAGTTGGAAGCAAATTGAAGAAAAGCTTTCGAAAAAAATGGAAAGTGTTGATGATGTTATTGCATGTATGAAGTCTATAACACCTTGGGCTACTCCAGAGATGATTAAGTAAGAGCTAAAATATATAACAAAACGTCTAATTAGTGCAATAAGGACATACTTCAGCGGAGAAGCGTGCAAGTCGTTTAAAACAAGATCTGCTGAAAAAAAAGAGTTTATTGAAAAAATAATACCATTCACTTGTCGTATGGCTTTGAAGCTTCCAGGTTTATTTCCAGATAAATTACCTGTACTCAAGAAAGGAGAAACATCAAGTGTTATTTTAACACGTGAACAAGTGAGTAATTTGAGTGCTATTTTTAGCTCACGACTTTTTTTATTTTTAGGTTGCTTGTTTGGTTTGCCACATTTTTTGGGGTTAGTTCTTGTTTATCAGTCACAATAATCTTACTCTCCTAGGTACTATAACTGATCCAAATCTTATCCACAATGGTGGCTATAATGAAGTCAATCTATTGCAACTATACCAAATGCCAAGCGCTGTTAATCGAAAGTCTGTTAGAAGTCATATGGAGGTACACTCTAAAATATAACTCGGGCTATTGTTCTTATGATTGTAGACGATTTTCAAATGTATTCTTTGTTATTTCCGTAGTATAGAATCTAGTATGCCTAGTGGAAATATTATCGTACAGAGGAAAGCATTAGAAGAGTTCCCAGAATGGAGCAAAAGCGATAAACAGCTAAACAAGGTTGATATCAATGATGACCTTAAAATAGAGTGTGCTGAAGCTGCTTTCCAAGCTGATTTTGCTAATGCCTACATTGGCGGTGGTGCTTTACATGGTACAATAGCCTAAAGAGTATTAAGTACTTACTTTAGTATTAAAAAAGGCGGAAGTGTTCAAGAAGAAATGCTGTTTGCTTTGAAACCAGAATGCTATGTTTCAATGTTATTATGCTCAAGAATGGATAAATCAGAGGTTCGTTATGATGCCTGTGTTCCTTTATGGCTTACATCTGTTTAAAAAAGGCTATTATTATCAGTGGGGCACAACAGTTTAGTAATTACAGTGGGTATGGTAAAAAGTTCAAGTATGAAGGTGCGTTCTAAGCCATTTGATTTGCTTTATTTATTTAAGTCTTCGTAAGGACCACACTCATCTGAGATACCAATGAATACGAAGCTTAATTGTATTGATAATCATATTGTGGCTATAGACGCTGTGATTGTAATAGGAGACTCAGCTTTACAATTCAAACAAGAGTACGTATTGCTGCTCTTTGAATCCAACCGTTTTTACTGATTGTTTTCTAGAAACATCATTAGAGATATGAACAAACTCTATGTGTCTATTAAAGATCTAAAGCCTAACGCAGATTCTATGCCACCTGTTTTCTCAACAGGCAATTGGGTACTTTACAAAACAAAAACGTTTTGTTTCTAAGTTGTTACGAAAAAGGGTTGTGGAGCTTTTGGTGGCGATATGGAACTTAAAGCAATTCAACAAATCATTGTTGCTGCTGAAGCTGATATGCCTTTACTGTACTGTACATTTCACTGCCCAGAACTTGCCAAGGTGCGCCTCTGTGTAATACTAAAGTGTTTGTACTAAAACAATACAAAATTCTAGGCAATGAAAAGCTTTGTAGATTTTTGTGTCAAACAAAAGGTTACTGTAGGCGCTATTATGAAAGCTCTGTCTACATATGAACCTGGTACAAAATCAGGTGTGTTTGAATATGTTACGAAAACTTTAAGTGCTTAAACAAATGAGGTAAATCCAAACCAATAACCGTTATTCATATCAACAACTTATTCATTGCAATATAGGCCGCTTAGTATTGAATAATGATTTAACGTTATATACATTGGTCTGTTGTGAAACAATATAAATGCTAAACATTTAGCCTTTGGATTTGTTTTTACTGTTTTTTCGTGAATATAAAGAAAAACTACCGTCGAACTGTCCTTAAGAACATTTGCCTCTTTCTTTTTGTGTATTCCATACAAGTTGACATCTTTTTAATAGTGTTTTATCTTACAAAATAAATTTCTTTCTTTTACGGTCGGGTCTTGAAGTTCCAAAAAAACCAGAGTACCTGTAAAACCTACCTTGTATTGACTCTGCTTTGACTTCGTCTGGGCGTATGTAAAAAACCACCCTATTAAACACTAATTTGGCGTTGTACTTTCCATGGCATCAAGACTGAAGGTACTATTTATTCGTGTTTGTTATACTGATTAAAACAGTTAAGAATATCTCGTGGCCAATGTGACTTCCTCTTACATCTACCAGTGGAGATACATCTTTGTATTATTGATTTTGATAATACAGTGTATTGTAAATGGCCAATAATGTCAAAATACGCAGCGATGAGTTCAAGGTATGATTCTAAACTCAGAAAACATGGCACGTGGAAAAAATACATAGCAGCAAAAAATAGTAACAGCGAACTCAGATTACAAGGTAGGAACAGTACAGTGATAAGATACTAACTGTGGTGTTGTAGAATATAGTTTTTGGAAATGTGGTAGACGTCATGGCGAGCTGAAAACTTTTTTCAAAAAAGGTCACGTGAAGAAACAGTGTATTTATGTTAAAGATCAGCTTCATGGGGAATTCAAGACATGGTATTATAATGGCAGATTACAAATACATTGCTTTTATGAACTGATAAAATGAACGGGAGTTATCAAGATTTCTATATAAATGGTCAATTAAATACTAATTGTTATTATGAAATAGGAGTCTTGAATTATGTGTACAGGCAGTTCAATCAACGTGGGGAGATGTGTAAAGATTGCTTTTATTCTAATGGTAAGTTAAATAATGAATATGAAGAGTGGTGCGGACGTTTGAGTGTACATTGTATGTACTCAGATGGTAAAAAAAATGGGGAGTACTTAAAGTGGTATTCAAATGGACAATTGAAGGTTAGCTGTTTTTATGTAAATGAAGTGTTGAATAGCACGTGTAAGAAGTGGTATAAGAATGGGAAATTGTCTTTACATTGTGTTTATGCTAAAGGTCGGTTGGAAGGAGACTACAAGGAGTGGCATGATAATGGTTTAATACAAAAGCAGAGTTTTTATGTCGATGGCATACTTAATGGAGAGTACAAACAATGGGACAGTAAAGGGGATTTAATCAAACACTGCGTTTATGTTAAAGGCAAAGCTAATGGAGAGTTCAAAAAGTGGTTTGAGAAAGGCATGCAAAGTGTAGTTTGCGTTTACAACATGGGTATTATTGAAGGAGAGTACAAAGAATGGCATGGTAATGGTAAGATGAAGCAACATTATTTCTGTGTCAACGGCAAGATGGACAAGAAATATAAAGAATGGCATGTTAATGGAAAGCTTGCTAAATACTATAATTATGTAAATGGTATACTGCATAACAAGTATAGAGAGTGGCATGACACAGGGCATATAAAGTTACATTGCTTTTATGACAATGGCGTCTTGAATAAGGAGTACAAGGAGTGGCATTATAATGGAAACATACATCAAAAGTGCTTCTATGTTAATGGAAAGCTTCATAGTGTATACAAAGAATGGAAATGGAGCGGAAAGTTAGAACTGCATTGCTATTATGTTAACGGAGTACTTGAACGGATAGTAAAACATAACTGATTACAAGGGTTATTCGGAAACTATCAAACTACGACCTGGAAGCTACATTTCGAGAGATGACAATAAACCTGTGAAGGCATGTGGTTCAGCTTCGGAGTGAAGTAGCTGTACGCAAATTTCAGTTATTGTGATCTCGCACTAAACGCGCTTGTACGCTATCGCAATCTCCTACGAACGAATTGTACTTGAAGTACCACAAGTGTAACAATGAAGCAAAAATAACGGACTGAAAAGTAAGTACATTATTCCAATGAAGTTTCAATCTTTCTACAAACTCATTTATATTTGTCACGTGCATATGCGTTGGACGCAAGCGCTCTTTTTTATCGACAAACAACGTTTTTCTGTCAAACTCAACCGGAAAAACACGGAGAAACGCGCTGATTAGCAGCGCTTGGTGCATTCGGAACAAAAAGGTTTTTTTGTGTATTACATTTCACGTGCACATTACTAAGCGTTTTACTTTTCCAAACGTCACAACAACATGTTACGCAACGCGTGTCTTTTCCTTGTTGTATTAGCTTGCGCATACTGCGCTACAGTGCCAAAATGGACGCCAACGTACGATATGGCAATGTCAACGGTATTTATGCCTTGTAACTACTCTGGTTACTTTGATGCAAAGTTTGCCGCTCAGTTCGGCATTGCTGATTTCGACTGGAGTAATGCGAAGCAATTATGGGCTAATACGAAACCTATGACATGTGAGGAGTATCTAGTAGAACAGGCGAATCGTGTGAAGGCCATAAACCCTAAAACGAAAGTTTTCGTTTACAGAAATCTTGTTAAAGGTAGGTTTCGTTTCAAGTCGTTCTTTTTTCAACTCAGCCTTCTTTTAGCGCTTCCTAGGTTTTCAAACGTTAGGACTAAGATAACAGATAAAGAATACGAAGGGTGGTTTATGAAATTTTCTGGAAAAAATAATTATCACGTGTCTCAGTGCGATGATAACTACAATCCACCAAAGTGTTCAGACTTTTATCATGATGATACTAAGTCACCTCGGCATGGTAATGGGGACAATGGTCAATGTGCAGATCCTTGTGATTGCGGAAGTGTACCTTGTGGAGAGTACCTGTGGGATCATCGTAACACATCCGTCGCTGACTACTTGATAAAAGAAGTGATTCTTGGTAATACAGGTACGTCTGTAGAAATCCGCTTGCGCTGTTTGCTCTCGTACGTGCTCACTAAGATTTTAAGCGCTTGGCAATGAGCATATCTCCGGATTCTATCTTGACGATTTTTGGCAAGACCATCCTTCTTCTGCTGGCAAACAGTGGTGCAATCACTACAAATTCGGTATGTATTTTGTCTTTGTTTTTTTTCTATATCGCCTGCGGTTTTGTTGCTTATTGGAGTGTAGGCGGAGCAAGCGAAGAAAATTACTACTGTGTTGCTGATATGGGCTTGGATCAAGAAGATGTTACGAACATGTATACTCATTGGAGAGCAACTATCGACAAAGTTTATGATGCCATCACCGAAAACGGAGGTTGGAGTTTTCAGCAGTTTACAACCTTTAAAACACCCGAAAAAGAACAATGTGCCAAAACCTTCAGAGCAGAATGTAGTAATGATTCGGTGGCTTACACAAACGCGATACACTACTCGGTAAGAAAAAAATACTTCAAAACAACAAAAAACACGTGCAAGTTTCTTTTTTTTATCAAACTTTTTTATGATTGATTGTTTTTACTTTCTAGTACACCTTGAATGGTAGAGCTGTCTCTCCTCTACCTCAATTTGAACAAGACTTGGCAGGATTTTTACTGGTAAGAGGTCCTTACGCATGGCTCGGATATGGATGGAGCGGATGTAGTGTTAGTTCAGAACCACCTGGTGCTGGAGGTAAACCATACATGTTTCCTGATGAATTGAAGCTTGATTATGGTGTACCTACTGAGATTTGTCACGAAACAGAGAAAAATAGTGGTATCTTCGTTAGAAAATGGAGTAAATCAACAGTCCAGTTTGATTGTAATACATACACTGGAAGTGTCAAATTTACCAACTAAATAACAACTAAGCAACATTATCCCAAAAAAAATTTGTTTCGCTTTCTTGATTGTAACCCTGTCTGTTGTTCGTAACGAAATTATCGTGTTTGTAACACGTGTTAGCTCCAAAAATTGTTTTTTACATTGAAGATGTTGAAACGCTGAACATGGTAGTTTTCTTTCGTACGTTGTTTACTCACTGACTGGGAATTGTACCAAAAATATGTGGCTATGGAATACAAAAAAGGAGGTGGTAGCGTAGCGTGATCGTCAGCCTTCACTCTCGGCGGAGAGTGAGAGGCAAAGGGGTGGTTGAAGACACGCCAGTTGGCAGTGTAATCGAACCAATGGCACGAAGTATTATTACTGTGATTTGTAGGTACACCTTCAAAAGTTGTTGTAATCGAGTTGGATGAAGCACAGCTACTTTGGGCACCCAACATTAAGAATATTCAAAGAGAAGAAAAAGAGAAACATTTTGGAATAAAAAAAATTGTGGTACTGCACTTCTTGTCCATAAAATACGCGTTAGCTACGCTCGCTCTTTGTCTGGTAACAGTTGAATAGGTTTTTTCTAAAGATTGGCAATACCGTAAAATAGCGCCTTCCGAGTACAAGAACCTGACGAATTAATTCTTCCAAGTGTTCTTATCGGTATAAATACAAGTATTCATATTCATAGCCCCACATGGTATTCATTCATGAATATTTATTGTGTTTGGTAACTCGGGATTGTGTGGAGCTATTGGTTTGTAACACCTGTGCTGTTGTCACTTCACGAGAATACTCTTTATTTTTATAGTCTCATTCCAGTTTTACAATATTATCAAGAAAGTGAGTTTCTAGCACTATCAGCTATGGCAGCAAGCCAATTGTTTTACAAAGCAGTTTAACTAAAAGCAGATTGGCTAAATATAGCATTAGCCGCATACAATACATTGAAAGCTTTGCGTGAAATATTGAAACACCAAATAAGATTAATGGTGTGAACACCAACAAGTGATATAACACCTTCATCTGTAAGTTCACGACAAAAACTTAAATCAATGGAATGAACACCAGCAAGTGATTTGACACCTTCATCTGTTATATTAGTAGCACACCCAGCAAGACTAATAGAATAAACACCAGCAAGTGCTTTGACACCTTCATCTGTAATGTTATCACAATAACTTAGATCAATCGTATGCACACCAGCAAGTGATTTGACACTCTCATCTGTAACACCACCACAACCACCCAGATAAATAGTATGAACACCAGAAAGCGCTTTGATACCTTCACTTGTAATTCCCTTGCGCCTACGAAGATTAATAGTATGGACACCCGAAAGCGCCTTGACACCTTCATCTGTAACGCAATCACAACCACTAAGATCAATGTTATGAACACCGGCATATTGTTTTAAAATACTAGCACACAACTGCTCCTCTGCCAACCCGTGGCGTGCAAACTTTATTGCAAGTTTGATTTTTGTATTTTGTAGTATGCTACTGTGTTTCAACAGTGCTCTTGTTTGGTCTTCACTTACAATTGTAACACTCTCGTATCCAATAATGTCATGGATGATAGAAGCAAAGAGACTACATGTTTGGCAAGCTGCAAATCGTGCTTTTGTTGTTTGAACTAAAATATGAGCCAAAATCTCTGTAGGTAAGTCTAAAATGCATATTGGCTCACTTGTGGGGTAAGTTAGAACGTCTAATGAGAAATTTAAGTGGTTACTTACCGTTGGACTAGATGCTGTCCTGACATAATTTAGAATACATAAAGTGCAAATTATCACGTGTTCCAGAACCGGCGGCTTTCTCTCTTTCTAAAGATCTTTCAAAGTATGTATTTTACAGGTCATTTCAAATAAACCCAGGTTCATTTTTATTTGAACTCTTGTAATGAATACCTTACGCCTACTTCGTTGTGGGGTCGTAAAAAAACAGAATGCAATGTATTTGTGACCTGATTTTTCAGTTAATTGAAGCTTTTCGGTCTTGCCATTGTACTTTAATTTCTGAGCGACTAACTTTATTTCATAGAGGGTTTATCATTAATATACTGACTGATTGTGTTTGTATTGTATCAGAAAGTATAATTTCATCAGAAGAAACTTTGTTTACTTTACCAGTGTACGGTTTTGGCTTCAGAAATTCTGTTTGCATCTTAAAATAATCAGTTTTATGAGCTTCTATGTAGTTATGTCCGACAATATTAGCTACAAGTGCCGTTGTTAGTATGTATACGATTTATTTCCGTAGTTGAACGCACTCATTTCATGTATTGGATAGAGTCTTCCATCGTTATATTGTAATCCATTGATTTTCTTCAGATCATTGTACATTATATCATAGACAGAGTTGTTCCGATCTAACTTAAACTGAGATACACTGCCGACTTTAAATGACGATTTTAGACCCGCCAAATCAAGTGTGACTTTATAATCTGTCATTTCAGTTGAAGCATAATCAGTGCTGTCGAAAACAGTCAACAGAACAAAAATCTTCGAAATTTCTGATTTGTTTTCGTTCCACTGTATCAGACCAACACCATCAGCGTGCTGATTACTTGTCGTCCCAGATACGCTTAAAAATGTAGCTTCGGATCCTATCAGTAGTTCGGCAATCGCCATAAGCCATCCTTGACTGAATAACAAGTATTCCTCTCCATCAGTCAACTTGTCAAAGAAACCCCAATGGTAAATTTTGGAGATGCCTCCACGAAGTGCAACCAATGAAGCTGATGCTACCCAAGCGCTTCCAAAGCACCCTTAAAATACTTAGTACATATGATTCTTAGCTACATTGAAAAAAACAGTACCTGGTTCTGGAGATCTTCGATCAAAAGGATTGGTCAAAGTTCCGAATTCCATGATTTGCATTTCAATCTCCTGACTTCTGTTTGGCGCAACAAGCTCTCTGAACTGTCTTAATACCTTAACATTCTCCACAACTGTATTTATAGAATACTTATTAGGTTTAGAACCGTAACTAAACAAGATTAGTCGAGGGTATAATGCTACCAACTTACACGCTCATCCCGAGAACATCAATTGGCGACCCAATTTTACCAGTTACATAATTTCTTCCTTTGCCAATGTGATTCACAATGTCATGAGCTAGAGGATAAGTAGGGCTCCCGCAACTCATACAAAAGTTTCCAAGGCCTATTCTTGCTTTTGGAAGAACTTTACGAACGGCATAAGTAACCCAATCGTAGGTCTCATAGAACTTCTCCATTGTATCTGACCAGTGGTGCGCATTGTTGGGTTCTGTTGCTACTCTGAATATCCATTGTTGAACTTGCTCCGATCCATATTTACCAACAAGTGCTCGTACAAGCGCTTCAATAAATTGAGCGTATACTTTTGGATCATCCGGTCCATAAACGTTACCATACACACCTAGTACTTTCTCGTTAGTACCGCCTTCATCAAAAAAAAAAGTGGTTTTATCGAGTTACTGATGTCACGTGCCTGTCACGTTTTTTGAAGTAAAGCACCAGGGTACATTATCAAGAACAAATACAAACTGCATGCCATTGGATACAAGGGGATCAAGACGATTGAACATTTCATCAAATCGATAGCAATATTTCTTATCTCCACAAGAGTAAGCCAAGTCATCCGACGTGTTATGATCTGTCCAACCTCCAAGTATTCTCACTGTTGATATGTTTGTGGTAAATACGTCAGTATATGCATGAGGCCAATCCCACTTCGGAAGAGTTTTTACGAACTCAGATTGAGTGTCAATCATGAAATTGTGCCACACTTGGTAAAAAAAATCAAAAAAAAACAAAGTTGAAAGAATTTTCCTAAAACAAAATCACGTGATAGCGTGATTACGAACTTTCTAATGCCTTATCAGGAAGAGGACCTGTATCCCATATACGAGGAAAAGAAGTAAACGAAGGATTATCTCCAGGTGCGTATTTAAACTCTAATTGTGCATACGAAATAGATAACAGTAGGCACATAAAAATGGGGATACCCGCCTTCATCTTGTGTTACTTTTACCTAAAAACCCAAAATAATACCGGTGTAAAGTCAACTTTATTTCAAACATCATCGTTGTTGGAACGCTTCGACTCTTATGTTTGCTGTTTTCTTCACCACACCATCTACTAATACTGTTCTGTCCTTCCGTGCTATGCAAGTATATCAAACATGGCACCAACCGCCAGTTTTATCAATTTTATTTTGTACTACCTGCAACTAAACAGGTTTTTTTGGTAATTGAACGAAATTTAGCACTTTCCAGCTACGTATTCTTAGTGTTCCAAAGCCAGAATTTGTATGTTAAGGATAACCTTGGAACCATAGTCAAATTGCCAAAAATAATCGGCTACTACACGCCAACGCTTTCCCCACGCGTAGAACAAGTAGTTGTAAGAACTAGACCGTATTTACTTGACATTCTGAGAAAAAAAAAACTAAACGAGTACCTACCTGTTTGAACGTGAGTCTAAATAGTTGTGTATTACTACCTTTACAAAAAGTCTACAGCGAACTATTTTAAGGTTAGTTCACAAGGATAGTTGTACAGTATGATACCACTTGTCGTCAGACAAGATGCAGACGTGGTGAAATATTTCTGTTTCGCGTAGATACATTACTTCGAGTCTGCATTTATTAATCTTGTTCAAAGGTGTAATTCCACCTTAGCAATGGCACAAACATGCGTTTATAATATGTAGTGATACGGTATCACTACAATAAAAACCAAACGGCATTTTATTTTCAGCAACAGTCACGGAAACACTCCTATACGCTTTCAATGGCGTTAGAAACACTATTGAGCAGTAATAAACCCAATTCAAGAGAAAACAACCAAATTGGCTAATAAAACCCTTTTTGGCATGACTTAGCACTTCTAAACGCGTTTGAGGTGTCTAATCAACGTTTAACAATGCACTACAGACTATTTAAAATCTATGTAGTTTTTTATTACAATGTACGAAAAAAAAAGGAAAGATTCTTCGTTTATTTACTGCATAGTGGTGTCGTAAGTCTATTTTAACAATCAAATACCTCAATACAACAACACATCGGCAACATATCCAGATTTACAAACGAACATGTCCAGGAAAAAGATCGCTTGCACAAACAAGATGTACAAAGTCGAACCTTCATACAAGTATCCAAAGGTATCTCCTTCGATGAAGAAATCAGCAATACTAGCACGAGCAAAGGCCAGACAAGCTTGTGGGTGCCGTAGATGTACGTAGCCGCTTCTTCTTTTTTATGAAAAGTATTCTTTTCTGACGCGTTATATTGCATTAGGTTTCATTGTAGGACCCTTACCCGCTCATAAAAACGGTATGACTGAGTTTATGCACTTTAATCGCACAAATGGGCTTCCTATCAAGTTCAAGCAACGGAGGTATAAATACACTCCTTGGGATATTAAATCTGTTTGCCGTGAGTCCGTCAAAGGTATGCCTATTTGGTTTTTTTCGGCTACGTGCTTACCTGCTTCTAGTTGCAAAAACGCGCACAGTAGATGTGTTTGATCATACGTTAAGGGTCATGGACAAGAAGTACGCTACACTGACGTTATCGGAAAAATCGGCTTTCAAGATAGTATCCAAACGATCATCCTTCAAAAAGGTCAGTACCACTATTGCGCACGACTATTCTAACCTGACCTTAGGCGTGTAAACGTGCTCCTCAAAATTCGCGCCAAACAGCCCATCCATGCTCAATAAGCTACTTGCTCAACTAAACGACCCTGCCTATCAAAGTAGCACCAATGTAAATAAAAATCTCTGTACATAGCCTAACGCCAGCTACGCAATACTTCCCTTTAACCCGTACGATAAATAGCAAGCTTGAGTGTCTACGAATCTTCAGATAGAAACTCCTTTGAGGCGCAATTGCACGTGCATTTATTTATTCTACAGTTCAGTGTTAGCGTCTAAAGGCGCCCTAGGCGCTGCAAGCTCTTGTAACAAGGAAAGAGGAACAACTTCAAGCGTTTTTGCGTGCGTAGCTTCTAGTACCACTAATGGTGCTACACCTTCGTCGTATGCTTCTTTCCACCGAGTAGCGCACAGACACCATCTAATTTGTTCGTTATAATCGGTTTTGAAAAGTTTTGCTTACTTGTCTCCTGGCTTTAAACCTGGGAACCTATACGCAGGATTTGGAGTGCTAAGATCATTACCGCGTTCTTTAGTGTAGGATAAAAATTCTTCCGTTACTTGGGCGCAAACAGTATGCACTCCATGGTCATGAGGTCCTGTAGCGCAGTATCCGTCCCTGTAAAACCCTGTACGCGGAGAAAAGCAACATGATTCCAGTTGCGACCCCAATACGTTTTTTGTACCGTTGTGAATGTTGTTTGACATTGTCGAGTCAGTGGTAAAACGAATGCGTGGTTTTTGAGCTAAAATGGTGTTATGAGTGCTAGCTCGCCAGCCAAGAGCGTTGGTACGCTTTATAAGGTGAATTTTACTTGTAAGACGCGTAACAGCACCGGTTACAAAGCAAAAATGAGGTTTGACTGAAAACAACTTTGTAGAACTCCAGAAAAGTAACACGTGACTCTCATAAAATGCACTAGATGTGTAAGAATACATCAATGGGATGCATACTCACGCACCAAGATTGCCGATTGCGAAAAGAGTTTTGTACTCAGAATCATCCCAAAGTTTTTATTTGGCTTTGAATCAAGTTCAACTATTGAACGTGGTGATTAAAAATCTCCACTCCAAAAGAACAACAAAGCAGCTACGTTTCTTTTAACATCATAACTGCTTGCATTTCCTTCTATTTTACCCCAGGAGCTACCACCTTTGCGAATAGTACCGCCATCTTCAATTTTACCAATTGAACTTCCTCCTTTCCTCAAGGTTCCACCTAAACAGTTTATTAGCCATCAATTACGCGTGGCCAGTAGTCCATAAACACAAACAGAGCTGCCTTGAGAGTATTCGAAACAACCTTTACGAGCATGATTCACCGAAAAGTTGAAACAGCTGTTTAGGCGATACAGACGCTTATAAGTAGTTTCTGACAAGTTTTGTAAAGAACCAACGTAAAAAATAACGTACCACGCTCAATTTTGGCGAACGAGCTGCCACCCTTTCTGATTGTACCACCTAGTTCGATACTGTGAGTATGACGCACAGGCAAGTTATTGTAAGGCTAACCGCTTTCAACTTTTCCAACTGAAGAACCACCCATTCTAATAGTGCCACCGCTCTCTATTTTACCTTTTTGGTATTAGTTTACTTGTAGTGTGACTAAAGACGTACCAACAGAGCTACCTCCAATGCGAACAGTGCCATCTGATTCAATTTTTGCCCATGAAGAACCTCCTTTGCGTACGTTGCAACTCATACTTGTAGATATTTTAATAAGGGTCAGAATTCACATGAATTCACTGCCAGGTCAATGCAAGTAAATCATTTAAAGGATGAATTAACTATCTTTGACCTTTAGCTTTCAGCCCTTTAGCTAATTTTTCTAGGCCCTTCAACTAATTTTATACAGCGAACCACGAGGACTTCATGTGAGTAGCTGAAACTCTCCTGAAAACTTTAGCTAACTTTTTTTGAGTTGAGTTACAAATTGTTACGTACCTTTTCGTAACTGTGGTGAAAGCTCTGAATAGTGTGCTAAACGTTATGCTTAAGTGATTTTTTCCAAAAACAATTTTGAAGCACAAAATCCGCAAAATAATCACGTGAGCACCAATGAAAAAAATACGTGATTTAAAATAGCATTTGCTACTATTTTTTTCTGAAAGCCCATATTTTAATTATGCAACACTGAAATAATCCTAGCGCATCGTACACTAGCTCACTCAACTTCTTGGGTTTTTTTTTGTTTTATTGTCCAACATTAATTTAAATACAATCTGCGGTTTTCTTTCTCTAGTTAGTCGTATTCATATCAACCTATATAATAGATAAGAGCTAGATCTAGTGACTCTAAATTTAATAGTGCTGGCGTACCGCATAAGGCTTATAAGGTCCACCAACCAATGATCCCCATTCTTCAACAGAGCTCGCTACACCTTCTTAATGAAATGTTAGATAATGTTGTAATGTACTTTAAGTACCATCTTCCTCATTGTCTTCTTCTTCAGCTTCAGAGTTATAGCGATTTGGATCC
Source organism: Trichosphaerium sp. ATCC 40318 (assembly GCA_038496445.1). Taxonomy (NCBI): domain Eukaryota; phylum Discosea; class Flabellinia; family Trichosidae; genus Trichosphaerium; species Trichosphaerium sp. ATCC 40318. The sequence goes on from JALMLS010000507.1 coordinate 214,217, forward strand.
TTAAATACACCAGGCTGTGCGTATATCATGGAATCAGTGATAAGTCTTCCAGGTGGTGCGTTATTAATACTAGCATCTATTACATGTATTAATAGACCTATGGTTTGAACCACGTGACATTTGGAAAACAATAAACATACTATTGATGAGGCTGTAAGGTTTTGTTTTGTGTTTGTTTTTGAGCGCCGCTATATCTGCCGCACGTGGAATCTAAAAATAGTTTGAGAACAAAAAAGTTCATAGAAATTCGAACATAAAGTTTGAAATAATATGTTGATGAAGACCACTAACCCTCCAGAAAAGTAATAAGATAAGGGTTGTAGGAATTATTTCCCACAAAATATACAATCCAGCAGCAATAAGTTGTTGCTTTACATTCTGTACAATGAGTAAATTAAAAATAAATCAAAGGTAAAGTACGTTAGTAACAGACCATCTGGAGGCATCAATCTGGGAAATTTTAGAATACTTAACTCCCAATCTAATAAATATCTATCAATAAAATAATAAACAGTGCCATGAAGACACAAGCGGATAAACTTTACACAACTTACATGTCGTAAATACTTCTTGACATAAAGATAATAAACGTCAGTATCGTTACAACCATAATCTTGGTGACACCGAGCCCTGCCGCTTGTGGTATCTACATAAAAACTCATTAACCACGTGATGATATTTAAGCGTTGCTGAATGTACGTACAGATGTGCTACTTCGGCGTAATAAAAGGCTTACTTTGATACCCAATATGCAAAGTACAGTTACCAAAAGCATAAACATTACTGCGTTTCCTATCAACCTAGCATCTTGAAAATACAAAGAATGTCTTGGCTTGTTGAGCGTCTGTAAGCTAAGTTCTTTTGTACCAACAACAACAGAAGCTGTTTACAGAAAATAAGATTGAAACCATGGAGATCGCCGGTAATTAAAAGAAACACGTGATCGTAACGTTATTTTGTTTTTGGAGTTTTTGTACCTATAAAGAGAGCCAACAACGTCATGTTCACTATTCCGTAAATAATAAGACATATACGCCTAACACGTGCGCTCCAACTTGATTTAAACATAATAGATGCATAAAATACACCCAGAAGTAAGAATGCAGCAAATTGAAGATTAATCGGTAACCTTCAAGTTTTAAGCAAATTAAAATAGTTAATTTGGGGTGTAAAATATTGTACCAGAATAAAATCAGTTCTACCATCAGATGGGTATCCCAATATACGAAAAACATAAAGAATATAGTACGTATAAGCCCCCATATAAAGCACAGAAGTACTTGTCCAAAATGAAAGGACATTAACTTCCATCTATCTGAAAAAGTCATTTTCTTACTGTTACTTGTTTATCACCGCGCCTGAATAGTAAACAACAACCCAGTTGGAATCCCGCAACAAGTGTAATTATCAGATAGAAAAAACTGAGCGGAAACGTCCAGTTACGCACGTTCATCACTGGTGAGAAAAGGATGAAACTATTTCAGACCGAATACGTGATCTTTTAAGTGCTCACAGACTTGAGTTACTTATCGCGACATGAGAATGTTATGTATACGTATTGACAACCGAGACACATGATAAACATGTCCTTCTCATAAATTTGGTTGGTATCACGTGATAAATTTTCTTTCTGCACAAAATACGAAAAGCAAGTTTTTTTTGGTTTTCTTCGTTTAATTTATTTTACAAGCCCAATTCGGTTTTTTTATGTTTTCTCTTTTCTATTCACTTTTTTTTGATTGTGTTATTTTTAATGACAGAGTTTCTTGTAACTTCAGACATTTCATCGTATTTATTCATTAAAATATTATCACCTAGGTCATAAGATGTATCATCTTCTAAACAAATAAGTAAGAGAACAACCACAAAAACAAAGAGCTTTGTTAATCAAACCTTCTGACGAGGAGCTTGCTACACCATCTATATTTACTGATATTCTAACAGAGTGACTCTTTGGCCTTTTAGGACCTTTTTCTATAACAAGGGAAGTGAGTAAAACGAAAAAAACTATTCTTCGCACTTTTTTTCCTTCTTTTTTTCTTCTGTCCGTTTCTGTAATGTTTCTTCTCTATCACCTTCGGTTTTTCATTATCAGGAGAAGCATAATCGCTATAAGCCGTCATATGTGTAACAGACATGTCCTCATTATTACTCTTCTTGACATTAACAACAGCGTATGCTTGGTGTTTGTTCATGTCTTTCTTTTCGGAACCTTTTTTTGTATCATCACTTCCATTCACAACTGCAACAACGCCATAAGGACTCATTGATTTCTTGTCTTCTGGTTTTTTCTTCGGCCTCTTCTTAGTACTTTTCACTTTGACAATACCATAAGCTTGTATTGGCTTGCTATTTGTGTCTTCGTTGTCATCTTCAACTTTGACAACACCATAAGGATCATGTTGTTCAAAAGGTTCTTTATCACCACCATCTTCTAGTTTGTCTTCTATCTTAACTTCACTATACGTTTGCATCTCAATATGATCGTCTGCATCACCAACGAACGCTGGAATCTCTCCATATGTAGATATAAGGACCTGTAGAAGGTGACTGTTAAAATTACTCGAAACTGAACGACATGTGCCTTTTTCCGTTTTTTGCGTCTCGATTCTAAATAAAACAGTGTTAAGTGGTAGATAACTTAAGGGGTTTTCCTGCGTTGTACCTGGTTTACTACTTGTTCTTTTTTCTGATGGCATTACTTGTGTATAGTTCTGTGCACCTTCGTCTAATGCTCCACCTGCGGTGTAAACCTAAGAACGACATTAACTCCTGGAAGTTCATGCTTTGTAGTTTCTTTCTTTTTCTTGGTTATTTCGTACCTTTGTCTTCATGCCGTCCGTTGGCGTGCCAACGGTTTCATATTCTAATTGTAAACAAGAATATTCATAACCATGCGTACTTGCTGAGTGATATCTAAAAATAGATGGCGTCGACTCGTCATCTGCTGTAGGATCAAGAACATCTGCTAGCTCATTGAAAGAAGGTCTATTAAGAGGTTCTTTTTGCCAACATTGCTTCATTATAGACCTCATTTTAACACTCGCTCTAATGCGTAGGTAGTAAGTATACAAAAGGTGTTTTAGACCAAGTGTTGGCTTACTTCTTCGGTATTGGTGGGTGATAATATTCATCTCTTATTTTCAAAGCGAGGTCATGAACATTCATTTCATGAGAAGGGTTTTTACGCATTATGCACTCCCATATAACTAGTCAACAAGTATAAATACGTCTATAATTTAATGCTATATCTATTAGATGTTACCTATACCAAACGCCCAAACATCGCTCTTTGTACTAAATGGAAAAGTCATTCAATAAATCATTTGTTATTTTTTTTTCTCAACTTACGTCCATTGATTTTCTATTGCTTCAGGAGACATCCATCTTTTTAAGGTAAGAAGGACAAAAAATAATAATGAAATAGACCGTACGCAATAGGAAATATTACAGAACTTGTTTGATGAGCAGAGTTTCCTGTTTGGTCCATAACAAGCCTGCTCATACCTATAAAAAAAAAAAGTAAATCGTGAGCAATCTTTGCACGTGTTTTTTTTTTCGTTGTAGTATTTTGTGGATTAATTAACACGTGTCATTAGCTGGATAGAAAACCACAAAATTTTCCATGCGTGTCACATGTGAATTCTTTTTAAGCGTTGCAAGTTAGTTAACATACCAAAATCTAAGTACATTAAGTTAGTTAAGCGCTTTCTTTAAAAGAGCAATTTTTTCCTTACCTGATATTTTTGGTACTTTCCCAAGAGTCAACTAGAATTACAAATATGTTAGTTAAAAATAAAAGAAAAGTAAGCAGTCCATTACCAAAATGTCTACAAAGCATTAGTGCAAAATATTACAAAGAGAAAAGATGATGATAAAAACGAAACACTTCTACACTAAAAGAATAACAGCTTTACGTACTCCTTGCAGCCAAATCCCTGAAATTGATTAGTAAGCAGAGTATGTTAAACTAACTAATAAATAGGATCGTACCTATGGAGTATATTCGCAGCATGCAGGTGCACCATACCAGCAGCGATACCCTAAACCAAACAATATTAGAATTTCATAAAAAACTTACCCATTTATAAAAACACTTACACAAATAATATCATGCAATTCGTTAGGTTGCAATGCTCTGTGATGTATCATACCTTCCAGAGAGCCTCCAGGTAAGAACCTTATAAAACATATTAGAGCAGTACTTTTTGACAAAAGAAAGTACTCTAAAACAATTATGGGGCAAGGATCCCAGCATATCCCCTGGATTTGTACAACATTCGCGTGAGGACGCAGATTCCTATGTCAATCATTAATTTATTCGTACATATTTATTATTATAACGTACATCATCAGTATTGCCTCAGCCATGAAAGGAGCGACTTGTTCTTTAATTACATCTTTCTATTTTTAAGAAGAAATTAAGAAAAAATATCCAGACTCAAAGCTGTTGTACCAGCGTTTTTATCGCTACAGTAGCATGTCTCCATGATCCTTTATATACAGTACCAAACCTGAGATTTAAAATATTAATGATTTATTGATCACAAATAGACATATAGTACGTACATTCCTGAGCCCAACGGTTTACTTCTATCTCCAAAATTAAGGTCTTCAAATGGTATGATCCATTTTTTAAGTTTTTCCATATCTCCTTGGAGACCTTCAAGAGGTGCATCTGTACCATAAGCTTGCTTCAAACGCTCACGGAACTCTACAAAGGACATTAGAAGTACAAAGTTAAAGTGATCTTTTTTGTTTTGGTTAGTTTTCAGTACGTACGTTTGTCTCTTCTCTTGTACTTTATGTAAAGGAATATTATCATAACAGCTAGTACTACAACAATAAATGCAGCGACTGCACCAACTGAAGCACCAATTAAAACTTGACCTAAACAGCAAGTAAGCCAACCATTTTAAAGAGTTAAAAAACAATGTCATACGATCTTCCTCTGCTGCGACGAAAGGTGACTCTGTAGTTGGCGGTTCTGTTGAAGGTGCGACTGGTACAAAAGGTGGAGACGGTGTAGGTACTAAAGGTAGGTTTTTAGCAATAAGATATAACAATTTCAGCGTACCTATGAGGGAAGAGCCACCCAGAGTTTCGTTTGCAAAAGGACCTTCGAGAGTAAAAGCCACAACTTCAAATCTAAGTTTGTAATATTAGCTCCGTCCGCTCCATTGTTTACTAAGTCTTACGAAAGTCCTTGAACAAGAGATGGATCATGCATGTTTTGTATGAATAATTTGGCTGCCGATATAGATTCAGGTGTATCAAGCTGAAGGAAAGAGTTATGAACAAGTAACAATAATTGGCAGGTCAAAACAGGAGTTTGAAGTAATCTCAGATACTAAAAAAAAACGGAAAAAAAAGAGAAAAAAAATGGTAAATGAAAGCCATTCAAAAAATGACTACTATTTGCTGTCTGCGCGTTTTGTACATGTTGTTATGGTTTTTAGAGTTAGAAAAACATTATAATTGAAGTTCTTTCTTACTGTAATGACGCCAGTGAGAGTTTCCCAATTTTTTATAACATCTCTTTTCTTTTGCACTGATTCTCCTTGAAGTTGTAATGTAGAGATACTTAAATCTTTAAAAGCGACTTTCGTGTTACTTAGGAACTGCGCCACCTCATTCTCAAAGTATAGGCCCATTATGATCATTGTAAACGACATAACTAAACAGCAGTAAAAAAATAAAAACTCGTAAAAAAAATGGGTTTTTGTTCATCAACGTACCGTTTGGGCACTCCATATCAGGAGTGATCAATCTAGGATCTGTAACACTAATATATGTATCTCCTCTTGGGGTTTCAGTATCATTGCCAATAACCCACCTAGAGTTTATTTACCGTAAGCATAGCAAAAAGATAGATCAAAGTTAATTCACCTTATAAAATTTTCATTCCCTGTAGCTTGTAGAGAAAACTCAGAGGACGGAAATATTGGTGACCTTCCACTTTGAAATAACGTAAGGTTATGTCTCGTTTGCGGGGGCGGGAAAACTCTGTTGTTTACACCTTAGAAAACGTAAGAAAAATTGTATTCGCTTAACATTAGTACCTAATGCGATACTTCGTGTGATGCCTTGATTCCAGTATCCATAGTATAAAATATAGCCAGCATCACTTGGTAGTGTGTGAACACAGTGGAGGATAGGTATGATATCACCCTTAGCAACCTCTTGAGAAAAAAGTGAGAATAAACAAAACGCGACTTGACAACGCACGTGCTATGGTAGGCGCTATGGTTGGTGGATTGAAGGCCGGTGGTAGCTCTGTGTCGTTGGTTCCTGTTGTAAAACGTTAGTTATTGATTTTTCACGTAATATTATCGTACTACACGTGTTGTTGCTAGAACACAAGGATTGCGCATCCATGAAGCAGTTTGAGAAGCTAGTTGTATTACAGTTCCCACAATCGAAAAAGTTACAATCAATTGCGCTTCTCAAAGAGGTGAGACTTAATTAATTTTTAATGTGAGCCGTACCATCCTGCTAAGCTAGCATTTACAAACGAAGTTTCTGGACAAACACTCAAAAAGTTATTGCGAAGTAACCTTATAAGACCATTGTAAGTAAGACTCTTCCAAAAGCAGAAATAAAGTATTAACGCACAGTACATTCATTTTCGAATGGATTGGCGGTATTTCTCCGTAAAGTAAGTTCTGGTCGAGGTTTCTATTACTGTGATTAATAATCACTGTTTTTTGGTGGAGATTATTTTGCTTTTTTGTTTTGGTTTGTTCTTGTACGTACATGTGTTCTATAACTGGTGTGGATAATAATGAATCAGGTATTGTCCCCGTTAGTTTATTACGTGAAAGCACCCTAAACATGGTAAGCGCGCACATGTTACAAAAGTCTGACGAACAATCTTTCAAGCAAGATGTCTTCTGTGATACTTGGAATTGTACCACTAAGTAAGTTGTTGTCCAAGTCCCTTAACAGAATAAATTAATGGTATACTGAATGAACACACTTACAGGGTCTCGAGCCGAGGGGCGTTCAACCACTGGGAAGGTAATGCTCCTTCAATTTTATTGTCATTAAGAAATCTATATAAGCTCTTAGGTCTCTTTCCATTAGCTGTAAGATCGTACATTGTATTCACAATAGTCGTTAAGGTGGGATCTAATGCATTAAATTCATTATTTCTACCATCACTTTACAGACGGTTAGAAGCAATCATAGGGGAATAAAAAACATACAATTGATTAACCAAGCCAATTGTCACAGTACCATTAAACTTGTTGTTTGTAAGTCTCCTAATTAATTATTAACTAACTAAGCACAGAGAAAAAATTAAGTATTTACACTGTACTGAGTTTTATATCACGCAGCGCTAAGATGTTTGATAAAGAACCTTCGAAGTTGTTGGTATTTAAGTCAAGAATCGAGAGGCTTGGGGATAAAAGCAGAGCAGTGGGCACTGTTCCACTCAAATTATTCATTTCCAACAATCTAACAGTGTATTAAAACAAATATGAACGTGGGAAAGATTAAAAACCATACAAGTCAGAGACACCAAAGGTAATGTCATTTGGTATTGTACCGTAAATATTGGTGTTACTGATTGCTATTGTTTTTAGGTGAGTGGTTTTGAACAAGGAAGACGGTAGAGTTCCAGTAATATTTTTTTGATCCTTAATCACGCTTTGTATTGTCAGTATAGCATCTTGAAGATCACACTGCGCGTTTTTTCACGTGATTTTTTTTTTTGGTTTTAATTATTCGCAAAGTTAAAAAATCAGTCACGTGCGTTTCGCGGTGTTGGTAAACATTGACGTACAATTTAGTGAAACTTTGATCGACTAGAGAAAAGACATCTGGTATCGTCCCATTTAAGTTATTCCTTGTCTGCGTAGTTGAAGCTGAGTATTCACTAAACTAGCGTTAGACACATAAACCAAATAAAAAAAAACCACAATGCATAACGTGATCAAACAAAAGCTTTAGATTAAACATCGTACAACTGTTGTATCGCTGTTTCATCACCGGTACATAATATAAAGGTATAATTACATGCATTTGGTATGCTAGTAGCGTTGACGTATTCGGGCCAACCAGAGATACTTTCTAAAGAGCATGACAACGTTAATAAGATCAATCAGAGCGAAAAAGGTAAAATTCGAAGGTAAACATGTTAATTTTTTTATAATCACGTGGGAAGTAAGCCGTTCTTTTACATACCAATGAAACTCCTTAAAAACTCTATATAATTTGGAAGTAATTCTCCCTGAGTTTGAATAAACCCGACAGTAGATAATAGAAGAAACCACGTCCAAGGCGACATTAATAAAGCGCTCTTTTTAAACGGGCTTCCGGCCTGCAGTAATTCATAAATAAGGTTGAAAAGTAGTTGACTGCATAATTATTTATTACGCAAGTTTGTTCCTCCTTTGGGAAATGTGGGAGTTTGCTATAGATGTATTACAACATCGTTGAAAGGACTTCGTATTTTTTTGCTTAAAATGCCAATTACTAGCACGTGTTGGAAGTTTCCTTCAAAACGCGGATCAGTTCTGACCTCATCGACAGAGCATACGGATTCCTCATCCACTAGTATTGCGGGGCACCAAGAACACGAGAATCTAACAATTGGCATCCATTGCAAGAAATACTTTGACGTTAGTAACACATTTCTGAAATGAGGTTTGCACAAGCGCTAGTACTAGTTGCGTTAGCTTTCGTTGCTGTTGTAGCGTATAGATGGGAGCCCGTCCCACTTGTTACAAAGGAAAGTCGCGAAAAAGGCAATATAGGTAATAAACACATCTGCTACTTACCGTGTAAGACTGCTTATACTATACAGGAGGAGAAGGATGCCAAGTAATACAAGCAATAGCTATCGACGCGTCAGGAGACTTTTTATTAATGGGTAAGCGTTTATTCCGTCTGCTCGTAAACGCACACGTGCCTTTCGAAAAGTCAAGATAACAATCGAACTATTCAAAAACTATTAGCTCCGTGACAACTTATATGTGTTGTAGGTACTGATGTTGGTGGTCTATACCGTTCCTTAAATGGAGGGCGTACATGGATAAGTGCTAACATTGGTTATTCACCACGTGCACGTATTTTTTTCGAAAACGCTTCCTTCCAAAAAGTTGTTGTTTTACTTTGTTTTGTAGGGAACTTGTGGGTTGGCTATTGACCCAAGAAACTCCTCAAGAGCTATTGCAATTGGTGGAAATCATAACACGTTCTTTCCAGTACATGGTGTGTACTTGACAACAGATCAAGGTAAGTTCTGTGCGCAACAGAACTTAGAGCACTTGTATAGTAATTTGTGTAGGATACACGTGGTCTCAGACTTTTCCTGCCTCAAACAACGGATACAGGGACTTTAGAGACCAAGTATCGTTTGATCCAACAAGCTATGATGAAGCGAAAGGATACTCAATGGTACAATAGCTCCCGAAAAAATAGTTCTAAGTTCACTCACTGACAAGGTTTTAGGTTGCATACTGGTCCGCTATGGGTGATTGGGACCCTTACACTCATACCAGTACAACGAAGAATATGGGTTTATACAAGACTGTGGATGGTGGATACAATTGGAAACTTGTTAATAAGGATAACGGAAGAAGTGCTATACGTGTATCTCCAGTTACTGGAAATGTATACAGTAGCAATGAAAAAGGATTATTTATGAGTGCAGATAGAGGAATAACTTTTAAACAAATATTCAATGGCACTGTTCAAGGGTAATTCGGAGGTTTCAAAGAATTGCAACTGTGTTAATTGATTCTCGAGCCTAGGCTTGATGTTGTCACGTTTTCTGATAGTGTTATGATTTATATATGTACAGCTACACATATAGTGGTATTTAAAGAACATGGTAGGCTCTACACACATGAGTTTGTGTCGGTTTTCTTTCTTTTTTTTGGCACATCTTTTTTTTATTGTGCTCACTATTTTAAGGCAAAGATGCATCACAACAGGAGGTTTTTACTCCAACTGGTTTTCATGAAACAGTAGACTTGCGATGGATTAAAATAAGCCCTACTCATCAAGATGATGTACTCATTCAGAACGGAAAAGGATGGCCGGGAAAAGCAGCAAATCCTGCCAAAAAATATTATTCAACCGATGGTACACAAACAGCTTAACACGCTCGACAATCCGCCCATTCACATAGAGAGTGCATGGTTTGTTGACTTGTTAGCGCTAATATTTTTTTGAGACAGCGTAGCGATATTAAAGTAATTTAGGAGGACACACTTTTGAAGCTAGTCTTGTCAACACCAAGGATAGTTTCATTCCTAACAATGATCGAGATAACAGATTTACATGGCATCCAAAGACTAGAGGTACAGCATGGACCACAGGTACACAAAAATGCCGACAACCAATATTTATTGACACTGTTGTTTGTTTTTAAGGCGGTGGTTTTTTGGTACAAACCCTAGACAGCGGTGAGTTTATATTAATATAAATGGTTCTCGATTAATTAATACGTCAATTAGGTTCAAACTATGAGTGGGCAAATAATGGATTCAATGGTGTAATGGTCGGTGGTAGATGGAGTTTTAATATGCAAAATCCGGATATTTTATTTGTAGGTTCACAAGACTATAACGGTGCTCTTACAGATGATGGTGGTACAATATTATTTCTTCTTTTTTATTGCAATAAGTAGTTTGACTGTATTTCTAAGCATTAGAAATAAGTTATGAACATGACAGAATTTCTTAGTTGAACTTAACTTTATCTAAGGTACAACGTGGTCTTATTGCTCTGTGTCTGGAGAGCCATGGGGAGGATGGTGCTATGGAACATATGCTTTGAATTCAACCTTTCTATTCGGTGGAATTGCGCCTGGAGGCGGATCAAGTAATGAACGGCTAGTGACAAGAAGTGTCAACGCTGGAGAGTCTTTTAAAGCAACCAAGTACGTTTTGATATTGGTGTCTTAAACTGACAATCTTTGTAAATAAGATACGCAATAGATGACGACGGAAAGAACATGTGCTTTGGTCATCCATTGAAAGATTCAATCGTTTTCAACCATAATTATCGCTTCCAAGATTATGGGAGTACGTGGAAAGCTATGGTAAATTGTTCGGGTGTATTCGGTGTATCAAAAGGTAACTGTGATGAATCAAGAAATGCCATTCTAACACTAGAAAACATCTTTTTTTGGTTGCCACGTGCTAATCTGGTTACAGATGGTACAGTTCTTTTTGGTGCGGATAAAACAAATCTCGTAATGTCAACAGACTTTGGTGTCACATGGGAATTTTTATTTGGAGTTCCGGAGACTGTTGATGACATGGCTTTTGATGGTATTGACATGATTTATGTCATTGCAGGTAAGCAGAATTTATCGCAAAAAAAGTTGGTTGTAATTTTAATTCTCGAACATTGCTTTGGATCTAAACAGTCTTACGTAATAGGGAGGAAGAAAGCGTACTCTTGGAATACTACATCTAAAGGTGAAGTTACAGATCTAACACCTAACGTTCCAGCTGACCAGTATGGAAACAAAAACTTGGCTACAGTAGCTGTGGATTCGGTAAGTTGTTTGCGAAGTAAAGGAACATGTTTTTTATTGGTTTGTTCTTTATGCTAATGCTATCCTCTAAAGAGCGCTCCTTCAAAAGTCTACATAGGATCCGCTGCAGATAGATACCATGCTTTCAATGCTGTATCACGCTCAACAGACGGTGGGAAAACATGGGAGATAATATCCAGGATAAAGTCTAACTCCGAGTTTGGTAGAGTGCCTGGTCCTAGCGAGGTTCGACTTGTTTCTTTTTCCGAACAAACGTTCAATCGCTTACTTCCTATTCATTAGGTAGGAAACATTCGTGTTCATCCAATAACAGGAGATGTATGGGTAACCACTGGATGCTATGGTATTTGGAAATTTATAGCCGGAGACTCCAAAGTGCAACTCTAGCCTCACATAAACAGTAACCTCAGTTTGATGGTGTTGTCAATCTACATTGAAAAACCTCTTTGCTACAAAGAATAAAACTTACCACTTTTTTGTTTGTTTTATGTACATTGTTTTTAATTATTTCAAAGCATCATTTGTAAATGTGTACATTAGCTAATGTTGTAATACTATCTGTTACTGCGCCTATGTAGATATATTGTATGTACACTAGCCAATGCCTTGATACCATTATCTGTTATATTATTGCACCTACATAGATATATTTCGTGTACGCTAGCCAATGCCTTAATGCCATTATCTGTTATTTTATTGCACCTATGTAAATATATTGTGTGTACAGTAGCCAATGCCTTGATGCCATTATCTGTTATGGTATTGCACCTATGTAAATATATTGTGTGTACAGTAGCCAACGCCTTGATACCACTATCTGTTATGTTATCAATACGCCACAGAGATATTGTGTGTACACCAGCCAACACCTTTATACCATTATCTGTTATGTTATTGCACCTATCTAGATATATTGTATGTACACTAGCCAATGCCTTGATACCACTATCTGTTATGTTATTGCACCTATCTAGATATACTGTATGTACACTAGCCAACGCCTTAATACCATTATCTGTTATGTTATTGCACCTATCTAGATATATTGTGTGTACAGTAGCCAATGCCTTAATACCATTATCTGTTATCTTATTGCACCTGTGCAGAGATATTGTGTGTACACCAGCCAATGCCTTTATACCATTATCTGTTATGTTATTTTCGTTCCAAAGCTTAATGGTATGAATGTTGTGCTTTTCAAAATGACAATGCAATGGTCCAAGCCATTTACAAACGATTTTAGTATGTTCGTCTGTGAGAGCTTTTAATGAAACATCTGATACATCTATAGCAGGTAAACCATTTGTATTTTGTTCCATTAGCAAATAAATGGCTTCATCGATATCTTTAGAGCAACCAGTCACTTTTGAAAGATCAATATTGCGAACACCTAAAAGGCAAGCAAAGTCATGCTTCGATATATCAATTGGAGTACTTGGTGCTCTAGGTTCACCGAATAAAATGGCTGTGTTTTTGAGTAGTGGACTTCCTTTTAAAACACGACAATCTGATGATTGTTTCAATCTGATGGAACAAACTCCAATACCATGGCGAATGATGTTATTAAAGCGGTGAGAAACTGTTGAAGCTTTTAAACGCTGTCTTTTGCTTAAACAACGTAGAATATCTGATAATATCTCTGGCGGTAGGTATGGCAGAGGTTCATTGAGGTTATAGTATTCTTCTTGATTGGCAGCCACATTTTTTACTGGAGAGGCCATAGTGTAATTTTGTGACAATTTAGCTAGAGTTCCGTCTAGTAGTCCAAAAAGATTGAAACTAGACAAAACCCAATGTACAATTTATCACGTTTTTATTTGAACAAGCTTTTTTTACTTCACTCAAGTTCATTTACTCACTTAACTGTTTCATGAACTTATCCAATATTTCTTGTTCTTCTGTTAAAGTAAAGTCCAAATGAGCGTAAGCTCCACCTCCCATGTTACGTATCAAATCACTTTCTTCCATGGCATAGTCCTTAATTGATATCAATACGGCTTAAAGTGTAAAAAAATTAGCATACCTCTTCCTTTACATCTTCTTCGTTGTCATCAGTTTCCATCGCATCTACATCTTTATCTTCAGTTTCTCCATCTTCAATAGTATCAGTTTGAGGTATTTCAATATCCATAGCTATATTTCCAGCAAGTAGATCTTCAACAGCAAGTTGTATATTGCCACTAAAAAATAAAGTTAACAAAGCAAGACTGAAAGAACATTTGGTAATTGGTACCTTCTAAAAATAAGCTGCTTTTTTGCAAGCTCTTCTGTGAAACCCATGCCAACGACTTGTGCTACATCTTCATCGTTTAATGTATATGTTGATTGAGCAGCAATAGCAGCATGAAGAAGTTGTGGGTTATTTGATAAAACATCAAGCGCAGCAGCAAGCGCATTGTCAGTTTGTTTCAAAGCTTCAGCGGCTAACCTAGCTTCGAATCCCATTTTAACAAGCTCTAAGAAAGCATTAACAATACCAGCATAAAGGCGCCAAAAGGCGTGAAACACGTGATTTTTAAGGTTGTTTCAAAAAGCACAAACCTGAGTGAATTTGAGTGTTTATCCATCCTCCGTTCTTTGTTTTACCCCATTGTCTAGATTGTTTTCGTTCATCCATACGTGCTTTTTCCTACGAGGAACCATAGTTAGATCAATAGATATAAGCAAATTCTGTCTGGTGTTGGAATTCTGGAAAGTTTTGTGTAGCGATGTATTTTTGTTGAATGAAATAGTAATTAGGTACCTCTCGCCTTGCAGCAGCTAGCTTTTCTCTCTCGTTGAATAACCATTGAACTGCTGCAGTTGAGTTTTTACTAGAAGCACGAAGTCCTATACGGCATTCAGTAGTAGAGAAACCCATCTCAAGAAGTGGTCTCATATCTTCATCAGTAACAACCATGTCTAAAAAAAGTACTTAATGATTTCCTTACGCTATAGTTATTGTTTACTGTTTAAATGTCCTTTAGCCTTATCAAAGAATACTTTGGCTTCTTGTTTACTTCCACTGTATAACTTCAAGATGCCTTGTAGAAGATAAAGTCTAATCTATGGAGAAAAATGTCAACAGAAAAAAAAAACAGGAAGTATTGGGCTTTCGCCACATGGCTTTCGAACCAAATTTATCCGATAAATGAAAAATCACAGAAAGCCGTACATAAATCACAAACTCTGGGCAAGCACCACCCTAAAAATAAGGTTAGTACTAAACCATTAATTGCTTGACAGCAAATAAACGCAGGAAAAATCAACATATTTCTAGCTCCGAGATATATTCCATTATTGGTGCCCCATCAAAGCTAAACTTACTTTAAGAGCAATAAGCCTTTCTTGGTTTATTCCGTGGGATTTCTGTAGACAAGCTTTTGCTCTTGAAAGACGCCATGCGCCATCTTTTAAGTACTGCATTTTTTGTAGTTTGAAATAAATCCATGCGATATCTAAAAGAGTCAATAAATCACTAGTAACTCTGTATAAAATTACTAGTTATTTACCTAAACACAATAACCCATAGTTATCTATACTATCAATGATTTCTGCTGAACATTTTTGAAAAAGCTACAAAAGAAGAATGTCAGATGGCGGTTAAAGAAAATAGTAGCAGCACTGTAAAAATGTAACTTTCAGAAATATATTTATGGCGTACTTTGTCTGCCCGTAAGCAACAATCAAGGGCTACAGATATATTTCCTTGATCTAATTCAGTTCTACCTTTTGTATGCAGTGCCATTGCAGTAACCAAAGCCTTAAACGAAGTCAGAAAGAAACAAGAAACAACAAAAACATAGATCAAAAACACATCTAAAGCCGGCCGTTCAGTAAATTTACTTGAACAGCTAGAGACTCTGCTTGCGACGTTTTAGGTGTCATGGTAGTTTATCTAAACGAATAAAATGCGAAAAGGTCTGTACCTTTCTCTCTTCCTCAGGTATGTTTATTTTCGTGCCATCTATAAAAGGAACCCGTTAATAGAATCTGTAAACCCGTTTCAGTTCGCTCAAGTACCTTGATTTGTAAGCTCTACATAATAGTTCTCATTATAATCATCTCCACCATCTACTCTGGAAGCCTAGAAACCGGTTTTTCCGTTAATCGTTTAAACTCCCTCGCCGTAACAAAAAATTTCCTCGCCGTAACAAAATTTTAACTTCAATTCTGGACCTAAAATATCTTTAAATAATCTGAATTTTTTACAGGTCGTAGACATTATGTTTATCTTGTTATTCTGGATTAGATAGCCACATAGGTGTTTTTGGTGATGTTCTACGGAATGTACAATAAAAGTATCAACTTTTTCTTTGCCATATGTTTTTGATGTATGTGATAGGGCACAGTATAAATTGTTATGCTTTTATTATATCTAACGTAGTATTGACTAGGTCCAAGGGCTCAACTAGCAAAAAATAGTTCATTGCATGAAATGAAGGGTCTTTCAACGAATGTTCCAAAAAAAATAAAGAAACAGCATTTCAAAGGCATGCTAGCACAATACACTCTTGAATTTTTTATACTGCCTACGCAATACAGAGTTGGTTATACAAACGCTTTTAATAGGCATGTACTGCACAAGGTAACCCAAAAATTGTTTGATGAACACTTTATCTTTTCTACTCTTTAAACGCTTTTGTAGAGCAATGCAAATGAGTTACGTCTAGTATTTGGTACTTTACAGCGTCTATATATGCATGTGCATGTACACAAAACATTAAATGCATGTAAAGAATATACAGAGACTGAATTATGTATGACAATGCATTGAATCCATGAAAAATGAGCATTTTCAAATATTATTGATTAATCCTTTGGATTCAGTGAAAAGTGTCCATTTCTGAGCTGTTTCATTTGCCAGCTATGTTTTCTTTGTACACATCAAACGACAGCAAATTGTAAATATATCATAAGCATGTACACATGTAGTATTAATAGTTAAATTTATTGGTTTTCTGAATATACAGCTAAATTAATCATGTTGATCGCCAAGTTCTCTTATCTTCAAAAAGTTAATTTTTTTCCCTGTAGCATTGTAATCTATGATAGCTTTCAAGTTAGATAATGTTAATTGTCTTATGATTCTTAGATAGCACTACTGTAACTCCACCCTTTTTAGCTCCTTTTGCATATTCAACAACCCAGTTTAGAAAGTCAGAATCCATAAACCTGGCATCAAGTACTGCTTGTGGTTTGAATGGATAGTGCTTTTCAAACCTAGCTAATAAAATCTTAGCAGCATCTAATGGTTTAATCACTGCCACATGTTTAGCATCTCTCCAATGTGGTACCAATCCGAGTAAGTATGGACATTGTTTATCTTTGTGTGAATAAACAGCCATTCCATATACCATTAATCCATCTGGATTTGGCTTACCCGGAAATATGAACTGTATTTGTATCTTTTTTAGACCACACCAACATTGTTTCATCAATGGCAATGTACTCTCCTGCAAGCCAAGCCTCCATACATGCATCTGATACCAATTCACACAAATGATGTACATCAGTGCTGATACTTTGATTCAAAATATTCCATCACAGTGGACTCAAAAAGTCCAGATTACAGTATTTGCTGTTTGTACTCATTTGAGCTAAAAACCCTTCATAACTAATAGAAGCTAGTACTGTTAATGAAAGAATTTTTTGCTCTTGTTGCATACCAGAAGTTTGGTCTCGTAACCATTGTGTGCCAAAATAACGTAAAATTTCACTAAGTTTAATTTCAACGCCCCACATTTGATTCTTTTTTTTGTTAGCTAGGATTTCACGCTTTTGGTTGGTAGCTATCCGAATGTGGTCCCATATGTGTATTGGTATCAATTGGGAGTACACTTGCCCAGCTGTACCCATACCTCGTTGAAACACTCCAAGATTAGGCTGAGACACTTGCTCTTCATGTGGCAATGAAATTGTTTCATTTTTAAGCACAGTCCATCCCTCGCTTTTAATTTCATTTACGCATCGTTCAAATCCACCCAATACCCATTTTTAGAACTGTCGCTTTGTTTCCGCTTCCGTTTCCGTTGATTTTTTCTTCGAGCTGCTTCTATTTGGTTGTTGTGGGCTTTTACGTTATCACGCAGCGTTTGCTTCATCAGCTAGTGCTATTTAGAGTGTTATTGCTTAACCATATTTCAAAAACTACACAAGTTGCTTAAACATAAATTTTATTACTCGGAGTAGATATTAAACAGTGCGCTCATACATCTTAGCCATGTAATATGGCATTTGGTACAAAAGTGTTACGGCGAGGAAATTTTTTGTTACGGCGAGGGAGTTAAATGAAAAAAAATGGCGTACCAGGTTTTCTGCTGCTTTTTGAACCTTTTCTGCGCTTGTTTTATCTGATTCTATTTTGTTTTGATCGTCGTGCGTTTTTTTAGCGCTTTTCATCACAAGCAACCTTGAATTTGGTTTTATACGTTGAGAGCTAAGAGGCACATCGTTTTTAAGTATTCTACACATAAACGGATTAAAATTTGTTAAACGGTTTTTAAATTGCTGGTGCTCACTTTCCGACGCATAGAACCTTCATTTCGTCTACTGGTAAGTTTGTTACGCCGCTCAGTACTTGTTTAAGCTCTAAGCCCCTAAAAGACGCTCATTAACGTTAATTTATACTACATTGCTGTACGCACGATATTTCTAAGGACGTCACAGTTATTTTACCAGAGAATCCAGTTGCGCCAGTCTGTCTTACGTTCAATGATATCGAAGGCTCCATAGTGGCTACAGTTACTGACTTTTAATCGAAAAGCATAGTCTTTTTGTTTTCTGTTCACAGAACGTAAACTGCTTGGCGCAACTTGTTCTATCGAAAAATTTTGGACATTACTAGGTAAAGGGGTGAGCTCTTTAAAGAATCACGGATTAGGCACAATGCTAGTCTGGATGGTATTTATGGCAGCAAATGTCAAACAGAATTAAGCATTGTGCACCCAAAGCAATGGCCTCAGCTTTTGTACACTTTGTATACACCAATTCTAAAGGCTCCTATGTACTCAATATGAGCAAGAACACCGTCGTTTGGATCCTGGCGTACTTGATGGAGTACAAGGCAGGGACAATCAGAGGATTTGTAGTATTTCTTTGTAATCTAAAATAGTGAAGAGGGAGGCAAGGCTCGCTTGAAAAAAAAAAGGACAGAAAGTCACGTGCGTGTTTTAAAAAGTACGCTTAACGTTAAAATAGAATAGTTTACAGTCAAACCTTGCAACGCTTTCGTCACCCTATCTTCGCCTAAGATTGTATTACTAATTCACGTTGTGTCAATTTGTGGTTTAGCCATGAAAAGGCTTCTGTGAAGCGAAACCATTAGTTATTGCTATTAAAATACTAACATGAAGTACACACTAAAAGGATATAACAAAACAAAGTACACCCTAACTTTAGCACCAGCAGCAAAAGAATTTCATTTTCACTTGTTTGAAGACGAATGGGACGATTGGCCATACCCTCACTCTATGGAATACGATATAAAAGGCAGTTTTACTCAAGATAATAACGTTTTCAATTGTACAGTTACTAGCGTCTTCTATACTACGAAAATAGAAGATGACTTAGATCTACGTACGCGTACAGCGCGATACGAAGTAAAAGAGGTACGCACAGTTACTTACCAGCTAGTTACAGCATCTAAGCTCAAACATAGCTATCAGAAGCGTCTCTAAAGGGTTTAACGAATATCCTGGGTGATGGAACTAAAGTTAAAATTACGAGTACCACCGTTCTTAACTGGATACCTTTCACATACTCCAAAAAGCTTACAGCAAATGTTTTGAAAGGAAGCCTATCATTTCAACTGGAACCTTTTATAGAAGAGAAATTACAAAAAATGAGAATCAAGTTCTCAAGGTTCCCTAAGCTTTGGTCAAAGACACAAGACGGTCTCGACATGTCCCATGGGTTGGAAGTGGATACCGTTGAGTTAAGAAAAGAAGGTCAATCCAAGATTTGATCAATTTGTAAAATAATAAAAGAGTTGTGATCAGCAGTTGTAAGATCTGAAGAACAGTAGTGGTAAGGGCACAGTAACGCCGTTGAGAAGGTAAAATGAGGTAGTAAAGAGGGTAACATTGCAATGCAAGCGCGATAGCTTTTCTTTTAGATCTTTGGCTGACATTTTCGGGATTTGAAGGAGGGACAGAAAAATCCCTGGAAAATAACGAAAAATCCACACCCTGGGATTTTTCGTTAATTGCTTGTAGTTTTGTCGGTAGTTAACTGTACTGTAATTAGTCCACGCAAGTCTGAAATGCGCTATTATTCCATTGTTTTGAGCGTATTATCAAGCGCTGCTGTAATATATAGTTATTAACAGTAGCGTACATTTAACTCCCAATGGTAGTTGGCCGTAATTTTGTTTAACGAGTAACGTACACGTTTTTATGTAAAATTACGAGCATCAAAGGGGAATATTGGGAATATCACAAATTATGTTGTTAAAAAAGAGGCAAGCTAAAAATGACAATTTGTCATATTTTTCAAACTCAATTTTTTTTTTTTTAAATGCCTACGCTATCTCTGTGCGTAGAAAACGCCTCTGACCATAGTTTTAAAAAAAAACTGGTTTTTCCAAATTTTTTTTTGTTTGGTTTTGTCGCTTGGTCTTTGCTTGGCCTAAAATATGTTAAGAACATGTTCTAGACCTTCTTTGTTTCCCCGCCTTTTTGCTGTTTTCCCAATTTTTTTTTTTGACAGGTGCGGCACTGTGCCTCTTACCAAACAGGAAAGAGTACGCAATTCATATTTACATTACATACCGAGAGCTTTGGCAGTTGTTTAAGAATTTGGGGTTGGCACAAAAATCACTTTTCTTGAAATACAAAGTTCCGCTTATTAGCACGCATTTTTAGTGTATTGTACTCTCCTAGATTTAAGACTTGACGCTAACACAAAAACTACCTTTTTTTGTTTGGTCCTTTTTCTGTGTTTAAACACGATTGCACGTGTAACACTTTTACTGTTGATACCCCCAACTTAAATTGTATGGTATGCTGTTACATGTTTGGCATGTCAAGTTTGTTTGAGACAAAAAAACAAATTATTTCATTTTATTGTTTGAAATACATTTGCGCTTTGTGTGTAAGTTTACGGGTTCGTGTTGGTTTGACATCACCGTTGGCTATGCCTTTGTATAATTCAGTTTCAGAACGTTGAAAGCCATGTTCTAATACAGGTAAGTAAAACAAAAACAAATTGTTAAATCAAAAAAAAGTACTAACCTTGCCAAGTTACGCGAAAAGCTGAAACAGTTGGTAAGTCATGAGGTAGCACTGCAGGTGGCAGAACACTAGGCACCACTACATTAGGAGTTGGAGAAAGTGCAAATGTTTGAGTTGGACTTGGTAAACCTTCAATTGGTTGAAAATTGTTAGAAAGAAATGATAAAGACATTGGAGATAATGGTGGTGAGGAGGCTGTGCTTGCTGACAATGCCATGGGAGATGCTGGTTGTAATGTAAGTGATGCCATTGGTGATGAAGCAGCACTTGAAGGAAATGAAACAGGAGATGATGGAGGTAATGTATCCGACTGAACCACTGGAGAAAATGTAAATAGCAGAGGAGAGTTTGATGCAGATGTCATGGAGGAGAGAGGCGATGAAGGTGGTGAGAGTGAAGGAGATGGTAGCAGAGATTGATTTGTGTGCAGTGATGGAGCAGCATGGCATGACGGCAATGGAGGTGCGTTTGGTTCAAAAGTTTGATCTTTACCTTTTTTACCTCTTTTGTTACCTTTACCTCGTTTACGTTTCTCAGCGTCATTGCTTCTAGCTGTTGCTTTATCAAGCTCAGGTATACCAGGTATGTTGTCTGTAACAATAGTTAGGAGCATTACAAAAAAGCTTTGCTTACTGGTTAAGTTGTAGAGTTCATTCTCTTCCAAGATTGTTTCAGCTGTAAAGTTTTCCTCAAACAGCTGAACAGCGATAATGTGTTTACACTCTGTACCATAGCTTTGGTAGTAAGGACAGTTACAGATGCCATCTGGTACTTCAATCGAGTACCATTTATTTGGTGTGGCTTGTGATAGACAGTCATATACCCTGTGTGTGTGATCTGACAAATCAATAGCTACTACATGACCCTACAAAAAAAATAAGTTTTGCATCTTTTAGAACTAAAATGGCGTACATTTGCTGCAAGCTCTTGAGCGTTTGAATATCTTTTCTCATTGGTATACTTTGCTTTTGTTTTTTTAATGTGCGAGCCACCTGTTAACTGTATTTCATTGTAGGTTTCCCAATGGTTATCTAAAATGGCTGGAAACACTTTCATACAACGGGCAATGGTATAGCGGTGTTGTTTAAAACCTCAAACAAATCAGCGAAAAGAGAGAAAAACTCAAGAGGTACGCACCATAAACTGTCATTATTTGTTTCCACTGTGTTTCAACCTTGTTGTTAGTGTTATACAGTCCTTTGCGATTAGGGCGCCCAAAATCTGTCCAAGTGCTTCGCCATCTCTCTGAAAACCTAAAAAGTCAGTTGTGTTGTGAAAACGAGCAATCGTACCAATTTCGCTTGAAATACAAGTATAATTCATTCGCTGGTTCTAAAGTTTCTTTTTTCCCTTTGGTACCTGAAATTACATCTTTCTTTTCTTTCCAAACAGTTGTCCTTGCTTTGCACCATTCTTTAAAACTTTGTTCAAGCGTGGTCAAGTTTTCGTCTGATCTAGCACGCTCAAGTATACGGAGCTGGTCTGTTATTTCTTGACTACACCAGTGTTATTGGAGTACATAGAAAGGTACACGCACTATAGTTTTGAGTCAGAGTCGCTTTTGAACGTAGTTCGCACATATTGGCCTATTGTGCGGCGATAATGAAAGGTACATAACAAATAACGTAACCCGACACTAACAAGGGCTGCTTGTTCTGCATTATCTTTGTCAATCATAACGTACGGGTTCCAAACGCGATTTTTAGCTATAACAATGAACGTGTTAGCAATAAAGTTCCTTTATTTACGTACTGTTCAATTTTGCTTTTATTGCTGATAAAAAGCACTCTATGTTTTCAGCTTTGCTGCTTGATGCAATAGCCAATGCACAAAGTAAACCTCGCTTGGTTTTTGGCTCTTCACATACGATTCCCCAGATAGGAAATGAATAAGCGTTAAATTTATACACGCTATCAAGTCCAATGATGTCACTGCCATGTTGTTGTAAAAGCTTCAATGATTTTGGAGTGGTGAACACTGCTACAAAGTTGCTTTTTTCGTTGGTTGGCATGTGCGCTGCAATTCTTGGATACAAAATGTATGGTTTGATAGTTGGGTCATTTAGAGTAGTTCGTATTTCATCGATAATGCTTGTTGTCCTAGTTAAAGGGTAAATGTTAATAAAACAATAAAGATACTTACGGTTTTATTGCACGATTCTCTCGCTGCCAATCACTAACTTGACGTGTTGGTAGGATCCACTGTTTAAGGGTTGGGTTTTGAATTAATTTGTTTTGTTGTAGTTGCCGTATGATTTGTACTCTAGTGTTGTTTAAAAACTGCCCTGGTGATGCACGTCCATATCTCCTCGTTGTTCCAAATTCATCCTCTAAATTAAATTGTTTACGTACCTAGCGTTTATTTAGTGAGAGTATACTTTCGAGAGTGCGCACTAAGTATACGTAATATTCTTTTGATATATTTTGTTTGGCTTTAAAGGAAGTATTGTGATTCCCATTCAAGGTGACGTGCGCTGTAGTTAAATCCGTGAGGTAAATCACCCAAGTTAGTTCGCAAGTACAATTATCACAGCTTTTGCACTCTAAAACTTCTGAACAGAGTTTACCTCGTGAACCATTTCTATCGGCAGGTATTTTAAAATGCTGTATTGCATCTAAACCGGCAAACCGCGGATTTGAAAACTTGCTTCCTCCTAGCACTCCTTTGCATTTTTTGATGCCTCCGCCACATCGTAATCCCTGCACTTTTTTACCTTTTTTTTTGCACAACCAGAGACCATTGAACGCTGTGTGCTCACTGCTGAACTCATGTACTAGCGCTGGCAACTTGGCTACTGGTATAACCAACTGCATTGAAACTAGGGGAGAACCAATACTCAAACAACGAAAAATCCCGACCTTGGGAATTTTCGCTATTTTCCGGGGATTTTTCTGTCTCTCCGGATTTGAAAGAAAAACTGACTGATTTTGAAAAAAACAAATAAAGATGACGCTTGGGAAGGTAACATTTACCTTACTGGTCGCTATTACATGCGTAATTGCACAAGAAAAATACTTTACACAGGTACAGAGCCTGAAATAAGAAAGAGCGTTAGAATGTTCCACTATTCGTTTTCTTTTGTTTATTTGCGCGTATTGTGCTTGTACTCACAACAAAAACAGAAATTGGATCATTTTTCAGCTTACAACGCAAACACATGGCAACAACGCTACTTCGTAAACGCCACGTACTGGAAGGATTCAAACTCTCCAATTTTTTGTACGCATCGGAGCTTTGAAAAAAAGCGCATTAAATGCTCACGTCTGAATATTAGTTCAAGTTGGAGGCGAAGGAGCAATTTCTGATGTTTATGTCAACGGAGGTTTGGCAATGAGCACTTACGGCATTGAACACGGTACATATACCTTGCAACGCGTATATAACTAATTATACCACAGGCGCAATGCTTGTAGCGTTAGAACATCGGTTTTATGGTAAAAGTAAACCAACAGCTAATTTGACAACAGACAACCTGCTTTACTTAACATCAGAGCAAGCGTACGTACTTTTGAAAATCAAATAAGTCCAAACGTCGAACTATTTGTTAAACTTATTGCTGTTGTAGTCTGAGCGATGCTGCAAACTTTATTACTTGGTTCAGAGTATGATAAAAAGGCCTAAAACAAGAACTGTCATTTATTGCCTATTAGGGCCAAATTGGAGCTACTGAACAGAGCCGTGTTATCACATTCGGATGTTCATACCCTGGAAGTCTTGCCGCTTGGTTCCGCATCAAGTTCGTTTTTTCTCAAACAAAAAATGAAGAAATTATCGAAAAACTTTTCTTCTTACCATTTTCTAGACACCCAGAGGTCACATACGCGTCTGTTGCTTCTAGCGCACCTGTTCAAGCAACATACGATTTTTATAAATATTTAGACGTTGTAGATGTTTCAATTGGTAAGTATTACGTAGAGTTACTGTTACACACCATCTTTCCTGAAAAAACAATAAATTGATTCTGATTTTTTAGCGAAATTGGCTGGCGAGAAATGCGATAGTCTCATTAGAGCTGGTACAGATATTGTCCAAACGCTTGTTACTTCTGATAGTGGCAGAGAGAAACTTGGTGTAAGCACATGTCTGCCTCGACGACAAACGTAGCTTGCTTGGGTTAATACTTGCTTTTTAGTCAATTTTCAACTTCTGTCAACCTATCAGTGGCTCCCCTGAGGATATTGCATCATTCATAGCAAATATTATGGGTATATGGCAAGGTGGAGTTCAATACAATGGAGAAGGCCGTGGTAACGTCAAGCCAGTACGAAATCTTACTGCGGTTTTACCAAAAGACGTCAAATTTTTATTGAAACAATTGTTCCTAACCTTTTGGGTTTAGCTTTGTGATATCATGGTAGCAAATGAAGATAGCCCAATCACTGGTTACGCAAAAGTTGTAGAAAAAGTATCAAACGCACGTGTTAACTCCTATTTTACGCCATTTTCTTTCTTTTTGGCTCTGACGTTTGGATTTAGGGCGAATGCTTACCTGCTTCTTATCAAGAAGCTGTAGCTCAATTAACAAATCTCACTCAAGCAGAAGCAGGTGTTGGTGTTAGATCATGGGTTTTCCAAACTTGTAATGAGTTTGGTTACTTCCAGACTACTGATTCTGAGAACCAACCTTTTGGTGACCTTGTACCTGTTAGCTATTACGCAGAATTATGCGAAAAGGCATTTGGGAGGAAATTCAATACACCGCAACTCATCTATGATACAAATCAAATCTACGGAGGAAAAAACATCAGACCTACTGACACATCAAACATTTTGTTTGTCAATGGTACTTTTTTTTTGCTATAATTATTTGCTGTCACGGTACATGATTTTTGTCTAAATAATCTATGTAGGAAATATCGACCCTTGGCATGCTTTAGGCGTTATTAGTGATATTTCTGACTCTTTGAAAGCTGTATTCATCAATGGAACTGGTATGTCCATTTTTTTCTTGCTTCTTTTTTAAACTATTACGTCAGCAGTCCTGTTTGACTAACTTAACTGTAGCGCACTGTGCTAATGTTCATGCTCCAAGTGAAGATGATTTACCATCCTTAACACAAGCAAGACAAAAAATTTCTGCACAAATCAAGGTTTGGTTAGAATAATAAATTTAAGCTAAAAAACCAAAAAAATCTGCGTGTTTGACTTTTTATTGAGTGCCCACGCGTGCGTGTTTTGACTTCTTGCCAGTGGTGCTTTCATCTTACTCTACCTGTTTGGACATTATTATGTCATTCTGTTAAAGACAACTGAGTATTCATTGAAACTAAGAAAAGTGGTAGAAATTTGTTCGTTTTTAGCCAAAGTGACGTAACCGCAAATTTTATCCAACATTTCTTAAATCATAATATAATAAATAACACTAACAAAACATGGAGTTCCTCGACGATTTATTCGTTGATCACCCGTTTCTAAACGCTTTGATTACACATTGCGATCCTAGCAATGTTAACGTTAAAAAGAAACAGCTATATAAGCGCCCAGTAGCTAAAAAACGGCCCCCACAGCGTCAAAGAAAGAAACAACGTACAAGACAAACACAAAACCGACAAAGGCGTACAACAACAAAGCGTGGTAATAGAAACGCCACCAAGCGAATCAAACAACGAAATGTACCTGCGAAAAAGAAATCTCAACAATCAACGCAAATTCAAAAACAGATAAACGAACCTCCTAAACCAATTTCAGAGGCTGAGACAAAAATAGAGCCTCAGGAGCACAAAATTAATCAAACAGTAACTAACGTCTCTACACAAGAGTCTTCCGTCCTGATGCGCGAAAGAGCAATATTTGGCGCTATAATAAAAGGTACTAAGCCGTTAATTAATCTCGCAAAAAAAAAACGTTAAAAATCGACGCAGGCAAACTCTCCAACCTCAAAAAGCTATTCCAGAAGGATCCCTTTGATGTCAATATGCCTAAGACACCAGCAGGAGTAAAACGACGCAAAACGTGAGCAGCACTTGACAGTTTTTTTATCATAAAACTTTTTTGTGTTTTTTTTTACCGATCTCTGACTGTTCTTTCAAGTGTTCTCAGTACTCTTCCTCGTCAAACACCTGGTTGGCGCCCTCTTCATTTCGCGGCGTGGTTTGATCATGTTGATATTACTAGATGGCTTTTAGAGCAGTCTGCTGACCCTAATATCGCAAATGATATTGGACAAGTGAGTTTTTATTTTTTCTGTATGTTTGTTAATTCATTGATTCCCAGGCTCCTCTTCATGTCGCTGCTGTAAGAAATTCAGTAGATGTTACTAAAGCGCTTATAAAAGGTGCCGCAACAGTGGACAAACAGAACGTTAAGGTGAGTATTTTGGTGTTTGTATTAGTTTTTTTAATGATTCGATTCTTATGACTTTGCTAGCGCCATTCCCAGACACCACTTCAACTTGCATCTCTTGTAGGTTCTTCTAGAGTTGTTGAAGTACTTCTAGAAGCAGGAGCAGATCCATTACTTTGTAATGAAAATGTATCTGGACCTCAATCAGCAATTGGTTTTGCTTCAGCTCGAGGAAGGGATCAAGTAATTGATAAGATTGCAGACATGCAAGACAGTAGATCTCCATTACCACTAAAGTAAGATATTAACACTACCCTAAAGCCTAGTATGCACTTACTTACCTTGTCCAATAGAAAAGAGAATGGACTGAACGCTTTTCAGCGTGCTGTAGCCGGAAATTATACAGATGTTCTTAGTATGTTACTAGACTTAATACCAGATCAGTCATCTCCTCCAAGTGACTTGGTAAAATCACTTGACAGTGCTCTTTCGGATGCAATAACAAAGAACAATATGGATGCATTTAATGCCATACTCTCAAGACCAGGTAGGCTCAACAATGAAAGATTTATTAAATCTATTGCCACCAAACACAATTTTTCTTTTTATTTTTGTTGATGTTGAAAACAAAAAAAGAAAGTGTCATTTCGACATTCACTTACTGTTTTTGTTAGATATTCTTCGACCTTCTATCTGGAGACTTGAACAAGCAGTTCAGCATAATAGACTATCTATGGTTGAATCTATTATTCCTCACGTGTCAGTGAAATCAAACATCTATTACATGGATGCAATAAGTAACATTGCATGTGCTAACGGTAAGTCAAGATAAAACAAGAAAAACTTGAGACTTTTTTTTGGTTCTTATTCACTTATGTATTTACACAGGATACCTTGATATTTTCAAGATACTTCATGGCGCTGGGTGTAGTGTAAATGGTATACACTCAGTAGGACACTTAAAAATGGCCGCTGCTAAAGGCCACATTGATGTGGTTAAATATTTACTAGAGCAAGGTACCCAAACTCTAAGAGTGATCAGCACTTTTGCTTACTTCTATTGTCAAGGAGCAAATCCAATGCTAATGTATCATGGAACTATTCCATTACACTATGCCTGTCTCAAGAAAGAATCACAGTAAGTTGCTCTGTTTGTTTGCGTTGTCTTTTTTTTTTGTGCTTTTTTTTTGACTAAATGTTACATTTTATGTACCTCCTTTCCTTATGGTATTCTTTTAACTGTTCGTTAGAATTGTTGAAGCTCTTGTAAATGCTGAACCAAAAGGTCTTTCCATAGCTGATAGAAATGGAAGTATGCCAATACATATAGCTGGTACGCAAGCGAGTAAGAATTATTCAAAAACTAATTGCTATTAAACAGTTGCTGCTGATTCAATTCGTTGTATCAAAGCTATACTTGCGAATTCTAAGTCAGATATCAATCGTAGAGATGCAAGCAAATTTGGTTATACACCACTCCATGTAGCAGCATCCAAAGGGTAAGTACAGAAAAGTACAACATAAACTGACTTGAATAGTCGAATATCAATTGTAAAATACCTTGCTTCAAATGGTGCTGATATCGAGCTGAAGACTAAACATAAGCGTTCGGCTATGACAGCTCTTGATCTAGCTAGAAAGAATCATCATACAAATATTGTTTCTATGCTCAGATCTTTGGGTGCTGAAGACGAGCATCAAGGGTACACGTGATTTTTCTTTCTTTGCAATCTTTATTGTTTTTAACATTCTTTCGTAGTGAAAATGTCCATGCTGATAATA
Organism: Trichosphaerium sp. ATCC 40318; assembly: GCA_038496445.1. Taxonomy (NCBI): domain Eukaryota; phylum Discosea; class Flabellinia; family Trichosidae; genus Trichosphaerium; species Trichosphaerium sp. ATCC 40318. The sequence continues at coordinate 243,011 of JALMLS010000507.1, forward strand.
CTCAAGTGAAGTTACTTGATTTTTATGATACACCACCCAAAGAATTTCAATACCCTGATGACCTATTTTCGTTATCAGAAAGAAAACCATCACTACATAAACGTTTTGCACCAAAAAAAAAGGAAACAACAAGGTAAGAAGAAAAAGCTTGTGTTAGCCCTGCTTAGTCTCTATTCTAGTGCTGCGGTTAGTACAACTTCAGTTAAAGCATGGGAAACAGTCCGTTTATTCATATCATCTACGTTCACAGATATGCAGGTAAGGACAAGTCTATAACTTAAGTATAATGTTATGACTTAATACTAACTTGTTCTTTTTCTAGGCTGAGAGGAATTACTTGGTAAATTTCGTCATGCCAAAACTACGTAAGATGTGCGCTGCGCGTTGTGTACATCTAGTAGAAGTAGATCTCAGATGGGGTGTTACTACTGAGCAAGCTCAAAAGGGTCTAACACTTGATATCTGTTTATCTGAAGTAGACAACTGTATGATCTTTGCTGGTCTTCTTGGTAGCAGATACGGTTGGGTTCCTTCTGTAGAACAAGTAAGAGATGATATTCGCGTTAAATATGGATGGAGAGATGGCCAATCTGTTACGGCAATGGAAATAAGAAGAGGTGCACTAGACAAGGCTCATAATCCCAACTGCTTTGCATCTTTCTATATCAGAAATGACCGCTTTGCTTCGTCCCTTCCTCGAAACGTACGTCCCCTCGCTACCCGCCTTGGTTATTGTTCCTCGTTTGTAGTATATTGTATAATAATTAACATAAACTGTCTTTAGGTAAAGCAGCGCTATGAAGAGGCCAATTCGAAAAACAAACAAAAGCTCTCTGATTTGAAACGTGCCATCAGGAAAACGAAATTCCCGGTTACTGACTACTCTCCTTCTTTTAAGAAGATGAATTCAAATGGTATTCCTGAATGTTCTGGTCTTGAAGCTTTCGGTGAAGCTTTTATCAAAAACGTACGAGAACGAAGAACCAAAAAGAAAGAAAAAAAAGAGAAATAGAAGCTTTGTTTTTGCATCTTTGCGCATGCTTTACAGTCATTTCTTTTCTTGGGTTGTTATAATATTAACTGTCCTTTTTAGGTTTGGTCTGTTATTGATAAAAAGTATCCACTTAATGGTAATGAAGAAGACCCAGTTGTTGTTGAAAAGGCTTATCACCAAGAGTTTATTGAACATCGTACACGCAACTTTGTTGGTCGCAATGATAAGCTTGATGCTTTGAAGAAATATGTGAGTGGATCTTCAACTAGCCCACTGGTATTGGGCGGCCAAGCAGGTAAGACCTTATATGACCATCAAGAGTGAAAATAACATAACCTTTTAGGAAGTGGTAAATCAGCATTAATGGGTTTCTTCTCGAAAAAAATAAGTGAAACTTCTGGTGTTACTGCAGTCACTCACTTTGTTGGTGCTTCACCAGATTCCACAAGTATAATGCAAACACTATATCGTCTATGCCGCGAAATTGTAAGGGAATGTCACTTGTGGGAAGTCGTTAAAGGTAAGCACTACCTTGGGTTTATTTATCACGTGATAATTCTTATGTTTGTTCTAGATGGATTGGACTTTGATCAACTGATTTTATTGTTTAATAAGATCATCAATAGCGCTTCAAAAGGTCTTGGATTATCCCGTAAATTGGTCATTGTACTGGATGCTGTAAATCAGTTTCATAATGATAGACATCGACCAGAACAATTACTATGGCTTCCAGAAGTTCTACCATCGTAAGCCAGCAACATTTCTTTTTTTGTTTATTCTTAGCTATGCTAATTACTTTGCTTAAGGAATGTGAAAATAGTAATCTCGTGCTTACCTGGAAGTTGGTTTGATGCACTCAAAGCAAGGAAGTATCCTGTGCTAAATATAGGTACATGTTATTTTACGAAAAAAGTCGGAAATTGTCAAAAAATGATGTGTTACCATCAACCTTTGAGCGTTACAAAGTATTAATGTTTTTATGTAGGCGAGCTATCCCTGAAAGATAGAACTGATATTGTTGTTCAAACACTATCAAAGCACAATAAACAGCTATCAAGAGACCAATTAAAACTACTCATGAACAAATCTGGTATGCCTGGAGTATTTTAGCGTCAACAGCGCTTATAGAATAACTGTAAGTCAATATTATGACTCACACATTGTTCTTAGATGCATATAAGCCACTATACTTGATAGTCGCTTGTGAAGAGCTGAGGATTTTTGGCATTTTCGAAAAACTGAAGCAAAAGATTCAACGGTTAGGTCAGACGTATGTAATCTTTCTTTCATATTTTGGTATGAATCGTACTTATTCGTATTTTTAGTCTACCTGAGCTTCTTGCTCAAGTTCTTGAGAGGTTAGAAAATGACCATGGAAAAGATATTGTTTCATCTGCTTTGAGCTTACTCGAGTGCTCTCGACATGGTCTCTTGGAGCAAGAGATGCTCACAATATTAGGCGTACCTAGAGCAAAGTGGAGTGCTCTTAATCTCAGTACGTCTTTCAAATTAGACGATGACCTCATCGAAGACACTAACATGTTGTTTTTTACAAAGATTTGCACCTTTTCCTTCGGCAAATGGGTAAAGAAGGACAATTTGATTTCTTCCATAGACAAATCGCAAAAGCGGGTAAGCCATACTAAGTCAATTTTGAAACGTGGAATACTCTAAAGAAGAACACGTTTTGGTTGTTTTTGTTTATGTACCTGTACTGATCATTAATGATAGTTCGTGCTCGATACATGCCTAACGTAGATAACACTACACTCTATAATGTCAAACTAGCCAATTATTTTATGAAACTAGCAGATCCAAAAGGAGATTTCTCTTTTGCATCAGAAGACAGTGATGTAGAAGTTCAACACAGAGGTGACTCAAATTTACAATTTTCTTGTAACACTATTTCTTAGCGATTACTGAACTTCCTTACCATCTAATCCATGCGAAAAAGTTTGATGCTCTCACTAAAACATTAACAAGCCTTAACTATATCCACAGAAAGTGTAAGATCGGACAGGTACGAGTAGCACTAGCCACTTAAAAAAACCTAACATATGAAATCAAAAGACTTTTGGCTTGATTTCGGATTACAATAGAATTCAAGATGTATCTTCTTCTACAAGTGATACAAGACTTAATAAAGTTATTACTGAAGTTATGGAATTCAAAAAATTCTTGCGCTCAAAAGCTTACGAAATCCATGAAGATCCAGAAGGTAATTTAAACAAAAAACTGAATTATTTATTCTGATTTTTTCTTTCAAAAGTGTTGATTCAAATGGCTCTCAATCAGAACGAAATGCCAAAGGTCAGCAACCAAGCAAAGTCTATCATAGCAAAGAAGCCAAAACTACCTTACATGGAATGGCTCAATCGCCCTCAAGCCCCATCAAAGGTAAGCCTGATAAACCGTCCATTTGGTTTTCTAAAAACAACAATCCTTAGGGTGCTTCAATGGTTATCGCAGGAAATTCTGACGTTAATGATTGCGTATACTCTCCTGATGGATCAAAGGTATTGAGTGCGCACAAAGCAGGAACAGTATGCGTGTGGTCATCAAAGACAGGTACAAATCACAATTTCAATAATTTGACTGGTACTAAAAACTAAAAAGGCGAACAAGTTGCTAGCTTTCCAAGCCATAAAGACCGCGTAAATTCAGTTAGATTTACGAGAGATGGGGCTTTCTTTGCTTCAGTAGGAGGAGATGGTTTAGCTGTACTATATGATTCTGTTACGATGCAAACAATAGGAAGCGTAAAAGTTTGCAACGGAGGTGCTTTTGGATGCTGTTTCAGCCCAAAGAATGAACTTCTTGTTGGTTGTGCCGATGGTAGCATCGCAATCATTAATGTTAAGAAACCAAGTGTAATTGAACGACATCTCAGAGGAGGTCATACCTCAGGTTCGTTATAGTTTTTCTTTTCTGGATTTTTTCAGTTTCGCTGATTGTTTGTTTGTAGATGTTCTTGCTATTGATTACTCTAAGGATGGTCAATACTTTGTAACATCATCAAAGGATAAAACTATTGGTATTTGGAGTGCGAAAAAGTTTGTTAAAGCGAAAACACTGAGAGGACACTCTAAACCAGTTCAAGATGTTAAGTTTTTCCCTGATAACATTCATGTAATCTCAGCTTGCCAAGATGCTACGATGAGGTACAATTTATTATGCTCAACTAAGATATTGTTCTAATACAACAACAAAAGGATTTGGAACATAAAATCAACGAAGATTTGTCAAACACTTAAGGTAAGTATCCTAACTTAATTGACTCCAAAAAAACAGTCAACAAAACAAATTGTCACGTGTTTCCTTTGACAATATGTTTCGTTCTCTTTTTAGGAGAGATCAACAAGAATGCAGAGAAAATTTTCCTTAGCTAGTACTAACGTACACTTATTAACTGTTTCTTTTAAGATGCATAAGAACAACATTGAGTCTATTGCTGTTTCACCAGATGGTAAACACGTGATTAGTGCAAGTTGGGATCGTACTGTTAGATTATGGTCTATTAATTCAAAATCTTCTGGATTAACAGCACAACATGTTGGTAGATACCCTGGAACAACTCACTTTGTAAACGCAGCCGCATTTTCACCTGACGGAAAGTTGTAAGTCGCTTTGGTTTTTGATTGCCGGCTATTAACACACCATTGTAGTGTCATTTGTGGGCTTCCTGATTATACAATCCAAGTACATAATATTAACGCTGCGGCTCCTGATGATCAGTTAAATGAAGACAAGAGTCTCAACCCGTACAAGGTTCATGACAAAATGCTTAGAGGTAAACTCCCCTGAGTTTTTTTACTAATTTAAAACTTCATGTAATAACTTAACGTCATGTCAGGTCTTGCTTTCCATCCAAAGATAAACTGTATTGCCACTGTTGCTTGGGATCGTGTAGCAAAGATTCACGAACTATCTCTAGGAAATAAGCAATTCTTAAAGACTTTAAAAACAATCACAGGTAAGCTTTAAACTTATGACATGACTCTTTTATTTATCCATTTTGTCCCTTGTGAAGAAACATAATGCCTTTATTTTCCTTTTTCCTAATCTCTCTTGTAGCACACAGCAAGCGTGTGAACTCTTGTGCGTTCTCAAAAGATGGTAATTACCTCTTTACATCTTCTATGGATCATACTGCTCGTATTTTTGATGTTAAGTCTGGGAAAGAACTTAACTGTCTTCGTGGTCACACACGTAATGTTTTTATACTCTCTGCATCACATGACTCTCGGTTTATTGTTACTGGGAGTGAAGATAAATCTATTAGGTACGAAACCTTAAACATTGATGTAGTGTTGAGGGTTTTTATAGGCTCTGGGATGTTGAGTCTGGCGATGAGTTGGGTGTTCTTTCGGGTCATTCTGATTGGGTTACTGGTATCGCATTTTCTCCATACAGTAGAAGAATTGTTTCAGCATCAAGAGATGCTACAATGAAAATATGGAACAGTGAAACAGGAGCACAATTGGATACAATGAAAGGTCACACAAAAACTATTTTGCAGGTAACCTCTTTTTTTTTTTATTTATAAGTAGACGCCTCTTTATACTCACGTGTTTCTTTTTAGGTTGTTTACTCTCCTAATGGTAAATATATTGCATCAGGTTCAGAGGATGAAACAGTAATTGTTTGGGACGCATTCACGCACAAGCAAAAGATAACAATCAAGTACGAAGCAAAGGAAATCAGCGAATGAAGCTAATCGTTCTTCAAAAGGGGCCATACCAATGAAGTTACTTGCTGTGGCTTCTCTCCAGATTCTAGATATGTAATCAGTGGTTCTTCTGATAAAACTGTACGCGTATGGGATATTGAGACAGGTACATTGATCGGCTTTGTAACAATGGTTTTCTTACTATTTTCTTAGGAAAACAAGTATGGATATTCCACTGCAATGGTGGTGTAGTTTCCTGTATGATGCCTAAAAAAGATATGATACTCGCGGGAGATAGTGCAGGCTGTCTTTACGTACTGAAACTAGTAAACCTATTGGATGTGTAGGCGAAAAACTTGACAACAATATGTATTGAATAAATATTAATATTCTGGTATTGTACTTCCCTCTCCTCCGAACCAAAAAGATTAGTTGTTGAATAGTCCCAATATCACTTAAAGGCGTACTTAAGTGAACTCAAATAGTCAACATTCACAAAAGTGCACAAATTAAATTACACTTTAGAAGACGACTTTTCTACGACTGTTAAAATTCCGTCGACCTTTTTTCATTAAACCTATACGCAATACGACTAACCACGTGATAACTTGAGATGGAAGAAGTAACTGTAATTCGCTTACAAATACGTAAGTGTTTACACCCAACCATCGTTTGATATCTGGTGGGCTTAATATGGGTGTTTTGAGCGTTAAAACGAACAACAGCAGTGTTTTGAACGATCGAATAGTAAAAATTTTTACAAAACTTTAAACAAACTTGCTGACAACCACTAGTACCGGTTTCGAATGGTAGGGATTACAACATACATGCAACGAACGATATCAGAGAGTACAGTGAAGGACTTTTGGCTTATTTAATTGAGAAATACAGTCAATACAGGAAAGTTAAACTGACGTCAAAGTGGATTGATAAAGGACACAAAATGATGCTAAAAGGAGTTAAATTACCTGATACCTTCCTCACCTTACCAATGCTGTTGATAAAATATTTCCATTCCCATGGGTTAAGGCTTGTTTCCAGCTCAAACTTTACAATGACATTTGCTCAACAGTAAACCGACCAAATAAAGGCCACACAGTTCAAATCATCAAGTTCTCTACTTTTTTTCCCACATGTTGAAACCGCTCATTTTAAAAGCGAAATGAGACGTAAGCTCATTATGTGGTTAGGTAAAAAAGTGGATTTGAGTAAGTGCAATATTTGCGTCTATGAACTGCTTTCACTTTTGGTGGAGGTGTACTAAAAGATTTAAGTTCTTTATCTTTTTTTGTGACATCATGGATTTCTCTATGCATTAAAGGATTTAAGAAAATAATGGGATATGAAGATCAAGGAATAACCAGTAGTGTATGGACATATATACTGTCATGTTCCGTTCGTTGCCAATTTACCTTTGTCACTTTACTGAAAGGTATCCTGAATGGGTGTAGCAAATCCTCTAACAGCTCCTGATTGGTCTGTATGCGATTCTGTGCTACCGTCTGCTTCTCAAAAATCTTTATAGAGTATCACAGAATCGTTTCCATCAAACTACTTTGATCTTAAAAATATCTTCAACTGAAGAAACAAAAACCTACATGTAACTGTTGTACCAAGACCCATAGCTATAATCACCTTAATTGGCCATTTTCATACCATTCCTTGCATTCTCCTTCTTCTTTGCCGTTAATACAATTACATTGCTTCTCTATTTGGCCACTTGTATTCTCCATCTGTTCACCGTCACTGTAATTGCTTTGGCCATCATTATGCCACTGCCAGTACAGTCTTTTTTGATTGCCATCAGCATAGTTACCACGTTTAACTTGTTATTGATTCTTTGCCATTTTCTGTGCTTGTTCATGTCACTTTTGGTCATTGCTGCCTGTTTCCAAATAAGCCCAAGTTAAATACACAAATGAGTCCAAATCGATAATACCAAGTTGAATCTCAACTGGAAGTAGTAGACGGCAATTATCTGATTGCGCAGTAAATCTCTAGTAGGTACTCGATCTTGTGATTCATGTATTCTGGTACCTTGTTTACAATAGTATTGGTATTAGTGAGCGTCACTGAATAAATAGCTTCCAGGTGGTTGTACACAACTTCAATTTCCGTCACTTATGCACAAATAAACACAGTTCTACAACACACTCTGTATAAGATACGTTGTAACGCTTGTGTATTAGTTAAATCTGCATATTACATGAACAATTTGCAGAGCCAAAATAAGCTTCCAGCTGGTTATGGTAAAATGAAAGGTTGGTGTAGCATCATTGTAAGCCTCTGGGACGTGTTATTTTCATCCAAACTACTCTTCAAAAAATAACCTTCAATACACTAACAAGTTGAGTGAAAGTGACAAACTTGTTAGTAAAGGATTTTCTTCCAAAAATTTTTTTGGGTTTTTTTTTGTTTTTTTTTTTTTTTTTTTTTTTTTTTTTTTTTCACATTCTTGGGCTTCCGCCTTCGAATGCCATTTTTGCTAGATCTATGTCATAGCTGGATATCATTACGATATTTGATACGCCTGTAGGTGGGTAGTAGAGGTCTTCTACCTGTGGGTCCCAAGTCAGAGCGTAAGTGTAGTTTGGTCTGGTGTGAACCAGGATGCTTTTAGGGACTGTGACCGTGACTTTAATCACTAATGGTCTGCCCAGAAGAGAATTGTATTTTTTACGAGCGTACTTTCGCACTGCTCGGAGTAGTCTTGACATGTCAAGCAGAAGTATAGATATTAGTTGTAGTATTCGTATGCTTCCACTAGATAAAAAATCGAATTTGCTTTTAACCTAGTAATTTCTTGTTGCAAAAAAATTGTGGTTTCCTACAGTTTTTGAGAAAACCGGTCCAGTGTGTTGTACACGTTAATCTAAGCATATAATAGCCAATCGATAGTAGATATACGGATTTTGATGTTGGGTTTTAAGATATGGAGTTATGAAGTAAATCGGGATTGCAATGTTGAGAAACAAATGTGAAAAAAAGTGAAATTCGAAAAAGACTCAAAAGCAACTTACACCGGTTTCTGCGTTCGTATGTGGTATCTTCCACGCGTATTTTGAGACTCATTTATGTTTAAAAGGGATATTAAGTCAACACAAAATAATAAGAATCTGAAGAACCGAGAATATGCGTAATCAACCTTTATTTACTGGTGGTATGTTATTAATGTAAAGAAAGGTGTTTCCGTGTTGTTTTGATCCAAAAAAACGTCGATCTTTCTGTTGTAGCTTCCCTCAAGCTGTTGTCGCTCAAAATATGCCTCGATTTTATAACGTAAGGAATCATAGCGTTGGTGACGGTTTGAACCTCTTACCTGCCTTTTCGGTTTCAAAAAAACGTGATCGTACCGTTACCGAGTTTCAGTTGATTTTTGCTCTCAAACAAGCTTGTATGTAATATGAGAGATAGCCGGAAAAACTGTAACCTTTTTAGCGCTCTTTCAGTTCAAAATAGTATTTTTCTTTCTTTTGTAGACTCTACTACATTAGCAAGAGCCACAACATGTACCTCTTCGATTCACGATACTTCAAAGCTCTTTCGAGCTGGTTCTGCACCAACAACAGCATCACAGCTGAAAACTCGTAAGTACGGCTCATCAGCTTGTTATGACCCATAGAATACAAGCGCTTTCCATGATCTACATACTTACGGTTCACGCCTTTGGCAACCGTTCGCATACTGCATAGGATTATGACTCAATAGACTTTGGTCGCTCACAATAGATACATTGCGAATCTTCAAGGCTTTTGACAAGTGTTGTTGAAAAATGCTGAATTTTTCATTTTTGATATATACTCGCCTCAGACTGAATGCACCATGGGTCGCAGCAACCCGCTGTAGGTTTCGTCATGTAAGCACATAAGAAGATAATACAATTGGAAGATGCAAGGCAAGAAACTAATTTTGTTGGCTACCATGCAGCACAGCGCTCGAGAGCTGTGAAGCTGTTGTTGTCTTTAAAAAACAGTTTTACTGAAGAATCACAAGGTCAACTTCGAAATATTCAAAACCCTCCACAACAAATTTCACGAAGCCATTAGCGCATAACCAACCTACCGTAATTTTAAACTGTAAAATATTGTACAATAGACCGAATACAAAAGTTGTAAACCACCTTTGTTTATTGAGTACTTGGGTGCGTATATGTTATTTGCTTTCAATACTATTTGTCTTCCAAACAAATCCTTCACGTGGGTGACACTACAAAGCGATTACAATAATCCCAAAATTCAACTTTCTCACAAAAACAAAAGAGTATTGAGTGCTTTGCTCTTGGGTATCACTTGTCTTCGTCTTTCGTTTATAAAGCAAGTCTAAAACAAGATCAAGGTTTGTAAACAAGTGTACGGTAGCTGACCAAATCTGACGTTGACTAGAACACAAGGCACCAATATCAGAACAACCTAACGCACAGAAAGTACTTACTATTCTTTGAACAGATAATTCGTCACATTCTGTAAACATAGTATTACACACCACTAATGAACGATAGACTAGAACATGTACAATGGGAATACAAAGGATACATTGTATCAAGCGATATAACAAACATCTCCGTTGACTCCGTACACGACTATCTATGCAACCAATCCTACTGGGCCAGAGGACGCACCAAAGAAGTACGAGAATCTCATACATGCTATCAAACAGCTCTTTTAACAAAATCTGTTAAAGGCTGTAGAAGCGACAATAAAGAACTCGTATTGCTTCGTTGTATATCATAATGATAAAACAGTTGGGTTTGCGAGATACCTAACAGATTTTACAACTGTAGCTATTCTGAGGGATGTATTTATACTACCAGAGCATCAAAACAAGACAATAGGTAATGAAAACACAACACTTGAAGCCCCACGCCACGTGTTTTATTTTTAGTCTTTTTCGTGATTTCTGTGCTAAGAGATGTAAAGGTCGTTTTTTCATACAGTGCATCGTCAATAAACACCCATTATTCTCAACAATAACTGTTGCACTTGAGACTAATGCAGAGACGGAGAGATTCTATATACAACACGCTCAATTCGAAAAATCAAAACGAAAGTAAGCTCGAAAACCATTTTATCTTTTTAATGGTCAAGTTTACCAATATCACGTGATTTTTCGCTTATGTTTGTTTACAATAGTTTTTTCAAACGCCCTGTGAAAGCTCCTGGCGCACACGCTTAAAGACAGATAGAGAGACAATTCACAATACGAACAAAATAAGTAAAAAAATAAAACAACTCGAACCTTGTGCAAACAAATTTGCCAATTATATTGCACATAAAAGTACATTTCTAACCTTGGAAGCCTGGTGGGTAACCGGATGGATAAGCCTATAGGGAAAAAAGCGTCAGAGAAGATAGTCCAACACAACAAAACAATTGTCAAAAAGATTATATATAACATACGCCTTGTCCTTGTCCTTGTTGTTGACCTGGTTGTGCTGGTTGCTGTGGTGGGTATCCAGTTTGTTGCTGTTGTCCTGGTTGTTGAGGCGGATATCCAGTTTGCTGTTGTTGAGGCGGATACTGCCCCTGCTGTTGACCTTGTTGCGGAGGGTATCCAGTTTGTTGTTGTGGAGGATATTGTTGCTGTTGTCCTGGTTGTTGAGGCGGATACCCAGTTTGTTGTTGCTGAGGTGGATACTGTCCTTGTTGTTGTGGAGGGTATTGACCGTTACTACCATATTGTGGTTGTTGAGGCGGGTATCCAGTCTGTTGTTGCTGTGGTGGGTATTGACCTGGGTTGCTACCGTACTGGCCTGGATTGCTTCCATATTGTGGTACAACAGTTTGTTGTGGGCTGTTATACTGAGGTGGTGGCGTATTGTAATTTGCGAAGGGATTTGTGGTTGGGGCTGGATTTGCTTTATAAATAGTTTAATTCAGCGAAAACTGAAAAAAAAAAGCGTAATAAATACGTACGTGCAACACCGTATGGACTTTGGGTTTGTTGAGGAGGTACGTGCATCTGAACAGGAGATCCCAATAAGTTAGGTTGAGGCTGTTGAGGCGGTGTAATCATCTTAAAATGCAATCAATTATTTGCTTGTAAATTTAAAAACATTTAAATTATTTGAAGCGTAAAAGACAACTGGTGTATTTAAATGCGTAAAATACCTGTGGTTGCACTGGTGGATATGCTACAGGTTGTTGAACTAAAGAACATCAGTTAAAAGAAATCCCAGAGGCGTGGGGTAGTGTTTGTTTGTGGGTTTTTTTCGAGTTTTTGAAGCGAAAACAAAAATACTATAAGTATGAGTTTGATTGTTACACGGAAAAAAAGCTGATGAGAAGAAGTGATAATTACCTCTTCGCTGTTGTATTGGGGAACCTACATTCATTCTTTTAGTAAAGAAAAAAAAGAAAGGAAAAAAAAAAAGGAGATTGTGGCTTGCCTGTCATATAGTCAATGAGAGCACCTTGGGCAGGTGCTGGTGGTTGTTGTTGTACTACAGGCTGTTGTATTGTTTGTACAGCAGGTGTTGTGACTGTCTGTTGTGTGACTGTTGTGACTTTCTTTACTTTTTTTGGAGCTTTCTTCAAGTGTTTACCCTCTTTAATATCAACAATAAGATCAACCCATTCCAATGCATCAGCAGGAAGCGCTAAAAAATAAAATTAATTAAGCCCAAATGAAAAGGAAGACAACGAGAAATGTTCTTATATTTATAAGACAAAAAAAAACACGTGTGAAAGTATTGTACCTGCACGGAAACGAAGAGGTTTCTTTACATTAAAAACAGAGAACATGACTTGATTTTGTGTTTGAGAATCCAAAGCAGCAGAAGAAATCTCTGGCATTGATAACCTGCCCTTTTCCTTCTAAAGAAATGCATTAGCCAAAAAAAAAAACAGACGTAAAACACAAGTTAACACTAACACACTTGCGTGTCAAAAAGACCAGGCTCGAGAAAGCTGGTAGTGCGCTGCACAGTAAAAACAAAAGAAAGAAAAAAATCACGTGACGTACCCTGTTTTTATCAAACCACACAAAGAACTGCGTATCACATTTTACCCAGTACAGTTTCCATCTCTTTTGACCCTTCTTTGTTACACTCTTATCCAAATATCCTTCTTTGAATAATACAACTTTGGATTTTGTATTCGATCCAGAAGTATCCAAACCGACAACTATAACCGAAAAAATTCGTGTTGGCTTTCAATCCAATCGGTAGCGCGGAGAGGTTTTTTTTGATATTTTTTCCGTGTAACAAAACAAAAAAATTGTGATTTCTTTCTTTCTTGTCAATTGGTCACAAATGTCCAGTTGACAAGCTTGCTATATATCTATACAATAAACGTACGTGGTCCACCAACAGGTGCTGTGGTTGTTTGTTGAATAATTACTGGAGCAGGACTTAAAAAAAGCGTCAACGAAATAATAAGTCAAAACAAGAAACAAAAAAAAACAAATGTCGGGTATGGATTTTCGGGTTAAGCGTACGCCATTGTTGTTTGCTGAACAATAGTTGGGCCTCTCTCTATCATAATACCATTGAAACCACGACGAATAGGACGTCCTCCTGGTTTACCACCTGAATTTCTTAAAATAAAGTAAGCACGCGCAAAAACACTTCGGAGACGCTCCAAACGGCGTAGAAAAATTAATTGGAGTGTTTTGAACAGCAAAAACAAAAACAGTTGACGTGCAGCTCACGAAAACCGAAAAAAAACGCCTGAATACCTGTGTTGTCTTCCAGTACCATCAGGGTTTATTATAGAGTAGCGTGTGCCGTCTCCGTGAGGTACTCTTGAGCCATACTGTCCAGCTAAAAAGGCTCTACAGGCAAATTAGGAACTGAAACCAAAAACGGGCAACAAGCAAGCTTTGCACAACGTTAAGGATTAAACACGTGCCCTTCTAGACGTGCAGCAATGTCCTCTAAACGCACATTAAGCTATAGATGGTATAAAGAGCAACGTACCGAGAAATGGTTTAAAAGTATGGTCATCTTCCTGCCAAAACCAAGTACCCCTTAAAAATGTAAGAGGACGTATAAAACAAGTAGGGAAGGCAAATTTAAAGAAAATTGAGCGTATCCCATGTAGAATTGTGTTGTACCTTAATATTTTGCGCTTGTAGCCCGACCGCTTTTGTATTTGTTGTCTTGAGGCAAGTATTGCTTGGTATCTGCGATAAACGTTATTTTTGCAATTTATAGATTTAAACATGCCTGCCGCCTACTAGATCTACTGCTGATCCTCCAGTAGACAACACAGTTTCAAGGATTTGAGAGTCCGCTTTAGAGTAACTCTTCCAGGTTCTTTTATCATCGTCTTGCCAAAACCACTGCGTTAGAGGTACCGTGTTCATTTGCGGTTTTTTTGTTTCTGAACTACTTTTTTTTTTTGGCCGTCGGCTGAACTGTTTTGACTTTGCTCTATTAAGACGGCGTACTTTAAGTTCTTACGCCACTTCTATTTTCATCGTCATTAGTAGGCCTACAACGTACGCGTTATAACTTTTTGGTTTTTTTGCAACCTTGCTTTCTACGCTAGTGCACAGGCAGTGGGAATAATTTGTTTACCGGCAGTTAACGCTTTAATTTAGTATGGCAAAGACATACACCGTTGAGGAAGTTGCTAAACACAACACTGAGGGAGATTGCTGGATAATACTCTCAGGCAAAGTTTACGATGTCACCAAGTAAGTCCTTTGCACGTCGTAATCACGCTAATACTACCAAAGGTTCATTAACGAGCATCCTGGTGGAAAAAAGGTAAAAGGCGTCTAAATCGTCACGGGCATCACTAAAACGATTAGATTGTATTGAAAGAAGGCGGAAAGGACGCGACAAAGAAGTTTGAGATGTTCCACAATGTCAGGTACAGTTTTTGTCAATTTGCGTCCGCTAACCCGCTTTAGCGCTGTTTTACGTAAATACGGCAAACAACTTTACATTGGAGACGTAGGAACAGCTTCCGCCTCTGCGCCAAAAGCGAAATCTAGAGTAGTCGATGTACGCGGTGCTTATGGAGAACTAGTACCTTACGGTGATCCCAACTGGTATGTTAATAATTACCACGCACAAGAGCGCGGTTACCAAAACATAACACAAAGTAAATTTATCAAATGACGCTTATTTTATCGTAGGTATCAAGGTTGGAGCTCTCAGTATTACAATGGTACGTTTTTACGCATCTGTTGTGATTTTTCCGCGTCTATTTCAGACTTTTTTGTTTTTCCGATTTACCTCGCTGACATTTGCTTAGAATCTCACCACAGAGTGCGTGTTGCCATGCGAGCGTTTGTAGAAAAAGAAATTGCTCCTTATTGTACGTGTAGTGGACTCTATAGGTGCGACAGGTGTCTAAATGATCGGTTTAGGCCATGAATGGGACGAAAACTACGCTTTGGCTCCTGATCTCATGGAAAAGTGTGCTAAAGCCGGTTGGCTACCTGCAGTCATTGGACCACCATGGTACACTATTGAACACTCTGTTGAGTATAGTTTCTAACTGTTTTTCTCTTTTAAAGGCCTACAGAGTATGTTGGTACAAATCTCATTGGAGGTTTGAAACCTGAAGAGTATGATGTTTTCCATGAACTCGTTTTGACCGATGAGCTATGTCGTTGTGGTTCTGGAGGTGTTATTTGGGGTGTATGCGGTGGATTGACCATCGGTCTACCACCTGTACATCACTTTGGATCGAAGTATTTGAAGGATAAGGTAAAATAACTTTTAGTTGATCTTTTTTTTGTTTGGGTTTAATTTCTTCTTCAAGGTTGTCGCTGATTGCCTCATGGGAAGAAAAATCATATGTCTCGCTATTACTGAACCATCTGCTGGAAGTGATGTCCAAAATCTTAAGACAGTAGCCAAGAAAACACCAGATGTACGACATCTTAAATTTTTCTGAAATTGAAGTGCTTTTCCATTTTTTTTTACTTATCGTGCTGTGTAGGGCAAGCATTTTATTGTAAATGGTGCTAAGAAATGGATCACTAACGGTGTATTTGCTGATTACTTTACAACGGCTGTACGTACTGGTGGCCCTGGTATGAAGGGTGTATCACTCTTGCTCATTGAAAAAACGATGCCTGGTGTTACAACAAGAAGAATGAAGTGCTCAGGTGTCTGGCCTTCTGGAACAACATACAGTAAGTATCAACTTATAGTCACAGCTATAAATCATACATTTCTTTATGATACAAGAGGTGTCTTACGCATTTTTTTTTTAGTTACTTTCGAAGACGTCAAAGTTCCTGTTGAAAATCTTATCGGTAAAGAAAATGCTGGTTTCAAGTACATTATGTACAAGTACGTTTAACGACCTCCTTCGATTATCTGTTGTTTAACGAAGTTGCTATAGCTTCAACCATGAACGCTGGGGTTCAATTGTTGGTGCTTCTCGTTTCGCACGTGTTTGTACTGAAGAAGCAATGAAGTATGCTCATAAACGTAAGACTTTTGGTAAACGTCTTATCGACCATCCAGTACGTTTATTTTTTCTTCTTTTGTTGTTCCTTTGTTGTATACTTATACTCATGTTTAGGTTATCCGTAACAAGCTCGCTCATATGATTCGTAAATGTGAGGCAACTCATGCTTGGTTAGAACAAGTCACTTACCAAATGAAAGTTCTCCCTAAAAAAGAAGCTGGTATGTCATCTCCGTTTCTTGTTCTTTATTGTTTTTAATTTCATGTAGATGTACTTCTCGGTGGACCTATTGCTTTGCTTAAGGCCCAAGCTTCTCAAACATTTGAGTACTGTGCTCGTGAAGCTGCACAAATCTTTGGCGGTACGACAGCGTCTTTTATAAAGGCTTTTCTTCTTTTTTTTTTTTTTTTTGAAAACTGATTTTCTTTGATAGGTCTTGCGTACACACGTGGTGGTCAAGGTGAGAAAGTTGAGAGATTGTACCGTGAGGTCAGAGCGTATGCTATTCCAGCAGGTTCTGAGGAGATTATGCTTGACCTTGGTGTCCGTCAGGCAATGAAGAAGTATGCTATTAGACCATCTATGTAAAAAAAATCGTCTGAATCGATTAAAAATAATCAAGAGGTATTTGTACTAGTAAATAGCCCATTTTTGCAATAAAAATTATAAACCACTCATAAGATATTGTAAAGTGTCACACTTTTTTTTTGTTTGATAGTTATGTACTTCGGCCTAGTTAAACCAAGTAACTAAACAGTTGTGTAAAATAAGACAAGTAGGTTCCGTGCTATACCAGATTTGAAGTTACAAGTGCATACGCTGTAAGTGAAAACAAGAGTTTTTTTGAGCTCAGTTTGGAGAAAAAGATTTGGTGATAAAGAAATGTAATTGTGTAACATATGTCAAAATTCTATCATTCCCACCACATCGTTCGCAAAAAGATGTACTAAATGATGGTGTAACAAATATAGGTATCTGAATACAGGCAGTATCTTTGAATTCATGAGGTAGTTAAAGCTCACTTTGTACAATAATACCTGAAGTACCTTTATACAAGCCGGAGAAACAGTACTTCAGCCGTTATTTTTCAGATAATGGCTAAAACCGAATGAGTTTGGTCTTATATGTCTATCTATCTACTGTGAAAAAATCTACTAGGGCAACTGTGTTAACTGATTCATGTGAGAATCCTGCTTACTTCACAAAAAAATCCCTCACCAACAAGACAAACAACTACTCTCCACAATGAAGCTAATAGTATTCTTTACTGTTTCTGTTTGCTTACTCTATATTGTTGAGTCTCAATTGTTTTGTAGCCATGTATGTTCCAGACTGTACAGTACGTCCGTAACACAAAATGAAAACATTTGCTTCTAGCACAAAGCTTTTTGCACATGTTTTGTAGGGAGACAAGGTGATGGCAACTTACTTTGTAAACAACTTCAGGGTTTTAGATGCCCACATTCTAACTATCCGGGTGTAAACAAAATCTCTAGAACAAGGAGGTGCCGTTCTTGTGTTGAACGCGGATGTATTGGTCTTGTAATATCGATTGAAGGCACTTCATTTATAGATTGCGTGTAAACGAAACAACAATCTTTATTTGTTTATTATGTAAATAATAAACCTCCATCTACATTTTTCTAGCGTCTTCAATAAAATTAAGAGTCGTCGGAATTTAGAAACAACAGATTTTTTGCATGAAGCATCAAAAAAAATTACGTAATTTTTTCAGAATTTTTATTGGATTGCTCTGGTTATGGCAAGTGTATACAAGCCGGTCCGGTACCCAGGAAGAAGTCCAGTTCCTGGCTACCAAGGAGCTCATTTGCAACCCCCACCACGTCCAATGCAGCCAAACCCAATGCCAGGTTATCCAATGTATCCTCAAGTAAACTCGATGCGTCTTCCATGTCATGTTCCTAGCGCTGTTGCCTACCCTTCTGAATGTCCAGCCATGGTAAAGGAGGTATGGGCGCTTTTGCTCCATGTGCACGTGATAATATCCACTGCAATAGACCTTGTCTTACTTGTGGTGGAAATGGCACTACAACGCTAACTGAGATCTGTATTAAATGCAACGGTCAGGTACTGTAAAGAGAATTCTTAACACTTTTTCTCCGACTTTGAATGTCGTTCTAATTGCTTTGCAAGCGGTATGGGTACCTTTAGACCTTGTGAAATCAGGATTTTTCACTTTAATCGTATGTGAAAGGAATACAAATATCACGTGTTGATTCTATTTTTATTTAGGTAACTGCGAATTGTCAAGGTAGATGCTACTTTTGCCTGGTACATACCACGGTAAGTACACAATTTGCAATGGTATGGGCGGAAGAGGAACATTTGGACCTTGGTCAGGTAGAGATGTTCATTATAAGGGTAGATGTCAATCGTTAAATACCAAAACGTTTTTTTTAAACGGTTTTTGTTACACTTTTCTTGTTATTTGTCTAAAGTAGTTTTGTTCTCCGTTTAGGTTATCGCAGTTAACGATGCATAGAATTGACGTATATATCTATTGCTTCATATGGCCTTAGTTTAACCATAATATCTTTATAATAAACACACATAGCATTTTTAATACAAGCCTCTAGTTTTTCCTTTTAAAATTAAATAAGCAAAATAGTTATGTTATAGTGTGCACTTACTTGTATACTTTTTTATGCCTTTTTAATATAATATTTAGTACGTACACATGTTGAGTGACGTGGACTTTGTCAAAGTATTGTATGTGGAAACTGTTAATAATAGAAACTTCTACACGGATTGTTGCTGTCATTTAACTCACTATTGTCACGTGATACCTATGAAGGTTCTGTTCTTAGCCTACTTGCGACCGGAGATTTTCCTCAACAAGTTGAGAGTGTAAGGAATGAGACTATGTGTTTGTATAGCCTTATCAAGAGTGTTTCCTAGGAATGGAATTGACAACAAAAAAATCTGCGGAGCTTTTGTTTTATGTAGCTAAGTCTTTTAGTTCGTCTAGACAGTGGCTCTCTTTTAGATGTAGGCTCCGCTCAATACTACTCGGAGATTCCTATTGGACTAAATAAAGTATACTACGGAAAAATTGAGTTGTCCCTATATTCTCCTATGGAGTTTTGGATCTTATTTTACAAATAGTTCGACAAGTTAACAACATGTCTTCAATTGAAGTATACTTCGCAAACGAAAAGACAGACGGTCCTGGATATCGTACTGTTTCTTTGGCTATACCGAGGAAATCAACAGACCCTTTAGAAACAATAATAGACAACTTTGTTTCTTGCGCAAACTCAAACGGTTTTTATTTCCCTCTTCCTAAAAATAGAGTTCTTATCACGTGTAATGGATACCTAAAAGAGAGCACAAGCCCTGCAGACATGCCTAAAATATGCAACTATATCATCATATTCCCTAGAGGTTACGACACTAATTTGGTTACGAGCGCATTTAGTTATTTAACAACAGCAGAGATGAAGAGAAGTAAGGATAAGAAAAGATGGCTAAGGAAAGTACCTTCGACTTTGATTGGTGTCCCAAAAAAGCTTATGAAGGCAAAGAGTGTTTCTAATTTGCCTTGTCGACGATACATAAGACGTAGGAAAATGAAAAGGCTGCAAAGCAGACACACTATTTAAGCACATGTTCCGTTTCAAGGAAGGGAAAAACACTGTAAATTATTTAAAAAGAACACCACTTACTGTACATTTGTATCATAAATGAGAATAAAAACCAAGATCCTACTGTTATACCCGCCTATTTTTTCCTTTTGATTATTTTCTTCACCTTGTTCTGTCCAACACGTCAAATGGGAATAGCTTTACAATCATACAAATTGATGGTGTGTACTCCAGCCAAAGAAGAAACGCGTTTATCTGATATCCGTGTATGAGCTACACTTATGGTGTGTCACCAGCTAAAGCATAAACACCTATGTCTGTGATGGTACTTTCTTATCTGCCTGTTTCAAAGGATGACAAACTAATATATTCAAGATGTGTCGTAAGTGGTACTACACCAGAACATGTGGAGTCCTGGACAGTAGGTTACATATAGGCGACGAACACCACAAACTTCTTGCAATCCTGAATCTGTGATGTGGTTGTTCTTTACTAGTACCTGCTATCATAGCAAGATCCTTCTCCGTTGCTTTGGCAAAATGTGTAAAGCGTATATTGATGTGTTTTGAGAAGAGGACTTTAGAAAGCCGAGAGCAACATGAGCTTGATTTAACTATGATAACGTTGTAACCAACGTGATGAAGAATGATGCTTGGAAAACGTTTACATCAGAGAAATAGCAGATTAGAACGATCAACAAACTTGAATAAATGAGCGGTATCCAATAGAACAGTATTTTCGTTGCTCTCGTGTTATGAGGTAGATCCACGCCTTCTATATCTTATCTTATTGCATTTGCTTGCATTTGAAGGTACTAAGCAAAAGTAAGCCCTGATGGTAGGAACGTAAACATACTATTAAATTGCTTGTTTGAGTGTACTTAATGATATACATAATCAAACGCCAGTACTAAAATTATAAATCTAAACCTTGTATGTTCGTAGCACTTTATAGCGTGTCCAGATTCCAAACAAACTTGCAAACAAACGAAATCTACCAACTTAGCATAGTACTGATATGATTGCTTGAGTTTGGTTGGAGCGCTAGTGAAAAGTTGCATGATTGCTTGAGTTTAGCACTAGTTACATACTGTTGCAGCTCAACTTTGCAGTGTATATTTACAAGGTGGATAGTTTTTAAATCAAAACCGACATCATGAGACACTGAGACTCGTTCTTAGCTCATAACATTAGTACAAACACTATTTCATTGAATCACTAAACATGAACGACGTATTTTATTTAAATGTTCCGAGGGTTTTTATTGTCCGGATGGTTTTAGGTCCAACAATAAACAACTACAGAAAGGTCTCAGCTTAATTACATATTTTGGTATCTGGTAAAACACGCCATCCCGAACTCGGCAAACAAATTAATGTAACAGAGCCCTGCTAGCCATCCACCTATCCAGAGCGGTAAACTGAATACGTTAAAAAAATCAGGAACATTCCAAATAAAAAACGGTTTGTTTTAATAATCACGTGCGTAAAAAAACCGTTTCAAAGCAACAATTTTTTGTGCACACAAATACGGTTAGTTGACAAAAGGTTGTGTACTAATAAACCAATGATAGCCTTCTACCTCCCAATACATTGAAAGGTATGTCACTATTGCCCTAGCGACTAAAAAAGTGGAGTATTGTAGTATGACGCCAACAAAACGAACATGCTCGTTCATAGAGGGTTCTCCCTTCTTATTTGTTGGTACCAACCAAGACAGCCATAAATGTGTATTGTGCTTGCGAAAGCTACCGTTATTTTTCGTAAAAACTGTAAAACCAACAAGAATGAAAGCACAGCTCGCTATATTCGCTCTACTTCTCGCTGTAGTAGTATCAGACAATTGTGGAGGAGGAAATTACTGCGGTAACGATTTCTCTCACATGACATGCAAAGGGCGTTGTTGTCATGATGATTTCAATGCCTGGTGTTGTCCTGGTAGTAATGCTAGTTCTTGGGGCTGTAAAAGTACTTTCCAACACGATTCTAATCACTGTAACGCCCCAAACTCTTGCTATTGTACAGACAGCAAAGCCTTCGTCACAGACATTCAAGCTACTGGATCACCAAAGATGGGAAACGCATTCTCGGCTAGCGCTAAGATTTGTTGTGGTGCTGGAATAAACAAGGGGTGTTCAATCACAGCGGGGGTTTCGTACACGCAAACATCAACTTTTACATGGGACGACAGGTAAAGGAAAAGTTTGATCGAGAAGCAAAACTCTTTTTTTTTTTTTTCGAGTTTGCATGCCAATAGATGTTGACTGACGTTAATGGTAGTGCTACTGAAGAACTGGATATTTCAGAGAGTCTCGTAATAGAAGGTGTATCGGTAAAATTTTCTGCTACATACTCACGAGGAGGGTCACGAAGTAGATCCGTAACTGCTTCAATTTCTGAAACATGTGGTCTTACCCCAAAGCCAAAAGAATCGAGGATGCTTAACTATGATGCAAATGCACACTATTACACAGTACCAATAAAAATAACATATCAGAAATGTGGTGTTACATACACTACAAATGGTTCAGTTAAGGTCAAAGTTGCTCTTTCGGATAATGGCTCTTGTTTCCCTACAACATGCAAAAACGGTTGCAATAAAAATGGTTGTTATTAATAAATAAACTCCAATCTTCCACACCCTTCTTTTTCGTTGTTTTCGTTTCATAAGCAAGTCCAACCCTTTTACGTACAAGCGCAACAGATTTCTACAATTAATAACACTCACTGATATCGAACTGATTGACGTATTGGTCTTTACTGTAGTCCTACAGTTTCGAACTTTTTTTCTTGAAGTTCTTTGACTTTGTTGTAGTTACTTTTGAGTCAGTCTGCTAGAAAACCTTTTATTCTATTATAATTTTTGTTACTATGTTGTTTCACTACTCTTTGAAAGGTATAACATCAGCGTTTGATGCAATTTCCTTGAGGCTAAAGTCCTACAAAACAGCAATTGTTAAAAACAAAAAAAAAACTAAAAAACCATAAAACCGCGAAAACAAATCTAGTTTGCAAGCCCTCATGACGTGAATGTGTTTGTGAAAAGATTTTGAAAGAGAGGTTTAAAGGATCATACTTGTATAAGTGCATGCATATCTTCTTCATCGAGTCTTTTTCCTTGCTTCTCTAAAATAGCATGTTCTTTATCACTGCATAAGAATTTTCTATTTTTAAAACAGAACACCGTTTGTCCTTTCTCTAGCATAACCTATTCGGAAAATTAGTCTAGTCTAAACAACAGCAACAAAATAAATGTATACTTAAAAAATTATCACGTGACCACGTGATATAACAAAGAATTTCTTTCATATCAAACAAAGAAACAAAATTAAACTTTTTTCAATATTGAAAGCTAGAACAGCTTGAAGCTTTGAAATGTTGGTAGGTTATTTGAGGACATCATAGATTGATAAATCTATCTTATAGATACGTACTTGAGGCGGTTTTGCTACTTTACCATCCTTTCCGGCTTTGGCAAGTGCTCGTTCATCCTCAGCTTTTATGACATCTTCAACAATAATAGCTCTTGAGTTTGGATCATATATGGTTCCAGCATAGCACATTGTAGGTAACGAAAATGCTAGCCTTGTATTCTAAATTAGAGTTAGCATAATATTAAACAACATAATGAGTGAGAAGCCATAGAGTGATTGTAAAAAAGAAAGAACTTACGGAAACAATTTTTTTCGCTAGAGTATCTAGGTTCTGTTTAAGGCATTGAGATATCATATCAAGCACATGTGGTAAACAACTTGGTTCCTATTTTAAACGATAAGCTATTAAACTAAAACACATGCGAGCAAGGGAAGTGAGAGAAAAAGAAAACAGAAAAAAACCAGAATAAAAACAGAATAATAAAAAAAAGCATACATTACGCTTTGGATATGGGCGAGGCATATTGAATGGTAACAAATAAGGAGCATCTGTTCCAATGAGCTAAAAAAATTATTAATATTTAACCCTTCAAGTCCATTAAAGGTGCAGAAATACGGCACAAGAAAAATTGGCTACAAAAAAAAGTCCTTATATCACTTACTAGCTTGTCTATTGGGATGACTTCCAATACACTACGGAATTCTTTGCCCCTCTTATCACTACATATAAAACCGGTGATTGTATAGAAAGCATTAAATGCATTATAACCATCAACTTGTTCTTTGGTTCCTGTAAAACAGTTGATAACGATGTTTATGTCTTTCAGTGCTTCCCTGTTAAAATGAGTTAGTCACGTTGGTGAATGGGTATTAGACTGTGTTCTCCACGTACTTGTGCTTTTCTAGGATAGATACGGTTTCCTTAAACGCCTTTCTCTCATGAATGAATAAAGTTTTTTTGTACTTGATAGCAAGCAGTAATTGTGCTTCGAATATTTTTGTTTGTGCTGCCACATTATCTTCACTGACCTTCTCAAAATCAAGTCCACATTCTTAAAAGTATAATCAATACCGCAACACATTAGAGATGTAAGAGTACCTCCTACAGCGACAATACCAGGATTGGACTTAAGCATCTCCTCAATTTTTTCCAACTACCAAAGAAGTTAGCAATTTCTACTTTTGCTAATGTCGTGACGTACATCACCGTCCTTAACATTCTTGACTTCTGTTGGATGTATACCAACTATAGGATGAAGAGAACCTAACACGCGATAATTAGTAAAACACAATAGTACAGTAAATGTCCACCTTTGTATCTTTGTGACCACATTAACGAATGTTGTGATGTTTCCACGTTTGTTGATATTAGAACCATCTGAGATACCTAAAAATATGATAAATATTAAAACAAGGACTATAAAGAGTAGTATGCACATACGCCCGAAGCATATCCACGGACGACAACACGAGGAAGAACATTTTGAAATTCTTTGTTGAAAAGATTTACTCCAGCATCAATAGTCTCAGGAATACCAGCTCTAACCAGTAGGTCAAAATATATTTATGGATGAGATATTGCAATAAGATTAGTACGTACTTAAAGCTCTCAGGAGTGTTAAAATGATAAGGTTTACCAACAACAGTAACGCGAAACTCTAGATTAGGATTTGGCTCTAAAAATCAGAAATACAAAATATTAGACACTAACAACTTCAAAATATCAATAAGATGTCAATCCATACCAAGAATAGGACCAGGAAACTAATAAAAACTTAGGTTCGGAGAAATAAACAACCAACTAAAAGATGTGGTTCGTCGCGAAGACAAAAACTGTAAGTAAACTTCGAGTTTTTTTTTACTCGTTCTTTGATCTTATCACGTGCCTGTAATGGTGCTTTGAATACGTCCTCAGGTTCTACTGCTTTAAATACACTATCTTTATCTCCTGATCTTTCTATACGTTCAATCTTCATAACACCACCATTGAAGCCGTGTTTTTTGAAAGTATTTTTAGTGTATCCCTCAATCAGCTTTAAAATCTCGTCTCCTAAAGCATTTGCGTTAGTATTGGGTCATTACAATTACCAATGCATGTGATATTGTTTTGTCATAAAAGCAGGGCGCTCTATTACCTGTGAATGAAATACCAGTTGCTTTAATTTGGAACCTCTGGGCTTTACCTTGAGGGCTGTTAAGAACGCGCCAGCGTATACGAAACTCTGGCCATCCCTGTTGTTCGTGTTAACGTCGTTTCTGTAACAGTCGTATTTTAGAACGTTTAAATACGTACGTAAGTCTCTACCCATTCTGGTACTCTTTGTTTTAATGCTAGAAGATCCCAAACCTTGTCGGTTATCGTTTTATCATTTACCCTTTTTAGTTTGTCATTTAAACGTTAAAACGAGTTTCATATAGCTCACCAGTTGCCGTTTCCCTTCTTTAGCTCGCTGATTTCTTTACCCAAGCTACTTAGCTTCGTAGCAAGTTCAGCGTCTATTCAATCGTTTTAATGAGTTTAAACGAGCGAAATAAGGCCAGTACGCTACCTTTAATGTCGACATTAAACTTTTTACCGCTTCTGCCATCAAGAGCACCACGAAGTTTCCTTTTACTAACTACTGAGCCTTGCTTTTCCATCTAGACTTGGTTATGGTTTTTTGTGTTGCGTTTCAGCTTCCTACGAAAATTGCGCGAATTTCACAACACATTTATCTGAATCTACGTCTTTCTACACGTCACCACAAATTTAGCTGTTGTCAAATGTTACTACACACTTAACCAATGACAAGGGTTAAATACGTTGCTCCAAACTTTTAAACCAGGTGCTGTGGCTGAGCGCATGTGCGAATAAATGCATCTTCCAACGGAAAAAACTAAGTATGAGGAACTGCAGTTGAAGCCTTAACATCACTGGTCTTGTCGAATTCGTTCTTCCTCAGCTTACAGGGTATCTCTGTGGGACTGATGTTTCATAATCCGGTGAAAGCTCTGCAAATATTTGCTAGGAGCGGAGACTTGTTCTTTTTTAAAAAATAGAACTTGCACAAGTGTTTTAATTCATACTCAGGCAGAACATTATACCTCTGATGATTCTAGCTCCAGACCTTTTTCCGGAGGGAATGAGACATCACCGCAATCAGAATCTGAACGATCCATTTCCAGCTGACATTGATTCTTTGTTTGAAGAAGAAAAACAACGTGGTACTAGTAGTTTAACGTAGTTCCAATAGCGTTCGAAAAGCTCTGTAAAAGTTAACAAGCATGTAAGCTATACCTAAATAAGCGTATTTCACATACCTTCCTGGCATAAAGGCCATAGAAATTACAATGCTAGTACCTAAGAAAATAATAAGAAAAAACAACTGGTACAAAAAATAACAGCAAAGATTCACCAATACAAAAAATAAACAACAATGCTGACACTAGACCAAGAGTATCGCGATCTAAACAATCCAGTATGTTACCACCATTAATAGTACATCCAGTTACTTTGGCCCCTAGTGCAGTCATTAAGTTTTATCGACCCTTGTCTTGATATTATACGTGAGTTTCTTTTGTAGTTTGTTTTACTTATGGCTGTACACGTGTTTTACTCCGTTACAGACGTTTGGGTAAATTTGAGTTGACTTCGTATAAATCAACAACAACAACAACCGACAAAGCTTAAACAACATGGCGAGCAGCAATCACCCACATCCCACCCAAAAATTTCCTTTTCAATTTGTTTTAAAAACTGTAAAACCTTTCGTTTATTTTCCAAGTGTTCTTGTATAATACAACAAATGCTTGGCGCTGCGCTAGAGCCACAAGACATTTTTTCTTCCTCCCAACATCGTCTTGGTTAGTGTTCATTGGTTAGTTGATAGAAGAAAGTCAACTGAGAGTGTTAGAACTCTAACTTGACGTTTTGTTTTTTTTGTTTTCGCTGATTTCCTGGTTTTTTAGTACCTTCAAAATTGCCTTTGCTTGCTACGGTGACCGTTGGCAAAACGATCAAACTGTTATTACTAGTGCCGGCATTGCTGTATACATCTTGCTTATTATCATTTTGCGATAAACAAAGACTCCTTGGTAGTAAAACTAACGTTTTGAAATTAAAAAAATCTGTGATGTTGGGCACAAAGCGTTCTACTCCAATATTTGTTTTTTGTAGAAGCGAATAACCTGGTTTGTTATTTTGAGGTGTTTAGTAGGTAACTGAGCGTACTGCTTGCGTTGTTGAATAAGATGGTCGCGTTCTAGAGTAAATTTTGTTAAAAACTTCAAACGCGAAACCGGTGATAGGCTCATCATGCCGCGAATATTGCTATGAAAAATTATGTATAAAATACTCCACTTTGCGTTCCACATAGTTAATTAGCCAAGTTATAAATAAGCTATTTCAGATAATTTAGACAAATAATGGTAAAAATAAAATAAATTCATTGAAAATATGTAAACCTAGGTTCCGTATTGTCATCATAAAACAAAATAACGCAAAGATAACACATCATGACTGACTACAAAATTGTCGTATTTGGATCTGGCGGTGTAGGCAAATCAGCGCTTACAATACAACTATTGTACAACCACTTCGTATGGAATTACGATCCAACAATTGAAGACGGATACCGAAAAGTCGTAACTATTGATGATAAAATGGCTGTTCTTGATATCCTCGACACAGCAGGCCAAGAAGAATACTCAGCTCTCAGAGACACATACATGCAACGCGCTAACGGCTTCGTTCTTGTATACTCTGTAATTGACAGCAACAGTCTATATGAGCTGGAGACCTACATCAAACAAATTAAAAGATCACGTGAAGAAGATGTTCCTCCTTTTGTCATTGCTGGAAACAAAAGTGACATGGTTGAATATCGACAAGTCTCAACTGATGAAGGACAAGAGTTTGCATCGTCCCATAACGCTCCATTTTTTGAGACATCAGCGAAGACACAAACTAATGTCGAAGAGTCTTTTTATGAAGTAGTTCGCCAGATTAGACGACAAAATGAACAAGAACAAACACAATCTAAAAAAACCAAGAAAAGAAGGAAAAGAAACCTCTCTTCAATCAAAAAATGTAAACTAGTGTAAAGCCAGACAAAAGTGTATAACACAAAACGATTTTATCACGATAATGTACATAAATTGTATAAAACCTGTACAAAGAAAAGAAAAGAAAATCACAAAATAAAAAATTACAGCAAATCCTCGCCTGTTTTTCCGTCATTCTTTTTAAGTCCTATTGACAACGTTCCATGTGGCGCTCCTATCAAGTGGCTCCATAATGCAGTGGCTCACACAAGCAAATAAATGAATGTGATAAAAGTGCATAGCTCCTAATCCATTCGTGCGCTATCATACCTTGTACTTTACTAGCACCAAGGTGATTTTGGGACGTCTACTGCCGACGACTTCCTTAAAAAAACCGAGTTTTCTCCGTTACCTTTCTCTCCGTCTGCCAAAAAACATTTTTTTTTATTTGACTTCTACAGTAACGTACCGCTAAGTGCAATAATAGGTTAACAGAAAAAAGTGATTTAACGTGGGTCTGTATTTACACAAAAAAAGGGATAACCAATCCGAAGTTGGATGAGGTTATTTTATAAAAAAACCTACGAGTTAGGCTATCGTAAGTTATTGCAATAGTACAAGTATTGATGTATACAAACTCTTTACAAGCTATGTGTTTCTGTAATTATTTGTGAAGAGTTTGCATCAAGTGTACTCAATGATATTACACTACTACCAAGATTAGACTGTGTCACATTACATGACTTTTCCGTTTTTTGTGACGAACAACATGCTGAGGGCACCAGTCGTTTACAGTAGCCCCAAACCAATCTTCTAAAGCCACTAGCCAACAAGTCAGATAATTCACTACAGCTATTGCGTTTTGATTTAAACGTACCTTCCAAGCATTAAAGTGACAAATACTATAATACCATTACCTAAGAGAAAGTTGGTCACAAAATGATTCGTTTTCGTTAAAAAGAACTTACCACCAACACAAAAAATAAACAATGCTAATGCTACAATATTTACAGAATCACGGTTTAGGCACGTTTCAACATCTTCTCCACTGAAAATACACTCCATTCTTGACTGTCCCTCCATGTCAATACGAATATCTACATAAATTCGAAACCTTACAAAAAATAGTTACTACAAATGATATGATGACTGTATACTTACGCTACTACATACACCATCATTATAAAGTATCCAAGTATATAGGTTATCATGATATTACGCATCTTCTCCCTATGATTTGATGTGCCTGATATATTTGGTCTCTATAGTATCACATAAGAAAAAAATGAGAATGTGTTGTTGCATTGGTACAATATAACGTACTCTGTACAAGTGAAACATCAAGTAACAAAAACAAACAAACCCTAATACTGATGCTGGTATTATAGGAAAACCAAAGAAGAACACCCATTGCGCCCAGTCGTACTTAGTTGACACTAGACGATAAAGGTAAGAAATTTAATGCGCATTAAACAAATTAGTCCTGCAACTTACCAAAGCAAATTGTAGATCCTGGAAATGCTTCAATCAACCCTAAGCATAATGCCACAAATGTCATTGCAGCAGGCAGTCCCCAAAATGTAGCATAAACGAACTACCATGAGTTAGATTGATATAAAGACAAATGAGTAAATTCAAACTTACAATGCGGTATGGAAGAGGAAACTTCCCGTTTGCTCTCCAGTTCGATCTTGTTAGAATGTATGTAATATTAAATACCAATACAAACCATCCAACAACCATTTGTATTGCAACAAAAACAAGAATAGCTCCTACAATACAACAAATTTGTGTCAGTTAATTGGTCTTGTTAGCTCCGAAAATACCTTGAATAGTACATGGCACGTGCCACGCATGAGCTAGACGCGCTTTATTCTCACACAAAAAAAAATCTTGAGCAACAGATGATATGAAAATGCCAAAGCCTGCTATGGCGCTATCTGCACATATGACACTGAAGAATTGTGTCGCAAACGTTCTGTACCTACAGTATGTCAACAACATCAAAAGAAACTAAGAAACATGAAAGAGGACTTACTGTGAGTTGCCTATAAAAGCGAGAAAACAAACTAGTGCTAATGACATTCCAACGGCGCCAGTGACAGCTGAGAATTGTCGGAGAATGAATGTAGACAAATCTAAACAAGTTAAGTTTTCTTATTATATTCTTAAATGTGTTAATTACCTGAGTTAACTGGAGAAGGACAAGACCAACATGGTGCCTCGTCTTTACCTGATGTTAATACACTGCTATTGTATAGTATGAACTTACTGTATTTTATTTCTGTGCTTTTCACATCTCGGAATAATCGCGGCGATGAACATTCAAATGTATCAACAGCTGTAAAATCTAAGATGAGTGTTACCAGACGACTTTTATTGATCAATACGATTGACTTACTACTTGGAACTGTACCATTACACAAGGATACAACTGCTTGATTGTTACAATCAGGTACCTCCAAGTCTGTAAGAGATAAATATGGAGCACAAAAAATAGCAATATCTTGACATGTGTCTTTGCAAGGTAATTTCTTTCCATCAGGGAATGACGAGTTACATTGTGGAAACCCAATCTGGCAAGCATATGTAACAACTGTGTTCTTGCATTGTAAACCACCAATAATATCTAGAACGTCAATACCAATCAGCGTTTTCTCAATCTGTCTAAAACGGGTTGTAAGTATCTAATAAACTCTTCTTCAGGGTATTGTTCCGAGAAACTCCGATATTACGGTGTTAAAAACAAGTGTCTTACTCTTGAATAGCCTCTTGAGTGTATCCATCGCTAATAAACACTATTGTTTGTTCTTCAAGTACAAAATCACACCTTTATACGTTAGAAGTTAGTTACAGCGTATTTATAGTAATGTAAAGGATTTTGAGCGTAGAAGAAATGAATGCGCTTGAAAAAGAACAATAGTCACTGAAAGAGTTCAAAATATTCGTTTGTTCGCGTAGAGAGGAATATATAAGTACGAGAAGCGTTTTTGAACAATAGATTACCTGTGAGGTGTTCCTGTCGCGTTTTGTTGATATGGAACGCATGCACACAATGCAGTGGCAACAACACAAGCCAATATAAGAAGATTAAAGCTCATAACTTCAATTCGCTTCTGATGAGCTTTCCTGACCAAAATATTAACAGTAACAGGTCAGGTGCGTTTCGTTTCCACTTTCGTAGCAAAAACAAAAGTTGTGCGTAACAATATTTTCCCGCTCTAATAACTCTTGTTTCATTTTATTCTGATAAACTCCATATTTGTGTTAATAATGCCCAAAAGATCAGGGTATACTTTGGTGTGATTATGGTATTTGAAAACAAGCTGGCGAAGTCACTTCATTGATTCAATTTTTGTGATTTTTTTGTAAAAAAGTTGCACGCAATGTTCCATATTTTGTCCAAGCTCCACTATTGAATCAAATGTATACCTGGTCCAGTGGGTTCATGAACCTCTCATGACTTCTTACATAGTTCTCAATTCCATGTATTTGACGTTAATTCATGTACATCAAGTCGTTGATACAATGATGAAAGTAATTTATGTTCACATGGTTACCTCACTGTATACTAGTACCACTACATTATGTATGCTTGTAATTTAACACATTCAGTTTACACGTATTTACAAGCATCTGTAATAGTGCTGGTATTCGTCTGAGTTTTTTGCATGGTAATTATTTAACCATCTTGACACAAACAACTATGTTTTGCAACAAACCGACTTTGGCAAACAAGCGGATATTTATTTATTTAGTGGCTACCACCAACACCTACGCAAAGAGAACCCATACCAGTTATGAGTTGAGATCCAGATAAACTCCATGATTGGTTTTCGCCACCATTACAAGGCCATGTTTCAATATTTTGACATAAAGAATTTGTGGCATCATCTACATCAAGACATTGACCTGATTGTACATAAGTAAGTGGCATATACAATCTTTTAGAGATTCTGAAAATGCACAAAGTAGGTCACAAAAACTGGAAGATCAGCGATTAAAGGATCTCCCGTTTAAGGTAACAATAACAGTGAGCATCAAACGTTACTCTGAGATATTGTTTAAGTGACCGTACCATTAGATTTGTTGATGAGTGTTTTTCCTTTCATTGTCCATTCTTGTGTTTGAGTTTTGGAACATGTTGATACGCCAATATTAGAACCTTCACGAAAAAGAGTTAGCATTAGAATCACCCGCTGTTAAAAAACGAGATCTTTGTAATATTTCACTTACTGCCTGTATGAGGATCCTTGCCTACAATACCAAGGCACAAGGTTTTATTGGAACTTAGTTTAACATTACCATCTTCGAATGACCTTATGTTAAACAACATTAGTTCTTTGAACAGAAAAAACCCCACGTGAGATATGTGAGTACAATTATATTTAAAATCTAACATACCATTCGTTAGCATTTGGTGAGTCTGTAGAACAAGAAACAAGCTCAACATTGTATCTAAACAACACGTCAACAAAAAAACAAGTACAAAAAAAAACACGTGTTTAATTTTTTCCACTATACCCTGCACCACAAGATTCAGCAGCATGAGTCAATACAAAGTTATCGAACTGAGTATAATCAAAACTACTACCAACAGCAGCCCATCCATTCCTATTTTACAGATAAGTCATCAGGGAGCTCAAAGTTGTACAAAAGATGGAAGGTGTTTTACTGTCAGTTTTCTTGATAAGTGCGTACTGGTGTGAGGAGTCAGATACCGTTCCTACTAGATTCTTATCGAAATAAGCAGATATAGTACTAGACGAAACATTTAATCTAATGTTATGCCATTTGTTTGCTCCAAAAGAGAGTGTTCCTGATTTTAGTGTCTTGTTTGAAAAAAAACAAGTTAGATACACGTGTCAAACGTTATACAATTATTTTATACCTTAGTACCAGAAAGAATACTCCAAGCACCATTGACATCAATTTTAAAGTAATACCCTAACAAGTAAATTCGTATGAAAGAAAAAAAAAGCAAAGAATCAACGAACCACTTTCATAACTATTAGAGCATCCTCCCTTAGCAACACGAGCTAGAAGTTCGTTTAGTAACAATCCAATCAATAAACCATTATACATACCTCCTGCAACGACATTTCCAGTTGTTTCAATCAAGGCATCAAACTCAACGGTCATGTCCCTTCGTTTTTGTTAGAGAACAAAGAAAAACATTCTTTTTCATTGTACCTCCATGTATGATCTCCGATAACACTGATTGGTTGAGATGATTCTCCACACCATTTTATTGGTGGTTCTGGTACTACTTGTCTCATAGTGTTACCTTTAGATGACTTGTATATTTCCCAAACGCCTGTTTGATCCATAAAGTATTTTCCTTCTTGGAACTCAGGGTATGATTCAAAGTCATCTGACCACTTCTCTGGGAAACTTTTGGCAGGTGGAGGTGTTGGATAACTTCCTTTAACACCACCGGACATAGTTGTAACAGTTATGAGTTCGTCCAAACCTAAAACAAAGTAAACAAACAAGTCCTAGTTCACAATACTGCCTCAAACAAACTTACCGAGTTGCATTGTGATTTGTCCGTTCTTTGGCGTTATGGTAGAATGTTTGAAGTATACTACTTGGGATTCGTTTGCAGAAAAATGAGAGTACCAAACGTTGAGTGGTTCTACAAATAGATGTTAAATAAAACCACGTGATTGGGTTTTTTTAAGGTCCTATATCACGTGCCGTCCGATTTTAACGCTTCAAGTTGGAATGTAACCGTTTGAGGCTTAACAGTGTATGCTGGTAGGTGCGGTCTGTAATAATTAGTAACGTAGTAGGAAATAAGACACCAAGTACCTGATGCAAACTGAGTTGTCATGTGTCATTGTTTCAATGACCATAGTAAAGTCTCCATTCGCCTCTGGAGGTACTAGTGTTACAACACTTCCACCTTAACAACAATTGTGAGTTTCTAAAGCAAGCTTTCATATGGTTGTACCTTCAGGTAAATGACCAACACCAGAGCCGTGTTGTAGATACTTCCAGCCCGGTTTTGTGAACTAGATATTTAAAAATCTCTCGAGAAAGCAGTCGTACCTGTGTTGTGTGAGCGCTTCCCCAAATAGTGCCAGAAACAACATAAGAGCCACTGATAGAAAGTCAGGAAATATTGATGAGTTAAAATCTCACCTCCAAGGCCACCAGGACCACATTAGTCCATCTCCTTTGTATGGTAGATCTGGATAGTATGCAGCAACTAGATTCCATGATATAGTACTCGTCATGTAACCATTAACACTATTAGAAGTAAGCAAGACCAGTAAATTTCAGAAGGAGGTCCTCACTAGTTTTGATTAAGAATACGAGCCCAACATCCACTTCCAACATTGTTTGAGTATGTAGAATAATCTGATCAAATTTCAGTTAAACAAAACGTGTCACAAAAATCTATACCTTCAGATGCCCACAATTGGTTTCCAAGAGTCTTAGCGTCAGCTGCACTATTTGTACCAGGGTAGTGAACTAAAACAAGTTAATAAACAAATAGAAGTAAAGCTTTGACGAACCTCCAACAACATCAACTGCTGCTTTCAATTCTGGATTATTCTTCATGTCTAGAGAAGTGTTACACTACGATAGTTCGCTCTGTAGGTACAAGGATAAATAAAAACACACCTGTTGCGATTTCCCAACCGCCATCTGCAGCGACAATCTTTGTTTTAAGTCCAGCAGCATCCAAAGCCTTCCTGAAAGTTTTACGTTAAAAATTCGTTGAGTTGGGTACTAATCAGAACGCGCCTTAGGTTGATTATATAGTCTGCTTTGTAAGGTCTCTCGTTCCATATACCAATGTAGTCAATTTCAATGTTGTAGTTAGATTTAACGCCTAAAAAACAAAAGATTATTCCAAAATGACATGGCACGATTTTGCGTCTTTTTGACGCTTGCCTTGAAGCCATTTCACGTGATAGTCAATATTATCTTGTGAGAAAAAGTTTCCACCGCCTATCCATCCAGGTACACCCCAAGACAAACCATACGTTATAATATCAGGGTTTCTCTTCTTGGCCTCTGTTAAAAGCCAAAATTCGTAACCTGTCGTAAAACTTTAACAATCGTGCGAATAACTGTGTGGATGTGCCTCTCTTGAAGTTTAGGTCATCTTTAAAGTGCATGTGGCTAGATTCAGTTCCATCTGTAGTTTGAGTGTCACCACCTATTTCTACCTTCAAAATATGAAGCGAGGCGCCAAAATTAGGTTTAAACAACTACAAGAAAAAGTCACGTGATGAAAAAAAAAACAACAAGACGGAGAAATGTTCTATGTAGATGGCAACGCACGTAGTCAAGAATTTGAGAGCGATAAGGTTCCTCGTAGTCCACAAGAAGGCGAGAAGTGGCACCTAAAAGTATTCATTACTAAGTTCGGTTTAAAGAGAGTATTACCACCGCCACTCAATCCTCCAATACCTAAAATACAATTAGAAACTGAAGTATCCAAAAAAACATTTCGAAAGAAAAGTAGGGTTACTTTGTGTTGTGAAACGGTTTTTTTCGGTTTGCTTATGTCACAATAACTTACCATCGAACGTTCTTTCTGTGTCTTTGCCATTCACAATAATATTGGCCGCGTAAGTGACCTGTAACAGGATTAGACAGTGTGTATTTCGGTAGGGAAAAGAACTAGTACCGCCAACAACAAGAAAACAGCGAGCGCGTGCTTTAGCATCGTTTGGGTTTTAGATTTTATTAAACTTAAGACATCTTTTAAGCCAAATTGAGCAAAACAAGTAGCTTTTTCTTTTTACTAGATTTCTTTCGCTACAAACAAGCCTGACACTTTTCGTTCGAGTGTAATAAGGTTCGCAATATATTACATCCACGTTCGCTGTCTATTGACAAACAACGTATTAACAAGTAATGATGGATTGACCCGATATTAAGCTATTTTGTGCTTGGGATTCTACGGTTAAGTCAACTTATTGTTCGGAGTAACTGTTGTAACGGAGCTATGCGCTTTCATCACATTCATTTATTGCCTTGTGTTGTAGCCACTGTATTATCCGCATGCGTTCCATACCAACAAACCTTGGGAGGAACACCTCACAGGTAATTTCGAAAGTTGTTTTTCGTTTAACGTGTTTCGTTTCTGTGTATTCTTATACGATTTTACGCGTATTCAACGCGTCCAAAGTACCAACGGCTTCTTTTCATTTTTTTACACTACAAATCGCTGTGGTTTTGTTCGTTTTTACTTCTACTACGCGCAATATAGCGTCTAAAGAACAAAAAAGGTTAATTGAAGAACAAACAATAGTTTTTATACATTTGCTTGTCAGATTGGGTTTCCACAATGTAACTCGTCATTCCCTGATGGAAAGAAATTACCTTGCAAAGACACATGTCAAGATATTGCTATTTTTTGTGCTCCATATTTATCTCTTACAGACTTGGAGGTACCTGATTGTAATAATCAAACAGTTATACCTTCGTGCAATAGTAAAGTTCCAAGTGGTAAGTCAACAAGCATTTCTAACGTAAGTCGTCAGTGTTAACACTATGTAAGATTCTACCAATATTGATTCATTTGAGTGTTCGTCACGATTATTCAGAGATGTGAAGAGCACAGAAATAAAATACAGTAAGTTCATTTGTCATAGAACAAGACAACACACTAATTTATGTCATAAGATGAAGGACCATGGTCTTGTCCTGCTCCTGCAAACTCAGGTTAGTTGATAGTTTCACAGATGCTATTTTCACATACTCGTACCCTTAACTGGTATGGGTGATCCTGGATCTTCAGGGCTGATACCAGCTAACTCATGAAAGGTAGCATACCAGTGCACAATGTGTATTGTACCTCAACACTTTTCAAGAAGTTGGTTTATTTACATTACCGTACAAGAGCGTTCTTGCTCATCAGTTTGGTTTTGTTGTTGCGTTGTATTTAGTAAGGATCTAAAGAAACCAACATACTCAGGTTGTGTTTCCTTAGCGGAGGATGTGACAGCTTCTTCTATTCTTTTTTTATCACTTTCTTTAAGTTCTAATTTTCTTGCTTCTGCTATCAGTACACTATTTTTAGCATTTGCTACAATATAATCTATGCAATAAAAATGAAGTCTCCAGCTCCTAATAATCAATGTTAGTTGAAAAAACAAAAAAAAATCTTCCAGTTACGAATAAACCAATCATTATTTTTGGACCCACAAAGGAAAAAAACAAATTGTGTTGATCAAAAGCTCTAACTTTAAGTTCATATAAGCCTATACTCTTGCTTATATATATTATGTAGAACATGTAGAGTTTATGCTTGGAATAAAATATCTGGATCAAAGGTAATTGGGTGGTATGTTGCAGGAAAGAAAAAAATGTTTTGGTTGACTAAAACCTTGTACTACGTACTGTGCCATTACAGAGACATTAACAAGATCAATAACATTTTGATCGTCTATTCCTTTTTTGATGTACAATTCACATAAAACCATAAGCTGAGGCAGTCCGTATTCATTTGATAAGAAAAGCATGTCAATGCAATTATCTGGAGAAAGATCAACGTTTCCAGTATATATAAAAGTCATAACATCACATAACAAGTTGAACGATACTGATAATTGTACAGTAGAATTTTGAGCTTCATGCATACCTATGTTTAGTTGTACCTCATTAGTAGTTGAACAAAGGAACTTGAAGAAAAAGTTATCTTGATGTTGTTTTTTTTTGTTGAGATGAAAGATCTCTCGTATTGTTGTGGAATAACAATGGGATGTACCACTTGTAAACATTGCTTGAAAATATGTTGATCGTGCAGCAAGTATCATTTTGTGTACATGGATAATTTTAGCTTCTGACTGCTTGTAAAAAAAAAGTAAGAAAAGGGTAAAAATAAGAAAAAAATCAGAATAAGAATACACACCTGGTTGTCAGTTTGACTCTGAAAGCAAATATCACTGTACACCTTTTTAATGTTGTCAGTAATACATTTATAAACAAAAATAATCTAGCACATACAGCATTATCACATAATTTTGATAAAGTCTGTTGAAGTTTTGTTGAAGGTATAACATTTGATACAGCATAAGATGGCTCCAAGTGTTCCAAGTATGGCACATCAAGACGTTTACCCAATGCATTAAGATCCATTATCTGCTCAGGAAGAGCTGAAGCAGAATTTGTGTAACAGTATGTTATCAATATCGTAAACAAATCAGGTCTAAAGCAAACATGTTAAAAGGCAGAATAATGCGATTTGTTTGAAAGAAAAACAGATAGTCAAATTTCACAAAAGTAGTGCAACCCGTAGCAAACAAACCCTTTTGAAAAATTAGCACGGTACCTACGCTTGTAATTAACGCGCATAGCCTCAAAAACAACAAAGCCTTACCTGATATCTTCAATTTGAAATACAGTTTTTTCTTTATCTTCCATGAAAAGAGTATCGAAATACAAACACTGTGCTGCAAGTATTGCCTTGTATAATGTAAGTGGTTATTAATACAACAGATAGTTTATATAACGTACTTTATGACCATAAAATGATTGTCCTTGTACAGAAAATTCAACGTCACTAAAATCTTCAGCGTTTATGTATTTTTTCAAATCACTGGCAAGTGTAGACTTGGGCCCTAGTGTAATCGTTAAATAAACACGTGATAATAAAGCACTACTATAATAAATCTTACCTGTAAGAGCGATTGTGTGGTTGCTTCCACAAGCTATTTGGTATACTGTGTTACCATGTAGATTCTCTGCAAGTGAAAGAAGAGGTACAAGTTGTGGAGATGATTGTTGTAAAACTGAAGTGAACTGTGCTGTATCTTTACTAGGAGACGCCCCTAAACCAAGCTAACAATTTATAAATATTGGCATGTTATCTACTATAAATATGATATGTACTTGACCATAGTCAGACCAACCCCTAGAAGTTTGTCAACCTTGAACGAGAAATAAATCCATGTTTTTTTGAGGATAGAATAAACTCTTACCAGCAATACACTTCACCAATTTCTGTAATGGCTGTTGTGTGACCATATCCGAGAGATACTTGGCTTACTGTCTTTCCATTAAGCTCTTTTACTATTGTGGGTACCATAAGGGACTTTACATCTTCACCAAAACCTAATTGTCCGAATTGACCTTTTATAACTTTAGTGAAACGAGAAAGTACACTTAAGTTCTCATTGTTACCTGTTCCCCACATGTATAACTCTCCGTCATCTAGCGATTAATATTAGTTGGTATCTTCAATTGTTAATATTCTTAGAATACGTACGAGTAATACCACTACAATGTTGATATCCCATGGCTATGTGTTTGAATGGTTTCGGTAATTTTATTTCTCGAACAATTCCATCTTTTTTTTTTTTTAGTTACTAATATAATAACAAAGGTCCTACCTTTCAAAGTTTTGTGGAATTCTGAATTTGTGGGCTGATGTTCCTGGAGTAAAAGAATTAAAATTATCATTGTAGCTCTAAGGCTTACTTGAGGGTCTGGGTATTCTTCTTGTAGTACAGCTCGGAAGTTAAACGAGTGCTCTTCAACAGCCCAACCCCACATAAATAAAGCGCCTTTGCGGTCAAGTGCAGCATACATTCTACGTGCACAAGCAGCTACGTGTGTAATACCCTTTCCTACTAATTGCTTCTCAAGGTGAGGTGTCCGATATTGAAGCTTGTCTATAAAAAAATTAATATTAATGCTTCAATGTAACACTTTAAAAGACACTGACAGCTTTGTACTCACTCAACAAACAAGCCTGTGAAGAGGTTTTATGTAATTTGTATCACGTGGTGAACAATAAAGATATGGAAAGTCAAGCTGCCTTTGCTTTGTTTTTTTTTGGTTTTTTTGAAAAAGCGTACCCAAGTCTCTTGAAACAAATTTGTATCGTCCAGTAAACTATACTACATATAAGCACTTTGTATTATTGGTCTTATTGGATTTGTGTGTATATAATAGAACGAGATATAAACATACCACCATAGTCCATGTGTAAACATTATTTTTCTCATCACGTGCAATACAATTTGTATCATTAACTGAAATCTGCACAATATTTTTATCATTTAATGCTTGGTATAATTCAGCGTGTTTACGAGGCTGCCAACTGTAGTAAACATTTCCGACCTCTAAAAACACGTGGGTTTGTCATAGGAACTAAATACTTCAAAAAAATGTGGCTCATTTAGGTGTCAAAAATCACGTGATTACCTGTCAAAATTACTGTGTAGCATGTACCAGTGCAAACCGAAACAATGGCATCTTGGATGCCCTAAACAAAATATGTCACTAACAATACAAACTGAGAAATTAGTAACAAAAAAAAAACACAAGATAATCGCTATTGATCAGTTTCTTTGATGTTGTTTCCCTTTACAAAATATAGAATGATAACGCACTTCAACAGCCATCTCGATAGGCGTTGATATTTCATCATTACCAATGAGACCCCAGTGATAAACTTTTCCCTTTTCTAGTCATTTAGGGTTAGTTCAGTTGAACAAAGAGTCAAAAACCGGTTTTTGGAAATCACGTTTTTTTTTTGTTGCGTAAAATGTACTCACCTGTAAGAACTGCTGTATGTTTGTGACCACAAGAAACTTGTACAACGCGATGGTTTGAAAAAAAATTAATAGGTGTTGGCTCCCATATATTCTCTTCGCTGCGGTGGCCTAGTCTATAGTATTGACCACTAAAACGTTGTTTTAGGATAAAGGAGAATTAAAACAATTGTAATTTAATCAAAACAGAGCCTATGGCGGTATAAAGCGTATATAACCGCGTTTGCGTACCTTCCCCAACTCCATACGCGATAATCGCCCGAATCATCTGTACAATATTAGGATACGTGCGATAAAGTGGTAAACGCGTTAATACGCTAGTTTATTGAATTGTTGAATGTAATTGTATCTATTAAAGGACGAACCTATCATATTACCCTCATTGTCAACAAAATTGGGTGCAGCCATTTTATTTTATTCTTACACTGTCTTTCAACAGCTAGGAATACCAAAAAGGAATTATAGACTATCCTTGACGCGAATGTAATTTAAGTCAATATGAATACGCTAGTGCGCCATGACTCGTCATAAAATTGCGTAAGCGAGTGTATTGACGTTGGGTATGCTGTGCCTTTCAAAACATGCCAATGCATACACCGTACGCGTAACGCTGTTTTTTACTATGCTTACGCTTGGTTTAGCGGTTTTCCACTTTGTATACACCAAAGAGCCACAAGAGATGGCTTAAAAAAGCTAAAAAGGCCAAAACATACACACCTATCATCGGTATTGATCTGGGTACAACGAATACATGCGTAGCGATAATGCAAGGGAAGAAACCCAAAATAATCAAAAACGATGAAGGAAAAAGGACAACACCGTCATGTGTTAGCATAGATCAGAGCAGTAAAGAGATACTAGTTGGTGGGGCTGCAAAACGTAGGGTACTATGAGTTCACAATATTTCCATAAATAGAAGGAGTTCTGAATTCGAGTGAGCTCATGTTTTCATTGTAGCGTGTTGTTCAACCTCAAGACACTTTTTCAAGTATTAAACGCCTAATGGGTTTGGCTTATAATGATGAGTTTATTACCATACATAAGGCTAATGTACCATACAAGATAAGAAAGCAAGCCATAACTTTTTGTTCAATCTATGTATTAACTTTGAAAACAGAGCAAGAAACTATGATGCATGGGTGCAGGACTCTGCTGGTAATGTTTATTCTCCATCAGAGATTTCTTCAAAGATTTTAACAAAGATGAAAGTAAGTGCAGGTATGATAACAAAACCCCATCCACGTGTACATCAGCTAAAAGCAAATAGAAAAGCATCTCAATTGTCCAATACATAGAGCAATCGTTACTGTGCCAGCATATTTTACAACAAAACAGAGACAAGCCACAATTGATGCTGCTCGTATATCAGGATTGAGGGTGTCACGTACAATAAACGAACCAACAGCAGCAGGTATGTAACTAAGGAACAAATGCTGAAGCTAAATACAGCCTAAGCGTTGGCTTATGGGTTGAATTTAAACAAACCGAAAACGATTGCTGTTTATGATCTTGGTGGTGGAACTTTTGATGTAACTATACTTGATGTTACTGATGGCGTATTTGAAGTTAAAGCAACAAGTGGCGATACAAAACTAGGAGGCGAAGACTTTGATGCAAAAATAGCACAGTTTCTTGTAAATACTTCAAAAAGAGAGGTATTTGGTTGTTATCCAAGACAATACGTTCGAAAGATTAATGAGTTTAGAGTGGCGTAGATGTATCAAAAGAACTTATAGCAATGCAGCGTATACGAGATGCTGCAGAAAAGTTAAAAATAGATCTTTCACGTGCTCGTAAAGTACTTAACAAGACGTGTAAGTTCTACTAACAGGTGTTTAGGCGGAAGTGGATATACCATACCTGTGTACTAAGCGTAAAGGGGAACCATATCATTTACAAGTTATGCTTCAAAGACATGAACTGGAAATGTTTTGCAAGCCATTATTAGATAGGACCATAGCACCAACTGAAATGTGTATACAGAATTCAAGGGTAGGAATTTCGAATATAGATGAAGTACTGCTTGTAGGTGGTATGACAAAAATGCCAGCAGTAAAGCAACTGGTCAAAAAACTGTTTAACAAGGAGCCTCGTTTTGGTGTACACCCAGGTACTATCAGCTAACGTTTTACTCAAAGTGACTTTCTATAGATGAGGCAATAGCTCTTGGTGCTGCAATAGAGGTGCGATGAATGTGGGTAAAATAAAGAATGTTGTTTTACTTGATGTTACTCCACTATCCTTGGGTATAGAGAACAGTCAAGGACACAGTTACTATCATTAAAGCCAATACTCTACTACCTGTTGAAAAAGCTGTGGTTAGTAGGATTTAGCGAAACTCCATTTGCATAACGCTTTGTAGACATGGACAACATCACGTGATAATCAAACGATTGTTGAGTAAACTGTAACTCAAGGAGAAAGATATTATGCAGCAGATAACAATATCCTTGGGTCTATTCAGTTACAAGTACCTCCTTTACCAAAAGGAGTAC
Organism: Trichosphaerium sp. ATCC 40318; assembly: GCA_038496445.1. NCBI lineage: Eukaryota > Discosea > Flabellinia > Trichosidae > Trichosphaerium > Trichosphaerium sp. ATCC 40318. Next base: position 286,065 of record JALMLS010000507.1, read on the forward strand.
CTTATATAAGAGTATTATTCAAAGTTGATGCTAACGGCATTATTCGTTTCACAGCTGAAGACAAAATAACAAGAGAATCTGCATACCGTAAGCAACAATTCTTGGACTTTTCATCTAATTGGTTATAGTTGTGTTAAACGCTAGAGGAGGGTTGTCTGATGAGGAGATAAAACAGCTTAGACACGATGCTAAAGAAGGAAAACAAGTTGACAAACAACAAAAGGTGAATCAACTCAACGAGACTCTTTTTACGTTGAACTAACAAAATGTCACAGAAACTCGACAAGTTTTCAAAGGATGTAGAGACTCTTGTAGCTACATTACCATTGGTGGAGAAAAAATTATGCTCGTATCTCTACAATACAACTATTAAATTCTGCAGAGATGCCAAGTACGTAGCAAGCTATCCACAGAATATCCGGACTTATTTGTATGTTAAGGACTGCAATACAAGCACAAGACTATGAGAAGGCCAAAAGTTATATTCAAGCATTTAAAGAAGTCAAAAAATGGGTTCAAGATGCTTACCGCTAATACTATCGCAGAGCTCAACGATCAATAAAACAATAAATGAAGGTTGTGTTTTACTACAATCTATGGCTATATTTACCTCGTAATGTTCGGTAGCTGTTTAAAGTTTGGAGCGCATCTACCTTGCAGTATTCCAGGGAGTGGCTTTCACCTTTAAACAATAAAAAGTTGAAAGTTAAGTTAGATGATTATGGCGGTTTAAGTCGTTTGAAAATGTCACTGGAAGGTTAATTTTGATTTAACCACAACATGTTCGAATACTCTGTATTCGCTACATTAGCAATAGTTACATGTGCTCTAGCAATATCTGATGGAATAGCGCCAATGCCGCCAGGATGTCCGCAAAAAGTCGGTCCTCCTTGTCCTAGGTTCGTGCAGCAAAATAGGAGGACATTATTGAGTAATATAACTGTAAAAGATACTACCAAAACCCTTACCCAGACTACACGCCTGGAGACTCTACAGTGCTACCACTAGATGTCAAAACAAGTAGGCTTCATTTTTTTTTTAACTCAGCGCTCTTCTCTTCCATAAGTACTTACACTGTTATAAGACATGCAAAACATGCTTAACACATACGTTGATATTGTACTAAATAACGCTCCTCCAACGGTACACAACGAAAGTGAAATTGAAAAAAACTAAAATAATCACGTGATGATGAAGGTTGATGACCAAGGATGGAATGTTTTCACCGGTAGCGCGGGACGAGCAATGGTATTTCTAAGATTGTACAACAACACAAAAAATAGCACATACCTCGGATTGGCAAGGTACAACCGAAAACGATTATCCAAAAAGTATACTTACTTTTTTGTTCTAACTTGAAGGCAATACATTGATTACTCCCTTGAACATATGACTGTTACACCAACAAGTATTATAACTAGTTGTTTCAGTATTATTTAATCTATTTAATAGCGCAGATATCTTTCTTAGAATCTTCTAATGGCGTCAATGCTCTTGCAGCAGTCATTTACAGTATTCAAAACCAAACTGAACAATCAAAAGAATTCATTGCTGCTGTAATCACAGGCACGCCTTTAATGGGTTCATTACTGTAGTAACAAAGCTCTCAGGGTTTGAGAATGCTCATAGATCAAAGGAAGCAACTTACGATACTGGAAAAGCAGGACTACTCATGACAGGTAACCTTCCTTTTTTTTTGCCTATTTGCTAATTCTTCTACAGGAAAGTTCTTGAACAACTACTTTGGCATAGGGACAATTCCATCTTCTTTAATAGTACAAGTTGCTGAGCAAATATTGGCCGCCGCAACGGTTGATCCGACAGACGGTCACTTATCATGGAATAACTATGTGTTCAAACGTACTGTTGTATCCAGTATTCTCTTATTTATTGCTACTGTAGATATTGTATTTTGGGGTCAAGGTCATGGCTCAACTGGTGTTATCACTCAACTACTAGATGTACCTGGTACTCCCTATCTAGAATTTATGCACTCTAATAAACGTTGAAGAAATTACTCAAAACGCAACCTACAGCAAGATGATAGCCGATACGCTGGATTACTATACCACAGTACGATTCCAAAAAAAGTTTGACTTAGTTGCTTAAAGTTTTGTTAGATACAGCTTCCTTCAGGTGAGCCCAAAGAGCCTCATATAGCTTACTTGAATCTAATTTAACCAAAGGAAACTTTCCAACACCTGAAATAGAGCCGTATCCTCTACAACCGGATATTCTCGTTCAGGTTAGCTTTTCTAAAATAATACGTTTTTCAGAAATAATTTGGGTTGTTTAAGTGGTGTCATGGATCTCCTGGATTCATACCTGTACTGACGAAAGGTTGGTCAGTTTATGGTAATACAAAGTGGCTAGATTCTGCTAGAAAAGCAGCTGACAACGTCTGGGAAAAAGGTTCGCCTTGTCAACTATAAAAAGTCTAAAAACATACTGTTTAGGTATTCTCACCAAGGGCCTCATGCTTGGTCACGGTATAAGTGGTAACACATATATGATGCTGTAAGTATTATAAGTCTCGTTTTTGTGTACTATCATTTGGTTTTAAATACAACTAGGTTCCTTCACAAAGCAACAAATGATGTGACGTATCTCTACAGATCAATAAAATTTCAAGAATTCGTATTGGATACTCCACTCATTTCAGATCCGTCACTAATGCGTAAACCAACACCTTCACCTTACATGCCTTATGGCACGTGTATTAGTGAGATTTTTGTGTTTTCACTTACATACTTTAGTTGGAAGCTACTGTGGTGCTATTGTTTTGTGGTCAGATATGCTTACACTAAATAATTACAATATGCCTGGGTTTGCACCTTACATCTAAATAAACAATTCGCTTTACACTTCACCTTACTCAAATTACTTTAAAAATTTTGTTGGAGTACAAACAAAGTGTCCAACACAGCACGTGTTTGCCACAAAATGGCAATACCAAAAATGTCAACTGTATTCTTCTTCATATTCGTTCTTCTGTACAATACTGCACGGATGCGTAGTTTGATAACTGTATGCGTACTGGCTGTAATAGTCACTGCTAGCGCGGCATTACCCAACATTATTTTCATGTTCGTTGCTGTAGCGACACGTGATATGAAGTTTCTAACGCATTAAATAGGTTAACCGACGATTTGGGTTTTAACGCTCCAGGGTACTTTATTAATGCAGAAATCTACCTAAATTACTGTAGATATCGAAATCCGGATTTAATAACACCAACTCTCGACAGCTTGGCAGCAGATGGTACGTTTCACATATGGTTTGGGTCAAATTTTGTTTTTGTGTAAGTCGAAAAGTGGCTGTAAAATTATTGTTCTACAACTTTGGTTAACACGTAATCATGTGGCCTTACATTTGCCCAGGTCTTAAACTAGATTTTCATTATACGTACAAGTACTGTGCACCAACACGTGGATCGTTTTTGACTGGAAGGCTTCCATATCACCTCTCTGCAACGCGAACGAATTTTATTCCTTATGACATACCTGACGGTACAACCACGATAAGACTATTAGTAAGAATACTTTAGGAATCGATTTATCGTATACTATGCTGCCTAAAAAGCTTAAAAAAGCTAATTACACATCTCACCACATAGGCAAATGGCATCAAGTACTGAAATCAATAGCAGCTATTTACGAAATTTTGTTAATATTTTTCTATTCAGGGATTTTACACTGTAGATTATACACCAATGGGAAGAGGATTTGATAGTACTTATGGCTTTTTAGAAGGAGGAGAAGATCACTTTACTCAGGTTTGGCTTTTTGTTGCAGTAATTAGCATTATTACTTAAGTTTCTGTTCTAGAAATCTTTCAGACCAGACGGGATATGCCAAGCGGTTGATCTATGGGAAAATCACGCACCTGCGTATGGGAAAAATGGTACCTACAATGGATACGCATTCACAAAGGTACCCAATATATCATTAACCGCCAACTCACAACCATCTAAGCATGCGGTGGACTTGATAAAAAATCATGATAAAAACTCTGGTCCAATGTTTTTGTACTTTGCGTTGCACAATACACATGGTCCTGTAGAGGTACATTTGACACGTAGCATGATGCACTAACTTGTCAAAGGCCCCAGATCGCTTTACTAATATGTATCACTTTGATCAAAAGCTTCGTAATGTGTTTAATGGTATGATTTCTGTTGTTGATGAATCAGCAAAGAATGTTACTACAGTAAGCCTCTAAGGTTTTTTTTTAAACAAAGAAGGCAGCTGTTAAAGTTTTTTTAGGCTTTAAAGGAGAACGGTATGTGGGAAAATACGTTATTTATCTGGACTACAGATAATGGTACACCTGTTCAAGTTGCTGGATCTAATAAACCGTTGCGTGGTACGACGTCGAACAATATTGTACAACATCCTAATTAGTTTTAAATAGGCTCAAAAGGCACAAACTTTGAAGGTCCGCTGGTTCTTTAGTTATTATCTTCCAATTTTCTTATACATATTTTAGGTGGTACGCGCGTTCCTGGATTTGTTAATGGAGGTATATTACCTTCGAAGATGCGTGGCAAAAGTGTTAACGGTAAACCACCTTCATCAACACATCGAACGCTTAAATGTTAAACTCATTGCATCTAGGTACAATACACATCGTGGATTGGTATGCTACTTTTTGCGAGTTGGCTGGTATCAGCCCTGAAGATCCAGGAACACCTACACCAGTTGAAAGTATGAGTATGTGGAAATACTTAAGCGGGCAAACAGATGAGTCCCCAAGAAAGAAATTTGTATATGATCACCGCATGTTTACCTCACCGTATACTGGTACCACAACATTGTCCATCCTGATAAGTTTAATAATCGAATACCAGGCGCAATTAGAGACGGAGATTACAAGCTCATCGTTGGTTCAAACCACGCTGCTTCCTGGTAAGTGAGAACAACTGTTTTAAGCAACTTTTTTGCATCGTTAAGGACCAATGTAAGTCGTCTCATCGCTCTCTTTTGACATCATTAGGTTTGGCCAATTCTCTCCAAATACTACATACAATAAAAAAATGTATGAAGTTACAGCATGTTCTGATAAACCTTGTTTGTTCAATATCGCAGATGATCCAACTGAACACTTCGATCTTTCAGATAAAATGCCAGAAAAGGTGGCCGAAATGATGACACAATTTAAAGCCCTTGAAAACGAACACCATCCACCAAAATAGTACGAGTATTAGTATAATTTTGTTTGTTAATCTATCTGACATTGATAAATAGCAATCCACCACGTGATACCAAAGGATATTGTGGCGCAGTGTCAGAATATCATGATTTTGTACACCCATGGCAGAAAGGTGTTAACAAATAAACTCAGTTTCTAGTTACGGTTGAAGCGTACATTAACAAACTCAATCAAAGGTCTCGCAGAACGTTTTGGACAACATTGATTTGCAAAGCATAAAAATCAGACAAAGGACGCAGGCAAAGAAGTATTTGCTTTATTATTGTTTGCTGGGAACAGACGGAACAAACACATCCAGATTCAGTCTCTATACATTCTCTAACAGGCAGAGCTATACCAAGACCGGTGAATTGATTTTCACACTGAGTGCTCTTATCACAATCGTTGCACGGAAGGAAGAGATGGCTCTAAAACCTTACAAAAAAAAGTTGTTGGTTGGTAAAACAAACCTTCTGACACCAGGAGCTACTCTGTATTTATTGATATTATAACAGAGCCACTATTTGGTCTTTCACTATGTTTTTCTATAATAGTGGTGGCGAGTAAAACGAAAAAAAAAAACTTTTCTGGCGTACTTTTTTTCTTCTTTTTTTCAAAGAACATGCTACAGGTATGACCCTTTTTAGCACTCCTTCAAAAATCTTTCACAAACACATCACGTCATGAGCCTTGAAAGCTATATTGCTGTTTTATAGGACTTTGGCCTCAAGAAATTGCATCAAACGCTGATGTTATACCTTTCAAAGAGTCTGCAAAAAGTTATAGCTAGTAATAGTAAAAGTAACGACAAAGTCGTAGAAATTCAAGAAAAAATGTTTGAAACTGGTAGGACAAAAGTAAAGACTAATACGTCATTCAGTGTGATAATGATGAGTGCTATTAAAAGTAGAAATCTGTTGCGCTGGTACGTAAAAGGTTGGACTTGCTTATGAAACGAAAACAACGAAAAAGAAGGGTGAGGAAGGTTGGAGTTTATTTATTAATAACAACCAGTTTTATTGCAACCGTTTTTGCATGTTGTAGGGAAACAAGAGCCGCTATCCGAAAGAGCAACTTTGACCGTAACTGAACCATTTGTAGTGTATGTAACACCACATTTCTGATATGTTATTTTTATTGGTACTGTGTAATAGTGTGCATTTGCATCATAGTTAAGCATTCTCGATACACTTGGGTTTGGAGTAAGACCACATGTTTCAGAAATTGAAGCAGTTACGGATTTACTTCGTGACCCTCCTCGTGAGTATGTAGCAGAAAATTTTACCGTTACACCTTCTATTACGAGACTTTCTGTAATATCCAGTTCTTCAGTAGCACTACCATTAACGTCAGTCAAAATCTATTGGCATGCAAACTCAAAAAAAAAAAAAGATGTTTGCTTCTCGATCAAACTTTTCCTTTTACCTGTCGTCCCATGTAAAAGTTGATGTTTGCGTGTACGAAACCCCCGCTGTGATTGAACACCCCTGGTTTATTCCAGCACCACAACAAATCTTAGCGCCAGCCGAGAATGCGCTTCCCATCTTTGGCGATCCAGTAGCTTGAATGTCTGTGACGAAGGCTTTGCTGTCTGTACAATAGCAAGAGTTTGGAGCGTTACAGTGATTAGAATCGTGCTGGAAAGAACTTTTACATCCCCAAGAACTTGCATTACTACCAGGACAACACCAGGCATTGAAACGATCATGACAACAACGCCCTTTGCACGTCATATGAGAGAAATCGCTACCGCAGTAATTTCCTCCTCCACAATTGTCTGATACTACTACAGCGAGAAGTAGAGCGAATATAGCGAGCTGTGCTTTCATTCTTGTTGGTTTTACAGTTTTTACGAAAAATAACGGTAGATTTCACAAGCACAATACACATTTATGGCTGTCTTGTTTGGGGTACTAACAAATAATAAGGGAGAATCCTCTATGAACAAGCATGTTCGCTTTGTTGGCGTCATACTACAATACTCCACTTTTTTAGTCGCTAGGGCAATAGTGACATACCTACCAATGTATTGGGAGGTAGAAGGCTATCATTGGTTTATTAGTACACAACCTTTTGTCAACTAACCGTATTTGTGACTGAAGATGCACACATTTCATGACGTTTGAACGCGACAAAACCAAGACTAACCCACAACCGACAACGACAGTACCAGGATAGCAAGAAGACATCACCCACGCACCCAAATTTACATTTTGTTTTCAAAAAAAAAATTAAAAACATTTTATTTGATTTCGCGATCATGTTGTAAATAAATCCCACACGCTCGCTCTGTGCTCGAGCTATCTGTCAGGTACAGATGTGTTCCTTTACTCCCAAAAGATCGTCTCACTGTCTTATTTTGGTTTATAGAGGAAGTGGTCTTATACGCACAAAAAAAATTGTTGCTTTAAAACAGTTTTTACACACGTGATGATTATTAAAACAAACCGTTTTTATTTGGAATGTTCCTGATTTTTTTAACGTATTCAGTTTAACGTTCTGGATAGATTGATGGCTAGCAGGGCTCTGTTACATTAATTTGTTCGCCGAGTTCGGGATGGCGTGTTTTACCAGATACCAAAATATGTAATGAGCCGAGATTTCTCTCTAGTTCATCGTTATGTTTATTGTTGGACCTATAACCTTCCGGAAAAAAAAACCCCTCGAGACTCTCAGTGTCTCACGAGACATGTCGATTTTGATGCAAAAATTGACACCTTGTAAATGTACACAGCAAAGTTGAGCTGCAACAGTATGTAACTAGTGCCAAAGTTAAAGCAAATCAGGCGACTTTTCACTGGCGCTCCAAACAAACGTAAGTCAATCATATCAGAGTGCTATGCTAAGTAAGGGTAGTAATTTCGTATGTCTATAAGTTGTTGGAATATGCAAACGCTATAAGTGCTGGTTTAGAGACAAATGACGATCCTCCAAGGATCTTAATCATGTATAATGATGAAGAATACATACAAGGACAACCCACACCTGGAGCGAAGATAACAGTTACTAGAGAAGGTAATGGGCGTGTTTTCATTGCACTTGTTTTTGTTAGTGCGTTACAACAAGGTCACTACACTGAGCAATGCTACTAAACATTTGCAATAGATGAGCGTGGTATGAAGATAGATGCTGTGCCAGGCGTTTACCTTATCTTTTGTCCAAAGCTTACAGGTATGTGAACTCCCTGTACAACTAAACAGCCTAAATTTTATACTACAGGTTTTGAGGAATATTGAAGGCTTGATTGGTTTCTGGAACAATGGCTTTATAAGTGAAGTAACTGAACAAGTATTCGATGAACAATTTGATGATGAAAATGAAGAAAATGATAAGTAAAGGAGCTAGGACCTTTGTCCCAAGCTATCTTTGATCCAGTGGTGGGAGTAAAATTCTCAAACTCCGAATACTGTAATTTTAATATTTGAAAAAGAAAGGTTAAATCGAATACGTCCGTTAAAGATTCGAATAAAAATAGAACTGAAACGAAAATATATATCTATGTATGTACCAAACACTAGTTTTTGTTGAAGTACATCTTACCATACTAACTGAAAAGCACAAATTGAAGTATGTCTTGATACAGCACCGTGAAAATACAGTTCGAAATGCCAACATTGTCTCCGCATGTTTCAGAGAACAGTACTCCGTATCTTATTCTCTCAAAAACGAGCTACTATCTATAAGACACATAGATATTTAGGAAATCGGCAGATGACGTACTACGGTCTTCTAAGATTGTGACATGTGGAATGCAACATTGTAATTGCTGAAACCTAAATAAAGCAAGAATCACTTAACTTTCAACTCAATCGCCACAGCTCTTAAACTATCAACAATGGGCAACGAAACATCCAAAATGAAGTCTGAGATGTGGGATAACTACCAAATAAACATTTTGGAAAAGTCTAACGAGTCTTTCAAGCCTGGTTGTATTATGAACGTAGATTGGCATGGTTTGAGCCATTTTAGGTTCAATAGTGTCAAAGGCGACACTGTTGTAATGATAGACTCTGAGTTTGGCGAGGATTGGAACATACAGACTACTTCAGGCACGGTTGTTTCTCCTACGCGCTTTTATACGCGTTAAAGCGAAAAAAACTAACTTTCGGCTTCAGGCAGCGAACGGTTCTCTCAGGTATCTCTAAATATCTCCGTATCATCTCAAAACACTCTAGAAGCCAAAATAGAGGTACAAAAAACAGTCACCAAAAAAAAACGTTTTTGTCAAAAACATGATTGTAGTTTCTCTTCACGCCGTTAGGAGGTGTTTTATACCGTATAAGGCACTATAATTTATTTTTGTCGCTCTGAAACGAAATATGGTTAAAAGCTTACCAAACCGGTTAGGAGCTTTTCCATATAACAAGCAAGGTGGATGTCTCTACAACTAAGAGAGTTAGCATTACTATTGACACTGCTCGATTCTCCAAAATTGAAGACAAGTCTTGGCATGAAATTAAAGAAAAAATATACGCTGCTTCGAAAGCAGATAAGGATTCTGATGAACATCGATTCTGGCATAGAGTAAAAGATAGATGTATCATAACATCAGTATCTTTTGTTAAAAAAGTAACATTCAAGTTCGATTCAGCCGGGTCAGTTGCTCCAAAAGTAGATGTGAAGATTACAGGCACGTTTATCTGAAAAACTATTTTTGAGATTGAGATTTTATTTTTGTTCGTCACCTATCACGTGGATGTGTTCAAATCTAGAAACACCTATCTTTATGCTATCTAGAATTGATCTTACTTTGTAACTACTATTTACACAAATCTTCCTCCACACTCAACATTGCAAAATGACTCAAAGCAATTTTTGCTTACATTTTCTTTTTTCTTATTTTTTTTTGGTTTAGGTAAGGAAGTTGATCTTGAAGATAGTTCTGCCTGGAAAGATGATAATACTTTTGTTGCATCTTACCCTGATACTCACACAGTACCTTTTGCTCTTCAGTGTGTTCGCGTTAAAAATTGTATTTAAGTAAACAAAAATGATTCTCCGTTTTTTAGTGTACTTTGACAGTTAGCTAGCTGTATGGCACAGGACATAGTTACAAGCTGTTTTCTTTTACTAATAAGGTGCTGATATTTTGACAAGTGCGAGCTGGCAGAGTTAGAAAAGTGTGTTGTGCACACCTTCAAAACCTAAACAAGAAGAATAGCAACTAAATCTAGTACTTGTTTTTTCTCAATCCAAAAAGTTTGACGCTTACTTAAGGGCGTCCTTAAGTCAACGGCTGATTTGTGCCTATTCTACAAACGAACAGAATTATTTTACGCGCAGTTCCTTGGCTTTTATACGTATACAAGGTACATAAGGATATTTTGATCTCTTTCGGAAGCTGAGTAAATAAAACTACATCTTTCATGTCCCAAATCGAATGCAAACGCCATGAATACATCCAATAACGACTGTCATTAGTGCCGTTGCGTCTACGAATGGTTGCATCGACAACTATATTCGCTAGTGTTGTACTGGCCATACTATTGGTCGCAGCCATTGCATTCATCGTACTATCGGTTATTTTCAAGAATTGCGTATGTTATGACAGAGTTGAAGAAACAGAAGAAATGTATGTAGATCAACGATCTACGCTATTCGCTACTCTAGGCGACGTTGACGAAGACGATATACAAAAGCGTCATACTTTATTCTCGTCTCTTTTTTTTCAAAGAAATCGATTTTTAAGCGTTGACACTTATACAAACACGAGTGAGCAACCAAAATCACAATACGTGCTTTATTCAGAGTACTCTGAATCAGAGCAAGACGAAAATTATAGGTCTAGAGCGCCCACAACGAAAATACGAGAATCTCAACCTTTCGAAGCTGATGATAAGAAAAGAAGGCCTGTTTCTATTGTGTAGGTCTACTAACAACTTTTAATCATAACCACGTTATGGCAGTGCATGATGTGTACCTGATTTTATGTGATGCATCGTATGGCCATACTGTGAAAAAAAATCTCGGCAAAAAAAATAATGCTTTTTACAAATATGTGTAAACTATTATGTACTACTTGGTATAATAAAACCATGTGTAAAATAGTTGACTTGTCAGTACCTTAAGTAACTGTAATAAAGTGCTTATAATTTGTATTAGCGCTATATACGTACACGTAAAGAGCCTTGATGTGGGATTACTTCGGCTTGTTCTGCTTTTTCAGGCAATGTTGACGCTGTACAGTTTAGTTGGATTTATTTCACAGTATTACTTGATGTTTGTGTTTCTTGTGGTACAGGGTTGAGGAATGGGAATAAAATAACCTCCTAATTAAAAGAATAAGCTCAAGAAAATAATTCACAAAAAAAGCTGTACCCTAATATTTGGCTGATTTGCCAACAACATGATAAGCCCTGAACGGTAATTAGTGTTTCTTAATACAAAAACCCACGCACTGTCTATACCCATGCCCCATCCTGCTGTTGGAGGCATACCATAGCTAAGCGCTGTACAATACTCTTTTGCCCAAGGAGATAATTCGCCCTCAGCTCCCTAAGAATTTTTTAAGAAAATACTCCAGATGACTATTAGTTGAGTACTGAGGCTTCGTGTTGTTGTTTGAATCGTTCCATTTGTTCTATAGGATCATTTAATTCAGTGTATGCATTTATGACTTCCATTTTGCTTATGTACAGTTCAAAACGTTCAGTTAATTGCGGCTTAATCAAAACAATAAGTCGTAAACTGTGGCAACTAAGAGCTTACTTTTGAGCGATGCTTTCTTGCCAGTGGACTCATTACAGTTGGAAAGTCAATCAAGAAAGTAGGTTGCTGGCATTGAGGTTCAACAAAATGTTCCACTAGAGTATCAAATATCCTGATTGTAAAGTTAAAACTTGATAAGGATTTTTTTCTTAAGCTACCTTTCATTTGTAAATGGCGCAGTCACTGGTACTTTTAATTCTTTACAAATATCCACTAGCTCTTCTGCTGATTCTGGGTCTTCCAGGTCAGGTATTTCTCTACCAATAGCTTTCTTGACTTCATCTACAACAGACAATCGAGCGAACGGCTAGACAAGAAATATCATTATGGTATTCTTTGATTTTTACAGCAACGTACCTTTGAGAAGTCTAATGTAAATTCTTCTGTATGTAGAAGTTCTCCTCCATCGGAGTACTCTGGTTTTTGTATATCAATAGACATTTCACCTTTGTTAGTATCTTTTACAATACGTGACATTGAGTTAAAGAATTATACTATTTCTGGCGTTTTTGAAAAATTAAACGTTGTTAAGGATATTGCGTATTAATTCCTCTGTCATTGTCATGAGTCCTTCATACTCCATATACGCAGCATAAAATTCGCAAGCTATGAATTTTATTAACAAGAGACTTGAAAAAGAGGATTTAAGTACGAACTTGTAAACTCTGGATTATGTGTTTTATCTACACCTTCATTTCTGAATTGCTTTCCAATCTCGAACACCCTATCCATACCACCAACAACAAGTTGCTACATATATGGGTAAGATAAACATATCGATATTTAATACATCATTTGATGGCTTTATGTAGAAGTACCTTCAAATACAGCTCAGGAGCAATGCGCATAAAAAGTGGCACGTGAGAAAAATTTCCTTTTGTTTGAAAAGGAGTAGCTGCTGCGCCTTCAGCATGTCCACTTAATACTGGTGTCTCAACTTCAAGAAACTTATGATTCAATAGAAACCGTCTTAATGCATTGATTATTTCAGACCTCTTAACAAAGATATCTTTAATCCCTTTATTTGTTCGTAAATCAACATGTCTGTGTCGGTGTCGTAATTCCTTGAATGAAGTGATTTAAAACAAGCTTATATGAGCTAGAATGAGTAAAATAGAACGCATTGTACCTTGTCTTGTAGTGTATTGAACTCAGGAAGGTCTTGTAGGCAAGGTGAAAGTAACTTGACACCTTTAGCGTAAATACTAAGTTCACCAGGAGGTGTCCTTCCTGGTATACCCTAGAGTGTTTTTTGAGCGTAATGGTAGCATACAGTGTACTCACTTCAATAAATATTACATCTCCTCTCTTTATTGTCTCTCGCGTAACGTCGAAATCCTCCTGACTCTCCCACATCTGTTTGTTGATTACTATTTGAACGTCCCCTCTGTCATTTCTGATTTTAAGGAAATATAACTTTTTTGACATGTCGCGGCGTTGCATAACGTGTCCTACGCGAAATTAAGCGTAAACATTAGTTTCTCTTGACAATTGTGTCAACCGGTGAGTAACGCTACGAATACATACCCTGAAGAGAACAAGACACGCCTACCTCCTTTTTACCTTTTTCGAGACCTTCGTATTGTGAAAGGAATTTATCTACCGTTGTGGTTGTTGTTGACGCAACAGGGTAGCGTTGAAGATGTTTGTGGTGTTTGTAGTAATCATTTACTTGAGAAACTCTCGATTCATACGCATCATGATTTACTAGAGTTTCTCTATCACTATAATAGCGTATAGAGTGACTTATACGTTTTTTAGTGTACTGCCTCGTTCTGAGCGAGCTACGCGCAATACGTAGCATTTTATGCCTAGAGAGCTGAGGGTACCGAAAACTAACAAACAAAGTGATGCTAAATATTGTTTGGTTTATTGACTATGTTTTACTTTGGTAGAGCACGTTTTGAGGTATTTTTATTGTATACCACGCCACCTCTCAGCTTGGTAAACTATCAGATGGTATTTTAAGCCAGCGGTGGCTACAAAGTACTGTTGCCAAAATGTTTGAGTTTTCTGCCAATCATGTGAAAAAATACAAAAAGTACTTGCATAAAAAAGCTCCGTTTATTTACCTTTATTTACCTCATTGAAGCTGCTAAAATCCCAATCGTCTTGGCTGGGTAAATTGTAGAAACCTGAGTCTAGTGCTACTCTGAAGATGATGTAGCTTAAAATTTTAGTTGTGATTGTTTGCTAATTGCCGAAACCCGTCTAATATTATTCATGGGAAGAGTGTTGGCATGTTCTAACATGCGGTGACGAGTTTTCATTAAAATCAGTGTAATGGGAACTGACGCCTCCGCCGTTTCTGTAAACTTTCGGCAGTCATTCAATGAATCCGTACTGAATCTTAGGTAGTTCGTTTAGTTTGGGAACTTCAAATCCGCGCAAGAGTCTCTGAATGTACTCTGTTGCGCTTGACCGGCGCCCCAAACGTTTGAAGTCAAACAAAACAAGAAGCAGAGCAAACAGGGCGGAGTTAGAAGTTTAAAAGGGAACGCAAACAGCCGGGAAATTGACGACCCATAAAGTAATTGCACGGGCTTTCACACGGGAAGACAAAAGCAAACACGTTCAGATCACGGTTGGCCGCTTAGAAGTTCTTAAAAAAAAGGATTCACGTGAAATCAGAGATTCGCCTCCTGCCCCATAAATTCTTTGATTGCAACAATGAAAACACTTCTCTCGTTGATAGTGTTCACTTGCTACTTGTCCGTTGTATACGCCACTGTAAGTTATTTATACACTAACATTTTTATTATTCTAATACTTACAGTGCTCTTGCGATGATGTCTTACAGTTTCAATGCATAGTTATAGGCGAGAGCTGTCCTCCAGGAACTCAACCACAGTGCGGCGGTAATCCAGCTATTGAACAATGCTCGTGTGAGTGTGTAGTGCCTCAACCTACAACAGCTCCGCCAACTGTGGCACCAACCCCGCCTGACGAAGCTTGCACCAAACCAATGGTGTCTGACCCATTTACAGAAGTTGCCTGTTTTCCGCCAGACGCTTCCGCACCAGCACAGACGAAAGCAACACAAAATTGTGAAGCTAAATGCCTCGCTCTTGGATACACAAGCGTCAAGCCTAAACAATGTAAATTCAACTGGGATACATACCAAGCTTGTTGTCCTCACGCTTTTGGTACTGCGTATGAAGTAGTAGCAAAATGCTCGTGCTGTTGTTGTAATGATACTGAACCACCAACTATGGCTCCTACAAGTGTAACGCCACCAACACCAGAACCTGAAGAAGTACGTTCTAATGTGTAAGTAGGTAACAACGTACTTACTTTATTTTTAGGAGTGTTGCAAGTATGACCCTTTCAGTGACTCCTGCAGCGACAATGGATGTCGAGGTCGTAGTCCTAGAAATGTATCAACTGGTTGTGTGAAAGTTCAAGAAATATTACCAACAGGTACGATAGTATATACAAGGTTTCATGTTATTCTAATAAAACTGTAGGTGGGAAAAAAACAAGTTGTCTTTGCAAGGTTTTAGAGCCATCTCTTCCTTCTCCTTGCAACGACTGTGATAAGAGCACTCAGTGTGAAAATCAATTAACCGGTCTTGGGATAGCTCTGCCTGTTAGAGGATGTGTAGAGACTGAATCTGGTTGTGTTTGTTCCGTCTGTTCCAGTAAACAATAAATCAATACTTCTTTAGCTGTCACAAAATCCTTTTTCTAGTACAAATTCTTTTTGTTTTCGTTTTTCTTTCAACAACCTTGCATCACACGAGTGTCTAAATGTAGAATAAAAACGCTTGCGTGGCTACACCATAGCCACCAAAGATTATGACAATGTCAGTCCCAGATGATTGTATGCAATGTCAGGCCAACAAAAACACATGAATAAGGCAATAAACACATTATCAGGCAATTTTCCATTAACTTGAAATTGCCAAGAGGTTGTAGTACATGCGGTTCAAAGTACCAAAGCAAACTTCGATTTTCGATAGTATAATTCAATTTTACTTTATGGTGTTTTCGTATGTTCTGTAAGTGAGGTTAGAACGGCTTTTGAGGAGCCAAATCCTAGTAGTTCACAGTCAAACACGTTTTTTCCATCTTGATTTTACTGTAGTGGAAAAGAGCGCCTTATTATGTCGCCATGCGCATGGTTTCTTCTGTTATCTACTGTTGGATGTATTCAAGCGCAAGGAGAGTTACTGCCAAATTATGTAGAGTTTATGACGAGTTTCATTGGTATGTAAAGAGTCTTACTCCCCACGTGATTAACAAAAAGTGCTTGTTTCCTTTTTCTTGACGTTCAATCTTTTTAACGTTGTTCATACTTTTTAGAAAGTATCTCTGGTTGGCCTGAATACGTCAACACTACCAGTATATCAGATGCGTGTAGTTATAGCTTTATAGATTGTACCACTGATAAAACAGCGATAGCACATTTGTACGATGTAAAATCAGAGCTTTTGCGTTATCGCGATATGCATTTTGGTTTTTTATATTTGTTTATGTCTCTAACGAGAGTTTAGTCGGTACACAGATTCAGATACAAGCAATAAATTACAAGGAACGATACCAGACGTGTTTTCACTGGTCGATGAAAGCTTCACCTCATTGTACGTAGTCCTTACTAACACCTAAACGCACGTGACTAGATTTTTACTTTTGTTATTTCAAAAACCAAACCAGAAAACACATTTTTGACTTCTAGATACTGACGAAATGTACAAAGCGTGATTCACGGGCAAATTAATATTACTGGAACTCTACCTGCTTCTTTATTCAAAACTACTCACCTCGAAGACATACAAATTAGTAGTACCAGTATTTACGGTTCAATACCAAATGACATTGTCTTCGGTGCCTCTATCTTGTATGGCTGTTAATCTTTGCCACGTGTACATATTATTGTTTTAATACACCACTAGAAGGTTAACCGAAAATTACCTGAGCGGGACAGTGCCTGCTGCTCTGCTAACAGCCCCAAGCCTCGGATACCTTGACTTAGAATCTAACAAGTTTGAAGGTTCTTTATCAAACAGCTTAGCACTACGTAGCACACCACTCGGTAACCTGTAAGTAATTTTTCTTCTTTACTTGTAAATAATTAAATCCTAGGAGAATTACAAACAACAAGTTTAATGGTACTGTGACAATTGGCCGAGTGAATCAATTGTATGTTTTTTTTTTATTCCTAGATTGCCTCTAACTGTCTATAAAGTGACGGTAGAAACAATGAATTTAATGCATTAGATCCAACAATAACAACCATCACAAGTGTAATGTACGATCTTACCAAGTATTGGTAAAGCTAAGCACTTTTTTTATAGATTTCTTAGTGACAATAAAATTGAAGGAGAATTGCCTTCGCAGTGGTTGAATACCGTCCGGCTAGACATACTGTACGTGTATTCATTCAGTGTACCATTAATCTTGTCTGTTTAAGGAGCTTGAACAACAACTTATTGAGTGGTACAATTCCTGCCATCACAAATGATAATACCCAACTTGCTAGATTGTTCGTTTTACCAGGCTTTTACAAATGAGACATGTGCTTACCATGTTTAGGTCCCTTTCAAATAATAAACTAACAGGGACAATACCTGCTTCGTTGTTTTCCACAGTAACCTTAGAAACCATGTACGGAACAAAACTAATCTATCAATAACAAGGTGGTAACTGTAATTATAGAATTCTCAACAATAACTTACTTTACGGAAAAATACCACCAGTCCATCCGAGAATGCGCTCACTGTGCGTTTATAGTTTTATTTCTGCTTTTCGAAGAGTCTTACAATGGTCTTGCAAGGTTACTTCACAATAACTTCTTCAGTGTTTGTCCAGAAACTTTATATGCGAATGCAGATTCGCTACTGTGGTATGTTTACATTAAACATTATAAATTTGAGTCTCACCTATTTGCAAAGTTCGCTTGATTGTAACTTTTTCGATTGTGGGAACTGTAATACATCTAGCTTCTCATACTGCTTCATAGATGAGCAGTCCTTGTGTTCTTTTAGCAACAACACGTGCAGTACGATAATATTACGTGAAAAATCAGCAAACTAACATTTTACAATAGGAACCGAAGACACAGAGCTACCACCAGCCTTTCACCCACCAACAATATCACCTACCGTAGCACGTGCGTATTCACACCTTTATTATGTTATTCTCACTTTTTTCTCAAGAGGTTGCTGAGGATGATATCATTCCTATACTTCATTGTGTTCACACACTACCAAGTGATGCTGGATATATTTTATACTATGGATACTGGAATAAAGGCATCACACGAAGTATCCCATTAGGTACTACTTTTGAAGCGAGCACAAAGTGTAGTATGAATTTCTTACATTTATAAGGCATAAACAACAGAGTTTTCCCGCACCCACAAACGATACATAACATCACAGTATTTCAAAGTGGCAGATCGGCAAAATTTCCATCTTCTGAGTTTTCTCTACGAGCCACAGGCGATGAAATATTTATAAGGTGAATTAGTATTCATTTTTGTTTTGCTTACGGTAAAAAACTACAGGTGGGTCATTGGTAATGCAACTTCAAACTTGAGAAAAGATACATTTATAATTGTCACAGATCCTAGATTGATCACGCCTGAGATAGAGTGCCCAAAAGGTCCGTGGTTCAATGAAAAAAAAAAGGATAAAAATTCCACGCTTGGTTTTAATGATGTTTTAGTTATGCCCTTTACATTGCTCATAATGGGCCAACACTTTGAGAACGAAATGGTTCAGTTCCTAAATAACGCGAAAATCGCTTTTAAAGATTTAAGTATTGCCACATTACAACTACAAGGAGAATCAGTGAAAAAGAAAAGAGATGTTATAAAAAATTGGGAAACTCTCACTGGCGTCATAACAGTACGAAAGAGAACTTGAATTATTACTATAAATAGCGAACAGCTGTATTTTTTGCACGTGCTTTCCGATTTATCGCTGTCTCTATCTTTTTTTCTCTAATCAACACTTGCTTAAAAATTGTTTTTTGTTCATCTCACTCTTTCCTCAGCTTGATACACCTGAAGCTATATCAGGAGCCAAATTATTCATACAAAACATACATGATCCATTTCTCGTTCAAGGACTATCGTAATGCTTAGTACAAAATAGCAAGGAAGCTAATATGTTTCCAAACTTAGGTTTGAAGTTGTAACTCTCACTCTCAATGGACCTTTTGCAAATGAAACTCTTGGTGTATCTTCCCTCCAAGGTATACCAAATTATTCTAATGTCTTCTCATTAACTAATCTTTAGTACCTACAACGTCTCCACCTTTTGGCCCTTTTGCACTTTCAACAGAACCACCTTTAAGCGCCGAAGAGGAAGATCGTATGACATGGTTTTTACTCTTTAAAATAACTGACTTACTTGCTCGTTTAGGTCAAATTATAATTGGTGTTTTAGTTGGTACTATCGGTTTATTTATTGTGCTAGTATTAGTTGTTATTATAATACTTATTTACATGAAGTACAAAAAAATAGATGCAGGTAAGTACTCAAAACTTTGCATTTGAACTTTGTATGTCAACAGTCTTATGTTAAGATAGGAGCTACACTAACAGAGGATGGTAGTAAAAAAGAGAAAGATTCTAGTGACATTGTTGAACTTGATTCTGTTAGATCAGTAAATTTAGGGTAGCTGCTTGTAAGAAGGTTTGATTTTACCTACAATTTTTTGTTTTGTTTTTTTCTTACATATTTAGAAGGTAATACCTCTTAAGGCCTGAGTGATTATATTTTAATGAATAAATACAATAACATGTCTGCAATGACAAGAAAGTATAACACGATCACAAAAATTGGCTTGGCAATAATAAACTTAAGATAGAAAAACATTGCGTATTTTGTACTGAAAGAAAAAAAATTTATCACGTAATACAACCAAATTTTATAAAGGCTATATTCACAGCATATACACTTTGGTGGTGACAATGTAGTTACAAAAACCAATCTAAGTGAGAATGCAAAGTTGACAAAAAACAATTGTCAAAAGTTGACATTTTATCTGTCTCCGTCTCAATGGGAATAGTTTTCACATGTCCTGCTAATATGCATATTATGGCAATAGAATATTCATTACCTTCGCCAATAGGAATTGTCGCCTGCTGCCATTTCTGCAAGCTTTCGGCAGTCGTTCAATGAACCCGTACTGAATCTTAGGTACTTCGGTTAGTTTGGGAGGTTCCAATCCGCTCAAGCGTATCCGAACATACTCCAGTGCAGCTTACAGGGCGGAATTCGATGTCAAACAAATTGGTTGGTTTCTAGCAAAGACCTTGTTCTTGAACACTACCGAGTTTTTGTCGTTGTACTGTTTTATACAACTTCCCCTACAAACACCATTAGCATGACATAAATACACTAATTGACCACTATCACACCACTGGTATCAACTTACCATTGACATAAATACAGTATTTACATATCTTTCCATCGTTATACCATTCTTTATATTTCTTATCCCTCACACCGTTTACAAAGAAGCAATGTTTCTTCAATTTTCCATTGACATGCCACTCCTTGTACTCTCCATTAAGTGTTCCTTTAACATAATAGCACTTTTTAACTGATTTCCCACTACTATTCCATTCTTTGTACTCTTTGTTCAACTTGCCATCGACATAAGAACATTGTATCATCGATCTACCATTCTTATGCCACTTATTGTAATCTCCCTGCAAAGTACCTTCAACATAGAAACAATTAACTTTTAATTGCCCATTTGAATGCCACTCTAAGTACTCTCCTTCTATTTCCCCACGAACATAAAAGCAAAGAGTGCTTATAGTGTTATTGGTTGTCCATTCCTTATACTCTCCTTCTCTGAGGCCATTGATGTAAGTACACTGTATCCAACCATGGCCTTTGGCTTTTCCTTTCCTATACTCTCCGTGAAGCTTGTTACCAACATAAAAGCAATGCATGTATAGTTCTCCTTGCCTATTCCATTTCTTACTCTCTCCTTCCAAACGACCTTTGACATAGACACAACGCCATATCAAACCACCATCATTTTCGTACACATTGTATTCTCCATGCAACTTACCATTCACATAGAAACAGCTAACCAGCAATAGTCCATTTGAATAAAACTCTGAGTATGCTCCTTCTCTTTTACCATTCGAATACATACATTGTACAAACAAATGTCCATCTTGCCACTGTTGATATTCATTATTTAACTTACCATTAATGTAAAAGCAACGTTTATACAGCTTTCCATATTTGTCAAACTCCCTGTAATCATGATTCAAGAGTCCTCTATCATAAAAACAATTTATCTTTATACACCCATTTCTATGCAACTCTTGGTGGTCCCCTTGTAACTTACCACCAGCATAAACACTTTGTACTTTGACATTACCATTTCTGTACCACTTTGTGTATTTCCCGTCCAAGGCACCCTTATCTGTATAAAAGCAACGCTTTCGTAGCGTTTTATTAGCATGCCATTTCTTGTACTCACCTCGCAACTTTCCGTTGGCATAAAAACAATGTTCTTCCACGTGACCTTCTTTGAAAAGCTTTTTACGCTCGCCATGACGTCTACCGTGCTTCCAAGAGCAATATTCTACAAGCTTAATGCTTAGTTTATTGTTGTGTACACGTGAATCCATACGTCGTAACTTGATGCTATTCTGTTGTGTCGCAGTGTATTTTTTAAACATTCCATGTTTTCTCAGTTTATAGTCATACCTTGAGCTTGTTGCTGCGTATTTTGACAACATTGGCCATTTACAATACAGTTTCATATCAAAATCTATAATACAAAGATGTATCTCAACTGGTAGGTGCAATAGATGGCAAAAATGCGATTTTGATGCTCTAGGATGCTAACTTCGAAGTAAATACAAGTACTACCGCGTTATTTACTTACCTCCATGGTAGTAATGTGACGTTCTTTAATTTATTGTATTAATAGCTAGTTGTACGGTTAACAGTTAAGTATTCACGGAACAAGTAGTTCAGGTTTTTCTACAAATTCTTTACACCGCACGTGCTTTTTGAGGCCGAAAAATGTACCAGTTTTCTTTTTGTGCGAACTGAATAAGTGAAAAAATATGTGTAACAGTGGGTGTTAACAATGGAAGATATGCTACACGAGAGCGGCAATGCGAATGTTCTGGAACCAAAAGGTTCGTTTTATTGATCACGCTTTGCATTATTTACGCTTATTTACGCTTATTGTAGTTTATATGCATTCCATACCGCCTATAACACCTGTAGCTGCTGGTACAAGTAAAATTACTTTACAACCACGAAAAAACAGGTTTACAGCACTTGGTTCAGCGCCTAAAGCACAAAAGAAAGCAAAACCGGCGCCAAAGCGTAAATGGTCGCCTATTAAACCAAAAAAAGTTGTGGCAGTTGTAAAACGCCAAGCGAAACACAGTAAAATGATAGGAGACTGCCTGGGTACCATTTAATCGTTTACACTTTTTTGTGTGACACGATTTTTTAGAACCGTTTTTTAACGATGAGAGAACATCAGACTACAAGCTGGAAGTATCTGGAAAGACATTTTGGTTACATAAAACATTATTAATGGCCAGGTCACAGTATTTTAAACGTATATTTAAAGGTAACTTTAGAGGTAAGATTAGTCAATGTTGTCATGACACACGTTTTGATTTTTGTGTTTATAGAGTCATCTGCAACATCATTTACTGTTATCTCTGGAAGACCATTAATTTGGGTACGTACAAAAAGAGTTATTGCACTGCGACCGTCAATTGATTTTTTTCTTTTTTTTGATTGCAACAAGCACGTGCTTATTTTTTCACTAGGAGTGTATGCTTCGGTGGTTTTATACTGATAAGATTGAAGTAGAATATAAGAATGTGTTAGAGTTACTATACCTTGCAGATCAGCATGTTGAAGAGAGTTTTATTGAGTTTTTGGAAACAGTTATATTCACAAGTATGAATGAGATTAATGCGACTATGATGTTCAATAAAACAATACCAAAGGAGTGGCTTGAAGGTGAGTACCAAATAAGAGCTTTAAAAACAATTTAATAATGACACGTGTTACTTAGTATGGGAAGGAGTTACAAAGACTTACAAGGAAGCGAAAGCTCTTGGTGAAAAGTTTGATAACAACCCAACACCAACATTATCTAATGATCTCTGTAATTTAATACCTGATGAAGACTCTTATGAAGAAGGAAATTACGTAACCTTCAATGTACACAATATGAGTACTATTTATTTTAGACTTAACTTTTTTTTAGTTGAAAGATGGGCAAGTACGAGTACACAAATTTGTACTATTGACTTTTTCTGGTAAATATCGCACTAAATTAGAATCAAGTGATACAGAGGTACTAGTTTTGTTCAATAGATATGTGAAAAATGCTCACTCTACCAAACTAGTGCACTTTTAGTTATCCGAATGTTAAAAAAACCGACATGGATACTGTTATTTTAACTCTATGTGGAAAGAGTATCATCCATGCATCTCCTGCTGTATTGCACCTTTGTAAAGAATTTGAGATTGTCGGTGGTGTTGCTGTAAGTGAGCATATTGTTTACTCAACGTCAATGTTGCACGTGGCAGATTGGGGTAAAGACACAAAAGTAGAAGTCAGGCCTATTTCTCTTAAAACTCCAATCAAACCAACAAAAATAACTGTAGAACTTTCTGTACAAGACACAAGTATGTATGGAGAAAACCTTTTCCGTGGCTATGATCTATCAATTATGTTTGAAACATCAAAAGTTGCTAGAGAGGTAAGGAGCGAAAGAATTAAGAATAATAAGAGGTTTTGGAATCTCACTTCTTTTTTTAGATACACTTCACGCCGAATCATGATTTTAAGCAGGATTTGGACGTAAGTGATCTCAAACCTTTTATGAACCAATCCGTAAAGTTTATTGGTACACACTCTCGTCATAGATATACAAATACTACTTGTGACTTAAAAATAAGTTTACATGGTACACCTCACTCTGAGCTACCCTGTAAACTTATTGTACAATAAAAAAACTATTCGTTACGAACAAACGCACGCAATGAACTTCAGGCAAAAGAACAGCGTTTGATTGAAGAAATTTATTGAGAAATGCTGCACTACTACAAGATTGGTTTTTTTTCCCAACGTGCATTGTAGAATGTAATTCGGGCGCTGAAACAGTGTTACAGCTACACTTATTTTACTTGGTTTGCATGTGAATTCTATGGGAGTTCTATAGGAACGCATAATTAAAACGAACGTCGAGATTGTACGCAGTTCACATTAGGGTGCATATTTTATGCCCATTGAGCGTATTTGGTGCTTATGAGTTTACTTTGGCGTTGAGGTAATCAAATTCTGTTAAGGACGCTTCACTGACAAAACAATTGACAAAAGACTAAAAAAACCAATTCATACGCTACGAAAAGGAATTCTTTATATTCCTTTCGTTTGTAGAGTAACTTGTAGGCGTAAATCGCGCTACGAATGTTATAGTGGCTGTATTGCCTAATAAGTTCACTGAGATTCTCTTTTATTGACTTGAGAACAATATTGTAAGATGTTAAAGGGCAAGTTACGGTTTTTTTGGTACGATCATCTCATTTTTGCTTAGCGGTCGTATGGCCCGTGCTAATTAGCATCCTGGGCCCTTATGTAAAGGGTATCAGCGCAGATGACTTGAAATTGTCTTGGTATGATGGTACGTGACTATGAAGGCGAACATACGCCTCAAAACTTCGTTCGTAGGGCAAGTACAACTCAGTAACTTGGAAATTAAAACTGATGCTCTAAATCGCTTTGGACTTCCCGTAGTTGTGAAACAAGGTAGGAATAACTGTTTTCCCACCAAAAAAAAAAGGAAATGACACACGAACTCTACTTTAGGTTTCTTGGGTAACGTAACAATGACTGTACCATGGAGTACGCCTCTACAAACAGCTCCGCAGGCGCTTACTTTATTTTCAAGATGATCTTGGCAACAAATCCACAGTTATTCACCTTGAAGACATCTTTGTTTTGGCTGGACCGCGTGAAGCAGGCGGCGTACGGCGTATTTTAGGTTTAAAGGACAAATCGGTTTACTTCTACTTAGTGGGACGAAGAAGCAGCAAGAAAGTCTCTTACTGAATCAAAACCAACTACAGCACAGCCAATAGCGCCCGAAAACGGTACATACAAGCCCCTCTTGTCAAGCTGACACCTGTCAGTTTCAGTAATTCTGTTTTTATTTTCAAGTTTTTTTTAATAGATTTGTCGTTGTGTTAAGATATTGTAGCTGAGGGTTTCTTTACGAAATTATGGGAGACGGTTATAGATAACGTACAAATAACTATTAATAATGTGCATATACGTTACGAGGATAGAATATCAGACCCTGATGTATGTTAATATGAGTTCCCCCAAAGTTTTTTTCATTAATTTATTTGTTTTTGAAAATTACAAACGTTTCTCAACATGCTAACAAACTACTCTAGCATCCTTTTTCGATTGGTTTAACTCTGGAACACTTTTCAGCGCGTTCCACAGATAAAGACTGGTTGGCCAAGTTTATATCAGAACCTCATGCGATAGTACACAAGGTAACAATAGTAGCAGTTTATTTGGGTTTTTTTTTTATAACATTTGTTTTTCTAGCTTTGTCAGCTTAAGAATCTAGCAATCTACTGTAATCCAATAGAAACAGATCCATTTGTATCAATTAAGACTATACAACAACTACAAATTAGCATGGACTCATTGGTACAATTGATTTTACCAATCCTTTTTCAGCAAACTAAAAATAAAACGTAGATACCGAAAGAAGCCAATGGTCTAAAGACACCCGTTGAGCATCACTTTATCCTAAGTCCTGTTGTTGGTAAGCGATTATATAGTTTATAACAACGTATTATTAATATACTTTAACAGCGAGCTTGAAGCTCACAATGAACAAGTCGTTGGAGCCAGATATGAACCAACCTAAATACACTTTTGACTTCCATTTTGACACATTGTCGCTCACCTTTGAGGCCAATCAATACTCTAATATAGACAGGCTTATCACTTTGCTTTCAAAATTAGAGAAAGTTAAAAACGAGGTAACTTGAGTCATGCAAAACAGTGACAAGAAAAGCTTATTTGATTTTTTTCTTTAGCGCATGAAACAATTAAAAAAGACGCTTGAGGAAGAGAAATTAAATGCAGCATTTGCTGAAGATGATGATGAAGACGACGGCACAGGAACTGCTAGCACTAGTACAAACGCTGATTCAACGTACTATGGTTATATGATGAGTTGGGTGTATACTACTGTACGGCATTTTTATTTGTTTTTTTTGGGTTATTTTTGGTTTGAGTGACACTTTGTTAGCCAAACCAAGAGTCTAGTAATAGTAATAAGAATATACAAGATGAATCTGAAAAGGCTCGTAAGGAGTTGTATAAAATTATCAAATATGACGATGATGGAGAACCTGATAAGGTCGACATACCTAAAGATGTATGTTGGTTTTTTTATTTTCTATGAATTTAACAGTGAACTCACGGTTTTTTTGTAGTACGTTGAGAAAAAGTTTGTATTCCGTATGAACGCCGGTTCTATATCTATTGCTGATAGAGGACTTGCTCATCGCGGTAGAGAGATGGCAAAGGCGGTATTTAAAGCTTTTCATGTTAATGTTTCTCAAAGACCAGGATCAGACTCTACACATGTTGTAGCGAACCTCGGTAGTATTGAGATTAAAGATATGTTCACTCCAAACTCGGAGTTTGAAGATCTTATTCGTCCAAGCGTTATAGAGCATTTTATAGATAATCTTGGTAAGAGTAAAACAAAGAACAAAAGAACAAAGCAAAATATCTTATTTTATTTCTAGACACGCAAAATGAGGAACCTCAACCTGTTTTCCATGTGGAGGTAACTACGAATCCAATAGATAATAAAGCGGATTACGTTATCGTTCTACGTACAACACCACTGGATATAACACTAAATCTAGCATGGGTTCAACAAATCAGTACGCTCGTTTCCTTCCCTAAGTTTTAATTTTAAAACTTTTTTGCGTTGAATGTGTTTGATCATCAGTACATTTATATACTTTGCTAGTATCCGTGTTTGGTTCGCATAAATCTCAAAGAGAATCACTTGCTGAGATGGACTTTGTAAAGAATGTTCTTGATGACACAATGGATACATGGCAAAATGTTGATGTGAAGAAAATTCATACATGGGATATTTCCATCGATATCGCCGCACCAAATATATTGATTCCAAGGGATATCACAGATCCACATTCCGTTATTCTTGTTGCCGATTTGGGTAACCTTAAGATAACGAGTGATGCTCATATGGCTGTACTGCCAATCTTGAGTCATCTTAGTCAAGATTCTTTCAGTATTGAATTACAAGACATGCAACTGTTGCTACTAGAAAACAAAGATGAAACACGTGTTATTGTTGATAGTGTAGAGCAACCTTTAAATAGCTCAACAAAGTATCAAAAAGGGCTTGGAGAGGTACGATTCAAAAGAACGATTCGATTCGAACTTTGAACTTAAACCATTTTTTTTTCTTTTAGATTATTCCTCTTGTGGAACCTTTTAATATTAGTGCTGCTATGGAATTATCATCAAAGATCAAGTAAGTTGGGTTTATGTATTGATTAAACTGATTATACTACTTCAGGATTGTTGCTGTGATGCCTAAACTTACAGTGAAAGTTTCAAATGAAAAATGTAGAATTCTGATTGGTATTGTTAATGCACTTGTTGAACAAGTATCACAATTGGTATGGCTTTCTTTATTATAGTAATGTGTAATACTAACATAAGTACGTATAGAAGCAACTAAATGAGGACAAAGACGAACTAGTTCCATTTGAAAAAGAGCTAGCTGGTGCTCCTAACAAACGCCCAAAGCTGAACATTGAGTGCAGTATTTCTGTACCTACTGTTAAGGTTGTTCTACAGGTGCGCTAACTATTGTGTTAATACTGATTTAAACCAACACTTACGCTATATTCAAACATAGGAGTTGCTTAAGTGCCCTGATATCGAGCTTAACATCAAAGGTTTCCGTGGTACATTCCGTGCTCAAAACAAAAACTTTCAAGTCAGTCTTGGCTTAACCAAGCTTCAGTTGTTTGAAGTGTACGTTATACGCCCTATAATCACTGTTGTTAATCTAAACTAACGTTTTGTACAGCCTAGGAACAAGCCGAAAGCCTTTTGTTACGTCTTCTTCATCAACGAAGGATTTGATTCAAGCAGTGTACCTTTATGTTGATAAAGACTCTGAAAAGTACAAGAACTTGGATTCTTCATTTAAAGTTCTTTTCACTGGGTTACAAGCATTGATAAAACGTGAAACTGTTATGGCTTTAATTGATTTTACAAGCTTCTTGAATGACATAAAGTACGCCACCAAGATGAAGACAACACATCTTCTTGCTATTCCTAAATTGACTCGTTGTAGGTTTGGTGAGAAACAGAGTGAACTGCAAACATCCATGGAGCTAAAGGACGCTGGAAGAGCTCAAGAGAGACAGTACTTCAAGGTACGGCGGGTTTTTGTGGTTTTTCGTGTATGTTTTTTGACGTTTTGTTATTAGTTGACATTGAGCTTTCAAGATGTAACTGTTGAACTTCATGATGAAGAAAAACCTTTGACTCAATTTGGTGTTAAAGGAGTTAATATTCAAGTTATCAACTTGCGTAATAAGACGTTGCTTAATGTACACCTTTGCTTTTGAAGAAGAAACTATATTCATATCTTTTTTTAGGGTACGCTGGGAAGCTTTTGGCTCCTTGATCTTCGAGAGGATACCCAATACAGCCGTATAGTTGATATAAAAGGAGACCAAATGATTGATGTTTCTTATGAACATATTTCAAAGAAAGAAACTGTTGGCGTTCATTATGATCACTTATTGAGGATTAATATGAGTTCTGTTATATTTGTATTTGTGTCTGACTTTATCAATGCTGTCACATCTTATTTATCAACGTTCTCTGAGATTTTATCCACAACTGCAGAGAGCATATCTAACAAAGCTGCACAAAGTATTGAAGAGATATCTCAGATTAAGTCATGTACGTTAAAACTTTTTTTTCGACTTGACAATTTCATAAACTAAACTCCTTTGGCTTAGTGTTCAAGTTTGAGATTATGGTTGGAGCACCACAGATTCTATTACCTAGGAACTCTAAATCTAAAGAGATGTTAAGAGCTACCTTGGGTCGTATCGCTATTCTTAATCAGTTCAAGCAGGTACTCTAAGCCTTAGTTTTTGTTGTTTGTTGTAATATTTACTAACAAGTTCATTAGAATCGTGGTCAGTTTAAAGAAGATTTTAGTGTATCTATTTCTTCTATGAACCTACAATCAAGCTCTTTGCTTAACGGTCTTCATCCTGAGCAACCTATAATTAAAAATATTGATATATTCGTTAATATCGAAAAATGGATAAACGATGAAGCACATGAGTATCCTGAGACAAAAGTAAGTCGAGATAAACCTATGATATGAATCAAAATTTAATTTTTTTTTCAAGGTTTCAGGAAATATCTCAGAGATTGCTATTACCCTTACTGAGCTTCAATATAACTTACTCATTGAAATACTCAAAGATATAATATCTTTATCCAAGTCATCAAACAGACGTATGTATATCAGTGAATCTTTTGCGAACTGTTAAAACACGTGTGGATCTAACTCTACTCGTAGAACCTCAAATAATTATTGAGCCACTTCATGATTCTGAAGAGCCTGCTGAACCAGTAGCAGCTGAAGCTCCTTATATCACAACTAAGATGTCATGGCAACTTAATAGTATTTCCCTAACGTTACAGCAATGCACAGAGATTGGCGATAAGCTGTGAGTTATTACCAAAAAATACTTTGTTGCTTACTTTTTTCTTAGAAAAATATCAAGCATGATGTTGTTCAATGTACAAGATCTTAGCCTTATATTTGTTTCGTGCTCTGATAACTCATCGTATCTT
Source organism: Trichosphaerium sp. ATCC 40318 (assembly GCA_038496445.1). Taxonomy (NCBI): domain Eukaryota; phylum Discosea; class Flabellinia; family Trichosidae; genus Trichosphaerium; species Trichosphaerium sp. ATCC 40318. Next base: position 315,891 of record JALMLS010000507.1, read on the forward strand.
GACTTTGATTTGGAATCTATAATCTTAGAGGATAAAAGAAAGGCTGGAAATAAATTCAAGGTAACACTTTCGTCTAAGCTAACAAAGTTCGCTCATAAATAAATTTTTTATAGCAACTTTTCGGTCCCGCAAACGAACCAGAAAAAGGCCAAAAACAGCTTCATCTGCACTACTATGGAGCACCTGAAGGTGATACCACAGTGAGTGTTCAAATTCATAGACCACGAGCCCGTATTATACCTGAAGCTTTGTACACTATCATCGTACGTCCTTTGATTTACATGTTTTACTTTTATTAATGAAGTTGCTTTGTAGCATTTCCTCATGCCTGGTATATCTAAATTATCTGCCTTGTCTTCAAAAGATCAGTCTGTTAAGAGACAAGTTAAGAAGAGTTCAAACAAATTACTTCTTGGATTTGATGTACAAGATCCAGAGATAATTCTGGTTAAAGACAGAAAAAAGAAGGATTCAAAAGCTTTTGTTATTGAAGCACCATTCAAAGTTAAATATGAGTCATCACCAGAGAGTAAACTCAGTTTCTTTGTAAAGAAATTACGGGCATATACTTGCGTTATAAACAACAAGGTAAGTCAGACGAAAGCTTGCTCAGGTTTAATCTAAAACGCAAATATTTACGTTTTTTATAGGATGCTACCGCTGCTCACATTGTTGATCCGTTCGATTTTAATATAAGCTGTAAATTCAGTCCTCAAGTTGAGTGGTTATTTGATCTAAAACCTCTATCACTTAAGCTGTCATATCAAGTACGTTGGAAATACGTGAAAAGAGAAATTTTTATTTATTGCAAAAAAGTGTTAATGATTTGTATTAATTCTACTTCTAGGATTTCTTACTTGCTATGGCTATAATCAATAGTTTTACTGAGAATCCAAACGCAGACAATAAAGTAGTTGAAGAAGATCACAAGCAAGTTCAACGGAAGAAACCAAATTCGATGACTAAAGTACAAAAAAACAAAATCTATTATTACTTCTTTGCTTAACATGACTTTTAGTACGATATTTGTACACATGCTCTAGATGTAGTATTAATAGGTATGTAGTATTAACACTTATACTTGAGCTTCTAATATGTTTTGTAGATGACAGTCAAGGCCAGAACTTTCCTTTATTTGCACTTGGATTAGTAAATCTTGTCGCAAGCGTTTCTTCACTAGAGCAGGTATGTCTTTCTCTTATATTATACGTTAGTAACCTGGAAAATAGGGCACTGCTTGCTCTTTTGATTTCTTGGCTACTATTTCATACAACAACCAAGAACTCGCAAAGTGGGAGCCTTTCATAGAACCATGGGCTTGCAAAGTTGCTGTACTACCTTAACCTTTTTAACTTTCTCGGAACCTTGACTTATTGTTTGAATAGATATCAAAGGCACCTGCATTAAAGCTCGCTGTTAAAGCGAACAAGAAGCTTAATTGTAATATAAGCAGACCTTTATTCGCAACAACAATGCGTGCAGTTGATCTCTGGTATGTTTATTTTTTATTGTACTTACTCGTTTCCTACAATACTGATTGTTTGTCTCAAGGCAAACTTATGCTGCTACAACAATGAGTTCTCCTGCTGTACCAAGACCAGCTTTACATCCATTTTACCTATCTAACAACACTGGTAAAGAGTTCACATATCAAATAGAGAACGAGGTTCGTTGGACATTCTCTTCTTTTGTTTGTTTTAGCACTTACAAGTTTGTGAAAAGCGTCGTGAGCAAAGAGTACCAGACGGAGCTACAGTTCCTCTCCGCATAAGCCTTGGTTCTTCTACACTGACTCCAAACGTTAGAGGAGAGATCACACAATCCAAGGTAAGCGCTTAGTTGTTTATGTTGCCAAAGCTCACTTTTTGGATTTTATCTAGACGCTTGCACTAAAGATTGAGCCGTTTGATGTTCTCAAAGGTTTACCAACTACAAAAGCAGCCGTTTATTCGGTGAGCTTGAACACAGCTATCCCTGGCCAAGATCTTCGTATCATCTACGAAGTAGCTTATAAAGGCGGAAGCAATATTATCAAAGTCAGTAGTTCTGTTATCGTGAAGAATAGCTGTACCGAGCAAATCAGTTTAACTGTGCGCACCGCTTTGCACATGCAGTTCTCACTCTAATATTCGATTTTAGATATCAGCTTCAAGTGAGCGAGATGCAATATATGATATCCTACCAGAACAGTCAATGCCAGTACCACTAGACTGGTTTAGGTAAACTTGCCAACAAAGTAATGGGTTTTTTTCTGACAATTGTTTAGGTGTCGTAACCCAAGGCTCTCAATTGGCAATGCATCATGGCTAATTAAGGAATTAGAGCCCAATACAATTAGCCATGATACACCATATGCTTACTCTATTGAGTCACCGTCCAAGGATCTCTTGGTTCTTAATGTCCTGCCGCCATTGCTTTTGGAGAATTTACTACCATTTCCTGTTGAGCTTGAGCTTGTTTACGGTAACAATGGCCATGGTGGGTTATATTGTACCGTTTATTACTAATCACTACTCTTCAGGTGAGGCATTCCTTCAGAGAGAGATGCAAAAAGACGAAGCAGTCACAGTGCATAAAGTAGATCTTGATTGCGAATTGCAAGTTAGAGTAAAAGTGCCAGGTATGCAAGAGATGTTTAGGTTATTTGTTACTAACAAATTCCAGGTTATGAGGGTTGGTCTACACGAGCAAGTATTAACCCTAAGCACAAGCATGAAAAAGAACTATTTGTAGTGGATGATAAGGGTAGAAAGCTTTGCCTCAACATTGATTACACATACATGTACTATTGTTCTTTTTTTTGAACGAAAAAAAGCTAATGCTTGTTGTAGGAATTTAGTCACCTTGAAAGTCTCAGTTTACTGTAAATACATAATGATTAATCGTACTGGTATCCGAATTCTCTATAGAAATGTACCTGAAGACTGGAAAGAAGAACCTACACTCGGTGCACGTCAAAGTACGTCCGTTTTTTTATGTTTCAGAAACTTAGAAAACAAGCGCTTTGAAGAATGCTAACATGTTGTTTACTAGCGCTCATGGAAACACTCTATTATGACATGAGTAAACCTCAAAGATACTGGCGTGACCAACAGACCAAGGAAGCCATTGAAGAGATGGCTAAACCACTCATGTTCTCAGCTCATGCTTCGAATACTTACGGCAGTGCTTATGTTAGTATTCAATTTGCACATTCAAAATGGTCAAAGAGAATTTGCTTAGGTACGTCTTCAACCACTTACATTTTGGTTTTTATAGAAGCTCTTTTTGAGCTCTGAGGTTTGTTTGTTGTGGTATTAATAGCCTTGCTTCCCTAGATAATGTTGGGTGGGTTGGTTCTTTGAGAGTATCTAATCCTACTGGAACAGATGATGCTCATCAGAATTATAATATTGCTGCGTCTATCTCAAGCCAAGGTGTTGGAACAAAAGTGATTACATTCAGACCTAGATATATCATGATTAATAAAATGGCTGATAGAAATATTTATTACAAGCAAGCTGGTTCTGAAGACTTCGTACGAACTTAATTTTGAATACTTTCTTTTCGGAACATCCATCTTTTTTTCTAGCTTTTCTTGCTAAAGTTAGCATCCCTCACTCTTCTTTGTTTAGCAAGTTCTACGTCCACGTGAGAAGATGCCTTTCCATTGGCCTGATGTACGACAAAGAAGACCAAAGCTTTGTGTTACAGTTGATAACAGCTACCCATGGTGAGTTTGAAGTTTCTTTACTATTAGTCTTTTATTGTTTAACTTTAAAATAAGGTCTGGTAGCTTCTCAATTGAGAGAGCAACAGATTTCTCTCTTAGTGTTAGAGATGGAGAGAATTCTCTTATTACAATCATTCGCATAGAAATTACTCTTGAAGGTGCTACGTCATTGGTTGTATTCAAGCAAGAGTCATCTCAATTTCCACCTTACAAGATTGAGAACTTCACAAACGAAACATTGGAGATTTATCAATCCGTACGTCTATAGTTTTATGGCTTCATATGCTCACTATTATGGTATTAAATAGGGAAGAAGACTCTCTTATAGTGCTATAAACCCTCGTGGTACAATACCATTCGCTTGGGAAGAGCCTAGCGCTGCACATACGATAATGCTTGAAATCAAAAAGTTTCAGTTTAAGAGACCTTTCAATTTTGATAAGATATTCTCTTACAAACCTATACACCTCAAAGATGGAGACGTACGTTTAAAGATTTCTTTAAAGAACCAGTATCCTTGTTCAACAAAACCAACACAAGATAGCAGCGTCAAAGAACATACATCTTAGTACTTACTTTGTTTTGTTTAGAGAACCTTAACTATTGTCGTTAAAGTCGCTTGGGATGGACCTACACGTGTATTCCGCGTTTATGATATTTCAGTGTACGTTAGAATGCTTATAGATTGTGAGGGAAGCCCATTGCTAATGTAATGTGACTAGTCATCCGAGTGCTATGCTAAAGTATAAAAAATATCAAGAAAATGTTGAAGATACTAAGATGTTCGAGTTTTCTGTTGATATTGCTGGTATTGGCCTCTCTATCATTGACTCAACACCAAAGGTACTTGTTAATATACTCTTTATGATATAATTAACACTGAATACCAAGGAACTACTGTATGCTACGTTTAGTGGAATCATGTTGGAATATGTAAATAGTCGTAAAAGTCAACAGATCCGAACCACTATTGAGAGAGTACAGATAGATAATCAACTTTACGGATGCTACCATCCAGTGCTATTAGCTAGCAAGCCTTCAAGCAAACCTTTCTTAACACTAGAAGTAACAAAATCTTCACAGTACAGCAACATCGACTTCTTTCATAACTTGAGGTATGCCGCTTTATAATAATTTTTTTTCTAATTTTCTTCAAAGCGTTGAGTTGGAGCGTATAAGCTTATGTGTTGATGAACTACTCTTATATGAGATTATACCATTCATTACTGATATTAAGAGCCTTTTCGATCCTTATCTACAACGTACAGACCGTATGGACGAAGAATTCACTTCAACTAAATCTGAACGCAAAATTTATATCAAGAGGCTTTTCTTCAGTGATTTCGAAGCTACAGTGCGTCTATCATTAAATACATCTACTTATGTTTGAATAGGTAAGTTTCGCTGCTGTAGCTAACGCCATGAGACGATCAGGTCGCATGAATCACGCTCTTTTATCGCCGCTTTACAGTTATTTGCCAAAAGCCATTGGTTTCAGTTTGAAAAATATCGATTCTGCTTCTCTTCTGTTTAATGCACTTCTGATGAACCACTTTGAACCAAGGTAACGTTAATCCATATCTATACGGTTTATTTCTTATGTTTTACATAGCGCAGAGCATGTGAATAGAATAAAGGCTAACTACGCTCGTCAACTTATGCGTCAAGTAAGCTAATCTGTTTTTTTCTTCGAAAAAACAGCAGCCACAGGGCGGATTCCTAACTTTCTTATTTGTAGATGTATAAAGTTCTTGGTGCTATTGATATCATTGGTAGTCCTATATCTCTCGTTACAAACCTATCAACTGGTATATACGACTTTTTCTATGAACCAGTACGTTGTTCTGTTTGGATAGTTTTTTTTCTCACTTTTTTCTTAAAGTGGCAAGTTCTCACTATGGTTTTCGCATCTGGTGATGTTACAGACCTCTTATATCTACAAGAGAGTATTGCACGCGGTACTAATAGGTTATTCCAAAAATCAGTATACGCATTCACAAAGTCTGCAACGAACATCTCAGGAAGTTTTGCAAAATGTACGTTAATGTTTCAACCTCGCCCTAACTAACAAACTTTTAGTCATAGCAATGTTGAGTATGGACCCAGATTTTGTTAAGAGTAGGGAACGAAGAGAAGAAGCTTTATACGTTCTAGATGGTGTAAAGATGGGTGTTTCTAGATTCGCCTCGTCAACGTGGAGTGGAACCTCAGGACTTTTTGTACGTTATTGTTTATAAAACTATCGGACCACGAAGAGCTTACCCATTTTCTCCAAGATGCGACCTTATTTCCACTACCAGAATGGTGGTTTCGGACCAGCTATGATCCGTGGTGTTCCTCAAGGCGTTACAGGATTAATATTTAAACCAATAGTCGGATTCATCGATATGATCACGTTCACATTTACAGGTATTGTTTACCTTTTTTCTCAAAAAAATGTTTCAACTAAGTTGACCGCCTTGTAGGTATTAGAAATGGTGTAGTATCAGGTGATTGGAGACCTCTTCGTGAGAGACCACCAAGATTCTTCCCTAGAGACGGAAGTGTTGTTCCTTATACACCACGGTGTGCATTAGGAAATTTTATACTAAAGACTATTGGTACGCCTTTCTTTTGTTTTTTGCAGCAATTCAACTAATCGTTTTTTCTTTGTTTAGAAGATGGAAAGTACACGCATCATGGTTACCTTTACCATACTGAACATGCTAAACATATGTATATCGTCACTCATCTAGCATTGTTCTGTATTGATAATACAACTGTTGTGTGGTTTGTAGAGTTTGCTGGTACGTAAACTTTTTTTCTTGTTTTTATTTTCTTTTAGCAAATCTTGCAACAAAAAAACTTTGAACACCTTTTATTTAGTTACCAGAAACTTAGTTCTGGTCTTCTATACTTGAAATATACTGCCTGTTTTTACATGATTTATACATGATTATATATATTTTACTACTTTGATATTCTCATGAGCAGCTGTTCTTATTTTTTTCTTTCTTTAGATGTAACTAGCCTTGAAAAAGATGGACGTAATTTGATCATTCATGTTGATAATACAACCAATAATATGTTACCTATATTTGAGAATGTAAGGATGCGTACTGTATTCTTAGGATCTATAGATGAAGTAGAAGAGATGTATATGTTACTACATAACACTATAAAAGACGAACAAATGAGAAAATAAAAATATTCCAAAAAAATAATAATAAAAAGAAGAATTTGTACAAAAAATGTTTAGGTTCTTGCTCCGAGCAAAGCAAAGGCCATTTACTCTCTAGCATTCGCTGTCTCCTACTCAAACACCACAGGTTTTGCCATTTCGGTTCTTACCACATAATGTAAATTGTACAAAACGAGGCCGAAAAACTGATGAAGTCGTCTACCACTAGGCTGAAGAAACTGAAGTCACTAGACTCCACTCTGCCAGAGAATAATAGCTAGATCGCATTAGCTGCTCTTAACGACAGTCCCTAAGCGCTTTCATTTTGGTAGCTTTCGGTAAAATTGGAAAACCCAAAAAAACACAAGGCTACCTTTCGATAGACGTGACTCATTACCATACATGTGCTTTAGTGCTTTTGTTAGTCTATTCGTAGCTCGCTTTATTTTCTATGTCGGCAAACAGTGCCGAAAACGCAAGAATTTCGTAGCTGCTGTTTCTTTCAACGGAACAACCTTCCCACTACCAAAATACTACCAAATTAGTACACTACCAATTTTTGTACAAAAAAACCTAATCTCGCGGTTTGAGATGAGTCCAGACATTTACTTCGTATGGCTCTCAAAATCTTGTAAGTACCGCGATAATTAAACTGTACTTTCCGAAAATAGAAAAGCAAATATTGTGATTTGTAGCGTAGGTCGCAACTCAAAGATGACGACATTTACCTCAGGTACAACCTTAGTTCAATACTACACTACGACGAGCTATCAAAGCGTATTAAATGGTCAGAATAAACGTTTTTCGTAACTAGTTACGAGCTTTGTTTTAATTCTACCATGGAGCATTACTACGCGTCTTAGACGTCTAAATACTCTTTTAAACCAAAGTTTGAAGTATTCTAGCTAACAAGACGTAGTCGCATGCTTGCTTCTATGCGTATGTGTTGCAAACGCTGTTGTAGAGCAGTATACACCGGAACCAGCTGATTGGTCTACATTTGCCTCAAAATGGCCTGCCGCCAACCAAGTATCACAGGATCCTGATGGCGTACTCTGGATTTCTCAGACAGCATGGAAAGAAGCAGAATGGGACGGGACAGTATACAATCCTTCCAAAATGACCAAAGACGCCTTTTTTAATGCTATTTGCCCTCAAGTAGATCGTATTAGAGGTATACGTAAAGTATTCTATGACGTTCAACCTTTTGCAAACAACTCGGATCCTACAAAGGCAGAAGTTGATGAATGGCATCGTATTGCATTGAACCATCTTAGATCACTCATTGGTACGAAATAAGACATATTTTACACTCGGTTTTTTGTAGTACGTAGAAATGTGAAATGTGTCACATTTGTCATTTTTGACGACTTTGTTGATAACGTCCTTGGAATTCTATCTTTCACTTGTTTTCTTTTTTGTGCTTGACTAGTACATCATACATGCTTTATAAATCCAAAGCTGTTAACTACTACGTCATGAAGCTCCGACAAGAACAAAATTCTGACGTTTTGTGTCTTTTTGCTGACATTTTTTTAACAGGTTATACAAGCGAAGATAGACAAGCTAAGAAGGATCATTGTATGTTCGCTCGTGCTCAATGGGGTTCTGAGCGTAAACTTTCTACAAAGTGGGACGCAAAATACCCAGCTACAGATTCCACCCCTGCAGTTTGGGGTCCTTGCCAAGAAAGCACAAATTCTCACTGTGGTGCTACATTCGTACCTGACGCAGAAGATCAAAAGCCATACTTACCTGAGGGTCATCCTCCTTGTAGTACAGCTCAAGGTTCTGAAGGTATTTTCTCAGGTCCAAAGTCTGGTATTCCATGGTCACTTAAATGGTCACGTGGTATTTGTAATACACTAGCTGCTGAAGGATTCTGGGGCGGACATGTAGGTCCTTTCTTTCATAGAGAAAAATTCGGATTCAGCTTCTGGGATAAGGATCCATCTGGCTCTGGTCAGAGCGTTGCTGAGTTGAGAGCTAAATGGACAGGTAACTTAATGCCTAACCTTTACTGTGATCCATCAAAAGACGGATGTAACCCAACTGATATACCGCCTATGACTCCAACAACTGCATCACCAACAGGCCCTCCAACAACGTCAGCACCTGTACCACCAACAACTGCATCACCAACAAGACCACCAACAACTGCATCTCCAACAGAAGCAGGAAATGTTAATTCTTCGAGCGGTAGCCTTGTTATCACTCTTGCTTCAATGATACTTCTTGTTCTATATTCGTTGTTTTAACAACTTTACAATAATAATAAAAAAAGACTTTATGAGCCAAAGAGTTAATTGAGAGTACATGTAAACTTCTTTGACATCCTTCCTGAACATGCTATCAACTTCAGCAGGTACTTCACAGAAACCAAGTAAATCACAACTATCCACGTGGATATGATGTGGAAGGTGACGTCTAAAGCTCGCTTAATAAGTTAAGTTAGCTGGTTTTATTCTATTCACCTCCAACAATGAAGCACATCATTATTTTAGTTGTTTTGACTCTATCAGTACTCTACAATGTTCAAGGATGTAAATGCGGGCAGTTAACCGCAAAACAAAAGTATTGCAGCTCAGATGCCGTATTACGCGTCTCTATTACCAAAAAAATGCCTTACGATGACAACAAATCAAACATCTACTTTGCAAACGTTATAAAAGTACATAAGATGCCTGGAGAAGGCGAAGCCCCGTCTACTGTAAAACTAATAACTCCGTAAGTTAATTAACTGCACAATAAAACTAAAAACGTCAACTAACTGTAAAAACAATAGTTCAAGTCCAGCAGCATGCGGAGCAGATCTACAAGAAGGAAAAGTACGCTCACAACACTTTTTACAAAACACTGTTTTTGAAGACAAATCGCTTTTTGGTCGCACTGTAACGCCCTTTATAGGAATACCTCATCCCTGGTCGCGTAGGCGAAATCTCACATCATATCCACGTGGATAGTTGTAATTTACTTGGTTTCTGTGAAGTACCTGCTGAAGTTGATTGTAATGACCTTGAGGAAGAAAACGAACCAATTGATTGCGTCATGTGTACTCAAGAAGTAAAAACATGCGATGAAGGATGTAAGAATTGTGTGATTACTCCACAATCATGCCATTCATGCGGGGAAGCTCAGTGTTGTGATAGGCTTAGATGCTTTGCACCTGATAAACCTTGCACTGAGGGATGTATGAGAGAAGGATGTTGTGGAGGTAAATGTATACCAAAGTAATCCTTTGGCGTACCAACCACTTGTAAATAAATTATGTTCTTCTTCACTACTTCAGTTCTTTACACCAAACAATACGTTGTGTTGGTTCAGGCACGTTTTAAATACAGTGACACAGAGTCAACCATCGTTTGAAATAAACTGTCACAGGTTGGTTCATAAATCAGGGCAACGAGTGTATTTAACTTCTTCTTACCAAAAAATACTGGCCTTCAATGGAATGTAAATAACCTTTCGCTTGCACAAATTAGAACAATTGGGGCACTCGGAAGAATGACGTTGTTTCTTATTAAATACTTAATTTACACTTTTTTCTTTTCTCACAATTTTATTCTTCCTCTAATCCAAGCACTTTGTTTCTTTTTCGCCATCGTTTATATGATTCTTTGTTTTTATATGCATTCTTTGGACCATTCAGATCTTCTTGATTAGCATGGAAAACCTATTACAAACCTTACGTCAACAACACGTGCAAACCAAATGTCAACTGTTAAAACGAAGAAAAAAGGAGAACAAATTCGGGATTAACGGAGTTTTTAGAAATTGGTCTTGTTAAGTCTATTTAGTGGAAACACTTACCGATGCAGCAGTTCTAGATGTTGCTACTACGCGCCAATCAAGTTCATTAAGCCACTCATTTCTTTCAACTTCTGAAGAACATGCAAAGTTTATTCGCTCTCCATCTCTTGTCTCTAGAATAAAGCATAGCTCCTTGAACTTTCTGTGGATTCAAATTAGATATTTACCAATGACGATAATAAAAGTCGACAAATATATGTTAGATACGTACACTGGATTACCTAAATCCTCTGTTGCTTCATGAACATCGCTTATTTCACCCAAAGAAATTTCGAACTTTGGAATTTGATCAACTGCTTTTCTCTTCTTTGTTATAAACAAACGAAAGTTTGTGAGTGTAGCATAATATTTTCTAAATTTAGAATTATCTGTTCCCATCATTATAATACTTTTATGACCTACTCAGAAAAAAGAAAAATGTGAGAACAAAGAACAAAGAACATAAAAACGTGATAAAAGCGTAAAAAGGCCTTAGAAATTTGAAATAAAAAAACAAGCTTTACCAGATGTTGAGTCACGCATTGATCGCTGCATCAAGTCAGATACCCAGTCGTATAAACAACGCCAAGCATCTTTATGTATATTTGTAAACTATGAACACAGTTCTGTAAGCGAGAAAGAAACGCAATAAAAAAAGGTTTTTTTTTCTTACTTCTTCTTTTCCAAGGAGCGCAGTAAAAGTTTTCATCAAACTTGTGTACATGAGCCTGAAGTGGTCTGGTTTTACGCCATATATCTGATGTCTAATACCTAGACCACGAACCAGGTGCTCAAACTGAAGCGGCCTATTCACTGCAGAAGCGAGAAGACCAAGCATACCACCAAACGCTCGCGAAACAGCAAGTAAGTCCGAACCACCAAATAACCGTTTGGCGCCTAAAGTATATACTTAATAAGTGTTCTCTTCTTTTCATGTATTATCAACTAACATACCTGGATCATAACTGAAAATCCGCTCGTATACTTTCCTATTAGCTTTGTATCAGCAAAGAGAAACACTGACTTCTTTTCTATATTATTTTGGTTTTTTTTTTCAATAAAAAAACTGCGCACTTCGCCATGTCACTCATACTTCCATGCTCTCCTCCTGTAATTTTTTGCCAAGTGTTGTTTATGATATCGCGTTGTGCAGGAGTGAAAGGATACGCATTGGCCGTATATACATCTGTTAATGGAATTAATTAGTCAACAACGCCGACAAAAACGCGGTGAACACGTGAATGTTCCAAGGAAGTTACTAATTTTAGTTTACCTTCACTAGAAAGAATTTCTTCTTCCGAACTTGTATTAGTATATGAAGACTGCTCTAGGGATGCTCTACTCATCAACCGGGTAGCACTCTTAGGCATGCTTGACAAACTATTTGAAATAGCGGCAGTTCTTGAGGTAATACGGTTTCTCGCAATGATCAATGTTACTATTTCTCGCTCATAAAGCAAAGGTAGATTTAAACGAGTCAAAGCATTAGGATCAGACAGCCTAAAAAAGAAGTTAGAAGAGTATTAAGCTTAATGTCAAAAAACTGTTAATGCGAACAACACAAAACCAAGCGACCACGAGGGAGTGTTGGTTATGTAGAAAATCATCGGTGTTTATATTAGTGCGCTAGTTTTTTGGAAAAATTGTAACCTTTTGTAGGAGGACTAAAAAAAAACCACCTCGTACCTACATAAATGGCTGAAGTTCTCAAATCCATGTTTGCGGAGGGTACTATTTGTTTCATCCATTAGTTTATTGTTTGTTAGACCTAATTCTCTTGAGATTGCCTTTGTTAGGTTCTCTACAGTATCCGTAGGCTTCAGGACTATCAATAAAGCAATAAGCACAAAGAACGAGCACTCCTATGTATTCTTACTGATCCCCATAGAGCGACGTGTTCTCATAGGGCATGCCATTGTTGGAAGTGTTTTTTGGCTTTAAAAGGAAGAAATCACGTGGGCAGTTATTGCGACGGTTGAAGAAAATTGGTAACTTGAATAGGTTGCAGTATTTCGTGCGTAGTCTGCAGCAAAAAGATTGTCTCTATAGTAAACACGCAAGAATCACCCAAAGAGCTTGTAGTTATGTATTTAAACAGTCACCCAGACTATGCACAAGTCGAGTAGTTACGCCGTAAACAATTATTACGACTTGCCGTTTTTTGCATGCATGGGTAGCAATAAATTGCTTATTAATAGCTGGGTATAGTACTTTAAATAGTATTTTCGGAAGTAGCGTTTGAGATGCGGAGCAACGGAGTTGTTTTAAACTACTGTTAATTAATAAATAGCTTTCGAGTGAGCCACGTGATTAGTTGGAAAACAGTTTGGTAAAAAGTTCACTTTCAAGAATTGCACTGTGAACTACAAATACAATAACAGAGAACTTCCTAACACGTGTAGTTGGACCAAAGTAGTGAAGATATAGAAGAAAACATTCTTTTGGTGTATTATAGTTACAATTGTTTTGAAGCAGCCTGTCTTTTCGTGTGTTGCTTCTGGGCTTTTTTAAACCTTGTTTTGAGAACATCACTTCTGTTCCCGTCAAGGCCCCACACTTCAATATTAGCAATTGAGAAATCTGTCTGTTCTATGTCGTTATGTTCAATGCTGGCAAGGTTCCTAAATAGAAAACACAAACATGAGAAAAAAAATAGACGCTAAAGCAGCAAGACGAAACTTTTTCTGAAATTCTTAACTTTTAACTCGTACCCTTCAGTGTATGTACCACCTTCATAACAGCTATACCCAGTCTTTAAGTCAGCACTTATGAATAGCCTAAATTTAGTTTCACACCCACCTTTAGCAGAGTTAGAAAAACATTTCAAAGTTCTTCAAACGTACCAAAGCCGATCCCTCTATCCTTTACCTTTGCGCTAGACTTTGATACCCAAACAAAATTCTTTGAACCATACGGAATCGCACTACACGTAAATAAACCACGTGGGCTTGCAATGTCTAGTCGACGTACCGATGTACGCTAAAGTTGGGTAACACTTCAAACAACATGCAGCAATGATCTCCAAAGTAAGCGCTACAATTTTGCCATGCTACGAGCAAATAATGTTATCAAAACGATATTGTTGTAATGATTTCACTCACGTGTAGAAATAAAAGCTCCAAATAAACAACCATCAACCGTCTCTACAAGTATATACGTAGAACCATTAAAATTATAACTATGTCTTGAAAACGTTGACCAACTATCATTGATATGTCGACCTTAAAAGAAAATCTGTTAGAACACAAAAACATTACAAATGCAGTACAACTCACCACAGATAAAATGTAAGCTGTCTATACGCGCATCTGACGCATTTGATAAAGCCCAGGCGATACCTCTTATTTCACCAATTAGCACAAGAGTTTCGAGGGTGTTTAAAAAAAATCACGTGATGCGTGTTAAAAATCACGTGATATGAACAAGCAATAACAATGTCTTACTTGTTGTATAATTTTGATTCTTTCATACCAACTGATGTAGGCAACCAAGCTGATGCACTGCCAAACACTTAAAAAGTATTAGCTTTTGAATTTGTTTTTGCTTGGATTGGAGTTTTTTCGTACTTGGATCTGTTTTCTGACGTATGAAATTAAACTTTAGAAAGTTCTCAATACAACGATGTAAATTAGGTAAGAATGTAGCTAATTTTTCGCATAATATCTCTCCCGGTGGCTAGTACCAGTTAACAAACATAGGTTGTTTACAAAATTAACATAATAACTATAAAAAAAAGTGATAACTCTGTGCTTATTGCACATTCTATGAAGCCGACGTACTTCTCTTGTAGAGACTAAGAAAGCACAAAGAGTCTTTACCATGGCTCTTATTGGTTTAAGTACATCGGGTACATCTTCTTGAAGCACCATTGTATCATCAAGGCTAAAACGTTCAAATAAATTACAAGTGTGCTTGTTGTCAGTTGTAACGAATTCAAAATCTTCGAGGCCTTCTAGATCACATGTACTTGATAGCTCAGATCCAGAAGTCGAGAGCCTATACAAAACTTAGCCAAAAATCACCAGCACAAGACAAACTCAATAAAGCGTCTAAAAATAGAATGCACAAAAAAAGAAACAAAGACAACTTTGATTTATGTCATGCGTTCTTTAATATTTTACTAAACGTACGTTATTAACTCAGGTGGCTTTGGTAATGATGCACGCATTTGCATCATACTAGGGAGTTGCTCGTAATCTAGTAAATCTTGACGAATTCTATTTTCAACAGATAGAAAAAAACAATCCATCAAAAACTCTCCAAGTGATGTTATGATCATAGCATCACAACTTTCTGTATGATATGATCTAAACCAAAACGCTACAGAAATCATAAATAATAGAACACTTGTACAGATATGCCACACTGACTAGTCACGCCAGGTTTCGGTGAAAAAAAAAAAAGTTGTAGGAAACCTCATTGAACAATTCTCACCTATGCGAGTACTAACAGAGGATTTTACATCCGACCTACATAGTAAGGAAATGTATTGTTCCCACGTGAATGTAGTATTTGACTTCTTAACACCTATAACGAGCGGTAGAAGACAGAAAACGATGCGGTAAAACCGAGACTGTTTTTTTTTGGTTCAATCTCGTACCTTTTGGCACATTCATGCTTTGAAATCTTTCAAAAAGGTGACTAGTGAACCTACTGAGCTCTGGTGGCGTATGCAAGTATTCCTATTCGAGTTTGAGTTGTAATATGTAAAAATTGTAATCAAAAAGCTTGTATTCAATCTCTACAACTCTCTTACGTTGCGAAAAAAATATTTTGAGTATTATGAGGCAGTACCGCTAACATTGAGCTCGTAACACCTCTAACTTTGCCTTGCGGCGGCGACATTTGTAGAAATACGCTTCTCAGCCATTCTAGAAGCGTATCGTTGTATGTACTACACTTTCGTGCATTTTGTCTCCACTGTTTGTTAGAATTGTTCAAACGAATACTTTTAGACCCGCTTGAGCGCATAGCGCTTGGTAGCAACGTGAGTAAGAGCTTCCAATGGATATTTTAAATGAATCTAAGCGAGAGTTCCTAATTTTTTGCGAAAATAATTCTTGAAACGCTTTGAAAGCACGTGTGAGTATCCCTTTTCTCTTTCCCACACTATATAAACTATGATTGAACCGACCAACGACATGATTGTACACTGCAGACTTAAAAAAATCCGAATTAAGTTTCTTTTTTACAGATATCGCGGTGAATCGCACCCGAATGTGTAATAAGGATGAGTAAAAACGAAGTTAGTAGTAAAGCGCTTCTGAAAGCAATTCTACTGTTAACACAGCTTCCAAGCAACTCTCCGTTCCATAGACGTGGTATCCAAGCAGTAGGTAGTCTGCTAGACACTTGTGATATTGACGAGAAAAACAACATCGTACAATTAGCAAGAGAAGCTCTAACGCTTGCAGGATCCACCCAACGCAAAGCGAAGAAGCAATCAAAACGAACACCATCAAAATCTCCCAAACCTAAACCAGATATACCCAAAACACCTACACTTGATGAAAGAGCACTCTCAAACGAAGTAATTGCTGTAATTGAGAAATGTTCAGCAAACAACCGCCTGACGCTTAGCGAACTTGCTATTCGTTACGAACAAACGCACGCAAGGAACTTCAGGCAAAAGAACAGCGTTCGATTGAAGAAATTTATTGAGAAATGCTGTGGTGACAAAATAGGCATGGAGCCTAATAGCACTGGTACTACAGTATTCCTGAAAGACGGTACAAACGAACAAGAAAAGAATGACAGTACAGAAGTAAAGGAATTAACGCAATCAATATCCGAGCTATCCGTATCCAGTGATACTGCACCACTCGCTACTAGCGTCGAATCGGTAAGAAAAGCGTTTTAACTTGTTTTGGTAATAGTTTGTTTCTAGCAAGACTCAACAGCGTCAACAGTAGTAGTACCTACGCTCAGGACCGACCCTGACATTATTAAAAAGATAATTGATGGCATTTACGATGAACACTGTAAAGCATCTCAACCAACGACATTATTCACTATTGGTAGAACATTCAAAGAAAAACAAGGTAAATAGCGCTTCATTGAGAACCAAAAGCAAATTTCTGTCGGAAACGGTTTTTTCAGGATCGCCGCTAAAATTGCTTATTCTGTGTCCTACAAAACGTTTTCTATCCTTGAGGACCAAGATTGCTTTCGTTGACGCCTTTGAAGGCTAAACAATCAATTTTCTTGTTTGACTTGTCAAAATTGTTTTTAGCGTAATTGCAATTGTACGACGTTAAATTATGTCTATGTTGTACTTTTATACATATACTTTATCGCTAGAATACATTTAGATCATTTTGAGCAATCTTTATCGAATGAGAGCTAATTTAAAAATGTAGGCAAAACGTTTCGACAAGCGACAGGACTCAAGTTCCAAAAGTTCCTTGAACTCTTCTGTCCTAATGATTACTTGCTCACAAAAGGTGTAAAACATGTTGCAATGACACGCAAACACGAATTAGGCACTCAAACGCCTGAGGTAACGTTTTTTTCGATAGTTTCAAAAAAACATTCTTTTCTTCCTTGAAACACCTTTTTCTTTCGTTTCTGTCTTCTCTAGTGCCCAACGGGTGCGGTGGTGAATTATTTATAATGTTTTGGGCTTAATTAAGAGCTTTATAAGCATTCTGATTGTTAAGTTTTGGTTCCTAGGAAAAAGAGCATCAAGCGAAGTTATTGCTTACTCCAGAGGCCCTAAAAGAGGCGTTATATGATGTAGTAAGGCAGTCACCTTCTCTACCAACTTTAAGAGAGATTGGTACAAGTTTCAAAGCGAAACTGAATCAAACATTTCGTCAGCAAGCTGGTGTTAAGTTGCAAAAGTTTATTGAAACTTATTGCTCTGATACACTTGGTGTACGTACAATGGGAAATGTATCTGTTGTATATGTTAAAGGAGAAAACTCCAGTTCTGATACCCCTAACATTGAGGTATGTGACATTGTACAACATAAACAAATCGAAGATTTTCTTTTTCTTTTTTTTTTCTTATTTTTGGTTTTTGTTTTTGGCTTTATCTTTGAGTGTTGGTATTAATTTAATTTCCAAAAGGAAATTGAAAACGGTGTAGAAGAGGTAGAAGGTGATGAAGAGCGTGTATTAAATGAAATGAAGCTTGATCTTCTTGATTTAGTTCAAGAAAGAAAAGCAAACAATATTTTGACAACTATTGACTACCTGGATGGCATGTTCTTGAAGAATGAAGGAACCAAGTTTGAAGATCAGTATGGTGAGTAACAAGAATTTGATGTGGTCGTTTACCACCCTTTTTATCAAAAAAAGAACCGTGGCATTCGCTTCGTTTTGTTTTGTTTTTTGCGTCTTAACTTTTCGAAGGTATTTCATTGAAAGATTTCATTGAAGTCTATGCAAGTGACTGTATGGGTCTATGTAAGAATGGTGATAACTTTGTTATTTACGCCCTGAACCTAGCAAATAGGGGAGAGGTACGAAAACCCATTAAGCCTTTCTGTGGTTTGCAAAAAAACCTGCAACTTTTTATACATGCTTATTCTAAAAACTTTATTTTAAAGGTAGCGAAAGCGGAGAGATACACTACCAAACAACACATATTGATCATTGACGATGGTGACTTTTCTTATTCTGCAGGTATGACCTCTTTCCCTGAGGATGTTTTACTTGTTCTCTAAGTGCTTATTCTTTTTCTCAAAAGGCATGGTAAAACTGCTTGAAAACAATGCGAGCAATGTGACTTCTGCGCAGTGTTACGATCGTGCGCTTGTTGTGGATAACTTTCCTCGTGCTCGTGCCAACATCCAAGCTTTGCATAAGAGTGGTAGTATGGTATTATTCTCAGTAGATCCAACGAATTTGGTCCAGTACTTTGGCACTGAAACGTAAGACAACTAAAACAAAAATACCAATGCATTTTTTTTGAAGCTTCTTTAACCTTTGGATTTTAATTTATTCAATCTCTTGAATCCTCGTTTTTCAGCCGTTCAATGGTGCTTTTTATGTATAAGAGTGTATTGCTAATTAGATATTAGCAAATTTGATATTGTCATTCTTGAGTTTCCACGTGTTGGATATCAAGATGTCAAGACTAATGGCAGCTTTGTTTCGAGCTTTATTGCAGCTGCAGACTCAATTTTATCGATAGGTGGCGCCATTCACGTAGCCGTAAAGGTAAGGGAAAATTTTATCACGTGTTTATCACGTGAAACATGATGTATTTATGAGAACTTTTGTCTAAATTCTTTCCTTTCTAGGACATCAAACCGTACGTACAATGGAACATCATCAAAACGATAAAACAATTGGGTTGGCAGCTTCAAAGTAAGTGGATGCATGGCAAGAACAGAGAAGTATTCGAGTTTGTATATGCGAACGAATACTAAGAAGAAAAAAAAAACCTCCAACAAAATAAACACATCATTGCAATAGCTGAGCTTCTTGTTTGATTGAAATAAGTCGATTTTATTGAATCCCAGTTATGTGTGACTGTTTTCATGAAGCTTCTGAACATGATAGGATCTATAGAGCGTGAGTGGATCAGTTTGGAAGAGATGCTTGCCTTGCTTTCACCTGCGTGATCATCAGTTGAGCTTGGGAAATCAAAAGCAAATGTAGTTGTACTACCACTGTAGGTACAACCACTACCGACTAGTTTCTTGTTTATTGTGACTTTCAAGTTATTAGCATCATCAGCTCTTGATGGATTTGATGCTGTTACAATAACTACATCAAGAAAGATTAGCATCACGTAATTTGTGTGTTATTTTACATACCTTGTTTCTCCGAGTTGCGAACTAACACCACAGAAGGGTAATCTGCTGATACTATCCAACCATTGCTTTCAACACTACCTGCCTTCCAGAATATAATACCAAAGATAGATAACTCTAAAACTGTTTCAGTAAAAGGAGACGGACTTAAAGCTTACTTTTGTTGAACACAGCAGTTTGGTTCTCATTGTTGCTTACAACATCGTACTGGCCTTCATAAGGTGTCAAAGGATCCTTCTTGAAAGTATCCCAGTCTATACCAGGTACCTATTATTGAAGTAAAGAAATAATCATCTTATCAAGGCTTACAAGAGTATAAGCATAAGAGGCTGATTGAACATTTGTTCCATGATCAAAGTACAAGTTAAAAACGTTTCTAAAATTAAGCGTTACTGTTGTTGGTATAGATCTAATTTTTAAGTACGCACGTGCTCACTGGTTTATCAGATCCTATTCCAATGCTAAACCATGAACCATTTTGAGCTTGGTTTCCAAGAGTGAGTGGTTGGGATCCAGTAAATATGTAACCAACGTTATCATGGTGAACCCATCTAACAAGTAAATGTTAGGGATTCGGTACGTTTAAACTTTGCTCGTACTTCAGATCTGTTAGCGTGTGCTTTCCTTGAGGCAAAGATGTTGTTGGTGACGTAGATGTGTAAACATCTCCTTTAAGCAGACACTAATTGATATTGATCAGAAGTGGAGAAAAGAAAGAAAAAAAGTATGTTGCTAACTTGATTCACAGAAGTAGTAACGTGGGGATTGCCTCTGTCTATGTTTATAGAATTACCAAGAGCTACTACTATATCATCGAAGAAAAACCATCCTTTTCTAAATTAACGCCTTAGTATTATAATCACGTGGGAGAGTTAAGGAACTGAGAAGTTGGGACTAGCGATTCAAAAAAAAAAAAAAAAGGAGTTACTTTGCCGTTATTGGGCCTTCGAATGGAGATCTGAAATCAAAGGCAGCGACGCCATATAAACCATCAGAAGCGCCACCAACGAAACTAGTTGTTCCCTTTGTCTTTGTCTTGCCACATGAAAAAGAGCCACCTAGAGGAAAAAGAAATGTAAATAATGATGTTTTCATTTTAAGAGCACCTTCAGTTGAAGTTATGCCTGGGATCTTTTCCCAATCCCATACAGGATAAATATTAAAGTACTCAGAACCTATATTATGATTAACATTAATTTTTTGTTCCTAGCAATAAATAAAACCGTAGTTCTCCCTGACTTGGTCTCACAATTTTATCCAAAAAAAACCCACAATGGTTCTTAAACTTTTGTATCCTTCCAGGTCAAAAAGCGTATGTACCTGTAGTGTAAATATAATTTGTTCCATCAGAAAGATGAACAGATTTCTTTCCTTCTGTATTAACACACTCAGCGTTAATCGTCCTGGTGGAAAACACTGAACAAATTTTTAGTTCACATAAGAAAGAAATGTCTGTGTGCCACATGGCGTACTTTTTATGGAGACAGTAAAAGCATCTCTGCAATGAGTCATAAAATCTGCCATCCAAAACATCTTGTTCTTTGAAGGCCTCTCTGGAGACCCTGTAGCTAAAGATAGATTTAGTCAGGTTGACATCTAAAAAATCACTTCCCAGCAACGTACCAAGTCTTGAAGCATAGTTACTATACTCAGTATGTCTAGGACCTGGAACCATTCCAAGCATTGTTGTATTCCATGATACTCTAGTACCTCCTGATCTAGTAATCTCACGTCCTTAACAGAGAGTAAGGCCGATCAACCACGATGTTCTGAGTTTCAAACAATCAACTGTACCTTTTGCTCCAATATCCCAAATGCCACCACGCATTAACCACTAAGCGTTATCTTTAAAATAGATAATATTGATTTAATGGAATATTTTCTTACCTGTTGTCCATCGAGAACGTCAGTGGATAAGATTGATAGTGTTTTATCTGGAATTTCAAAAGATGTATTATGAGTTGAAAAAATGACTTGAATCAAATCTGCTGTAAGATCGGCACCATAGCCACCTGAGTACAGCTAAAAGTTATTAATTATAGCTTCTTTGAGAGGAAACCATACGCGCGGTCCATGTTGGAAGAAAGACCCATCAATCTTTATTCCGTCGTTTTCGCCAGAAGTGAAAACGATCGTGCTATAAATCCTATTTTTAACCTGTTAGTCACACTTTTCGAGTTTATCACGTGCTTGTCAAACGCCTCGCTCATATAGTCTAAGTTACCACTGAGACAAGCAGAGTAGGTATGTATCACAGCCATCCATACAGTATTCTGACCTGTCCATCCCTTCCAGTCGGCTCTTGCCATTATAGCCTCCATCTTAGTCTTTTGATCCGAATCAAAATTATCGCCTATTAACACTCCGGTTTCACCTATCTTAAGAGGTATACCAATCTGGTTCCACCACCTTTTTGTAACTCATGTAAGCAAGCAAAGAATGAGTATAGGGAGCTTACCAGTTTGGATTCTTGAAGTCTGCTTTAAGCCAGTAATTAAGTGAAGTATTAATCTATAAGTTTGTAAGTTGTCACCAAAGATATTTGTTTTGGGCATTTACGTCTTCCATGAGTGTTTTGTCGTTATACAATTTACAGCTCGTTAAGCTGTAACATTGTGCCATCGTAACTACACGTGACATATGTTCTGAGGTAGCCCATGCGGCACGTGATTGGTCTTTGTAGTCTAAAAGATAAAAAAGCGATAAGAAATCCGTTTAAAATCGAAACAAAACTATAGAACGCACTAATATCAAGCCAAGTCCCGTTAGACTGTAGCGTAGACATGTATTGTTTTACTTCGTCACTTATACTACTCTGGCGACTCGCTGACGCTATAAAAATACCTCTAAAACACAGTTAATAAAACGTATTTTCTACGTGAGTAGGCCTAGCTTGTAATTGTCTTTAACTTTTTCCAAGTCTTCTATCGAGGTGCACTGAGCCATGACAGCCAAAATACCAACCCATATAACAATATAGTGTTGTATCATCTTATTTAAAGTTGAAGCTTTGCTAGATGTGCACGTGACGCCACTTTTAGTTTAAGTGAGTATTGTATATTTGCCAAAACTCAACCGGCTTTTACAATGATAACACACGTCCTGGCTTGCTTGTTTCTATGTCTTGTATGCGTACAAGGATTTGGAAGCCGTTGTAGAGAGGGCATTAAATTTAACGCCACAACAACGCAAACAACACAAGCATTCGAACCTAACCTCAAGGTGGCATTTGTCGGCGATTCCGTACGTTTTCATCAGCTGATGTTCCAAAAACTAACGAAAAAAAAACCTGAGTGATTGTTGCTTACACTTCTCATCAAAAAGGGTAACAGCGCCAATAGTACAGATAAGGTATACCAGCAAATAAAAGATTTTGGTGCTGAGGTATTCATTCAATTAGGGGACTATGATTATGGTATGTGGGAGTGTCTGTTGGTTCCAAAAATAAAGAGACTTGGAGACCAAAATTTGTGAAAAGAAAGTTCAATGTAGAATTTTTTGTTTTATCAATTTTATCCGAGTTCTCACGTGCATTGTCATAGGTTCCAATCCAACCAACTTTGATGAGCGTATTACAAAGGTTCTTGGATCTAATTATCCAGTTTTTGCTGCTATTGGAAATCATGATACATCACGTTGGACGGTATAGTGAAGTAGATAGTATTAAATTCGAACCAATTTTTTTTTTCGGCGGTTTTTTTCCGTGTTTAGCTCAAAAGTCATTTATGCGCAGCCGCTTACATATAATCTTAATAAGGCCCTACTCTTGTTGTTTATTATAGTAACTTTTCTTTAGGGGTCAACTGGATACCAACAAAAGTAAGTTTCTATCATTGATGTATCAAACGATATTTTTTTGCTGAAAAATTAAGGCTTGTTGATCGATTAAAACGTGCTGGAGTAGAAAACATGTGCGAAGGCGAATATGGAGTAAATACTGTGTGTAATTACAAAGGTATCTTTTTAACTCCAAAACAAGAAGCCAAGATTCCTTTTCTATCTTTAAAGCCTCGTAAAAATAACTGATAGTTAGGTTTTATTTATGTTATCAATGGCGTTGGTACAAGAGGCAGTGGTCACGACGATTATTTAAGAACACAATTAACCAGTACAATAAAAATCTTTTTTGACTAATAAAACCTAATCACGTGGTGATTTTGTAGAGTACAAGACATCAAACTGGAAAATCTGCGGATGGCATAAAAACCAAAGACTATACCAGACTGGAGGAAAGAGGTATAGCCAAACAAGACTTTTGTAAAGCTCATTAACTTTGCTAGCGATGAAACTGGATATGCTGTATTGGATACATGTAGAGAATTCGGAGGCATTGTAGCTACAGGACACGAACATAGGTGGGAAAAAAGTTATAAGATTATCTTTGAATATTTACCTATTGAATAGTTATGCTCGTACTTATCTCATGTCAAACTACGCCAGTCAACGTATTGACAACACAAATCCTGTTCTTACGTTGGAGCCAGGAAAATCATTTTTGTTTTGTAGTGGTAATGGCGGAAGTTCTTTGCGTCCTTGGAGAAACGGACTCGAGAAAAATCCTTGGTAAACTTCTTTTTCTGGTAGTTTGTTTTAATCAAGTTTTTAGGTGGGCTGCTACTGCATCTACCTCAAGCTTACCTCAAGTTGATTGGGGCGCTCTTTTGTGTACCTTTAACGTTGGTGGAGACCCTTCTAAGGCGCATTGCGACTTTACTGATGTTTCAGGAAGGCAATGGGATTCTTTCGACATTGAATCTAACCCAGAGGTATGAGTCTAGGATTTCACCTTTCTTTCTATTCTAACCATTCTTGCAGTCTTATCAGGACTATGACCCTATAAATTTTCGTGAAAATAATGGTAGAACAATTGATATTGCCGTGGAGGACCCAGACGATGATCTAATGCTAAGAGGACCTTTTGACTTTGGTAGCAACTTAACAGTTGTTATAAAACTCACTTATCTTAGGTTCTCTTGCGCTTGCTTCATACAGAGAAGAAACTTCAGTATCCCTCCGTTTCAGACACGTTCCTCTTATCAAAGGAGAACAGCTAGACGTACACATAAATAGATCATAACCTGGGCTTAACACGTTCTCTAGACTGTACATTTGCAAATGCTTGGCAGAGAAGCTAATGGAGAGGTATCTATTCGTATCCACGTGTCTATAGGAACTCCAGATGCGCTTAACGCTGAATCTTTTATTTCAGAAGAATACGTTGAATGGGTAACCGAACAAGAGGACTGGTAAGAACAATGCCGTTTTGAAGAACAAGTCTAACAAGAAAAAAAAGGGAAGCTGGAGAAGTATGGGTTTCACCTAATCTTAAGTCACTTGTTGAATCCGTTATTTCATCTGATTCTTGGCAATATAACGATCCGATAACGTTTACACTTATTGCAAAGGTAATTTATCAAAACACGTGATAAATATTTCAATCAACTTTTTAGTTGTTTTTTTTTTGAATTTGTTTTAGGGTGGACATCGTGTTGTTCATGCTTTTGAAAGTGATGCTTGCTTTGCTCCAAGTCTATTCATTCAAACTTTGTAGTATGTTATCTTAAATAAAATTCCTTCGAACTTTATTATTGCTTTCATCTATTTATTTCACAAAAATGCTTCTTTAACAGCAATGGAGCATGCACGATAGCATGCAACAAAGTCATGATTGGCTCCGGATGATGATAAAAAAAACAAACTAGTAAATTGATCATATCCATCCTTAGACAAAAATAACAAACTCGACTGTGAACACTTACAACGAGGTACAGAAGTCAAAAAAAAAGGATTTCAGGCTTGAGTTTGTATTGACTTTTCAAAAAACACGTGTTGGTACGTTAGCCTTACAAAGTGTCGCAATATGTTTATTTTTTTTTGTTTTATTCGTCATCAATTTCAAAGTCATCTGCAGCTTGATGTTCATCTATAATATCCATTTCATTTACTCTTGAATCAGGGAGAGGTGGAGACCGAAATTTTACCATGAGCTTCTTCCTATCCAGATCTTCTTCTTTGTACTGAAAGAAAAAAAGTCAGAAAAAATAAATAAAGAAAAAATAAAGAAAGAAAAAGTTTTCTAGTTTAAGCTAAAAATAGAAACAATGAAAAGTACTTTACAAGTTACACATATCTATAACTTCTATACGACCATGCATATTATAAAAAAATAGAAAATTCAAAAAAAAAGCAACAGCACGCCAGCAATTGATTTAACAAGAAAAAAATCATCTTTCATAAAAAAAAAAACCCAAAAACTGTCGTTTTTAACACGATGTGTTTCACGTAAATTCTTCATTTTTTGATTCAAAACAGTAAGTGTGTATCAAAATCGTACCTGTGATTTTAATCTTATACGAGAAGCAATAGGTGTATAAGTAACTTTATCATTTTCGAACATAAAGAAATAAACATCATCTGCTCCAGGCATGGCCTTTAACTTTAATTTATCATAACCACGGACAGCGCTATAATCATGAATAGCAGAGGGTGCATCTGTTTTTCGCCTCTAAAACAAACGACAAAGTTAACACTCACAAAAACAAAAAAGGACAAAAAAACGTGACTCATAAGACATTTTTAAAAATTGAAAAAAACAAAAATCTGGTTGAGTGGTTGTTCTTTTTGTTGTTGCTACTTTTTTTTGCTGGGTATGCGTACCTTTCGTCGTGGTTGAAAGTAATAGTATGGAGCATCTCGCTTATTATTTAACTGCTTAGATTGCTCCATAATAATAGTATCTACAAATTGATCTTTATCATTAGCATCACCAACAGGCTGTTCCTCTGTAATATCTTCAGAAGCGACAACCTTCTTCTTAGGCAAGGTATCAAAGACAACTTCTGCATAGCTATTGTAGTATTAGACGTAACCGCCAAAAGAGGAGGGTTAAAAATGACGTAACTGATTTGATGATAAAATAGTATTTGGTAAAATTGGAATAATATCAACTGGTTGTAAGTTTGGATTTGTTGGATGTGTTGGTGTTTTATAAGCTTCAACAAATGAATTTTCTATTATATTTACTCTATCCTCCAATGACATATTACGTCCTACATCCATTGTATCTTGGGTATCCACCTTGACAAAAAAAGATTAAAAAAAAAATCGAAAAAAAAAAGTCAAACGGTTTTTTTTCCTTATTTCATAGATTTTCCATAAATGACATAGATCTCGTAATGGTTATAAGTTAATGCGTAGACTATTATTATTTCGCTATTGGTAGAGTATTGTAGGTCAAGGTTCACACCACGAAGCAAAAACTTTGCAAAATGATTTTTGTTATCTTTCCAAAAAAAACTCTCAAAACAGATTACTTACTTCCTCTTTTCTTGGTTCTAGTGTGTCTGCATCTGTGTTAAACATATACTGTGGTTTACGTAGCCAAGGAACAATAGGTGTAGAGTTTTTAGGACCACGTTTCTACGTTTTGAACGTCAGGGCGGTTTTTCAAATTTAAGTTGTAATAAAGCTACCTTTAATGTGCCGTCTATGAGCGATATATCCTCTGGCGATAGTTTAGCGCCTGGCTTTTTTTTGTAGGTATTTGTAGGGTCAATTAAATCAATAGTTACACCAAGGTCCACAGGGCATAGTAGCTCGTATTTATATTCAGTTTCTATTGAATTTTAACGTTATTGCGTTGTTAAATGTTATTTTACCGAGAGAACAGTTGCCATTGTACTCAGCGAGTTTCCTTAGCTTTAAATCCGAGAATAAGAACTTCGGTGGGAAAGGAACGGGAGGCAAATCGTTCATATACTCTATTTCCGCCACCAGATCCGTTTCCGGCTTTCTGCGCATAGTGTAAGTACTGTATAATTAACCAATCTTCATTTGGCTCTAATAAGCCCACCTCTTAATTTTTCTAGCGTCAGCAACGCTCTTCTTCTTTTCTGTACTCATTTTGAAGAGTTTGTGCTTTTTCGAAGCGCAGAGCCTGAAATTCAAAACTTAACCATCAATTTCCGACTTAATATCAGCTCTTTGTTTCTTGCACGTGTCTAGAAGGCCGCTGTGATTCTTTCATGATATACACTCATTCTACAATATGGACAGAGATGATTATAGGTACTGTCACCTCATCATTCGTGCTTTCTAGACTTGTCAGTCTGAAAACAAGCTGAGCGTTTTATCGGTAAAATGTGAAGCCTCAATTGCGAGAAACAGTTTATTGAAATTATGACACTCTCGGTTGCCTTTACAATACGTAAATCAAGTACCATCTGACGCAGCACCAATCCTAATATGTCAATGTGCAAACTTGTCATAAACTAGTATTGAAACGTGATTAACAATCATTGAGTAGTTTAAATACTTTTCTCCAGCTAGTTGTGGTTATGTGATTGTGCTACAACACGCCCACGTCACTACATGTGTGCCACGAAGCGTGTCTATTCAGCGAACAATAACAGAATCAGTTACTGCTTGTAAGCGTTCTTTTAGCGCAATATGGCCCAATCTAGTAAATATACGCAACGTGTAGCTACTAGTACCAATGCAGAGCCTGTAACTGTTCTTAACACTGAGGGCGCTTCCGTTATTCTCTACAAAGGGTTTTTATCGCGTAGAGAAGCTTTGACGCTCTTTAAAATACTAAAAAGCGAAGTTCCATGGAAACAAGAAACAGTTATGGTTAATGGCGTCTCTGTACGTCCTCCGAGATGTGTGGCTATTATGGGAGACGAAGGGCTAAGTTATAGCTACGTTGGTTCAGAAAAAGTTGCCAAAGGATGGCATCCGGCCTTACTTGACATAAAGAAGCGTATAGAGGACGAAACAAAGCAATTATACAATTTATGCCTCGGTAATCTCTATCGTAACGGCCAAGACTCTATCGGATGGCACTCAGATGATGAACGAGATATTGTAGAGGACTCTATCATAGCTTCGTTTAATTTAGGAGCAACTAGAGATTTTTATATGCAAAATAAGAAAACACATCAAGAAACTAAAATTCCTCTTCAGAATGGTAGCCTCTTATTGATGGCAGGACGTTGTCAAAAAGTTTTCAGACATGCTGTTCTTAAACAACCAAGAGCTTCACAACCAAGGATTAATCTAACATTCCGTCACGTGATAAACCACAATGATGAAGATGAGAAAAAAGAAAAACTTACAATGGTTACTGAGTTACCAAAAAATATGTCTCAATCTGTTGCTTCTGCAAGTGCGACAAAGCAACTTACAGCAAAAAAAAAGAAAAAAAAGAGAAGTAGAATACAAGGGAATAGATGGTAGTACTACAAAAACAGGCTTGCTTCCAAGTAATAAAATAACTAGAGATCAGTAATACTACTCCTTTAGCATCCTTTAGTACTGAGGCCTATTAATCCAGTGAGTTCTTTTACACTTTGTCCAACACTCATGGATACAATAGATAGTGATTTGTTTTTAGCCTATGAAGAAAAATGCGTCATCACCTTTTGTGAATCACGTGGGTTTTGTGATTTATACTTATCAAGCATTGAAAGCAGTGACATCAACCTTAGTGTACAGTTGATATCAAGAACTGATGGAGTAGTCGAAGCTCCAACAGTTTCACTAACCTCAAAAGCATGTGATTTTATCATTTTTTTTAAGTCGCTTACTGACACTTCAAGCCACAACCGCAATTGAATATTTAATAGGCGTACATTTGTGCTTACATGCTACGACGCGTAATCATAGGTTCAGTTAGTACTTCTACACAAGTACACAATAAAGAAATTAGGTAAGCTCAAATTACGCGTAATTATAACGTCCTACGTACTTTAGTGCTATTGAGCCACTCTTTATTTCATCTAAGTTCATTTAGGCATGTTATTTCGTCAAAGCGTCAAATGACTCGCAAACGTGACCCAATACCTTTTAATTGCGTAAAATCGTCATGCAAGCTAAATAAGATACGACTGTACAGTACAACCAACATGGCGTCCAAAATAGCCCCTAAAGCTGACGTTAACGTATCCAAAACGCCTAAAAAGCCAGAAAAGTGGCCGAAGGTTTATACAGACGAGAAGGATGGAATTTCCATGTCACTCACCTTCCAGCTCTCTGACGATGATGTGCTACTAAACGAGTATAAGCAAACATACCCTAATGGTCAAATGGCGCTATTACACCACTACAAGCTAGAAAACTACTCCAAAGTATCAGCTGCAGCACAAAGCGCTGACCAATTCATTAAAGAGAATAATATGTTCTTAGATGACGTCTATCTTGATGGAGAATGTAAAGAATGGTATGCTAAATAACACAGCTACAGCGCTAGCTGCACAATCACAGCTTTTCGCTTGTGAACGTGATGAGACGCTAGAATCTTTTAGTTTTTCATTCTCTCTTTTTTCTTAGTTTAAAAGAGTTTTAGGCACGAAAACGGACAACTCAAGATTGACATGTTCTACTCAAATGCAAGTCTTTCAGGGACAACAAGAGAGTATTATGAAAATGGGCAGTTATGTTCTGAAGGTATGATCAGAGTCGTAAAACATGTGAAAACTTTTATTTGCGAACTTATTTGTTGAAAGAATTTTTTGCCTTTATTCGTACTTACAACAATGCTCAACTCTTGTGAGTTCTCCAAAATACTATACACTATCTTTTCAGCGTATTAAAGTTTACATCCGCTATTTTCTAGTTTCATCTGTCTCACTCCACGCACATTGACTTACACTGACTTTTATTGTTAAGGTTTTTATGTAAAAGGTAATCTACGTGGGCCAGTGAGAAGTTGGTATGAAGATGGTGTCCGTAAGGAAATCACACGGTTTAAAGAAGGCAATAGACATGGTGAACATATTAGTTGGTATAAAAATGGACAGCAATCAGAGGTAGAAAACTATCAGAACTCAAAGTTAGAAGGTGAATCAAAAAAATGGTTTGAGAATGGACAACTTAAGGAAGAGGTTAATTACGTCAATAATCAACGTCATGGTACACATAAAACATGGTATAATAATGGACAACAGAATGAGATTAATGAATATAAAAATGGAGAGTTTGATGGTGAAAGAAAGCATTGGTATGAAAATGGTTTTGTATGCAGACAATGGCATTTTGTTGATGGAAAATGTCTTGGCGAGTTTAAGCAATGGCATGAAAATGGTGTTATGGGCATGTTTGGTATTTTTGAAAAACAAGGTTTAAAGCTTGATACAGTCAGAAGGTGGCGTGAAGATGGTACAGAGGTAGTAGGAGAAGTTGTAGAGGAAGATGTCAAAGATTTAAAATAAATTTAATGATTTAAAAAAAACACTTACTGATGTTGTTGTACCTATGCTCAGGCATTTTCATCCTTCTAACTAGTATACTCGCTGCACAATTGTTCATATAACGTTCCGTAAACGCTTGTAAATATGTCAATGGTAAACTACAAGGGAGTTTAAACGATGGCACAGTGGATTTTGACCAAAGTATCTAAAAGAGCGCAACAATAAGGGTGTTCAAGAAGAGTGTTTGGCTGAGCATGGAATATGTTAATGGGATACCTAACGGATACAAGAAACTTTGGCACATGAATAGGTAATTAGACGGTAAAAGGAATCGTACATTTGATCAAAGAACCCATGACATTAATAGTAGGAGACAACTGCGGTTTAATATTGATTTTACACGTTTGCAAATGGGTTAGCTGCTAGTTGATTGTATAACAGTGACTGTGAAGTTTTTATTACACTATTATACGTAAACTTGTTTTGCAGTTATTGAGAGCTTGTTACATGCTAGTGCCTTGCAAGGTTAATGGTATCTTTCCACAATTAGCTTTTGGTTAATGGCACTAAAGGGCAATACTGTACAGGAGGGTGGAATGTGAGTATCAACGACGGTTAAGCAGTTTGCAATCATTGACTATTTTGATGTTTCCTCTTTTTTTAAGAACTTCTTCACCATGCTGAGTTACAGCAGTACCTGCAATATTAATCTCTTTGACATTTAATAAATATTTCATTCCTTCATCAGTAACACTAGTAAAAAATAGATCAATACACCGTACACTCTCTAATGCTTCTAAGCCATAATCTGTTACTTTTGTAAAAGACAAGTTTATCTTGTACACTCCAGCAAGTGCACGTACTCCTCTATCTGTAACAAGTGTAGCTCTTAAGTTTATATCATAAACTCCAGCAAAAGCTTCAATGCAATCATCCGTAATAGGAAGGCAAGAAAAGTCAATATGTTTTACACCTGATAAAGCAGTTATGGTATTACTTATAACTTTTTGAGAAGGAGGATCACTGAAATAACCAGCATAGTTAGTGAACAATCTTCCAAATGTTGATACAATGTCTTTAAGGATACTTGTCGGCGAGTACTGTCTGAATTTCGTACAATCAACTTTAGAATGTTTCAGAATGCCCACGTGACGAGAAGCGCGTAATACGTCTGATTTCGATTTAAGTACTACCGTAGAATAGCCCACATTCGTGTGAATAACATCAGCCAATAACCGACATGTTTGAGCGACCGCAAACCTTCCGTTTTCCAAATACTCCAAAATATACGTTAAAATCTCTAAAGGCAGTTGTACGACGCTAGTCATTGTATGGATTCCTTTGTCTGTTTCCATTTTATAAGATAATGATAAACACGTGTTTACAACCTCTGGTCGTTACCAGAGATCGGTCTTCGACAATGACAAGGGGATACAAAGTAGAAACGAGTTGGGATAACTTTTCTCCGTTGGTTTTTTTTTGGCGACTGTAAAGGACTTGCGCTATTGTGCACAAACTCGTCGAGTCCGTACATGGAGAATAGTCGCTCAAAGCTTAATGTTGTACTCTTTGGTTCAGGAGGTGTAGGTAAGCAACCGTAATACCTAAAATAGCAAGCTACTGAATAAATCGATCGCTTTATTATGCTCACGTGCGTTATATAAAGTCCGCGCACGTGTGTGAAGCGATATAATTATAATTATACTTTTTCATTAAAAAAAAACCTACTCTAGTCCTATTTTCGAAGCAACACTTTATGGTAGAAGTAGTACTTGAATAACCGAGTTTGCATATAAACCTAAACAGCAAAAATCATCGATACTTTGTGATAAACTCCAAGGACATTTTCTACTCTTAATGTAGCGTGAAATCGTGACAGTTTGAGACCTATTTTCTTGTATTACCAAAAACAATAGACTGTGATAAAACGGACACGCGTTTCGTTAACTAAATGACCTCTGTTTATGCGTATTAACGTGTTTATTTAAGGAAAATCGTGCCTTGCTATCCGATTCTGCCATCAGCGATTTGTTGATAACTATGGTACTGAATGTTTACAAAAAAAAAAAATCCAAGTTGCTTGTTTGTAAAGAACTTCTGCTCTTCTTTCTTTATTTAACCTTTGTTAGATCCTACGATTGAAAACTCTTATAGGAAGCAAATAACAGTAGACAGTCAAACATGTGTATTAGGTAACGTCATAATAAAACATGATCGAACAATTTAAAGATCTTTTACAAAAATATTTTTTTGATTATTTCTTTTTGACATTGTTTTTTTAGACATAGCCGATACTGCTGGACATGAAGCATATGCTGTACTAAGAGAACAATATATGAGACATGGTAACGGATTCCTCTTGGTGTATGTGCGTACCCACCCTTTCTATATACAAAAAAACCAATCAATTTGTCACGTGTTTTTATTGTTCTTTCGTTAACGAGTGTGTTTAAAAAAAAGGCTATCACAAGTCAAGAATCTTTTAAAGAAGTGGGTGAAATCTATGACGAAATAAAGGAAGCAAAGATGGTAGATAGGGTTCCAGTAGTATTAGTAGGGAATAAGTGTGATCTAGAAAATCAAAGAAAAGTAACAAAGTCACAAGCAAAGGCAAAAGGTCTACCTGTTTTTGAAACAAGTGCAAAAAAGAGCATAAATGTTGATACGATTTTTGAAGAGATTGTAAGAGAAGTAAGGAAGTATGATGCTTTTCTAGCTAATAGTAATCATACTACTTCCTCATCAGGACCAGAGAGAAGTTCTCCAGGACAAAGACGACCTAGAAGGTCCGTATCAAGAATGTTTAAAAAAAAGATGCCACAATGCGTCATGTTGTAAAGAAAGAGTAATAAAATTTCCATAAATGTAAAGTACCCCATTACTCTGTTCTCATTATCTAGGCATCCTACGTTCGTTGATGATCGAGTCTTATCTACCCTCTCTAGTTTCCACCCTAGGCAATGCTAGTAGAAGGGTGTGATGCAATAAAATCCACTTGTTTTTCATAGTCTACTGCACCTCTACAAG
The DNA here is from genome assembly GCA_038496445.1 of Trichosphaerium sp. ATCC 40318. Taxonomy (NCBI): domain Eukaryota; phylum Discosea; class Flabellinia; family Trichosidae; genus Trichosphaerium; species Trichosphaerium sp. ATCC 40318. The sequence goes on from JALMLS010000507.1 coordinate 349,533, forward strand.
TGTCTATATCTTTCTAACATCGCGATGAATGAGCTGCAGTAATGTTGTAATATTACCACAATGACAGTAAGTGTCAATTAGTTGTAGAGAGCTGAGTTTTTAGTGCGGAAAAAAAAGTGTCAACTTTCTTCTTCTTGCCTAAATTCTTACTTAACAATGCAGCTCTCCCACTTGTTAGTTTTCGCAGTCGTAGCTCTTTCGTTAGTTTTCGCCGCAGATATGGCAAAGGTAAGTAATGGCGTTTACGCTCAAACGATTTAATGACCTAATAGTACAACAAGAGAAAAGGAGAAGAGTTTTTGGAAGCAAATAAAGAGAGAGAAGGTACAGGACAATCGAAATAAGATTAAAGAGAGCTAAAATAAAATCAAAGGCGTAAAAGTAACCGACAGTGGTCTACAATACGAGATTCTTAAAAAGGGTGACGGTAAATTGTCTCCAGGTACGAAATAAGCGTGATAGAACAAATCGATGACGTGGCTTTGTTTAGAAAAGAGCGACCGCGTCGAAGTACACTACAGAGGCACTCTTATTGATGGTAAGGAGTTTGATAGCTCATACAGCCGCGGAAGCACATCTCAATTCGGTGTCGGACAAGTAATCTCTGGTACACCTCTAACGCTAGAAAAAACCCAATTGCTGACGCTGTACCAAAGGATGGACTGAAGGACTTCAACTTATGACTGTTGGTGATAAATTCAAGTTTTTCATCCCTAGTGAGTTAGGATATGGTGCTCGTGGTGCTGGTACGTGCTAAACAACAGCGAAAAACTTCCCCAAAAAAAAAATGCTGAGTTGTTAAAAATATTTTTAGGTAGAGATATTGGCCCTAACGCTGCCCTCATCTTCGAGGTTGAGCTTGTAAGCATTCCATCAAAAAAAGATGAGCTTTAAATAAACTTTTTTCTTTTTTGTCACAAAATCTTTTGTACACTACAAACCGACTATCGCGCTGTGAGCTAAATGACGCGTTGTTGTTCACTTTGACTTGTAGCTTGACTTTTTTGTTATAAAAACAATGCGTAGACTGTCTTGATGGAGCCAGAGAAGCCTGAGGTTTCCCTAAATGGGCACGTCAGCGCAGATGCACCACCGTCACCGCGTAAACGGGCAAAAAAGAGCAAACAAAGGACAAATTCTTTTGTTTACCGACGTTTGGTGTGCTGTCCCTATGGTGTTGATATTGGAGGATCTATGACGAAGTTTGTATATTTTAGACCGAACAATCCTCCCGATCTGCCCGACTATGTCATCAAAGATACTGAAGTACCTAGTGACTTACCCCTAAAGCTCGATCCTTCTCTTGTAGTTGACAAGCTCTCAAAATCGCCGTTCTTTAAAGATGCATTTATTGATGGTGAGGAAGAGGCAGGTGTACTCAAATTCATTAAAGTACCAGCAAACAAAACAGAAGATTTTATCGAATTTGTCGCCCGTACGTATACGTTTACTTTTGTTTTGTAAAATCGCGTTATACGTTAAAACCTAGCGTAGAAAAGGGTTTACATCTTCAATGGGGCGGATTGAGCAAGGTCGGAATGAATATAACCGGTGGAGGTACACAATGCTGTTTTTTATACATTTTACGCTTATACGAGTGTAAATAGGAGCGTATAAATGGGCAGACCTACTCGAGTCAAAACTTGGGTGTAAACTAAATCAACTTGACGAAATGAAGATGCTGATACGTGGTCTCAATTGGTTACTAGCAAACTCGCCAAACGAAGTGTTCAAATGCGATTGGGAAACAAAAGAGCAGGTGAGAATTTGCTTTTGAATAATTTTTTTTTCCAAAAGTCGCTTTATTACGACACTCTATCGTATACTATTGTCAAGACTTTGCGTTCTCCGTTATTTTTTACAGCTGTAAACATTTTTTGTGAAAAAGACATGTCTCATAAAAGTACCTCTTGGTCACGTGACCAAGCTGTTTAGAAAGCCAAAAAATGATTTTGTAGTTTTTTGTAAATTGTCCAAAAGTAATTTTGTTTAGAATTTTGAACCGAAGTTACCTCTTGAGGAATATTTTCCTTACTTGCTTGTTAATATTGGTTCTGGTGTTAGTATTCTACGTGTTGATGGACCAGGTCAATATCAACGTGTCAGTGGAAGTTGTTTAGGAGGAGGTACGTTTTTGGGAAAACCATGTGTTCCACAACCTTTTTCTATTTCTTTTCAGAAAAATCTATTGCGCAGCTAGTTACAGTGTCCTTGTAATGTCGAAATATTAGTTTGGAATTTCGTGACTATAATTATTTATTTTTTAATGCCACTACACATGTGCTTTTGATGAACCTGATTTTTTTATCCGTAGGAACATTCTGGGGTCTTTTGCGTTTAATGACGAATATTAAAGATTTTGCTGAAGTTAAACGTCTGAGTCAGGATGGAGATAATACAAATGTTGATTTAATCGTTGGAGATATATATGGTATGGACTACTCTAAGCTTGGATTAAAGCATGAGTGGATTGCTAGTAGGTAAGACAAATACATTGTAATAATTTTTTTTCACTTTTTTTTTCTGAAGGAGTATGATTTTTTATTGACGTTTTACTTTAGTTTTGGTAAGGTTGCAACATCGCATAAAGTCGAAACATTAGAGAAATATGAGTACGTCTATATTTGATAGAGTTAAATCCCGATAAAAATGAGCACAAGCCCACTTTTGTCTTTTTTGGTAAAAAGTTTTTATTCCTTTTTTTTTGGGTTTTTATTAGCTCTCTGGATGCTCTTCCTTCGTTATGTTGTTTTATATTAATACTCCATTTAGTAAGGCAGATATTGTACGCAGTTTGTTATTCATGATATCAAACAATATTGGCCAAATCGCATACTTGAATGCACAGCGTTATGGCATTAAACGAATTTTTTTTGCAGGTGAGTACAAAATAAAAAGATTTTTTTAGGACTTTGTATAATCCCTCTGACTCTTTTTTCAGGTGGCTTGATTCGTGCTGGATCATATCTATGGAGTCGATTTTCATACGCCATCAACTTTTGGTCAAAAGGAGAAGTAGAAGTATGTCAATGTATTCCTTCTTTTTTTTCTTTTTTTCCAAAGCTGCATGCCGTTCACTTCTTTGCTTATTTATTAATTTTATTATAGGCACTTTATCTCCTTCATGATGGTTACCTAGGTGCTCTAGGATCTCTCATTACGCGTGCTGATAAGGATCCAAACGTGGAGAAGGCCAATGGAAAGTCTACTAAACCTACAAATCAAAAAGCATCGCAACAAGACTAATTTCTTAGTCTCAATGTATTTAAATAAAATCCTGTTGCGGAATGACTTTCTAGAGCAGAACTTTGTTACCTAAGGTCACATATACTCTACGACCAAGGATGTCGGGCTTGTTTTCAGTCCGACCTGTCAAAAGGGGTTAAGTCAGCGCTTTTCTGACATAAAACAAGCACAACATGTCTTTGACAGCACTCTTCCTCGTTTTGTTTGCCGCGCTGGTATGTTATCAATGGTTTATACGAATAAAATAACGTAATTAGGTCGCTTCACAACCAGAGCAGGTTCATACAGCTATAACAGGTATTCCTAATGAACTATCAATAACTTGGACAAACTTGGGTACTTTGAGACTTTTCCTTTCTATTTTCTGACGCCTTTAGACACTTCAACGCTTAGTGAAGTACCTCTGGTACAATGGGGACCTTGTACGTTTTTCAGTTTTTTTTTGATCACGTGATTTTCTAACTCCAAACTGAAGCGAACAAAGAGACTCATGGTAAAAGCTTCAAATTTGACGCAGGATTTTACAAATCAGTTGTTTGTACTGTTTTGCTTCAAGGACTAGAGGCAGGGACAACATACACTTACAAGTACGTTATTTAGTGCTGTTATCTCGATAATACACTGGTGTAAGACCCTAATTTGGTGCTTTGTTCAGGGTTGGTACAAGCGGAAAAATGTCAAAAGAGTACAAATTTACGTACAAACCAACGAACATTACCTACGCTGTCTATGGTGATATGGGATTCTCGAATGAACGTAGTATAAAACAATTGGTAGCTGAGGTTGAAGCCAAGTCATTTGACGCTGTTTTACACGTTGGAGGTACGAAATGGAGGGTTAGAGCCACGAACGGTTCTTTGGTAAAGAATACAAGAAGCTGAGACTTTTAGACTTTGCGTACAATCTTGATACCGATTCCGGAAGAACTGGCGACAAGTTTATGAATTCTATTGAGCCTGTAGCCTCTGTTGTTCCTTACATGGTAAGTGGAAATGACAAACAATTTATCCGTACTAAATGAAAGATTTGTAGACTTGTCCAGGAAACCATGAAGCTTATCACAACTTTACTCATTACATAAACAGATTTGATAACATGAACTTTTTGGGTTCTTCAAGCGGTAGTGATAACAACCTATGGTACGTTTTTGTTATTATCGACACGTGATTGTTTATCATATTTATTAAAATACTCTGTTAGGTATTCATGGAATGAAGGATTGACTCACTTCATTGCGATAGATACTGAAGTCTATGCTTATTCAACTGATGCAGGACAAATTGAAAGACAAATTAATTGGCTTACTCAAGTGCGTCTTTTTGGTTTTTTATGAGTGCAGTCTTAGCACGCTTCGATGTTTTCGAAGGGCAGCGCTTTGTTTTATCAATTTTTTTCTTGTTTGTTTGTTTTATGGTTCTGTGTACTAATGGTAGTATTTAGGATCTTATTGAAGCCAATAGAGTACGTGATAAATACCCATGGATAGTTATGTTTGGTCATAAAGGATATTGGATGGATAAAGTAAACTGGACTGATTTTGAGCGTTTATCCAATGAATATGGAGTTGATGTACGTCTCTCACCATCCAATCATTTGAATACCTCCTTTATTACATTCTCGCATTTCGTATATCTTATTTCTTAAACACTAGTTGTACTTGTGCGGTCACCAACACAACTATCAAAGACTTTACCCATCTTATGGAAAACAAGTACAAAAGATGTCTTCTAATATCTACGTTGATCCAAAGTACATGGTCACAATTGTATCTGGTTCTCCTGGATGCCCTGAATACATATCAAAAGGAGGAGCTCCAGCAGATGTACGTCAAAAACCTTTTTAATTCAAAAATTTTCGGTGAGAAAAAAAAAAGACTTAACGATTGTCGAGCCTGTTAAGGCACTATTGCATGATTTTTTGTTCTTTTTTGTGTGGTATGATGTGAGATTATGTTGACGCTTTTTTTTGTTAGACTGTAGCCAACGCTTTCTTTACTTATGGTTATGGACACATGAAAATCGTCAATTCAACTCATTTATATTGGCGATGGGAAATGACTTCTGAGGCTAAGATGAACCTTCAAAATGAGGTTGGTAGTATTCATCTAGATGAAGCAGACTGGAAAGATGACATGTGGTTGATTCAAACTCATCACGGAAAAAGACAATAATTGATAAAAATAAAGCTGATTTTCTATTCACATTTTTTTCTGGTTTTTGTCGAACAAAAACGTGACTCTTTGCGTAGAGAACAGCTGTGCGAACTACAGCTCTGGTATGTCGCATAGACTACCATAGACCAAAATGGTGCTAACACCGCTTATTGAAGTGGTAGTACACGACAGGAAAGGTTTAGGTAAAGTTAGCCAAGTAACGGTTTTGTTTGCCAAACAAGTCAAGACCAACTTTCAGATAATTGATTTTAGCCGTTTGTGGTCCACAAAAGACAGGTCAATTACTTATGGAGACATCTCCTTTCATCGCTTGTTGCACTGTTACACTCGTAGAGCGAGGAATAGTTAGTCTTGATAATAAAATTAATGTTTTATGGCCTCTACTATGTAAAAGTACTGCCCTTTCTCGCTTCAACGATTCTTTTGTAAAGAACGGCGTTTTTACCCGATTGTACTCATGTGGATCTAAAAAACTACTCTGCACCTTTAAAAATGGCCAAGCAAGCGGTTTATGTAAGCGTTGGTATCCAAACGGTGTATTAAGTGAATTATGCTTCTATACACCAAAAGAATGCGCTAAGAGTGTTAAAAGAGTAAGGTTTGGTGGCACACATAGTCCAAAAGTCTATTTTGAGGTCGGTAGGCACTATTATCGAAGAAATCATCGGACGATGGAGGACGGCGATAATAATGCTGGAGGTTACTTTTATCCTTGTAACAGTGTACTTGACGCTGAATTCAAGTGTTGGTATGAGAATGGACAGCTCGCAATAAGATGTTGGTATGATAATGGTGTGATTACTGAGCAACAAAGTTGGCATAAGGATGGAACAGAACGGAAACCGTTTAAAGACTTAACTTTGTAGAATCAAGTTTCTTGGAGCCTCTGAGGCTGGGTGGTCAATATTATACAAGTGTTAATGTACTTGGAAACGACAGTGGGCAATCTTGTACACAAACAATAAAAAAAATAGTTAAGGTTAATAATGTTCGTTTGTTTCAATAGACAGTATCACTTTTACAAGTTGTATGAAGGCTACTTGGCTTCATGTGCACTAACAAGTACGCAGCGTAATTGAATTGTTTTCTTAAAACATTCCGGCAGCTAGTTTGTTCTTTAGTTTTCCTTTTATTTTACACTGTCTTCCATTTCGCCAAACCGGAAGAAATAGCTGCTGAGTACTGAGCCATTACTTCTCTTCTTTTAGATGCTGCTATGCGTAGTACTTGATACTCATTTACAACTTTTACAAATCCATTTTCTACTTCTATAAACTGCTTGACAGCGTCATTGATTGACTTCTTTAAACTCTCTAAACGTGTTTTCGCCTATAAAAAAACAGTATTAAGTTCTTGCTCCGCTTCTATTTGGGTCTCGAGAATAAGGTTTTTATGGTTACCTGAGGATGAAATAGTGCTTCTGATACTTTATCATCTTTGCATAGTATAGACGTCATAACGTTCTTTAATGATATCGTATTTGTATGCAATTTCACCTCTACAAAAAAACCAGTTTGTGAATGATACTTTTTTATACACGCGATTTATCACGTGTGGTTTTAAAAAACCCAGAACATGTTCTTACCTTTCTTATCGTGTAAGAAAATGTCGACCACAAGCTGTCTTATTCTATCCTTCTTTTGAATACGTCTTTCTGTGTCAACTGCTTGCGAACCTACAGTCGTTTTTTAGTTTAAAAGTCAAGGAAAAGGCAAGATAAAAAAATAGTATTGTCACGCACTTAGTCTTGCAAGTTTTGATGAAGTGAACTCTAGCATATCGTGAAAGCGTACAGCACGTTTTGAACTTTCGTTGTAAAAGTCACGAACAGCTTTAAGTCCTACGGAAGAAAAAGTTAAAAACTGTTCGAGACATTTTTACCTTGTACCTATCATTTCTTCTTCTAATGAGTTCAAAGCTCTCTCAAGAGCTTGTACCACTTTAGTACGAGATTTTTCGTTTCCTTTACGTTTGAGACGTCTCATAGCACTCTCCAAAGTAGCTGAGTTTATCCTAGTACTGAAAATAATTGACAGAGAAGGAGATCCAACATCTTTGATTATAGACCTCACCATCTTTGTAAAAAAAAAAAGTTAAAAAAACCAACCCATAGACATGTTAGGAATAGATTGATGTACCTCAGATGATAGCAAGAAATCAGGTCTTTGTAAAGCTTCTGCTAGCGTAGTAAGAGGTAAAACTCTTGTACGATGGAAGTTCGCAATATCAATATTAGAAATCTTTTTTGCTTTTTCAGCAAACTTTTTTTCTTCCTTTTGTAGCCGCATGTGCTCTGATCCATCGTGTTTATAAGCATCAAAATCAAACTTTTTACCATTAAATAAACTGGTAGTCATCAATAAAGGATGATACATATCTTGGTATCGGCTGTAGACTTCCTTGATGTATTTTTTAGAAACTCGATTAACATTGCTTGTCATAACAGTGTTGTAGATATGTCTGTAAGCAACCTAGGCGAACATGATTAGGATTCTGCTTATCAATATTAATTAACATACCTCTTGTTCATATAAATCCTGGACAAGGTTATCTTCAAGCTTAGAAGCGTCTTTTAACTCTTGATCTTCTTTTTCTTTAAGAAGTGTCAGGATCTAATAAAAACAGAGGTTAATTATGTACTGACTTTGTTATCACGTGATACGTGAATAAATAGTACGTACATCGTCACTTGGTTTTTTACTTTCCAGAGCCCAATCGTAAGGAGTCTTTCCAGATTTATCTTTCAAAGACGCAAATGGAGGGAAGTACCCGTTTTTGTACAATAATAAATTAATAATATCAAGCCGCCCTAAGAACTGTTGTTAACATACTTTGTTCGCAGCTAATTCGCATAATATATAGTTATGATGTTACCTCCTTTAGCAGCATAATGAAGCATTGTGGCACCGAGCTCATCCTTATCTTTGACGAGTTAATTGAACGTCTCTGAAAGAGAAGAAAAAAAGAGAAAGCCAAATGGACTTACCTTTTGGATTAGCCCCATCAAGAAGAAGTTTTTCAATTTTTTTTGTTTGTTTAGCTTGTATAGCCTTTCTGAGACGCAGTGTTTTATCGTCAACAATCTCTCTATTGTGCCTTGAAATAAACTTCTCAAGCATCTCTCTTTCCCCTACACCCACCAGTCAACAATCAACAATCAAACAACGAGAAAAAAGAAAAAAAAACCCAGCGCTACTGGTTCGAACTTCTTTCTTGTTTTGTTACCTTGTAATCTTGATTTTTGTAGTGTCACTTCATCCTCACGTAATTTAACTTCCTCTAGTCGAGCTTGAAGACGTTTTCTTTGTTGCTGCATTATTGCTTGAAGTTTGGCTTCGTCACGTTCTAGTTTTCTTCGTTTAATAGCAAGCTCTGCTCTTTCACTTGAAAGCTTTGCCTCAAGGACACGCAATTTCTGGCGTTGCTATGGATAGGGTTGAGTGCGAGTCATGTTAAAAACCTTGTTGGTTGTTAATATCACGTGTACCTGAACAACATCTTCACTTGTGTGAGATTGCTCTCTTTCAAGAATTTTTAGTTTACTTTCTTCTTCATGTAGTTTATGTTCTCTGGCTTCAATCTCTAATTCGCGCTCTCGAATACTATCATAAATATTAGAAAGTGTACCAACTAAGAATGGGCAATCAAAAGATACATGAAAGGTCCGTACCCTAACATGTCTTGGTCAAGTTGTTGACGTTTTTTATCTACTTCATTGAGTTCAACTCTCGGATTAAAGTTTGGCTGTCTAGGTGTCTGTCCTCGCCTTACTGGCTTTTCTGATTTTCTAAGACCAGCTTTAACTGAAGCTATAGATTCTGACACGAATCTAAGCGCAAATAAGTACAGTAACAAGACACGAGAGAAATAAAAACAACCACGAAAAACATGACATACTTTTTTGTGCTTGATGTTTTAGCTCTTCGTTCTGTTTCAAGTTGATTCGTCAGTGCATTTATTTTATCACGTGATTTATTCTTTTCTTGTTCAAGTAGTCTATTCAATTCAGTAGCTCGAGCTAATAAGTGTTTTGTGAGGAGTGTAAGCTCTTGAGATTCAGAATCATTTTTGTTAACATCATAATAAGAACCATATTTGGTTCCTTCATTCTGACCAGTATTGGATGCTACCTCCTTTTGTACTAAGTTAGAAAAGTTGGGGTAGTATTGATTCTAAAGAGTTACCTCTTCGTCACCTCCAGGTAGGTTTGTTATAGTCGATATGTGAGAAACTATTTTGGAATTGAATAATTTTTTAGAGTTCTGTTTCTTCAACTACACAGAAAGTGTCAATGCTTGTTTTGTGTTTTTGCATCATGGTATATTGAAGTTCGTACACGGTTTGCTTGGGAAGCTATTTGAAGTATCTGTAACCATGCTTTTCGTTCCACATCCGAATTAGCAGCAACAAGTAAGAACTTTTTACTGTTTCTTAAAACAATAGCGAAAGGCTGAGACCTTGTCTGTGCAGGATGAACTTCATAGTCTATATGCACGCACTTTAGATTCATGTATATACTAACTAACGATTATAACAAGTACCTCGTAGGTCATAATACTGTTCGACCTGTACATTAAACAAATAAGCAAAAAAAAAGTATGAACATCAAGGGTGTTAGAATAACGCACCATCTTTCCGTCTTTGAATGTGTTGTACTTTAGTTTATGATCTGTCACCCACGCTTGTCTTCTTAGCCATCCACGATCTGTATTCATATAAAGGTGTTCCAAATCCAATGGCTTAAACACGACAAGTTAAGCGATGTAAAAATGTTTGCTAAAAGAAAATACCTTTGCAGCGTCTGCTTCTTCTTCTGTACCACTATCTTTTGTGAATTAGTTAGAAATGCTCTAGTATGATGCACGAGTTTAGGTATAACGATACCTTGTTGCCAAAGAAGTGTGGATTCATCTTGTACGTCAGCAAGAGTGTTCATTAGCCTGCTTGGGAGTAACTGTCGTAATTCGCTGTCGTGATGTTTAATGACTTCAAGAATCTTTTCTATTGCGATGACACGGATGTATGTAGGTACGATGATTCTAAGATACAACAAATGAGATTGCGCAATGTGCAAAACGCGATGATTTTTACAACCACAAAAAGTTGGTTCAAAAACGAAGAGTATCAAACCTTCTTGTGTCACGGAGATGTTCTGGGACAGTCTAGGTGTACGATATGAGGATAATGGTATTTCAATTAAAGGTATTCATAGAACAGACAGAGACTTACCAGTAGTTTATAGGCAATGTCTTTGACTATTTGTGATTTCTCTTTAACAAATCTATCAATTTCTACCGTTGATCTATCCCATGTATAATTTGGTGTAACACAAGCGAGTAATAAATGGGATACAAGACTCAATACAGAGCGTAATCTAACAGACGACAAATCTATATTTAACATCAACAATAACCAAGATTTCTTCAATGAAGAGACAAGTTGTCAAAGTTAGTTTTTAGTTACTTGCCTGATAGTAATCCATAAAAATTAGGCATCTTCAATGCGGGAATAAATAATTCTGTAAAGAGTAGTTGAGCAACTCTCCTTTTTGCTTCTTTCTTCTTAACACCAGATTCAATAAGACTCTCGTGTATATGTAATAGTACATCACGAATAGGCCTTGTGCAAAGTTCAGTTAAATTGAACCAAAAAATAGAAAATCACGTGTGCTTCTCTTACATTGGAGCTAATGTTATAGAATCATGAATACGTTTCAATATCCTCTCTGCCCATATTAGAACAAGAAATTTATTACCAACATTAAGATCACTATTATCCTGCCGTTTGTCGACGTTTTGCTAAACGAAAGTTAGTCCGCTGGTTTGAACGAAAAAAACAGTTCATTTTGTCGTACCAAGCTGACGAGTGAGTCAGAGCGAGAGGCATCAATAGAAGCTAAGATATGAGCTAATTCTTCCGATAATATGTGATGCACATAGAATAGTCCTTGTACTTTACAAAAGTGGTTGAATAAGTTCTTGAAAAAGAACCCACCAAGCGTCTTTGCTAATGTAGTATTAAACAAAATAAAAGGAAGTGCACATGTTAAACCAGAAACGTTACAAAAAACTGTAAAGCGAGGACTAGTTTCACTCAATTGCGATGGTACATGAGCGGTCCTCATGGTAGGCAAGTCATTTTGTTTAGGTGTTTAGATGATGACGTACTATCTTTCTTCGATACTGCACTTAATTCGTTTGTAACTGCACTCTTTACTAGCGTTGAGGACAAGCTAGCGTTGTTATCTTTCTTTTCAAATATGTAAACAAGTGCTTGACTAACGGTAGATTGGACAGCATCTGTTTGTGTTACCATTATTTTACATATAGCCTAATACGTTTGTTTGCAAACATATAGAGCGCTAGGCCTAACAAAGAAATACAAAAAAAAGTTTCGATAACAAAAAACTCCGAAGTATGTTAGCGTACTTGAGGTAATCGCATGTTCGGTTGTAATATAAGCTATAACGAGGAGTGTTAACACTTTTACAAAAAAAAAACTGTACTGTTAAACAGCAGACGGAGAGAATCTCCACTTGATAAAAAGACTGTTTTTTTAATCACGTGGTTTGCAAAAGTACACGTGATAGAGTTTTGGATGTTTTTATTATTTTAAATACCTGTTCTACTGCTAGAAGGCGTGCAGTCATTTCTAAGTTCTCTGTATGGTCGTAATTAGGCGCCAGACGCTTAAACAGGCGTTTAGGCGTTGATATATTTGGTATCGGTGTAGAGTCGATATGATGGGATCTATAACCAGGTAGTGATGAAGCTCTACCATTACGCTTGCCAAAGAACGAAGACATAATGCTGGTTGTAAGTATTTAATCTTTTTTTTGTAATTTCTATACTAGTATAGAAATTTGCTGACTTTTCAAGTGTTGTTTACTATGACGACATTTTCTTTTTCTGTTTGTTTTGTGTACGTATGTGTCATTGCATATATTACGCAACCGGAGTTTTAGGTTTCGTTTAGCTAAGAGAGACTGCTGCGAATGCAAGGTTCATTAGAAAGCTGGTAGTCTCTTTTCTGAGATGAGATTTCTGGAAAGTCTTTTGCGCTTTGATCTTTATCTTCATCAATACTTTAACTTGTGAATAACGTATTAGATAAATTACTAAGCGCTCTATACAAAACAAAGTTAGAATAAAGACCTAGCAACTCATTCAAGTATTCACCTCTGTTCCGCTTTTTTAGCCCGTACAGAACTCAGATCAAAGTTCCATTCGTGTTCAGGGTATATCAAAGATAGCCAACTTGGGTAATTTGCTATCAACCCTGAGTACCCCAAAGAATCTAATTGTTCGCCTGAGACTCTATACCAATCGTCTACTTCTGATATATTCAAACTTTTCTCAATATCAACTGCAAACTTTGCAATATTGCTTGGAAGCTGCCAGTAATTTCTTGGTCTTTTGCCTTTATTTGAATTAATCTTTAGCTTGTATACAGACTATGGCACGTACTTCTGAATGTGGATTTTATCCATTCGTAATCCGGATACACTGTTTGTGCTAGACTTGATATAGAATAGTTAAAGTGCCTATAGCTGGTTTAACCTTTGATTTTTTGATTTTTTTTTGGAACTAGGGACGTACTTTAAAAACCCTGATCCTCCCTTGTAGTCTCTTACTTGCTCAATTTTAACATTATACCAATCGGGTATTTGTTTAACATTAAGTTCAGATTCTATCTACATGTACTGTTTGAGACAACTCGAAGAGCTTGTTTTTTTTTCTTACCATTTTAATAAACTCAATTTGGTTATGCTTATTTTGCCAATAGTTTCGTTTCACTTGACCTACAGCACATGTCATTACGTTTAAACAGATAACAAAAAAGCAATCATACCAAATAACTCGTATCTCCAAGTATGGTCGGGATATAAACTCCACAGTGCTTTACGAAGATCAAAAGAAAACTGTCTAATATTAAATAAGATTTTCAAAAAAAAAACAACGGAATTCTACGGACGTACTGTAAAAATCCAGATCCTCCTAACCGTACTACAGAAACTGTACGTACATTATACCAATCATTTATCTCTTTTATATGCATGTGCGCTTCAACCTTTAACAAAAGAAATCAAAAATTTCTCAAAAATCGACACGACATTGTGACACCTGTCAAACGAAAAACTTTCCATAATTCTTTAACGTACTTCTCGCATAAATTCTATTTGGTTGCAGTGTTTATTCCAAAAAGGACCAAGGCGTGCTATGACACGCATAAGAAGCTATTTCAACCGGTTTCAACCTACCGAATTTCCATGGTATCCATTCGTGCTCTGGATACACGAACTTTAACATTGTACGTATAGACTTGAAGAATCTATGACATTTGAGCATATTTGATACTATTCATGCTTAAACGCGCTGAAAAAGATGTATAACACTATACAGGGATGGTGTTGTATTATAACGCACTGTAATAGAGTTTTTGCTCCTGCCTGGCATAAATAATCATAAGACACATTGTACCAGTCATCTAGGTGTTTAACACGAAGGTTGAAGCCCATCTGACAGAAATCAGTTATGGTTTCTGCTTAATGTGTTCCTACCTCATTTACATACTCGCAAACCTCTGCAGATGTCGAAAATCGTCCATACACCTTCCTTTTCTTTGCTCTTGTCTTTGTTGGCGGTAGTGCTCTCGCAATTGGTCGAAACCCCGCCATACTGTCGCCGTAACCGCCTTATAACGTAAGATACACTTGGCTTTCCAGTGCGGTGATATTAAATTACAAAAATTCAATTTTGGTCGTTTTGTGAAAATGTCAACAAAAGGTACAGCTTGTGTCGCTGTTTTCTTCCTCTAACTGGTGTAGTTTCATTTCTGAGAGCCGGCAAAATAAGTGTACGCTATGCAAAGGGCGATATCAGATACTTGAAAGTTGGAAATGTCGAAATCATGCGAAGGATATACAGCGCAGTAAGAGACGAGCGATGGGGTACTGTTGTTCCAGTATTAAGCGACGAAGTCGTTCAGGTACATTTTTTGGTTGCACGCCAACAAAAACCGTTTAATGTGTTGATGATTGTATTATAACACCCTCAGGATCACGGTGATCATTTTGAAATCACTTTTACTGCTTCTTGTGTCCAAAACTCAGATAATATTGATTTCACTTGGCACGGCAAAATCACAGGTCTGTACGCTCTTGTAGTGCTATATTTTTGCATAACATAAAGAAACAGGTACAAAGGAAAGCACAGTAACGTTTTCTTTTGAGGGAACTGCAAATACAACGTTCATGCGTCAAAGGCACGTGCGGTGAACCATTTTTTGTTTGAAATATCCAAAACAACATAAGCTTTTAACGAATTCGTTAGGATTGGTTTTTGTATACTACATGGTCCTCATGCATCAGGAGCACAGTGTGGAATAGAACATGTACTTGTTACAAACGTTGAGATTTACCTAAAACGGTTTTATTGAAAGGTTGATGGCAGTGTCGAAGAATCGAAGTTTCCTACGAATATTTCACCTCATCAGCCTTTCAAGGATATCAAAGCAATTACACATAAGATCACTAGTGATATTACTTCAAGAGGTATGGAGTTGAAGGCGTTGTTAAATGGATATTAAAGAAGGTTGTTGTAGTGTCAGTTTCTGGTGATATTTTTGAAATGGAAGATCAAAGAAATTGGACAGATGCTTCATTTAAAACCTACTGTACACCCTTAGAGATTCCTCATCCGGCAAAAGTAAACAAAGGAGATATCGTAAAACAGAGCGTCACCGTTTCTCTTGATACATGCAACGGCACCTCAGAGGAGGCAAAGAAAGGTAAGTTTTCAGGTTGAAAAGGAAACAAAAACCAATCTTATTTTTGTCTTAGAGCCTTGTATTACTGTTGGTGAGTCGGTTACTGGATCTGGAGTACCTAAATTAGGTTTGTGCATGTCAAAGGCTGTACCAAGCCTTGAATTGAATACACACACAGACGATGAAGTTCAAGTCCTTAAAAAACTTGGATTATCTCATTTACGTTGTGATCTTCGTCTTAAAGACTCGGGCGCATGTGATAAACTTAAAGAAGCAACCGAATTAGCTCATAAAGTTGGCGCTTCTTTGGAACTTGCACTTACTCTTTCTACTGAGTATGTTAAAGAAATTGATGGACTATTCGCTGAAATCGAAGAGTTGAAGTCTCCTATTGCTTGGATTTTAGTCTACCATCTTGATCATAGTGTCACACCTCCAGAATGCGTTAAGTACGTTAAGGAAAAGTTCAAGGGTATAGAGTGTGGATCGGGTAAGCAGATTAATCTATTCTTAATCATTGGTCTAATAGAGGTTAACAGGAAGCAACATTTACTTCACAGAATTTAATAGAGGAAAGCCAGATTTATCATTTTCCGATTTTGGGTGTTATCCGATAGCATCACAAGTGCATGCCTTTGATAATATAGATATTATTGAAACGCTTCCTATACAGGTACTTACCGATAAATTGTTAATAAACAGTCTTTTGATGGTGTACATTAAAGGCAGTAACTGTTCAAAGTGCAAAAATAATGTATCCAGAAAAACCAATATCTGTGTCACCGATAACATTGAAGAAGAGATTCTATAAACCTGTATCAGATAATGAAATACCTCCAAGCACTGATGAAAGACAAAATAGTTCGTTTATAGCTTGCTGGATGGTTGGCAGTTTGAAATCAATGTTAAGTTCTGGAGTGAGATCAGTCACTTACTTCGAGACATCAGGTTAGAGTTTTCAACTTCGTAGCTTTCTATTGTTTGTTCCTTGATTGTTAATTTTTGCTATAGGTCCAAGGGGTGTTGTATCTGGTAGTAATGCGTATCCTTGTACTATACCGTTTATTCTATTGAGTGAATTTAAAGAAGCAAATGTGCTGAAGGTTACTACTTCTGATGTTCTTTCACTTGATGCTTTTGCTGTAAAAAATGATAAGGGCACACTTTTAGTTATTGCAAACTACCTAGAAGATGATCAAAAGGTACTGGAAGCTACTGTGTGTAAATACATATCACGTGATTTTAATGATTATCTTAGATTACCGTTAATGGAGTGCCTTCTAAAGGAACGTTTAAAAAGTTGAATAATGGGAAAACTATCACTGAAGAGGTAAACCTAGTATCAGGTATTTGAATACGTTTTCTAATTCTTGTAGTACAAAGAAAGTACTATTTCTGTACCTGCCCAAAGCTTGGCGTGGTTTAATTTCAACTAACTGACTTCACATCCTGACTCGATACAAGAAATCGTAAAATAAACTCTGCACTTTAAGTTGCTGTAATTAAGTTGTATCATGTACGAAAATGGCACTTATTTACGCTATGTTCCATGTTAGTATATTGTTAACGTTTATAACAATCACCGTCGCCTTATTACCTCATGAAACACCGCTACAAGTAAAGGAGGTGCGTTTTCTGTTTATTAGATTGATTTGGTTTCCAAAGTTGTTTTTCTTCACTCTAGGGCCAAAGCACGTGCGGTGGGATACCTTGTAATGGAACTTGTTGCTTAGATCCTACATACTTATTCTATTGGTGCTGTCCATCTGGTAACACGTGTATGAATAGTCACACGTGTTGTTCTGGAACACGTTGCTTCGATCCAAACAATCCTATTGATGATGTAAGTGATCATACTTATACAAACACAAGACGCGTCGTAATCATTAATTTAGACATGTTGTTACTCTCATGATGCGAAATGTTGTGGTTTGCCAGTGTCATCTGCTTGTTGTCATCCACCGAACATTTGTTGTACAGATTACAATACAGGAAGACAATGGTGCGATTCAAGGTGTAACTAAATCTATGTAAAGCAAAACTGAAGTTACTATGGCTGCTAAATTTATTCAACTTTTACCTCCCGCCACATGCTAACGTTTTTTTGAATCAAAAATGTAACTCATACAAACAATTTTACAGGGGAGTTTGCCTTGCGCCAAAAGGTGGTCAACACTTCCACAATAACTTCATAAAAGTTACATGGTAGCGCCCATCACTATGAGGGATGAAAAAGGCTTAGGTTAAAAATTGAGATTGGTATCGATAATCTATATTAAAACTGTACCTTTCTTAGCTCACAAACTTAAGACTCATGGTGTGCCACCCGTGTTTGATTGTCTAATGGCTGAGTTGATGTGTTGCAACAGTAGTGTACGAAACAGTACCTTGAATGTGTCTTAAAGCCATAGACTTAATAATCATTCATTCAAACCGACTCATTTAAAACTATGCCTTACTACGGAGTCCATCGCCCCTGCTATTCCCCAACCCCACGCACAAGCCTAAACGCATCCTCAGGGTCTAGACCATCCATTTGTAGACCTAGTTGCCCGCCACCACGCCCAGTCCACCCTCCTCGCCCAACGATCAGTCGTCCAGACCATGGATGTTACGGTTACAGATGCTACTAGTCAAGCTGTACGTTTAGAAAAAATTCTTCCCTAAAACTCCTTTTACTGTCCTCCTGATAGTATGGCTAGGCTTACGGAGCGTTGGAGGCTATATGTTAAGATAGAAGTTAAGATAATCTAAAGTTTGTCGCTTTGTTTTCGTTTTTGCACTGCGGTTGTAATAAACCTTTCGTTTTGTCTTCTGTAAATTACTTACGTCTGTCGCGATTTTCAATATTCAGTTAATACATCTGGACTTTCACGTGCTTCAATTTTCACCAGATTGAATACCTTTAGTACTGTTAATAAATTGGTTTTAAGCAGAGTTGAGTCGAACAACAAAAAAGATCAGTTGGATTTGTGTCAAGTCGTTCTGAAAAAAAATCCCGTGCAAGTACAAAATGAACTAAAATTAGCCTTGCGAATATTTGAAAAAGTCTCGAATACTTCGAGTAAACGAGTAATAAAAGTATTCCAAACGCATTAATATTGCTGCTTTTAACTAAAGGAAAGGAACAGCTTGTGGAGTCGAAATAAAAATTGCTACTGGTAAATTATGCATAGCTTGGTAGTGCATTGAAAATGCTTTCCTCAACATACAGGCCCCAAAGTCATAAAAAAATACAAGTGAATTCCATCCACCTTGCGTAGAAGTGTCCTAAGTCGACGAAGTATCGTGTACTACCACTTCAATAAGTGGGGTTAGCATCCCTTTTGGTTTAGTGGTGTATGAGATAGAAGCTTAGAATTTAGTGTCATCAGATGCTGTTAGCCACGAAGATATTGAACGTTATCCTATGAATAAGTTCTACAAAGTTTGAACAAATTACAGACTAGGAAGCATAGTTGCTTCAGCAATATTGTTAGTGTAAGGGTACCGTATTTATACTATGTCAATTACCTTCCGTAGGCATATCATACTAAACAGTATGAAATCTCCCGACATGTAGCAAATTGTAAACAATAATACACTTATTTTAATAACTTCTCTTCAATCACTGACTAAGACTCCTGACTTAAGTACGTGATATTATAAACCAAGTATATAATGAATACTTAACAATATTACTTCGATTTCCAGTACATGTCTTTTAGTAGAGACCAACGTTTTGTACATTGTTCAGTGAAAGGAGTTCTTGATAAATTGTCAATTTACTATTAATAACAACAAATGACTGAACATGCAGTAGAAGAAAAGAAGTGGGTGTTTTGTGGACCTGTGACGTGTTACCAGTCAAAAGGGTTTTACATAACTCCAAATACAACGATGGACCAAATAGCATCGCTATACATTGAAATATGGCCCTATAGCGCACAACATAACATACCAACACTAATGATATTTCCTCATGGCTACGGAAAAGTTATCACAGATAGACTAGTTGATTTAATACCAATGGAGGAAGGCATGGGCACAAAAACAGTATCAGAACTTGGTATTTATAATCAAGCCAAGACAATACGATTTATGATTAAACCTAAACATTTAGATCGTAACAAACAAGAAATATAAAAGTAACGTAGCAAACTACGTAAATAAATACGTATTAGAATACCAGTTGTTTTCATCTTTTCTTGCACGTGTAACTAGATCCAAGAGATGGGTGCAGCTAGGTTGCATCAACAATATTAGAGAATCATTGCTGTCGTATATTCTAGTACCTACGGAGGTGCCATACTGCTACGAAGGGTTGGCAAAAAGTACTCTGAGTTAAAGTACAAAATGGTTATTTGTAAAATAGTAGTTTATTACTTTCTTCTTCCAGTTTTTAGTCTTTGTTCTCCTTCGCTTTACCATTCTTCATGATACAATCCATGTCTGGGGAACCATCTTCCGAATAAGTCTTATAAGCGCCCTCCAGAGTACCATCCACCTTGTTACAGTGTAACTGCAGCTTACCAGACTCGTACCATTGCTTAAACTCACCATGATGATTTCCATCCTTGAAGCAAACTTCCTGGCACAGGACGCCGTTTTGATGCCAATGCTTCAACATACCATCCGGTTCTCCTTCCTTCATAGTACACTCAAGCTCCTTTTCTCCATTCTCATACCATTGATGCATCTCCCCATGTTGTAGGCCGTCCTTCATGGTACACTGAACATTTATCTGGCCGTTTGGGTAAAAATCTTTGTATTCCCCTTGATAGATTCCGTTTTTCTTCGTACACTCAATCTTGACTTGTCCATCCTCAAAATAATCTCTATAAACACCGTCATCTTCTCCGTCCTTCATAAAACAATCTATCTTCAGTTGTCCGCTCTCATAGTACTCCTTGTATTCTCCTTCGTGCTTATCGTTGTTCATAGTGCAGCTGACGTGTAGGTTTCCGTTTGGATGCCAACGCTTGTACTCTCCATGTCGAAGACCTTCTTTCATGAAACATTGAAGCTCAATGTTGCCGTCCTCAGACCACTCTGTGAACTCTCCGTCTTGGTTACCGTCCTTCATGAAAGCACGACATTGTATGTTTCCGTTAGGATGCCATTGTTGATAAGCTCCTTCTGGCTTTCCGTTAAACATCCCACATTGTAAGTAAAGTTGATCATTCGGAAGGAAGAAGTTAAGTTCCTCAACACTTCCATTGCTGAAGATGAATAACTTTTTAAGATCTGAATCCTTCTCCCATCTTCTGAAAACGCCGTGTTTATCAAGGTTATAATTATACCTCGTAGTTACAGCCGCTTGTGCACATAACAAAGGCCATTTAATGTAAATTTCCTTGTCAGCGCACATAATCATTTCGACGATATCGAGAGGCATATGTATAATCGAGATAGGTTGTTCTGATTGCGAACTATGCTATCGTCAACAAAATAAAAGTATTTTACGATGAGTTTTACAAATAAAAAAAAATTGTTTTAATTTTTACGCCTAAAACAGAATGACATGTGGTTTTTTAGGCGTTTCACGTGCGTTTTTGTAAAAAAAGTATCGTAACTTACTTATTGGCGTCTTTGCTTGCGGTATTTGTTGGCTGTTCCATGCGAGTGCGTCCAATGAATAGATTGATCAGTCTGAATTTGGTGTAG
This sequence comes from Trichosphaerium sp. ATCC 40318, assembly GCA_038496445.1. Classification (NCBI taxonomy): domain Eukaryota; phylum Discosea; class Flabellinia; family Trichosidae; genus Trichosphaerium; species Trichosphaerium sp. ATCC 40318. The sequence goes on from JALMLS010000507.1 coordinate 370,366, forward strand.
TAGTTTGAGTAAAAAAAAAATACTAGTTACTTAAGCTCGTTTTGATTTTGAACTTGAGTCATTTTCTGTCTCGACACTACTCGAAAAATTGGGCAAAAACTTCAGGGTGCCTTGTAGATATCGACTTTTTTTTTGGGCAGCGGACACTTTCAGAAATTCCGAAATTTTTTGGAGAGAAAAAAAATTGCTTGTCTCGTTATCAAATGACTGAACATGTAGACATTTCAGGCGTTTGATCAGAACGAGATTGACTGTCAGAACGTGACCTACGACAACAGCACAGGATAGCAAGCAGAAATCACCCTCCCACCGCACCCTTAATAATTTGGAAAACCTTTCTCAAAACAAAATTTTTTTTAGAAAACTTTATTTTACATTTCGCGATCGTGTATTTTGTAAATAAACCACGCACGCTCGCTCTGCGCTAGAGCTATCTGTCAGGGACAGATGTGTTCCTCTCCTCCCAGATCGTCTTCGCTGTTTGATTGGCACAGGTCTGATTTAACATTAAAAAATGGTAATTTTTCGGACTGTCTCAAAAGTGATGCTATCTAACCCTTTCACTGGCGAATATAATGGTGACACCAAAACATGAGATCAATGAACGTCTCAACAACTGAATGTAGCACGTATGTGCAATAAATTAACTACAACAATGCCTCCAACTACTGCCCCCTACAGTAAATCCAACAACAAAAACAAACTACAGAACCACCAACACAAACACGTACAACACTACCCAACCAAACCACCTACAACCAAGTTCGAACCTCAGAGTAAATAAAGAAAGTACAATTTATAGTGAAGTCCAAGAACCTCCAAACCGAAGTCCATCCATGGACTTGAGTTTAACTGAACTTATGTAAGGAAGTCACAGTGAACCTTACTGTCCTTGATGATGATAACGTCATCAAGACCCTTCACCTTGCGGCCTTTGCGGCCCAGGTGCACTTTGCGGCCTTTGCAGCCCGGGTGAACATACAGCTTGTAACTTGAATAAACTTAATAAGATAACTCTAACAACGTTTATTAGCTAACAAGTAAAGAAGAAACCTGGCCAGGTACGTGCCTCTTTACACTTACATCTGCTCGAGAAGGATACAAGTACTCTCTATAACACAGGTATTTATTTGGTTTTGTTGTTTCACTAAAATTCTCAAGAATTCACTAAGCCAAATTTGTACGATTATTGGAGTTTTTTGTACGAACAACACTAACAAAGACCACCTGAACTGTAACATTATCCTTTCAATCTCACTAGGTTACAACAAATGGACAAGTTTATCAAATTGACACTGCTTTTGGTCACTGCTTTACTACTAAGCGCCTCTCTTGCTGGTGTATGCACTGACTATGAAACAAAAGGACAAGTAGTTTGTATCGATCAGCTGAATGTAACCGAATGCTCTTCGCACGTCGCTCAGATTAATGACATTGTGACCAAGTGTATCACTGTTTGTCCACCAAACGATCAGATAGAAAGTGATGCCTCTCTTCTCGCAGACGTAGTTCAAAAGATTAACAACCCACCAACTACCTTTGTAGCAAGTTTGATACTTTGCAGGGATCTTGACAGATATTGCACGCTGTGTTAGAAGGCCAACATGTTGCATTGTGTACTCACGTAACAAATAACGAAGATTAAATAAAATCACGTTTCTCTAACCGGCATCGAGCGTCCACTCAGCGTTATTACTTTGTCAAAGTAAAAGCAGTTGATTTCGCCATTTTGAGGTCTTTACACGTTCAGTTCCGCGAAGATACTTCAAGACAACGCAATATGAAGTTTTCATGACACTTTCTTTCTTTCTTGGTTTTGAAGACCGTATATGGGTACTAAATAAACGCTGTAACTACTCTCAACTCCAATACGCCCAGAGATGATGTTTATGTGGTGTTTACACAAATTCGCTGACAAAAAGTCGTTGACTTTCGTACGCTCGGCAGGAACTCCACTCTACACATTAGTTCATTCGGAAAAAGGATCATCGAGCCAGTTCCTTGCTTTTGAAGCATGCTTCAACGAATCCACTCGCAAATACTCACTAATACCTTCTCGTTCATACTCGATGATGTGGCTGCGATATTTGAGGCTTTTGATAGTGATCAAAAATATCTTGGACAACAATGGTTTGCTAATAGTTCCTACGCATTTTAACTTATATATACTAGCGTAACAGCTATTTTTGACAAATACGGCGTGAAAGGTGTATACAATTTGCTGAAAAATGCCGCAGACCTTGTTGGTACATCTAGAACGCGCGTACGTACCCAGTACACATTTTTTTGTATTTTTTACACCTCTACAATTAAACGTTCTCATTATTGAGCTTTAGGGCGTACCAGAAGCATGTAGAGTAATATTTACAAGGATAACAGAATTTCGTGGTACGTTAACGTCTTTTTTAATGAGTTTTTTTTTTCTGTCACTACAGTGTCCACGTGGTCGATATACTTACGTTTATCAGATGAAGACGTAGTACCTATAGTAGAGAGACATGTGATGGAGTTAAAACAAGTTGTACACAAGGTACAAGAGCCTCATCTGACGTTGATTTCAAGCGTTCTTTTTTTCAACTTGTTTTTTGTATTCATTGCTTGTTTTTAGAACCCTAAAGCATGTTCTATGCTGTGCAAGGATTTAAGGAAGCGGTTTGGTGGATATACAGGGTTATCAAGCTTGAACACTATGTACGGCAGGAGTGTTTAAAAACTCGTTAATTAACTATCCCTACAATAGGTCTTCGTTGAAGCAATACTTCACAATGGGTGATATAGTTGGCAGGGGTACTTTTGGCGTAGTTTATAAAGGTACAATCGCTCATGACATTTGTTAATCTATTGGTTTTTTACAAACTTTATCTTACAAGGTTATAATACTGCTACTGGAGAGGTTGTTGCTATTAAGTGTATAACTTACTCTCAACAAGCTGTTCATGTTCAAGCCCAGATACTTAAAGAAATACATGTAATGAAAAAACTCATCCATACACACGTTGTAAGGTACTAGCTCTTTGACAAACAATGAAAAAAAAAAAGGATGCAAACTTTTTTGTTCCATATGTTGCTGAATGAAGATTTCGTCTCATTTCATGTATAGGTTATATGACCATATTATGGATGATAGAAATTTGTATATTATAATGGAATACGCTGAATTGGTATGTAGTTTTTATGGCAACTTCGAAACAAAGAAAAAGACATCTCGATTTCTTTATTTGTGTGGCATTAACAGCAATCTTAAAAGGGGGATTTAGAAGATTATGTATTGTCCCAAGATAATACATTATCGCTTGACACCATAGTAATGCTCATGCGTGAACTCGTCATTGGCTTAAAATTTTTACGATCAAAACAAATAGTTCATCGGTTCGTTAAGCCATTTCTATTTTTACTCACTGAACCACCTTACAGGGATCTTAAACCTGCGAATATTCTTGTTTTTAAAGAAGGTGAAAAGGTTATCCTCAAACTATGCGATTTCACAACAGCGAAAGAAATGGTTCAAGGTACTTATAACAAAACAATCAAATTTTTCTTTGCTTATTTTTTATCAAGGTGACATAACTAGTACTGTATGCGGAAGTCCGCTATACATGGCCCCTGAGGTATGTAAATGATATTTAGCAGGTATTTTGTATTAACATATATGTAGGTGCTTACAGGTGCGATGTACACTAACAAAGCCGATTTATGGTACAACTTTTGTCACGTTTCACTAAAGCTGACCCTTTTCAGGTCTGTTGGTGTAATTTTTTATCGATTGCTTTATGGGAAGGTACCCTTCACTGCCTTAAATGCATCACAACTTGGAAACAGCATCATGTGTACGACTGATGAACAAAATATTTAACAACAAAACTTCTCACATACTGTTTTCTTCTTTAGATAATAGATTAGAAATACCACAAGAGCCAAAGCTAGATAATGTAACATTAAGCCTTTTGAAAGGTCTACTTCAAAGAGATCCAATACTAAGAGTTGGATGGTTAGTAATGAATAGAAGAACGGTAACGAGTTAACTCTGCAATAGGTCAGAATTTTTTTTACACGAGTTTTTCCGGCGCAGTGAAAAACCCGCCAAGAAGCCTTCAAATGATCGTGTTGCTTCGAAAGCTGCTATAGAGGCACTTGAAAAACAAGTTTCTATGTGGAAACAGCGTTACAATGATGAACTAAAGGTATCAAGGAAGCAATCTCTCATAATAAAGGTAGTTCAAAATTTTCTTTTCAATTTTTTGTAGTGTTTTACTGACATTTATGCAGCATGCTAATGATAAAACTGACGCTCTGAATTTGCTAATAAAAAACCAACAAGAAGAAACAGACAAACTTAAACAAAAGATTCTTGATTATGAAGCCAAACAGCAACAAGACCAAAAAGAAAAAAAAAAGCAGGAAAACCAACCTGTTTTAGCTAATGCTTCTGACGAACTTGAAACAAAACTTTTAATAGCAGAGGAGACAGAAGCTCAACTAAGAATAGTACGCCTAGTTTCTTAATTTGAAAAAACCAAACCCACGTGATATCTGTCCACAGCGCAACACACAAGACTCATAAAAAAAAATAGGAAATTATGGACTACGAAAAAAAAGTTAAACAACTTGAAGAGTCCCTCAAAGACCAGGATCAAAAAAAGCTTATTTCTCAGCAAGCAAGAGAAAGAGAGCATAATACACATATAACAGAGAATAACGAGTTAATGAATAGTACACTTGACTTGCTATCTGAATCACAACTTAAGCTAGAACGTCTTGACAAAGAGAATAAAAGGCTGAACGAAGCCTTGAACATATCAAAAGATAAACTAAAAAGCTGCTTACAGCAAGTAGCAAGGCTTAAGCAAAAAATGAACCGTATGACTAAGCAACATACAGATGAGAGGAATAATTATTTAGAAACTATTGATCATTTAACAAAGGCTGTAGCTGATACTGAAAACGAAAAAAAGACATTAGAGTGGATGTTGAAAAATCAAAACAAAAAATAATGTACAAAAAAATAAAATTGATAAATCTCGATCAGAGTGTATGGCTGACAGTTTATGTAATGCTCAACTGGGAAGGTATTTAAATACTTTTTTAAGTTGAGGAGAGTATTAATGTATTAAATAACTGGTTATGATCAAAGCTGATCTAAAGATAGGCCTACAAACAATATTGCCTTTACACTAATCGGTCAGTTTTTTCAGGATTCCCAATTGGGGTTCATCCAACCATCATTAACGCCTTCACATCTATGCACACTTTCTTTTTTTTCATAGATGTCTATATTCGAAACATATAAAGTATCCCTACCAAATTGAAGACAAGCATGCTTCAAGAAACCTAACCAAGATGGCCTAAACACAAAAAATTAGTGTTCCAAATTAAAAAAGTTTTGTTGTCATGACTGCCGAACAAACTTGTAACACACGTGCTCAAAATACCATTTTTAATAATAAAGTGAGAAGCAAAAACGTACTCAGGTGCTTCTTTTAATACTTCCTTGTCCTCTTTTACCATCTCAGACGCCTCATGTATTCTCTCAAACGCAGCTTTTTCATAAAAATCAAGTCTTGATAACCACACGTCAGGATATTTTAGAATGCAAAAAGCCACGTGATCTGGACAAAATCCACAAGCGTATATTTCAGTACCGCTAATAGCTGCCATTTGTTCTGTACTAAGTGGTGTTCCTTGCTCATAAAAATAGTCTTCACCAATTGACTGAAATATCACGTATTTTGAAAGTTTTGGACGCCAAATTCCTCGAAGAGAAACTAATATTTGGTTCCACTCTTTAGATGTCATTGTAGCCCTCAGTGCATCCTTAGCTGGTACATACTGGAATATATACTCTATTAGTTCATTTGGCAAGCGTTTAATGTTAAAAGACGCTAATTCACCATCTATCGCTTGCTGTTGTAGTACTTTAGTGGCACTCATGACAAAAAAAAAATTGTACAAACCTCCGTTGACTTTTTTTCCGCAAAATTTTGTACAGCCTAATAAAACACCACATTTCTGAATTGTAATGAAATCAACTTATGATACCTCTAGCATTTGTAAAGTCAGAAAAACGTAGTGCATAGTGACATAAAACGTCTTCTGTAACTCGATGACCAGATTTTATTAAGTTTAGCTATAGGGATCATCATCGTTTGTCAAGATAACATCTTTTTCCGTGTTCGTATTAAGTCTCTTTTTTACCTGAAGTGGTGATGGTCCAATAAAGCTTAATACAACAGGAAGAAGTACAAAACCAGTTAAAAGAGAAAGAAGACAAATAGATATCAACATGTTAAAGTAAATCTTAAAAGCAGGTGCAGATCCAAAATTTAGCATAACAATACCCAGAAACGTTGAGAATGCACCACTCAACACAGACGTCCCCATTGATGTTAGAGTAGCCCTAACTCTCTCAATGCGTGTTCCTCGATGTTTCATAAAGGCATGTCCGATATGAGCATTGTAGTCAACAGCAAGACCTAGGCAGTACTTTAGGCAAAAAAAAAACCAGGATGTATTTTGTAGGTATATGAGAAAGCTAAAATACAAGCTTGAAACCTATATTATCTTGGTACAAGCCAATCATCAATAGATTAAAAGCGTAGTTCAGCGAAACTATACATGGACTTACCAATTGATAAGATTAGACTCGCTATAGATAATACGTTGATTTCTATATTCCCTATTGTCATAACAGCTACTAACAGTGTGTCTACTATAGCAATACAACACATTATATAGAATGCAATCAAAGGGTGAGGCATAAATATTAATGCAACAACAAATACAGCTCCTAAATTACAATGACCACAAGTTTGATGGTTTGTCGTACCTCCTGCAAACAGCATGTTTTTAACAGCCTCTGGAAGCATGATTTGTATACGCTCTAGAACACGGTACCACCTTCAGCAAAGTCAAAACACAATAAGCATAAACGAGCATCGATTTTTAAGATTTTTCTGTGGCAAAAAAAGAAAAGAAACGGATTTGATTAAGGACGCCCAGAAAAAAAAAACCAAAGTAGTATACTTAATTGTACCAACTGTATGGGTAAGAAGGTATACTGGAGTATTTATCGCTAATAGCACGAAGTTCTTCCTTTTGCAAAGTGTTAACAAGTTGGCTAACAACAGAACGTCATTAAGAAGGATACCATGTTACGGATCTTTTCGTTTGATGGTATAATACCAATGTTCCAAAAGAGCGCTTTTGATGCTATAATAGTTCTGTTATCAGCCGAAAAAGCAACATCCCTATAAATTACATTAAAGCGGGAGTTGTGATCATTGAAGTGATAAGAACTTTGTTCTATTATACCTTCTGTAGTGTTCATGTTCTGGCGTTTGTAAAAACATATTTATATAAGCAGGAGTACCAATATCTGGTATTGTAGTATTGGGATACGTTTCATTATACCTACTTCAGAATTAGCACGTGATAATCAAAGTATCTCACCATTTTTGAAAATCAACCCACCAAAACTGCACATTCGGATCTAAACTATCAGTCAGTTTCTTACCCATGTTTTATAAAAATGACCGAGTATTGACTTGAAAGCTGAGCTTATTATCTTACCTATCCATCCAGAATCTAAAACATCCTGTGTGACATTACTCATGAGTTGTATATTTTGGTTAGTATAAGAGAAATCTCTAAAAATCCAATCTACAGTGAATCCCATGCTATCAAAGTACTTTTCAACATCATAAAAGTCTTGTAAATAAGATCCAGACGGTACTAAATCCTCAAAAACAATACCATCCTTAACATTAGTAGCACCCCAAGCAGCAACGCCAATAAATGCAATAAAGAAAATAATCTAAGAAATAACTCAGAATAAATTAAGAATGAAGAATTCTAGCGTACAACACATATTCTCGTTACTGTATGGAGTATGAAAGGTGAGTATACATGGTAGAGAATCCATCTAACGATTCCACCACGCTTTAATGCATCAGCAAACTTTGCTGAGGCAACAATTTTTATATCTTCGTTTAAGTCGTATGTCAACTTATCAGCGAGTGGTTTACCATCATCAACAAGAAGATCACGTTCACTTGGTATATTTTCTATCCTATAAGCTGTCTTTGCTCTGATACATGGAACACAATCAACACGACGACCCTGAAGACAAAAAAACGTAAACTTCAATGTCTTTTGGATAATCATTGAACGCGTACTCTTTCACGTCTAGAGTTGAGCACCATGCATGCTGTAAACCATATAACTTGATATACGTAATCTAGGAATACGCATACACCACAATAGAAGCAGAAATAACGAATACTTGCTATACTACTAAGACAACCAAAGAAAAAAGCTACAATGTCTGTCATCGATGTTACAGTTATTGTACTTCCTGCCATGGCCAATGCAATACCTACTCTCTCATCAGGAGGTAGATTTGGTGATGTAGCTTCATATGAATTTACAATAATAAACATATCATCAACACCAACACCAAGAATAATAAACGGAATGACTTGAGCTACCTAATACAAACAAGTAAATCAAGTAGAATTTCTCGTCTTTTTTTGGCCTCCACTCAACACGTACAACTGTGAACTTTATACCTATCATACAACAAAATCCATAAGAGAATATAATTGATAGAAGAATACCGAACATGCCACTCAGGGCGAGCAATACCTAGGTCATGTTATAACGTCTTTTTTACCTATTAACAACGAACATACCTTTGATTGTACTAAATCTCGTTCACCTAGAGCCAAAACAACGTATCCAACGACAAGTACATATGCAACAGCTATAGGTATTAAATCTTTTCCAATAGAAGTATTAACTTCATCTGATAATGAATCCTAAAACAGTTGATTAAATAACGATAACTGACAAAGTGCAACTGACGTACCTTAACGAATGGAAACGAGTCAGTGAAATTCCGTTCTTGTAGTGCCACAGATACAAAGTCTCTCTCCCAGTCTTTTAATGTTCGAATAGGCTTTGGCCAGGTTGGTGGTAGTAAAGGGAAAGTACCGGTAGGTTCGTCAAAGTCCTCCAAATACCAGAACAACTGAATTGCTTTCGCTGAAATAATATGACTTGAGTTTCGTACAATACCACCCATCACATTATCCTGGAATATTTTTGCACCGTAAGCATTCTGAGCATCTGGATTTGATACAATAGGGAGAATATCTTCATCTGTATTTACTACTTGCTTGAAATACGTGTAATTAAATCCAAAATAATCCAAGAACCCATCATACAAGCCTACCAGTTTCAGTTTACTCACGTGTAGTTACACGTGATAAATTGTTTAACGAAATTTCTTATACAGTAACTGTATTCGTACATGGTCCTCCAGGAAATCTCTTGGCGCATAGATGATCCAACCCAACATCTCCAACAGTTCCGTTATCGAAGGTAGCTTCAACTCTAATATTCAATACTTGAAAATAAACCTGAAACAACTCTTCAATGCCTTGTCTATCAAAGGTAAGCAGTTATGTAAAAAGGTGTAAACCGATAAGAAGATTCTTAATTACCGTGTCAGAATATTCCCATGTGCACCAATCCCGCCTTTTGTTGTTGTGATGATCCTATTTTGACGAGGAGGTATGCCGAAAGAATTCTTTATAAACTTCTCTTCCTCGGTACCTCTTGTTCCTGTAGGTACCTACATAGTATGTTCATGAGTAAAAGAAAAGTGTGGTAACGTAAACGTGACATAAAGACGCAAACTTTCGTCAACAACACAAAGAAGGTTTTAATGTCTTTTTCAAGTTTCCAACGCGTCGGCGTACCCAGTCTTGGTATTCATCGTCTGGTTGAATACGCATTAACCCAATACCAGCTCCAAGAGCTAAAATGATGCCCACTGTGATGATAGTAACAGGGAAACGTGATATTACGTTTTTACCCAAGAAGTAGAACAACATACGAAGATATTTATCCACGTGATAGTTGAAGTACAATAACTCTCGCCACTTCATGTTGATATGAGGTTAAAGGGCTTTTATTTACCCGAAGTTGTGCTGACAGTTATCAAAAAGTGATCTTAGATATTGATATAAGTCAGCGGAAGTTTACTTTCTCCGGATCCATGTTTACAAGATTCACATATCATATTTCTTTGGTAAAAAGGTACAGAGTTTGTTGTATACAAGGTGCCAAATAATCAAGGCTACAAGCACTTTATTCTAGCCAGCTTAATACTTACAACTTGTCCCTTAAAAAATAAGTTGTCTACTTTCAAACACTATTGATGTTCTCCATTTTGTTTATCATCAACTGCCAGATACTGTACCTGACGTTGGTTGGTCTCATCCTTTACTCAATCCATGGGCAAAAAAGTCTCAGTTTTTTGTTTGTTGAATAGAGTTACCCAAGTAGCAACTTATTCATTACCAACTTTCCCACATTTAAACTACACCACCTACTCTACATATTTTTTGTGCAAGCAACCCATGTAACTTGCATGCACTGTACAAAAGGTTCAAGAAGCAAAAATTCAAAATCATAACTACTTAGGGAGTATATGATAACCGAGTTAATTTACAAGCTGTACCTAGCCAACACAATTCGGTTTCCGAAAGACATGAAAATTCTTATTGACTGTACACTTTCAGTGAAATTTTTTCAGGACGAAAAAGTGCGGTAAACTGTGTTACACTATTGCAAATACAACACAAATTACCATGGCGCAGGCTCTGCAAGCTATATATTCATTTATCTTTGGTGGCAATGGACTTCCAGGCTTCGAAGTCCCAAATTTCGTAATTAAATGCATTGTAACCCAACTAAACAAAGAAAAGTGCCTACAAACCTTATTACAACTTCGTAAAGCGTCTAAAACCCTTGCAGCCATGGTTGACGGTACTACAACTGACTAAATATAGACTAACTCCTCATACTAATGCTATGGCGTAGAAACCGTCAGTATACCGTCATCAGATGCTTTCACCACTTGGCGAACAGCTTTGACGGAAAACTCTTCCAAATGGCAGCGATATGCTCAAAAAGAACAGTGTGATGAGTGGGACCATGATGGGATTGAAGTTTGGGATCATAAAGTTGGCACGGAGGCTGTTACTATGCTGTTAAGTACAACTTATGAACATGGATGTACGAAAAAAAAAGCACATGAAATTAGTTCTTTGTGAGTCGTTGACGCTTTATTAGCACTGACACTGTCAGTATTCCAACAACCACAAAATAGCAGTAATGGAACAGACGAGATTTATAAGTTTATTCGAGAGTATCACGTGCCGTGTTTTGGAAAAAGACTAACATCACAAAATTACATTGATACTATGACTTATAACTTGGGATGGGGTACACTATAATGTTTTGTTGTACTACAAGAAGTCAATAACAGTTGCATAGACGCTAAAGCTCATCATAAGAGTCAGATTAAAACACTAGTTAAGAAGTCTTTAGAGGAACTAGACGAATTTTATGGTGGGTACATCGTGTACTAAATGCACTTATTGACACGTGTTCAGGTATTGAGAATATCTTTATTGTACCAGCAGGCTTTCCATTCATCCCTCGGGAGTGGTTTAATAAGTACGAGTATGATGTAGGAAGCCAATTCATTGTATTGAAGGGAAAAGGGTTGCTAGTAATTGTATTGCATGGCTACACGGATTAATCAATAAATAGTAAAGTGACTTGCAGGAGTGTTACAGTTGAGATACTCTCATAGATACTTTGACTTGTGCTTGATGAGAATTACAACAAATACAAAGGATGGGTACGAAAGATCAGGTGTTCAATTGTTCGAATAAATTCGGTGCTATTTTCATGAAGATGGCTTGCCAAGTTTAGTGCAAGACAAACTTTTACCAAAAAAAACACACTTTCCGCTAGTAAAGAAGAATTGACATGGAGTGAAATGAAGGGTGGTGTTCAAAAAAACAGTTTACAACTTGGTGTGTGATTATGCTGTGGCCTTGGTAACGCACCCAATACATCCTCAAATGCCAAGAAACTAGCACATTCGGTTTTAGGCAAAGCGGAGACGTGTAAGTGTATGAGTTGTCCATTAGAATATCATGTAATTTACAAAAAAAAACCGTTAAGACGAAGGTCAACAACTTTAGTTTCTGGGTTTTTTTTTTCAACGTATTTCGGATTGCGCACCTAAACCGATGCGCATTTTACTCTCGTTGTGTTTTACGGCATTGATATGTACCATTAGCGCGGCTCCACCTAACATTGTTTTCATGTACGTATAATACAAAATGACACGTGATATGAACTTACTTAGTTAATTTGATAGGCTCACTGATGATTTGGGATTTAACGCTCCAGGGTACGTTTACATTTACGCTTTTCGTAATCAGAAAAGTAAAACTATTACAGATATCGAAATCCAGACTTGATAACACCAACTCTCGACAGCTTGGCAGCAGATGGTACGTTTCACATGTGACTTGGGTAAAAAAAGAATTGTACTTCTTGAAAGTAGCTACACTTCGTCATCGCATGGATATCATTTGACGTCTGCCAGGTCTTAAACTTGATTTTCATTACACGTACAAGTATTGCGCACCAACACGTGGATCGTTCTTGACAGGAAGGCTTCCTTATCATCTTTCTGCAACACGCACAAATTTGATACCTTGGGATTTACCTGACGGTACGAACAAAACTAAAAATGCTTGTTTTTAATCCTCTAGGAATCGACTTGTCATACACGATGTTACCTAAGAAGCTTAAAAAAGCTGGTTACACGTCTCATCATATTGGAAAATGGCATCAAGTATGTAATCGTCGGTGGTTATTGTTTTGATAACAGTTTTTTGTATAGGGCTTTTACACTGTAGATTATACTCCAATGGGAAGAGGGTTTGACAGTACATTTGGATTTTTAGAGGGAGGTGAAGATCACTTCACTCAGGTATGCGTACACGATAGCAAGTACAAGGCAGAGTAAAATTTGATTGTTTTTTAAGGAAACATTCAGAGCGGATGGATTATGCCAAGCTCTTGATCTATGGGAAAACAATGCTCCTGCTTATGGTAAGAATGGTACCTACAATGGATACGCTTTTACGAAGGTACACCAAGGATTATTGACAAGATGTTTCTTACGTACTGTCCAGCACGCAGTGGATTTGATTAAAAATCATGATAAAAATTCAGGTCCTATGTTTTTGTACTTTGCGTTGCACAATACGCATGGTCCTGTAGAGGTATGTATTCAACCTTATTCATTAAAAGGTCATTAACTAGTTTTTGAAGGCACCAGAGCGATTTACGAATATGTATCATTTTGACCAAAAGTTGAGGAATGTGTTTAACGGAATGATTTCTGTTGTTGATGAATCAGCAAAGAATGTTACACAAGTTCGTTTGGTTTTGTTTTGTGGAAATGCTTTGTTGTTGTTACATTGGTTAGGCCTTGAAAGAAAGTGGTATGTGGGAAAATACATTGTTCATTTGGACAACAGACAATGGAACACCTGTTCAAGTCGCTGGATCTAACAAACCATTGAGAGGTAAGCGAAAATGTGCAAATAGAATGCTAATTGTTTCGCAGGCTCAAAAGGAACGAACTTTGAAGGTCAGTTTATTCTTCCCTATTATCTTATCTTTTTTCTTTACAAATGCCATAGGTGGTACTCGTGTTCCTGGATTCGTTAACGGAGGTATTTTACCGGCAAAGATGCGTGCCAAACATGTTAACGGTAAGCGATTCCATGGGTTTTTTGTACTCAAACTAGTTGTACTACCAAGTTTCATGAACAAGTCCCATTGACACGCCTTGTAATTTTAATTTTTAGGCACAATACATATTGCTGACTGGTATGCTACTTTTTGTGAGTTAGCAGGTATCGATCCTGCAGATCCAGGTAAGATTGAAATAGAACAAATGGCAACCTGTAAGCTTAAAAATATTTAGGTACACCTACACCTGTTGAGAGTTTAAGTATGTGGAAATACCTGAGGTACTTGAGACACCTACAAAGTTTTTGGTTTAATCATTTTCTTCTCAGCGGACAATCAGATGAGTCACCTCGAAAGAAATTTGTTTACGACCATCGCATGTTTACCTCACCATACACTGGTACTAATAGTACTTGTTTTATGGAAACCCAACTTAAATACAATCCTAGGAGCTATCAGGGGTGGTGACTACAAGCTTATTGTAGGTCCAGAGGTAGCTGCTTCATGGTACGTTGACTTATAACAATGCTCAAGGTTAATTTGTATTTTGTCCTTTTCTTCTTGTTTGTAGGTTTTCTTTTAACATGGTTTGCTATTGTAATAGGTTTGGTCAATTCTCTCCGAACACTACATACAATAAAGATATGTACAAAGTGACTGCATGCTCTGTTGATAAGCCTTGCTTATTCAATATTGCAAATGATCCAACTGAACACTTTGATCTTGCAGAACAAATGCCTGAAAAAGTATCTGAGATGATGAAAGAATTCAAAGCTCTTGAAAAAGAATATCACCCACCTAAATCGTACGTTTTAACAAACACGTGACTTTGTATTTGTTGAGTTCTTATTTTTTTCTAAACAGGAATCCACCACGTGACACGAAAGGATATTGTGGTGCTGTTTCAGAATACCATGATTTTGTACATCCATGGCAGAAAGGGAAGCAAACATAGGTATTAACGATTTAGTACCAAGAATAAAATGTTATTCACAATCAATAACTTTGTTAAGTTTAACATTTCCGTAAAAATCCGCTCGTAACGTGCATGAATTTTGTTAAGTATGAAAGTTATAACTTTGCCCAAGCGTTGGCTCAGCCATTGGCTTACTTTAGACCTTTGGCTTTGACATGTACTGACGGACGTATCTCTCGGAGTTTTTCGACGGCCTACCACAGTCTTTAGTGTCGTTGTTTATGTGTAATCCTACCTTTTGTGTAATACCAATGCACCTTGACAGATTTACTGTTTTTAACATGGGCACGTTGCGTTGTAGTTCCAAGGGAATTAAATCTGTAATACTTGGAATGTTTGATAAATTTAACGACCAAATTTCAGTACAGGTAATTAGTATCTAGACAAACAGTTAATTAGTTAATGATAGCATAATGTTATACCTCGACAATATCCATGTCGTTGCAAAATGTGGATGAGAGTTCCAAGTCTCGCAATGTCTTACATTTTGATAAGTGTTTAATGCCGTTAGCTATACCAAAACAGTCAGCAAGCTTTACTCATAAGTTGGTAAGTACATGTTAGTCCTTGGCATCCATTTAAAGCTAATCTTCTTATCTTAGTACAATGGTTTGAAACCTCCTTTGATCAATGTTTAGAATAGTTTGCTTCTACTGTGGCGTACTATTAAGAAGTCATCTCGAAGGAGGTTACAGAAGTTGACATTTAACACTACCAAGTTATGTCCAATTGATGATATTACAGGATTAAAGAATTCAGAACGTATGTGACCACCTACCTTAAAATGTCAAGGTTTTGATTTTTTCGCTCAACAAAAAACACGTGCTTGTAGAAAAGTCCAAGATAGAAAGATTCGTGAGTGACTTCGCCATTAAGGAAAACAGTTCTGCTTGTTGCATTGTGTAGAATGATATGTCCAGAGTTTGCAATGCTGTAAAGATGTAAGAACACTTCGAGACACTATTACATACCAGTACACTTAGAGAAAAGAAGTTCCAGGAGTGAACCTAAAGGTATGAGAAAAGAGGTGTTTGCGGGTTGTTTACTGTGCACAAGGTGATAACTTGTCAAGAACTTTTCAAGCATCGGCCTAAACACTTCTTAGCTATGTCTAGTTGAGGATGTGTACCCTCTTGACTTTAACAAGTACTGAATTGACTTCCAAAGTGCAGGACACTGTATTCCACGAATATCAATACATGTCAACTTTGTGCAACCTTTTGTGATAGCAGTAACTGCCTACAAACATCTGAGTACTGAAAAATATATCAAATTGTTCTTATAACCTTGGAATCCATTTTCTTACAGCCGTTTACATTTATCTCTATTAGTGATAGACAATGTTTAGATATTGATACAGCAGATACATTAGTAAGTAATACACAGCCATATAAATTCAACGTTTGAATGTTTGGTGATGCTGTGACAAGCGAAACAATGCCAGCATCTGAAACTTCCCTAAAATCTTTGTTTGTGACTCGAACACTTTTCAGAGTTAACGTACTTGCAACGATACAAGTTTACGTTCTTCAAATACTGTCCTTGTATAGAACCCAAGCTCAATAAATCTTCATCAAGTGGGTTACATGCAGTTAACTTAATCTAAACAGGACCGTGAGTGTTGTGTTCTTTGTTGTGTCTACATTTTCTGTGAAAGTGTGCACGTACGTTTGTCAGTTTGTTGAACCTTTTGAGAATTTGTTCAAGGCTGCCACGTGTCATCTGTTGAAGTTATGTTAAAATATAAGGTTTATAGGCTTTCAGTATCATCGAAACATGCTGTTGGTACCTTGTGGCGGTGAGGAAATAGGTCAAGTACTTGAACTTGCTTGTGGTACGCATATACGCCTCTTTTCCATGCTCTGGACGTACTAGCGCTTGCGCCAAGTGCGAAATTATTGAGGTAAGCAAATATCTCGTTAAATACGTCCTGCGGTATCTAAACTAATTATTCGTGGTGTATTATTGCGTGTAATCTAACCTGACGTGACATTTGAATGAAAACGGTTGTTTGACGAGCAGAAAATTGTATTTTCGAGTTTTCGCTTAAATCTTCTTGATAAATCTAAATAACCGTTGTAGACACTGAAACCACAGATGTCGATACAGATAAACTGAATAACTCAAGTGACATACACCTAGTAACGTTTTTTCCATTTCGCGTAAAACGATGCGTGCAGGTAGGAAGGTGTTGGCACGAAAGACAAGTGTGAAACAAATTGCCAACACCAAAATAAAAATAAAAGACGCAAACGTAGCAGAAACACCCAAGAGAAAGCGCAAGAAAGGTACTGGAGCCAACAGACGGGTTTTTGTACTAAAAGTGATAAAGTACCGTATGCGTGGCGTAAAACGTACAACACAATCCGTTCAATGCGAATGAACGCATTAGCACCCATTGTAAGTGTTATATAATTTAAATATCTACAAACGCTCAAATATCTCATTAGGATACTGTAGGGTGTCATGCATGGACAAATAAAGGCTATACAGAGAAGGAGAGCCGATTTCACGTGCTTACATCGCTGATGCTGTCAGCAATGACAAAAGACGAAATGACTAACAAGGCAATGGAGTCGGTACACATAAATGTGCTATTTGATACGGTTTTTCTTACACGCGACGCTCTAGCTAGTTGAACACGGGTTGACACCTCAATCTATAGTACAACTTGATGTCAGTAAGATAGCTGAGATTATCTATGGTGTTGGTTTTCATAATAAAAAGGCTGAAGCACTAAAAGTAAGTTGTTATTACATAACGTTATTGAGTCTGTTTTAAACCCTATTGTTTTTAGAAAATATCGAGTGTATTACTCACAGATTATGATGGTGATATACCTGACTCAAGGATAGGTTAGTAGAACTTTCCACAAGGGATAAATTATCCTTTTTGCGCACTATTAGTAATCGTGCCACTTAGAGTTAATGAAGCTTCCTTCTGTTGGGTATAAAGTAGCAATGCTTACGCTTACACATGCATGGAATAAGTACGTCGCTTTTAAATAAACCAATAACAATGTCACTGATGATAATGTCTTTTTTTTCAGGCCTGTTGGTATTGGTGTTGATGTACATGTTAATAGGATTTGTAAGAGACTTGGTTGGGTACACGAAAAAAACACTCCAGAAAAAACTGCAAAGGAGCTCGAGACATGGCTTCCAAAGAAACTATGGGGAAAGGATGGAATAAACCATCAATTTGTTGGGTTTGGTCAGACTATTTGTAAAAATACTAACCCTCTATGTGCGAATTGTATGCTTGTTGATTGGTGTCCTTCTGCTTTTGGTCACATTGTAAAAAATAAACGATAAATAACATAACATGACGTTTTTTTTTTTCTTTGGGTTCGACTGCACAGTCAGCTCTGTAATGACATCGCAGATATCGCCCAACTATTGATACTCCAATTTTTTGTCAGCAACGTCCCAACTTGGGCCGGTGATAAGGTGTCAGTGAGCGTTTCGTGAAGTGTGTAACACAAATTTAATACAACTGTGGGTACAAAACAATATGACATGCGCCAAAAGGTGAAATCACTTGTATCAAGTTCAAAAGATAATAAAAAAAGATCTTCGAGATTGTACTATTTACCCATGTCGTAATACCAGAAAAATATTATGTACGGTGTCTGCTAGCGTCTCAAAGGAGGCTGAAATTTTAGACTACAAGTACACGTGATATAAGGAAAACAATAACGTGCACTCAGTACTTGAGTACAAACTGTACGTTCCCAGTACAATAATCCTGAAAAGTACCTGTAGTTTCCTTACAGTAGAAATATGTTCTCTACTTACGAGTACAAACCGACGCGCTTTGAGTACAAGAAAGTTTTTTTCGGTAAATTTCACTGCTTGTACGGAATGGAACTGAAGTAATACTCTTAGGGGTACACCGAGGGTATTGTTTTCGGTACAAACAAAATGTATTAAGATGTGATACAAAACAGGATTTAACTAGCGCCCTTTCTTTTTATGCTCATCAGTAGTAGCGTAAAATCGTGTCGACATATTTTTACTTGTGCTGTGTATTATAAACACAATTTTAGTGCGACACCCTTGTAACTCTACAAAAAGTTCGATCCGAAACGTCGTAAACACATCACGTGATATAATTAACGAGATCTAAAGCTGAAACTGGCGTACTCCCTTTTGTTATTTAGTTTCAAGACACGACCAGATCCATGTGTGAACTGTCCCTAGCCACAAAAAACGCCGGTCCCCGTACTGTTTTTGTTTCCCTGTATGACCATCCAGTATTGGCGTAAAAGGTAAATATCACTGTACATGGGGAGTACTTTGGGTAGAGTGAATTTGTGAACTGCCGCTTCACTAGCGAGCTAGCGACAGCGCTTCCTCTCAAACAACACCTATAGTGAGCTACAAACAAATTACCAATACTTACTCTGCGTTGAGTATCCAATTTTTGTAAAACGCAGTATTGAAGACTTTCGTGCCAGGTGTGGAAAGTGAAGCATGTTGTAAGGGCATATAGGGTTTAAACAGCGGCACCATTGTGCGTCATTTCGTTGTATTGAATCCCATTTTTCATGTGTGTTCGCTGTCGAAAAAAAACCAAATAACAAGAGCACACACAAGGAACGCACCTCATGGCGGCTTTAGCCAGTTCAAAAATGGTAAAGGGCTGCTTCTTATCTATCTTTTTTGTTGGAGCAGGACAAACTTTGCTCTTTTTTTTAAAGTCGTTATTTGTGTTCAAACGTTTTTTGCTCGAAGCAACCAACCAAAAATACACGAAACAAAAAACCGTCTCCAGTTGCTAATATTGCTTGTTTAGACTCTATTGTTTATCGCTACTACTATGATTTTGGCTAGCGTATACTGCGCTTCCCACGGAAGAGTTGGTATTTGTGATGCCAACTACCCTACCTGGGGATGCAGACCAGAAGACGTATGTTAACTCTAGAACCTTTTTAACTTTCGCTCCTTTTTTCCGCTAGTTTGGACAAAACAGTTTTTTTTTTCTCGCATCACGTGACGTGACTTTTTTCAACACGTGATAATACACCCGATTTTACTGAGTAATGATGTGACCTGACCCGGAAAATTAAAAAAACCGAGATCAACTTACATATTCACAAACAAAAAACCGTTTATCGATCCCATACTCACTTACGTTTCTTTGTAGTGGCCTATTGTCGATGGTTCAGTAAACCGAAAAGGATGTACCGATCCAGATGCTGTTATGTCTTGGGCTAGCAGAACTGTTCGCACTGATGGTATTATACTGTTTGTTGGTGACGAATCATCTCCAGATGATTCATACCAACCAGGAAAAATCACGGACATAACCGTCAAAGTTGTTGACTACAGATTGAAGGCAAGTCGTTTTTTCTTTCTCTACGCACAAATTCAAACTTAGTTTTTTCGCACTTTTTTTCCTAACGTTTTTGTGTAGTACCGTGGTCTTTTACTTTACGCAGAAGATGAAGATGGTAACCGCGTCGGTCGCTTCGCCATTTTACCTGAAAATCCTCGTAAGTAACTTCCCACTTCGAAGTTTTTCTTTCTAGTTTGGCTTTTCCTTTTGGTTTCAACTTCTTACTTTTTTCTAGAAATCTACCACGTCCCTTTCGGTTTTGGTGATCACCCTTGCGCACACGTTGTTACTCACTTCAGCGCTGACCTCAAGCCTTTGGTTTCGACATTCAAGTTTGTCGCTCCTTTAGAAGGAACCGGAAAGATTACAATCCGTTGCCTCATCAAGGAAGGTGATGCCAATGTTGGCGCCTTTTTCTGGCCTAACTTGGGCGGAGATGTTGAACTCGAGGAATCAGATGTTGAGCTTCCAGAAAAGACTGTATACGAATCACTTCCTGGACAATCCTGCACAGAGGCTTGCAATGATATCGGTGGAACTTGCAACAACCAACCTTCAACTGCTACCAACAACGATGCAAGAATCGATACTCTCGTCGATACAAACAACTTGCTCTGCAACGCTCCTTTCATTGCTGGATGCTCAAACCTTGGATTATACAAGAAGGGAAGTCACTGCCTCTACCGCGAAGACACATGCAGCCAACAAGTCACTTGTGATACAAGAGAGCAAAACAGAGCTCGTCTTTGCACTTGTACTGGTGTACCAGGTTCAGCAAGCGCTCGCGCAGCACAAAGTCCAGCTTCTGTCAAATCCACAAGGTATGCACCAACTTCTTTTAGCCACTTGCTTCTTTTTACCTTATCGTATTTGTTGTTTTAACTCTCGAAATAGCTTCGGTTTGTTATTCTCTATGCTTGCTATGGCTATGCTCTTTACTGGTAAAAGCAAAGCAACCGGATCAAGCGCTCTTCTTTTGATCACAGTTTTGTGCTTATCTACATTCTTCACTGGCGCTTTGGGTCACAATTGGTGTAACAGTAATGCTCGTGCTGTTCAAGAAGGAAGTACTATCGGTCCTTGCCCTCCAAGAACTGAAGATATCGCTCACGTACAAGTCGGTAACGGACAAGAGTTCGAGATTGAGTGGACTACCGGTCACCCTGGTAACATATTCTCTGACCAACGCGGAGAAACACCACATGCCTACTTCACAATCATCAAAGCTGAAGATGAAAGCAAACTCGGTCAATTGACATCAGAAATCCTCGACCAATACATTGAAAGCGCTCCTTCCAGCGCTATCATTCCAGGCGTCAAACAATGGCATCGTCAAATCGCTGGCGGTGACGGTATCAACGTAAGACCTGGTGATGATCCAGATGGTGTATACACACGTGAGATCTTCGAAACTGATCCAGAGTGGATTCCACGTCCAGCAGAACCTTTCTGGGGAACAAAACGTTACACAATGAGAAACAAGAACAACAGAATGTTCGAATACAACCCTGATAAGATTGCCTCCACTATTGCCGTATCATACAGCGATCCTTCAATTCCGTTCGTTCTCGCTGTATACCGTTTCAAACTCGCTCTTGGATTGGGTCGCCCATTCGATGTTGATTTCGCAAACTTTAAGATTCCAGAAGGCAGCCCTGTTGGTCAGTATATTGTACAATATTACTGGAAAGGATACTGGGATTGCATTGATGTAGTATCTACTACAGCTCATGTAACAAACAAATACGGAACTATCCCAGTTGGACCACCACCAGCACCTACATTCAAGTACGCCTTCTTTGACATGTTTTTTCTCGTTTTGTTTTTCTTGGAATGTAGTAGCATTTATTTATTTCTTCGTAGGCGTGTCGATCACTGCTTTACTCCAGACTACCAAACCGTACACGGAGACTGCATGCTCGTTACCAACAATAACCCACAACCTTGTCTTGACATTTGCTCCGGTATCGAAAATTGTGACTACGTCGTTGTTGTTCCAACTAAGCAACCACCAAATTACGTCATCCCTGGTTACTACCCACCAAGCTGTAACGCTTTGCAATCAGCAAATGCTAATGACGACAACGCTCTATTGTGTTACGCAGTAACAGCCAGAGAACCAACAACAACTCTCCCTAAAGCCCTCACAACAACCGATCCAGATGATCCATATTTCTACTCAACATGTATGATCAGAAAGAGTACTATCCAAACAGAAGTTCCACCTGTTGAAAACAACCCAGTCATTGCCGCTATTTACAGAGATAAATGTATCAGTTGCGACGATAGACAAAGATTCACAGATTACTCAAAGGTATGGGCATGGAACACAGTAACACCTTGTCGCGAATGTGGAGTTAATATCTTCGATGGTGGTGATCAACCGGAAATCCCAGACTACAGACCTCCACCTCCACCACCTCCACCAACTGTACCAACAACACTTCCACCTACTGCTGCTCCAACAACAGCTGCACCAACTGCTACACCACCTCCAGTTGACGGTCAAGCTTGTCCAGTAGCTATGCTTGATGTTGATCGTACACAATGTAAGTTGATTGCACTTTTTTTTTTTTTCAAGCGATTGTTGAGTCAATATCCACTTACACTTTTAATTAGACATTGGAGAAGGTTTCAGTTATGAATTCATGAACACTTTCTTCGTCGCCAGATTCCCTACTGGTACTGGTAGAGTAGACTTTACTGCTACAGTTACTACTGCTAAAGGTCTGACTCCACAATACTGCTTCGCAGGTGGACCAGCCTCCGGCTCTGGCAATGTATTCCAAGTCACCCTATACCCTGGTAGCCGTCTTGTAGATGTACTCGGATGTGGATGGCAGGCTGTTGATCGCGATGTCACTGTTGTATTGACTGACTGCGTATACAGTGTATATTAGATGAAAACTTTTTCGTTATTGAGAAATTCAAACGCCCACGGTTTTTATAATGTTTAACAAATAAACACCTTCATTCACTCAAAGCCTCACATTAAATGAATGCACTGTTATCCCTTTTCCTTAAAGAATTTATGGTCTAGTTACACCTACCGATTTCGCACAAAAGCTCTAGAATGCATCAGTGTCAAACTTACCCACTTTGCGTTGTTTTTTGACAGCAAATGACATCGACTTTAAAAAATACAATTAATTGATGTCGGTTCATTTCTTTCTAAGTTGTGGTTACCATGTTAAAATTTTTGTAGCGGGCTGATCCGGGACCGGACCACCTAAAAGTTGTAGTGTCAAGGTAAAGGTCCGAACAGTTTTATTTATGTACAAATATTATCTTAATAGTTCTTGTTAAATGGACAATTTGATGCCCAGTGACCGCGCTTATTACAATAGAAACATTTTGTCTTAGGACATTTGCTAGTCTCATGACCAGTTTGATTACAATTTTTACATGAAAACCTAGACTTCTTTGATGGAGAACCAGTAAAGGATAAAAACATTGGTTTTCTTTTGTACAATGGGTTCTCAGGAAAATGATCTTGATGCCACCTCCAAACCTTCTCATGTACAGTCATCTTACTATAGCTCATTAATAAGATTGGTCATGTGTTAATGATACGTTTTATGCGTACCTTCTTCTAAATCCCTTGAGGTACATGCCTTCTAAGTTCCTTGCTCTGCTCAGTGCAACATATGCTTGACCATCAGCAAAAGTACGTTCCAAGTCTATTTCGACTCTGTCTAATGACATCCCTTGACATTTATGTATTGTAATAGCCCATGCTAATTTTAATGGTAGTTGTATCCTATAACATGTACCAACTTGCGGTATTCTACTGCTCATAACGACTAACAAAGTGTTAGCATTTTTCTTAACAAAGAAAAAAATAAGAAAACTGTTTTGCAACTCTTACGAACTTTAGGTGTTACAGATACTACAAAAAGATATTGTATGTAGTAATGTGATTATTTTAAACCTTATATATACTACGGGTGTACATAAAAAAGTTGTTGTGTACCTGGAATAATCGTTTTTTTGAAAGGATGATTTTCGTTTGCAAATTTTATAACAGGCAAAGGGTACTTCTTCTCTTTAAACAATAACAACCCTTTCATTTGCATTATAGTTATTTTAATAAGTGTCCTTATCATGCTTGATCTATGTTTTGAACTAGTACCACCAACCTCAGTATTTTCTATTTCTTTGAGCTTTTCTCTAATTGATTCTGTTGGCTTTCCACTTCTCATCAGATGAGCCATTTGTGCCCTCAACTCATCGTATTTTTTCTTCAGTGATGGCATAACCTAACGCTCTCATCACGTGAGTGAAGAGTAGATAAACTTTTGTTTAAAAAAAATCGTCAAAAGAATGTTGCGTACCAGTTTTTTTCTTAGATCAACAAATGCTCCATTGAGTCTGTCCTTGTGCTTATCATAGTCTGTGTCCCAATCTACGATTACACCACGAGAACCGTTAACAAGTGTGCTAGTTATATTCTTTGTGAGCATAACCTGAGCACCTTTTTTAAGTTTTATCTCTTGTTTCGCCAAGCACCTACATAAGAGATTATAACTCGTGACTGTTTGTAGAAAAAAAAAAAGAGGTAGAAAAAGAATTTAAATTAAGTGCTCTGTTGAGAGATACACGCATATAAACGAGGGTATTTAAACGTGTTATATGTGGGAGCAATATACACAAATATAATAGTCGTAGACAAGGCGAGAGATTGATGAAATGAGAGGTGGGATAACGTACTGATTAAAAAATTTGTCGTGCAATAGGAACTTTCTTGCTTTCGCATCGAAATTCCTTTCTTTTATACTTGTAAATAAGGGCTTCACCTCGTCTTCAAGGTCTTCTGATTTATGAAACCATATGGCATATTTTTCTCTACAAACTTCAACGAAGTCCTCACTTGTAATAACTTTCTTCAGAAGAAAAAAAGTTAGTTGTATTTCAAGAACTAAAAAACCTTTAACAAGGACTTTCTCTTACCACCGGACTTGGCAACATATCTAACTCCTTCTTATTGAAATCATCAACCACTCTATTCGTAGTGTAGAGACGTGTTGGCTTAATACCATCACCATCTCCGAGAGGTCTATTACAACGCAACAACATTTGTTCTGTTTGTTTTCTTATTGTTCCAACACGTAACTCATTAAGGCATCTCACAAATACCTCATCCTTCTGTCTGAACGCCTATGTAATATTCTTTAATACATTCATTAATTTGACTCTCGACATACTTTGGTAAGTTCAAAGTGATTGTTTCCAAACAATCTACGCCATGCGCTTGCCTATTTCAAAACGCTTAACCACGTGCTTGTTTTCTGTTATTCTTACTTCAAAGCAGTATTTATGTGTTTGCCAACCTGGTTCAGCTTCTAGTTGCTTCAATTGTACTCTATCCGCAACTGTGAACTTACTGAAAACCGGAGGAAGTTGAAAGAAATCCTTCAAAATAATTAGCAGATCAATTGAAAAAACCCAGAAAGAGATCGTACCCCTGTTACAATTACTTGAAATGCATACTTAGAATACGGTATGTGAATGTCCCCATTATTACCACGTAATTCCCAGGCTTTGTTTATAATGCCATCAAACCTGTAATGATATCATTAACAAACAACCGAAGAAACATTGGTGTACTTACAACTCACCAGAAATCATAGATATTTCGTCTATAATCAATACCCTCAACTCAAGCCATCTTTATAATGTGTTAGTATCATGTATGTGTTGATAGTATGGTGGGTGAGAGTTACATACGTTTTATATTTACCATGCATTTTGTTTAAATCTAAAACAAATATCAAAACAAAGAAAAGTCTACTGAAGCGACAGGCTACACTATTGTTGTATGACCTGATACGGAAAACAACACTTTCTAGAGCGCACAAGATATAATGGGATGTTTACCTTCGTCTAGTTTAACAACACCACATCCTGCAAATGAATGTAACGAAGTACCTTCCAAAGGAACGGAAGCAATGCCTTAGTAAGATGTTTAGTACTACATAAAAAGTTGATAAAAGTACCTGTAGACGCAGTCACTGCTACTTTGGTGTTAAAGTCTTCTTGACCATATTTAAGCTTTAACCCTTTAATAATCCTCCTAAGAAGAAACGACTTGCCAGTACCAGCACTACCCGTTATAAACGCAGACTGTTCTTTGTTTATGACGGCGTCATATATTTGTTGTTGTTCTTCACTTAGTGGCAGTTCTTTGATTGGTGGAGGCTCTTCATATGTCTTAACTTCCCAGTCAAACGGACCCATGCTCTTTGCACATGCAGCAATCGCTTCAGCGCAAGCAAGATCCTCAGAAGCAACACCACGTGATTTTTCTAGTTTAATAGGATATTCTGGTTCTTCTTTTAAGTTTTCGTTCGTAAGTAGATTTGAAAGAGCAGACCAGTTCGGAGAAGTATGTGAATGATTTAGTTTTGTTGCACCTAATAAAAGTAATAAGTTAGTATGGCTTTAAGTTAAAAAAAGGGTATTCTTGGATACCTTTTAGTGGAGCAGGTACAGGGACAACGGGTTGTTTAATTCTGAACGATTCAATGAAAGGGAAGTCTCTTTGATGGATGTCTTTACGCTGTGTGTTGTGACCATCCATCTTGTAGAGTATAGAACTAGAACTGTAACGTGTTGGATATGGGTTGTTCACGTTGGGAGATCCATCGTTCGCCCTCCTGTCGTATAATGTTCCTCTTACATTTCGGTTCGTTTTTGATCTCTTTGTAGGTGATCCAACAGGTTCTGTGGGTTTTGGATACTAAATCAATACAATGAGTGTTGAATTATGATGGTAAACGTATAATAAAACACGCACGTGTGTGCTAAATGCGACGTGATTTCTTTTTTTGGCGCTATTTTTCTGACTTGATTCTGGCAGTTTACTTTGTAGCCTACTAGATGCTAGTGACGCCTCTTGTTCGTGGACATACCGTACAAGGCAGAAATACGCGTTATCCAGGCTATATCCGTTAATGGAAATGAATTAATTCAAAAAGCTGGTTGCAAGCGTTTTCAATTACTGCTGTAGACGTACCATATAATATCGCCGTGATTTGCAACTGTTGTAGTGCCAGGTTTACACGTACAGTATTCGCGATCTTCTGTAGCTCTTATGATGCCTGTGGGGCGAATGGAACCCTGTACAATTTAAATAAAAATAATTTGTTTGGCGCGTACTGCTATAATCTCCAAAACGGTCCCTGTATTACCTATACGCGTGTACGTGCTCGTACGCGCTTTTTTACCATTTTCAGCGTTACCAACAACCAATTCACGTGTATGGCCGCGTTCTAATCGTACGGTACCTTCGCGAGGTGTTGTCACCTCAATACAAACCATACACTTATCAGCAAAACACGAATTGACTTGTCAACTTATTTCGCCACGGTTGCACTGCGTGCGCTACAAGCGTACAGTGCTAATCTGTGATGAAACTAAACCGATGCACGTGATTTTTAGAAAAGTATGTTTCCACTCTTGTGCGTACCTCAAAATTGTAGGTATTCAACTACAAAGTAGTCTTTGTACCTCTTCGTCGACGCCAAACAAAAGACTCTATTTGACTGGTTGGAAAGTGAGCTCGCTGCGTTGTTAACTGTATGGCGTTTATTGGTGCGTGTAGAAGTGGTTTGTACCACACTCGCGCGTCTAGACGCGTAAGTGTAAGAACTAGAAAAAGTACAGTTATCAGACGCCCACAAACGGTCAGAACTCCTGTTCGAAATCTTTTTGGCTTTTTTGATGCGAAGTCACCAGATGAGAAAGTTAAGCTTTTGACTGATGATCGTACGTTGTATAAACGCTATTTATGCGCATAAAAGTATTCAATTCTCACCTAAAAAAACAGCGGGTGTGAAAATGTTGAAGGAAGGAGCGCTACAAGAAGTTAAGAACGATCCTGAGCGTCTACAAAGACATTTAGACCAACTTAGAAGGTATACCATTCAAACAAACGCGCTACGCTTCCAAACGCTCACAAACGTTCTCTAGATATGAAAAACATGGCGTGTTCACAGATGAAGAAAAACTCGTTTGGATTAAAAAACAACAAGCTTTATTGGACCATTATCGTAGTGGAAAGATCTCTAGCTACTTCCATTGGCTCACAGGCGTAGCAACGCCAAAGAAAGGACTTCAGGTAACCAATTGATTTTGCACTTTTTTGACACTTTACAACAAACTGATGAAAGTCTTCCTGTGTGTGCTCAAAAGAGTGTTACAATATCTCTTTTTACGCTCACTGATACCTTCTAGTTAGTAGCACATGAGTTATACTTGAAAAGTAAGATACAATCCGAGCACAGAGCGTTTAAAGGCAAGTAGAAATTATTATTTATTTTTTCAAAGATTAATAAATATTCAGCTTTGGGATTACCTAACAACTTTCAAAATTGGTTTAATATGCTTGCACTTCATCTATGGATTTTAAATACGCGTATGCGTAAAGTTAAAGATGTTGGTGGGACAGTAGAGCAACAACTTGTTGACATTGTTTTTGAAGATATCGAAACTGCTGTTGGTATTTTTGGTGTACGTCAGCTTGCTTGAAAGGATTCTATTCTGATGTATTTTATTCATAGCGTACCAATAACCCTATATCTATATCAAGATCAACAAAAAGACTACACAAGAACTACAACGGCGCTTTAGTTGCTTATGATGAAGTACTTGGACTTTTTTCTTTCCTACTGCTCTGTGTTTCAACTAAAGTAATTAAAATAGGGATTAAGAGGTTCTGATCCTCAGTTGGCTGATGCTTTATGGCGGTACATTCAAATTCAAACGAGTTTTTCTTCATTTTTTTATTGACTGACATTTAATTTAGTAATATTTTCTCTATGCATCCCGAACTTGTTAGCGCACAAAAGTTAGCAACTTTAGTAGAATATATAAGGCGTAATGTTAGGGATTTAGATCAAGTACCAGATGAAGAGTTCCTTAAAGGTAATCAATACCTATGATTCGTTTAAATCTTTTATCACTCATTTTTCAAAAACAGCGAAAATGGCATGGACAAATTATGCGCTTGTGGAACCAATCATAGCAAAGAAAGTGAGGCCACCACTAAAACTCACAGTCCATGAAGAAACAGACGAAGAACCAAGTCTTCTTGTTACACTACAAGCACTTGCTGGCTTGTCAAAAAAACAAGAAAAAACAGAAACAGAGCAACCACAAAAACCTGCGAAAAAACATGCACGTGAGCCAACAAGCAAACGCATTGATAGACAACAAACGAGCGTAGAAAAGCCGAAACAAAACCGTACTAAATAAACCTGGATTGTAATAACAATAGCGGTTAAACCACAAGCCCAGGATCATTCTCACTGTCCACCTCAAGCCCGACTTGCCCTTTCATTCGCTAGGCCTTCCGAACGACACGTGACGCCATTTTTCAGCTCTGTGTAGTCTTGTGGAAGCTACTTATGACATAGTACCCTACTGCTCTTGAAGAGTTCTGAGATTGTTGAAAAAACGTTTTGCTAGCGTCTGAGACGTGAAGGTAATTTTCTATTATATTTTACAACGGTTTTTTAATGCATAGGGTATCGTTTTACGCCTATAAGTATGAATTATTCGCCTGTGTAAGTGTTAGTTGGTATGTGACATAACAGGCGTTCATTAATCGCTCTACGTACCTCTGATATGGTATACATTGCATCCAGCGCACCACTTTGGGTATGGTGGCGTTGGTTCTCCACGTAGCTTTGCAAGTACCTCTTCTTGTTTATATTCTTCCCACACGAGTTTAAGCTTAGCAGACGCTTCAACATGCCCAAATAACTGTTTCTGTGCCATACGTTTGGCTTTAACTGTTGTATCCAATACGTCTAAATCCTCTCCAGACGTGTATTGTGCCCAAAATGTGTTGTGTCTGGGTCCTTTGGAGCCTTTCAGTGTATTTTCAATAAATTCTGTTGTAATTTCGCCTTTGGCGGGTTTGGGAGGTGGTGTCCCTTCACTCATCGTTTTTGTAGGTTAAAACAATCTGTTTGTTTTCAAAGAACCAAATACTAATTGTGACCGTCGTCTTTTTACCAGCGGTCGCACCACAGTGTTTGGAAGTACGTTTGTAATTATTCGCTGAACTTCGTCTAACGTTCGCTAGTACTCTCACCAAGTTATTATCAAATCAATTTAAACTAACATGGCAGCAAAGCTTGTAGACGAGCTAATCACTGAAGGTGCTATTAAATTAAAAAAAGGCAAAATATTCGATGTGGCTCTGCAACCGTTTCCGGATTCATTCAATTACGATGGTACGCCACAATACGCGTCTAAATTTCTTTACGCGTGATTTATTTTTATCTAACAACCCAAAGAATACGTTGAGGGCATGCTACTTTGCGTGGCAATTGGTGACGCTCTAGGATATCCCACAGAGTCTCATCTTCCTAAGTACTCAATCCCATCACTCCGAGCCTCGTCTAATGTACCCTTCACTACCTAGTTCGCGCTGGGAAACACATGGAGGAGATATAGTCGCATACAACTCAGGCAGGCAGAGAGACAAGAAAAAAGAAGAAGCCATTGGAGGCCCAAGTGACGTACTTGTTTGAGGCTGACTCTTTGGGTTATTTTTCTGACTCAGAGGTATTTTAGGATACACAAATGACGTATTGGACGCTTGCTCAAATGATAGAAGACAAAGGTTGCTTGAACTTCGAGAATATTGCAAAGTGCTTCTTGCAATCTAAAATTTTTGGTAAGATTTCTTTGTTTTTTGCTTCTTCTTCGTTTTCCTGGCTTATTAACATGTTGAACTATTTAGGTATTGGTCAAGCTGTTAGAGAAGCTACCAGTAAACTTCGTTATGACACACACTGGACGCAGAGGTACGTACTTGAAAATAGAGATCAAACAAAACTCAGTTGGTTTTTTTTGAACAGTGGTGCCAAGTCAGCAGGAAACGGATCATTGATGCGTATGGCGCCTGTCATACTTCCTAACCTTAAAGTTGGAGGATCGCAAATTTGGAGTGATGTTGTACTATTGGGTCTTGTGCGTCTACCTTTAAGTTTGCCTTTCCTTGAAACTGATTTTAACACTTTAGATGACACATAACGATCCAGTATCTATGGCTTCTTGTATTGCATTTGTCTATATGGCGTGGCAAGCGCTTTCCATGGAATCACCACCACCACCTAACTGGTATGCACAACATTATAAACAAGGGCAGCTTATTAATGAAGGCAGGTATTTGGAAACTTTTTTAAAAGTTGCTGAAGATCTTGAGCCACAAGACAGTTCATACAAACCACGTGGTGGTAAATGGACATCCTACAGGTATGGATTTTTTTCTATCAATTTAAATTACTCACGTGATGGAAGTGGTACTTTATGTGGGTATGTAAAGCTGGTAATAGCTGAAGCTTGCAAGCAAAATTGGGATACAAGACAAGCATGTAACAACTGGTTTTCTGGAGCATACTTGGTAATGGTCGCTCACTGGCTGTGTTTACTAACTAATTATTGTAGTTGGAAACAGTACCTTGTGTTTTATACATCCTCATGAAGCATGGCTCTGATTTAAAGACAGCTATCATTCGCTCTGTGAATGATACAAAAGGTAATTGCACTTTTCTTGGTTACCCTGTGAATGTTGTGAAAATACTAATGTAGCTTTTTTATAGATAACGACACAGTTGCAGCTATTGTTGGTATGGTACTGGGTACGCTCATTTAGCTTTCTCAACAAAAATATAGTATATTGTAATGATTAATTGATTGGGTAGGTGCTCTACATGGTAAAAGTAAAATTCCAGAACTGTGGATAAATAATCTCTCCGGAAGAACATTGAAAGCAGATAATGGGAAAGTATTCTCCTTGCTTGAAGCCGCAAAGCAGATCTACTGGAAAAAATAATCAACTACATAACAGCGGCACACATATGAATGTAGTGATAACACTCGCGTGTGGCCATTTCTCTTTTCTTTATCGCCATTTTTGCTTTAATTCCAAGACATTTTAAAGGTCTTTTTTTGAATTTACTTGG
The DNA here is from genome assembly GCA_038496445.1 of Trichosphaerium sp. ATCC 40318. Classification (NCBI taxonomy): domain Eukaryota; phylum Discosea; class Flabellinia; family Trichosidae; genus Trichosphaerium; species Trichosphaerium sp. ATCC 40318. The sequence continues at coordinate 402,289 of JALMLS010000507.1, forward strand.
TTGTAAAAGAGTTCGAAGTCGAGAAAATACTGGCCGGAAATAAAAACGAAAATAATTAGTTGACAAAGTACAACATTGTGAGTACATTTTATTCTTGTCTGAAACCTCTTGGTACTAAGTCGTTAATACCTATGTTTACTTCCCTTCCTGCCACGGATGTACAAAATCATGGTATTCTGATACAGCACCACAATATCCTTTCGTGTCACGTGGTGGATTCCTGTTTAGAAAAAAATTAGAACTCAACAAATACAAAGTCACGTGTTTGTTAAAACGTACGATTTAGGTGGGTGATATTCTTTTTCAAGAGCTTTGAATTCTGCCATCATCTCAGATAGTTTTTCAGGCATTTGTTCTGCAAGATCAAAGTGTTCAGTTGGATCATTTGCAATATTGAATAAGCAAGGCTTATCAACAGAGCATGCAGTCACTTTGTACATATCTTTATTGTATGTAGTGTTTGGAGTGAATTGACCAAACCTATATGGCAGTTGAATCGTAGTAGTTTTTAAAGAGGAATAGCGAGAAAACCAACAACGAAAAAAGACAACTTAACCTTGAGCATTGTTACAAGTTAACGTACCATGAAGCAGCTTTCTCTTTTCCTACAATAAGCTTGTAGTCACCATCCCTGATAGCTCCTAGGATTGTATTTAAGTTGGGTTTCCATAAAACAAGTACTATTAGTACCAGTGTATGGTGAGGTAAACATGCGATGGTCGTAAACAAATTTCTTTCGAGGTGACTCATCTGATTGTCCGCTGAGAAGAAAAAGATTAAACCAAAAACTTTGTAGGTGTCTCAAGTACCTCAGGTACTTCCACATACTTAAACTCTCAACAGGTGTTGGTGTACCTAAATATTTTTAAGCTTACAGGTTGCCATTTGTTCTATTTCAATCTTACCTGGATCTGCAGGATCGATACCTGCTAACTCACAAAAAGTAGCGTACCAGTCAGCAATATGTATTGTGCCTAAAAATTACAAGGCGTGTCAATGGAACTTGTTCATGAAACTTGGTAGTACAACTTGTTTGTCTACAAAAAACCCATGGAATCGCTTACCGTTAACATGTTTGGCACGCATCTTTGCCGGTAAAATACCTCCGTTAACGAATCCAGGAACGCGAGTACCACCTATGGCATTTGTAAAGAAAAGACTAAGATAATAGAAGAATAAACTGACCTTCAAAGTTCGTTGATTTAGAGCCTGCGAAACAATTAGCATGTTTGTTTGCAATTTTTTTTGCTTACCTCTCAATGGTTTGTTAGATCCAGCTCCTTCAACAGGTGTTCCATTATCTGTTGTCCAAATGAACAATGTATTTTCCCACATACCACTTTCTTTCAACGCCTACACACTGTGACAACAAAGCATTTCCAGAAAAAAAACCAAACGAACTTGTGTAACATTCTTTGCTGATTCATCAACAACAGACATCATTCCGCCAAACACATTCCTCAACTTTTGGTCAAAATGATACATGTTTGTAAATCGCTCTGGTGCCTTAAGTAACTAATTAGCAACCTTCTAATAAACATGACTACAAACCTCTACAGGACCATGCGTATTGTGCAACGCAAAGTACAAAAACATAGGACCTGAATTCTTATCATGATTTTTAATCAAATCCACTGCGTGCTTGGGTTGTACGTGAGAAACAATGTTGTCAAGTTTAATCTTTAGTGCCTGTGTAAAAGCATATCCATTGTAGGTGCCATTTTTACCATAAGCAGGAGCATTGTTTTCCCATAGATCAAGAGCTTGGCATAATCCATCCACTCTCGCTGTTTCCTGAAAAAAACAATCAAATTTTACTCTACCTTGCGCTTGTACACATACCTGAGTAAAGTGATCTTCACCTCCCTCTAAAAAACCAAATGTACTGTCAAACCCTCTTCCCATTGGAGTATAATCTAGAGTGTAAAAGCCCTATACAAAAACCTGTTAACAAAACAATATCCAATTACTCTTACTTGATGCCATTTGCCAACGTGATGTGATGTGTAACCAGCTTTTTTAAGCTTCTTAGGTAACATCGTGTATGACAAGTCGATTCCTGGAGGATTAAAAACAAGTATTAATAGTGTATTCGTACCATCAGGTAAATCCCAAGGAATATAATTTGTGCGAGTTGCAGAAAGATGATAAGGAAGCCTTCCTGTCAAGAACGATCCACGTGTTGGTGCGCAATACTTGTACGTGTAATGAAAATCAAGTTTAAGACCTGGAGAACGTCAAACGATATGTCGTGTGACGAATTGGTAAAATCAAAGTCGTGGGAAAAGTGGTACTACTTTTCAGAAATACAAAACTTTCTGACCCAAGTCACATGTGAAACGTACCATCTGCTGCTAAGCTGTCGAGAGTTGGTGTTATCAAATCCGGATTCCGGTATCTGTTATAGTTTTAATTTGCGTTTACAAAAGCGTAAATGTAAACGTACCCTGGAGCGTTAAATCCCAAATCATCAGTGAGCCTATCAAATTAACTTGAAGTCATAACACGTGTCATTTTGTATTCCGTACATGAAAACAATGTTAGGTGGAGCCGCGGTAATGGTACATATCAATGCCGTAAAACACAACGAGAGTAAAATGCGCATGGTTTAGGTGCGCAATACGAAATATCGTTGAAAAAAAAATACAGAAACTAAAGTTGTTGACCTTTTTTTCCTCCATCTTCGTTCTTACAGTATTTTTTAATGGACAACCCATACACCACATTGTTATAGTACGCGTTCCGATGACAACAAGAAGTACAAACTTCCAGGATAAAGCAGTTTATTTGGCTCAAAGGTTAGATTTGGACTTTGAAGCTGTCAGGCTCTGTATATGATTCACTCATGTTAACAGCTTTTGTAAACCTTCACATGTGCCATGGGTTTGCACTACTTTTCGAAATTCATTAGAACCACGATTGACTAAAAAATGCGCTGTTTTCTGCAAAAATGTTGTACAAAAGGCCTGCAAAAAAAACGGATTTTAGTGCAAACCCCAGACTTTAACATAGTACTCTATGTGCGTCTTTTAAAGAAGAGGGTATTTCGACACGGCAGCTGTAGATTGTGAAGCTGTTATGCCTATTTGTTCGCTCAAATGGCTGTATAAACTTTTTTCGTAGTAGTACTTAGCGCTATGCAAAGGAGTTACAAAACGTATTCACTCTTAGACTAGTTTGTGTACAACGCACGCCATATGCACGTGTGTGCACACCACGTGCAGTTTTTAACGTGAAAATCATACAACAACTATCTATACAAGAACAACAACTCTTAACAATGACTCACCTAATACTAACAACAGCGCTATGCTTAGCGCTCATTACAATGGTAAATGCCTACTGCGATCCTGTTCTCGATTGGCCTCAAGGTGGCTATCAATACGTGTACGGCGAATCTTGTAGTTTTAACAAAACTACTCGTTTAATGCTTAATTTCTTAGGGTCTCCAAGAATTTCTCATCCGATGAATGTTGTAGAGAACGATATTGCGATGAACCGAACAGTTTTTGGTACGTTACATCTTTTAGAGTTTGTTAGAGCTCGCATACTAAAGCGTGAAATAGGCTTCCGAATCTAAGCAAAGATCTCGTATTTGAAGCCTCCGCTTATGCTCCTGTACCTGAGTTACTTCTATCAGGTATAGGAGATCATGACAGCGGGCGTACTATAACTCTATTAGGCACTCTCAAAAGGTACGAAAGAACTCTAACAATTCACGAGAATTTCATGCTTTTTTTTGACATGTTGCTCTTTACTTGTAGCCTCAGTAACCCCAATGTCGTATTCCATGCGCATATTCTCTTTCTTGATGTGAAGCCATGTGGTCAAGTCCAGGATCCGTTTTCATTGGTAAAACAGCTTCGTGATGAATGTACGCTTCCTGTAACCTAGTTTTTATCCTTCTAATGCATTTCCAAAGGCTACGATAAGAGTTTGAATCCTCAAGTAGATCCTTCATGTACGTCTCTGAGTACTAAATTACACTTGTCTTACTCTATAATAGGTTGGCTTTGCGCTTGTAACTTTGGAGGTAGTTCTTTAGGTGTTGTTTTCGTTTTAAAATATTACAGGTTCTCTAACGGCTGTCGCACCTGCTGGAGGCCGACCACAAGATAACCCATGGTACCCAGCTCTATTTTCAATTTCTCCCGTAGCCAACAGATGCGCTCAAGTACGTAAACCCACAACGTGAACTCGTAATCAACATTCTTAGTTCGGATATGGTGCCGGCGGTAAAAGTAAAGCACTTTCTATGTCTACATGGTACCTATTTTGCTTCCTATTTTTAATGTATGCATTCTAACTCTTTCTTGCTTAGGTTAAATTGGTATGCTATTCGTAGAGCAGAAAATGCAAGTCTACCATACAGGGGAAACGGAGATATCAACATTGACTATTGGCGCCATTTAGTACCAACTCCACCTCCAACCAAGGCACCAACGAAAGCGCCAACAACAAAACCTCCTACAACGAAGCCTCCTACTACAGTCACACCTACCACTGACCCTCCAACGACAAGATCCCCAACAACTTACCCTCCAACAACCAAGCCACCAACAACAGAACCCCCAACCACGGCCAGCCCTACCACTGATCCTCCGACAACAAGAGCTCCAACAACTTACCCTCCAACTACCAAACCTCCAACTACAATGGCACCAACATGTACCTTTCAAACAAGTTGTTTGTTTCACCTGATTTAATACAATTATTTAGTGCCTCCTATTTGTCAAACTGATCCTCCTCAATCATCATATCGTCCACCAGGAAGAGTTTGTATTAAACCGAAATACGACTCTCTAACTGATAAATGCTCGTAAGTGCACTTCAAACAATTTACATTCTTTATTTTTTCTTACTTTTTATTAAAGGTGTTTGACTTATGAATGTAAGACACAGACCGGTGCTATTGATCATGTATGCGAATCAAGGTAGTTTGTTTTATTTATATTTGATTATAAACCATGAACAATAACTGACATGTTTATTCTAGTGCATGGCACTGTGTCCAATTTACTTATTGGCCAAAAGTATTGCATCTTTCCTACCATGGAAAGCATTGTACATGTTACTTTTAAGAGTTCGTGTTAAGTATAGTCAGAAAACATACCCTTCGTGACGACCTTATTTGTAACTCAAAATAAACTTGATATTACCAACTAGACTAAGTATAATTTTCTCGAGAAAATGGAAATTTAATTGATGTGAAATTGTACTAAGGAGCATTTTCAGCATCTTGTTGCCGCCCTGTGATAGTCTTGTTTTGCGCGTGAAAACGAACTTGTAGTATATTTTAAGTCTGTAAAAAAATCTTTTGAAGTACGTAAAAGATAGATAACTGCTTAACTAAGAATTTAAGTGTACTCGCAAAAAAAAGAATTTCCGGAACGTAACAAAACTCAAGTATATGTCCCAACCAACAGAGAAAATGGCGGAGACGCGCTATCGCGCAAGAGCACAAACAGAGACTGGTTTCCACGCAGTAGAACTCCAACAACTCATCGGAGAGCCTAGTACTGTTGAAAAAACGCATCTAGCGAACTCTATATTAACTTTTAAACTAATTAAAAATAGACGGCAATTCTGTACCAAACGGTTTGAGTGACATGTTCGACTACCTATTTTTGCATGGTACGACCAAAAAAAAAAAACTTAAACAAAATCACGTGATCTGTATAATGTATCGATCATCTTCGCTTGTTCCATACACTATCTTCCTTTACTACATCATATCTATCGTTCAGGGGTTTTTTTGTTTATTACTCTAATTTACGCCTTTAAGGCATAGAGGTTGATGGTTTATTCACTCAGGCGCAACCAAAGGAACAATTTAAAGAAGCCAAGAAGTATTTGGATTGTATAGTCGTTTTTGATTGTGAGGACTTCGCTGCAAAGTTTGGCGTTAGGATGGTTGCTGAAGTAGTTAAATTATATTTTGAGCAACTGTCAACTCCATTACTAGGCCATGACGCTTACTCCCAGTACGTCAAAGTAAATGGTAGTTATCAATCACTAAGAGAAGTAGTACAAGTACGTAAAAACACAAACAAAAAAACCTTTACAATTTTGGCTTTACGAGTGAGTTAACCACGTGCTAGAAAACGTTACCGCCTCTAGTGAAAGATATAGCAGATATGTTATTCGAACTTTTATATGCTATTTACGAAGCAGCAAAAGAAGAAGTAGGGCGGCTAAGCGAAATGGGAATGGTGTGGGCTCCAATCGTTCTATGTCCTAAAAGGTACGACTTTTTGTTGAACTTCTATATCGTTATATTCTTTAAACTCTGTACTAATTGCCTTAGAGAGACTATTGAGACTATGTTAGAAACAAAGAAACGTGTCACAGCTATAAAGAATATGATTAAATACTGGGATAAGATATTCTTTAAAGAAATACCTAAAAAAACACTAATTACACGTCAAAGAATGCCAAAGGGTCTAGCATTATATACCAAAGCTGAACACTTACAAAAAGTCCATAATCAAAAGTCTAAAAAACTAATAAGTATACTCAAAGAGATGGATAAACAACTAGAAAATGTGTCATCACTACAAGACCTTAAAAAGGTACGAATCATTTGTGTGAAATTAAACCTAAAGTTTTCTTCCAAAGATTCACAAAGCGATACAAAAAATACAAAAACAGTTGGACCCTATTGACTATGGAGACCTTCCAGAGGCGATTTCACATGTGAGCGCTATATCAAGTATTGACTCAGGCGAATTTGGAATGATTGGTAAACGGTACAAATGCTCAAACTTATGCGTTATTTCTTCTAACATAATTTCAAAAGTCCAACAATGGAAGACGAAACCGTTGTGATTAATGATCTCAACAAAACGTTCTCTGTACTTCCTACAAATATAAACAGATCTTACTTTGGCGTATACGATGGACATGGTGGAGATCAAGCAGCACGTATTTGTGGTGAACGCCTACATGTCAACATTTGCACAAATCCTAAATTCATCGAAGTATGAATACATACGTCATACTCCAAACTTGCCTTCACTCACCGCATTATAGGGTGATATTTTTGGCGCATTTACAGAAGGTTTAGTTACTACAGATGCTGGTAAAAACGAAGATTTGTTTGACCGACAATTGTATTAACGCTAGTCTTTAGAGATAATCCACAAGAGTTTTGAAGAGTCGTTTACTTCGGGTACCACAGTAGTTGTTCTTGTCTTAATAGGAGAGAAGTTATACTTGTGTAATCTTGGCGATTCTGAAGCTGTACTTGGTAAGCTATTTTTGTGAATAGAGTAAAAAAAAATTATCACGTGACTAAAACTCTACAAAGCCAGACGAGTTGATGATGAGACGCAAATAAACTTTAAATCAGTACTGCTATCTTTTAAGCATAAACCGCAGGATCCAGACGAGAGAGAACGTATCACCAAGCTTGGAGGATATGTAGTGAGGGTACGTAATTTGTCATTCTTTCATTTATTCACAGAGAATCAAGGGTCGTGTATTCTCAAGTTTGGCTGTAACAAGAGCGCTTGGAGATATGCAATTTAAAAAACCAAAAGTGCGCACCGACTTTATATCGATAGAACCATACCTCGCTTCTTTTGACCTGACCGACGAAGGTACAGATGTCAATGTTTCCATTACACTAACCATTGTAAGATCATTTTATAATACTAGCTTGTGATGGATTATGGGACGTACTGACGTACCAAGCCGCTGTTGATTTTGCATCTTACTGTATAGAGAAAGGTTGCTCTCCAGAAGAAACCAGGTACATAATTATTAACAAACAAAACTGACAATGACGGTAGCAAAATGTTAGCAGAGCACGCATTCGAGAAAGGGTCAACAGACAACATAAGCGTTGTAGTAATCGTACTAGATTGGAGATTATGCGATTCGAAATAAAACAATGTACAAAAAAGCAAAAACAATAAACAAAAAAAAGGTTTAGAGAACAAGTATTTATTTTCTCGGATAGTTTTACAAGTATGTAACAATTTAGAAGCATTTTCTGTGGACGATAGCTGGGCCAGACTCGTCGTATTCTTCTTTGGAGATCCACATTTGTTGGAAAGTGGATAGGGAAGCAAGGATGGATCCTCCAATCCAGACGGAGTATTTTCTCTCTGGTGGAGCAATGATCTTGATCTTCATGGTGGAAGGAGCAAGAGCGGTCAATTCCTTTTGCATGCGGTCGGCGATACCTGGGAACATAGTGGTACCTCCAGAAAGGACAACGTTACCGTACAAGTCCTTACGGATATCAACATCACACTTCATGATGGAGTTGTATGTGGTCTCGTGGACTCCGGAGGATTCCATACCGAGGAAAGAAGGTTGGAAGAGAGCTTCTGGGCATCTGAAACGCTCGTTACCGATGGTGATGACTTGACCGTCAGGAAGTTCGTAGGACTTCTCGAGGGAAGAGGATGAAGCAGCGGTGCCCATCTCTTGTTCGAAGTCAAGAGCAACGTAGCAGAGTTTCTCCTTGATGTCGCGAACAATTTCGCGCTCAGCGGTGGTGGTGAATGAGTAACCACGCTCGGTGAGGATCTTCATCAAGTAATCGGTGAGATCGCGACCAGCCAAATCCAAACGCAAGATAGCGTGAGGAAGGGCGTAACCTTCGTAGATTGGGACTGTGTGGGTAACACCATCACCAGAATCGAGGACAATACCTGAAAAACAAGTCAGAACGATATTCATGTGCATTTTTGGTTTTTTAACGAATACTTACCGGTGGTACGTCCAGAAGCGTACAAGGAAAGTACAGCTTGGATAGCTACGTACATAGCTGGGGTGTTGAAGGTCTCGAACATAATTTGGGTCATTTTTTCTCTAAACGTTAAAAGTAAGCGACAAAACTTCAAAAATGCAAAAAAAGAACACAAAAGAGCGTAAAGAATTGTTGCAAAAAGCGTACCTGTTAGCTTTTGGGTTCAATGGAGCTTCAGTGAGGAGAACTGGGTGCTCTTCTGGGGCAACGCGGAGCTCGTTGTAGAAGGTGTGATGCCAGATTTTCTCCATGTCGTCCCAGTTGGTGACAATACCGTGCTCAATTGGGTATTTCAATGTGAGGATACCACGTTTGGATTGGGCCTCATCACCGACGTATGAGTCTTTTTGACCCATACCTACCATAACACCGGTGTGTCTTGGACGACCAACGATGGATGGGAAGACAGCGCGTGGAGCGTCATCACCAGCAAAACCGGCTTTGCACATACCGGATCCATTGTCTACTACCAAAGCTTGTACTAAAGCGAGAGTCAGTTTGAGAAGGGAAGTTTAAGAAAAGATTGGGCGAAAAGAGTTGCACTATAGCGCATAGAAAGATACAAGCGTGGAAGGGGTTTTTTAGTGAGAGCAAGTAGTTTACGAAGATACTACGTGAAAGTTCTTTGTAGAAGTGGTTTTTTGCGTAGAGAAGGAGTTGCAAATAGATAGGGAGCATACCGTCGTCGTCACACATTTTTAGATTTGTTGTTTATACTGTAAAGTATTTGTATTATGTTTCTCTTTTAGTGAGGGTTACCGGGAATTTACGAAATTTCTGAATAATACTCGAACGTGGTTGATTTTTGAACAATTTTGGAGGAATTACGTTTAAAAACGATTTCTACTAATATCTGAGCAGCCATTTCGCTTTCTACACAAAAAACAGTGATTGTGAGTAGCACAAAAACCACGCCAATTTACTGCCAAAACTGCAGTATTTCTAAAACAAGCCATCTACGGAGATGACGATATGAGAGTGCGTTGCACCACAACACATGCTTTAATACGTATTTGCCGTTTTAATGAAAAAAAAACTTTGCGTCTGTTAAACACTCCGACTCGCTTTCAATTTGTGAGACATCTACTACGCTACACAAAAGTAATAATGCGTAGTCTATCAAATAGTATTTTATTTTTATCTTATACTTTTGTACAACACTAAATAGTAGCCTCAAAAATGTGTAGGTGTGCAATTGCAAGCGTATACTAACTTTTACTTCTTGTATGTTCTCTTAGCAGACTCAATTGTGTTTTGCAAGAGCATAGCAATCGTCATAGGTCCAACACCACCTAAATAGAGTGAGAACGAGCGATAAAAAGCGAAAACAAGATTAGGAAAGGTCTTGTTTTCTCTAAATACAAAAACAAGCAAAACAGGTCACAACGCACCAGGTACGGGTGTAATACGTCCAGCGGTTTCAATGGCGTTACCCGCTACGTCACCAACAAGTCTGTAGCCTCGTTTGGCCGTAGAGTCCGGAACAGAGTTAATACCAACGTCAAGTACAATAGCACCTTCTTTTAACCATTCTTTTTTGACCTAAAAGTCATTTTAGCCAAAACATGTTAACTTGGACCGAGAATCAACGAGTTCACTAGTTTTTTTTTTATCATAATCGTACCATTTCAGGTTTGCCAATAGCTGCAACGACAATGTCAGCTCGTTTTACTTTTTCTTCTATTTTTGGTGTGCGAGAATGGCATATTGTCACTGTGGCGTTCGCATTGTTTAAAAGTAGTGCCATTGGAATACCAACGATGTTGCTAGCGGGTGTTAGTGACAAGAGAGCATTTTAGGCGTGTAAGATAACCAAGAGCTTTTTTTTTTCCAGATTTCTGAAAGTATTATTATTTGATCAGAACGTACCTACGCCCCAACACTACTGCTTCTTTTCCAGATACTTCAATACCTTCACGCTTTAGTAGCTCCATACAACCTTTTGGTGTGCAAGAGGTAAATTGGGGATCTCTTCCTTTCATTGCTAGGTGACCAACATTCATGGGGTGAAAAGCGTCTACGTCCTTGTCGAAGGAAATACCTGAGTTCAAAAAGGTCACAAACGCGTCATAGCAAAATGTCATTTGAAAAATATTCAGAAAACAAATTTCAAATGCTGTTTGGGATTTGAGAAAAAGTGTTAAATTGTTATGACAGGTAAGAATTGGAGGCGGTGTAATGGTGTACATACTATCTAACACTGTCTTTTCGTCAATATGATCTGGTAGTGGTAATTGTACGAGAATCCCTTATGATGTTAGTTTACGCGTGTAAATGGCAAACGTACCATGTAAATCAGTGTTCTTGTTCCAATCCCGAACTAACAATGTGTAAACATCAATAGAGAGGCGCCACATTCAATGACGCACCTTGCGCTATTATCTCGTCTTGTGTTACGCTTGTAGCGTACTTCTTAAGCTCAAAGTGTACTCCTGTTTGCTTACAAGCTCTACCTTTCATGCGAACGTATGTTGCAGAGTCTTTACGCTCGCCTACTAATACAACGCCAATACCAGGTGGCTTATTGCCTGTAACGCGTCAAAACGAATTGCTTATGGCGCCTGTACCATCAGCTACTATCTGTGTAACTTGTTCTTTCAGCTCGCGGCGTATTTGAGCTGCTATTGCTTTGCCGTCAATTAACTTGGATTTATTTGCAGTTGTTGCCATTTGTTGAGTTCGTTGGAAACGGTTTGTTTTTTGCTGGCAAATCTTGCTGTTTGACGAAAATCTATGTATTGTTTGAAGTCGCAATGCATACTTGGGCGTCATACATAGCATTGCAACGATCAAACAAGCAAAACAACGATAATTTGTTTTGCTAAGTCGCGAAATAAAACGTCAAGCCAACCTGCAACGTCAGGTTTCGCGTGCCACGAATACAATAATGTTATTAGTCTAACTTGCCATACGTCAACAACATGACACACAAGAACTCTACACACGTAATTCTTGGCGAGATACAGAATGTACTTTCTGCTATGCGGCTGAATTACCGCTGGTCTACCTCCAGAGTGCGTTATCATTTATCCAAGCAATTTTTGACAGGCTGCAGCAAACTGAAGAGCATCCATTGATGAATAAGCTGAAGACGCTTCTTGTTGAAGTGGAGTCACCCGTTAAAGGTATTTTTGATCAAACACGCAACTTTTTACCATTTTTACACTGTACAACGCTCAAGCCGTTCACAACGCTAACACTTATTAAGAGGGAGCTGAATTGGACCGAATGAAAATTTTGGAGCCATTTCTTGAGATAATTAAATCTGGTAACACTAGTACGTTGTCACTACGCTACGCGGAGTGTTTCCTAATATCAGAATTCACAAAAATGTTTTTACAGACGAACATGTAATTTTTCAGTCGTTCGGTTACGACGTCTTTGTTGAGTATTGACACTTCTCAAGGTGGTCCAATCACGGGTGTTGCGCTTGAAGCTTTGTACAAATTCTTGCTCTACGGCTTTCTAGAGCAAGGTGGACCGTTAGGAACACCCGAGTGCCTTATTGCTATAGCTTCAGCTGTAAAAGATTGCAGGTACGTCACCTCCAATAGATCACGAGCTTGTATTTACGTTGTTTAAGATTTGCTGCAACTGATGCTGATCTCGATGAACTTGTACTTATGATGATCATGAGGTACAACTGATTCTTTGTTTTAATAGCTATTACTTATTTCAATGTAGAGTTTTACGCGAGTGCTTATCCTGTGCTCAAGGAGATTACTTGGGCGATGATCTAGTATTTGAAATGACTCAAACAGCATTTAAGATGGCTATACAACTTCGTCTAAGCGTTTTGTTACGTAAAACTGCAGAAATGACACTTGTACACATGATACATTGGGTATTTAAAAAGCATGATAAAAAAGATGTTGAAGGAGGTATTACAGAACTTGTACAAACGGATCATATTAATTGGGGTTATAATAGGCTTCACAATAGCTTCTCCACTTCGTTTATTTAGATTTATCTGCTCTACGATTGACCCAAGCAAGGAAGAAAATACAGTCACAATGCAGTCTCTTGGTCTGGTACCCACATTTTTTGCTTGTTTTCTTGTACGAAATTTCGTTGACACTCTTTTAGGTACTTGCGAATACTGTAATAGAAACGAGATATGATGTTATTCTATCTAATCCTGACCTACACGAACTTGTCTGTCATGAGCTGTTTAAGTACTTATTGGAACTTTTACATACTGATAATATATCTATAATTACATTGGTCCTTCGTATTGCCTTTAACCTCTACTCAACAATGGCGGAAGGCCTCAAATTCCAAATAGAATATTTCTTTAAGAATCTTATAGAGTTCTTTCATTCTGATGGTGTCCCTTTCCAGCACAAAGAAATCGCTTTGGAGACCTTAGGTACATTTTTCAAACAAGAGTTTTTTTTTTCCCGAAGTCGCTACTTTTTTTTCTGATTGTTTTATAGTTTTATTCTGCCAGAAACCCGCATTTTTAAGCGACTTGTACATTAACTACGACTGCGATGTTAACCACAGTGACTTGATGGAGCTTATTGTAGACTTTCTTTTTAAAGTAAAGTGATTTTAAAACCATTCCATCTCTTGCTAATGAAAAAAACGTAGAATTGCTATCCGAAGAGTGGACAGGTTAATTCTATCCATGTTCTTTGTCTTGACACTTTATTGGGCATTGTTAACTCAATGTGCGAACGTATAAATTTAATGAAAGATGGCGCTGTAACACGTACGTTTATTGACCACTAACTGATCACCATTTGTTTAATAATGGGTCTAGTTGATGCGCCACCTATAAGCGCAGACGAGCTCGCAAAGAAAAAGGCTGATAAAGTTCTGATGGAAGAGTTCATGACTGAGTTTGATAAAAAGCAAGATAATGGACTAAAGTTCTTAGAAGGTTAGTTTACTAAGATTTAGCAACATGTCATTTACTTTCCATAGAAAAGAAGGTCATTGCATCTCCCTGGAACGCTGCAGAGATAGCAGCATTATTTCATAAAATAGGGCGTATTTCAAAGGTATAATTCCTTCTATTCTTTAATAATGATAACAATTGGTTTTTTTAATAGACTTCACTTGGAATGTTTCTGGGAAAACGTAAGGACTTTAATATGGAAGTAATGGCTGAGTTCGTAAAGAAACTAGACTACACGCTTCCTTTCCATGATAATGTGCGACAATACATGGAGTCTTTTAGGTACCTATTTCATCAAGCCGAAACTTCGTTTACTAACAAAAATATCAAAAAGGGTTCCTGGTGAAGCTCAAGTAATGGAACGTATTATGGATATTTACTCTAAGGAATACATGGAACGGTGTCCTGATGTTTTCAAAACTTTAGATGATGCTTACCTCATTGCATTCTCAGTACCGTTTTTGAACACTCAGTTGTATCATCCACAAGTACGTTTCTGCTCTTTTGCATTCTTTTCGTCTTTCTGAGGTATTCTGACTCTAGCTCTAGATTAGAGACAAGGATAGGCTGACTAGACGCCAATACAAAAAGAGTATGGGTGGGCGAGGACTTACTGATGAGTTTTTGGATGCCATCTACGATGATGTTGCAACATACGAGATTACTGTACCTGAAGAAAACCTAATTCTATCTCAAGGTACTCTTTTTTTTGTTTTTTTGTTGTATGTCCTCTGTTTGCCTAATCGTTCTTCTTTAGAAGGTGTAACACGCCAAAAAATGTACAGTGCTTGGCGTAGTCTATACAGGAAATCTCAGAGAAACCCTTACCCAGTGTTGAAGTATGCTAAAGTGTAATTGAATGCCTCCATTTAACTGTTTTTTTAAAAGGTCAACACCTGGTCATTACGATAAACTCATTTTTGGACAGTTCTGGACGCGAGTCAACACAGCCCTAGCTGCCGTTTTTAGTGCAACAATGGATCAGAGCATTCAGGAGAATGTCATGTCTACTGTGTACACAACTGCATTCGTCTCTTCGCACTTCCACTACACAGAAGCATTTGATAACCTTGTGTCGAATATATGTGACCTTTCAGAGATATTAACTACAAGCCCAGACAACTTTATCTTCAGCTTTGCGCAGAACAGAAAAGCACAGCTTGCAGCTATTTCTTTATTTACACTTGCTCGCCAATACGGACAATGTATGAGTACAGGATGGGAGAGCATTGTCAAATGTATTGTTATGCTACATGACGCTCAATTACTCCCTAAAGGCGTGTTCCAATACAAAGTCCTACTCAATGAAAGAACCTACCAAGGACAAGAAGGAGGTACGTGTCAAATTTCTTGTGTTGGTTGCAATCACTAAGTTGTTTTAAAAAGGTGGTTGGTTTGGTAGCATCTTTGGAATGTTTGAGGATAAGACTATGCTAGAAAAGACTCAAAAGACAATAGAGGAGTGCAATATACCTGCATTGATAAAGTCGACAGCTTCTGTTCCTGTCGCAGCGCTGAATACTTTACTGGGTTACCTAATCAATTTGTCTTCACTTACTAAAAAGTACGTACAAGTTTCACTCTATTGCTTCTTTGTTGTTTATTGTTTTAATAGTAGAGTTACACAACACGCAATATCCAGAGCATTGTTAGCACTTAACTTGATAACACAGATTGCGTTACACAATGAACGTCGTGCATCTATTGTTTGGAGTAAGATTGGAAACCACCTTGTTAACATAGCCCTAGACAACACTTCTAAAGGTATCATTGCTTTTTAAATTGATTACCTGTGTTCTAATAGTTATCAGATTTGTCAATGGCAGCTCTAGGAGATCTAATGGTGCTCATGGGCAGGCTAAAGGTATTAAAGCTCGAACGAAACGCAACTGCTTCTACGTTTTGTACTCATTCAGTCTCGTTAGGGATCTGGCCTAGCTGGTGAGATGATGACATCATTTAAACGTCTTCTCGAAAAAGCTGTTCGTCAACGTCTTGCTAAGTGTAGAACTGAAATCATATCTACCATCACAAAGTTTGTTGAGAACAATGCAGTTTACATTGAGTACGTCTTTGCTGACTTTTAAGTTCATTAATTTCTCTTCGATTTTCTTTTATTTAATCAGTTTACTGATTACCTATAGCGTTCCAGAACACTGGCAGCGTCTTGCTGATATAATTGCTATTATGCTTCAAATCAAAGGTGTTCTTCCTCTTGCTCTAAAAGCAATAAGTTTTATTGTCTGTCCTGAAGATCGTGCTGAGAAAGAATCAGAAGAACCTACAGAAAAAAGCTCTACTTCTAATACTACGACTTATCTTTCAAGAAATAATTTCAATGTTATGTTAGCGCTACTTCTTGCGTTTGCTAAACATGAACATTGTACAGCAGAAGTCACAGAAGAAGTCATAAAATTAATAACACAGTTGGCAGTATGTGTTCCTGTATTCGTTCAAAAACAAAACGCTGATACGCCTGACTCAGCAGGAGCTAATAAGGGTATACCTAAACAAACCAAGTCCAACTGAGAACTAATTTTTTCTTCAGAAATCACACAATATTGGCTCAAGATATTTGTTGCTATTTCGAAGCTTGCACAAGGATCTCAAGGATTTACAAGATCCCTTTCAATTAGTGCCCTAGAGAAGAATATTCTAGCAAGTGATTTGAAGATACTTACGTCAAGCGACTGGGCTTACTTAATTGAGAATGTACGAGACAAATGTTCCCGAATTACATTGACTTTATTGACACTGTTTTAGGTGTATTTGCCTTTCTCTGAGAAATTCATGGAAGCAAATACTACAAAGTCATCTGCGGAGGCAGTGGATGAAACTAGATTACGCGCTATACGTTTAGTCACAAAGACATTTTTGCAGTACGTGAAAACCAAGTAGTTTTCTGGTTTCCTATTTTCAGTGAAAATCCGCTCTCAATGAGTCTACTTTATGCTCTTGTTCTCAAAATACTGTCTTTTTGGCCCGGAGAACGCTGGTTGTTGTACAAATTAAACACAAGGGTCTGTGGCTTAATGGTATGGCAATTGGTCGCAATCCAATCGGTTGCTGGTTCGAATCCAGTCAGGCCCTTTCATTTTTCTTGAGCTGATTTTTGCATGAAACCCTTTGCTCTTTGTTTATCCGCTTTTAGATACATGTCTGTTATCGTTGCGTACGATAATTTTAACGAACTTTGGCTCAAGATTTTGACATTCTTGGAGACTTTTCACAAGGCAGCAAGTTTGGTATGTTGAAATTACGATGAAAGCTTTCATTTTGTTACTCATGTATTCATTGTTTCTAATTGGTTGTATTTTTTAGGCCGAAGCTATTACAGAGTTACTAAAGAATGTATTATTTGTTATGCAATCAGAAGGCGTATTAAAAGACCCAACAAAGGCTTCTCTTAATCCAAGAGAGACTGCTCTATGGAAAATTACTTGGGAAAAGTTGGATACTTTTTGTCCTACACTTAAAAAGCAAGTTGAAGCACTAGTGTGAGAAGAAGAAACGAGGACCTATTTTAAATAAGTATTTCAATCAAAAAATAAAAAATTTAATTCAAAATCTCAATATTTTCTTGTAAGTTTGAGACGAACTCTCCACCAGTCTCTGTATGGCGTGTAAAAGCCAAATGCATGAATATTAAAATAAGTTAAACCGTGTACCAGCGCGAGATTGTGATAGTGGCACTGTTTCCTGTGAAAATGCGGCACGCGATAGCTATTATTTGATACACATAGAGGAATGTTGTATAACATGTTACTATGCTTCTTGGTGTTCAGTTTTGTAGTTGCCACCACATTTCAGACACCAGCGACAATAGTTACTCCAGCTACAATTAGAACACCAGCCACACTATTTGGAGAAAACTAGGCAATAATCTATAGTCACAAGGAGATTGCTTTGTAGCAATTCATTATACTATGAAACATCCAAATAAACTGTTCAACTTTGTAGAGTGTGATACTAGGCGTTGTCGAACTTTTTTTAATTTTGTACATATTTGGGTCTATCCTACAGGCATCGCCTTGGCTTCGTCTATTAGTGCCTTCTCCCTTTTTGTTGCCTTTGCTGCTAAAGCATCGATTTTATCATCGTATTGACTGTGGGCATTGTCTATAGTTTCTTGCTTCTTCTTATCTGCGGCGTTCTTTAATTGCCTCTTTTTCTGGTTACATTCTTTCATCTTATCTTCTTTGGCTCGCTTAGCATTTTTTTCCACATCACCAAATACCCAGTATGTGTCAATGGTTGTCCTATAAAACAGTTAGTAACAGTGAGACAAACACTCAAATACAGAACTCTGAGAAAAATCCAAGAAACCACTGCGTACAATGAGATGCCTTTAAAACCATTACACTTCAGGCACCGGTTTACACCATATTTACTTTCCCTGCATGGATTGCGTGTACAATATGTATGAAAGCACTCAGCACAAACATAACAGCCACAACCGCCTGTATTACATCTAAACGCGAATCAGATACGCCAGAAGTCAAAACAAATTACATACCCTCTGCATGTTGTCATACAACTTGATTTCATGTTACTTCTCCAAGCGGCTACTATATCATCATATGCTTTATCGGCCTCTTTTGACGCTCTTCTACAGAGGTCGTTGTATGCATCATAAGCTTTGTCTGCATCGCTAATCTCGCTATCTCTTTGACTAACTGTAGAATTATGTTCCCTCCAAGCTATACCATGAGCAGCCTTCTCTGCTGCGTGTGCTTTTGCAAAGTTTACAACAGCGCAATGAAGGTATACTTGTGGAGGCACCGTTGCCTCACCTGGAAATACAATCTTTTTGTGATATGACAACACTGTGTTTATGTTTTGTGCTGTCCAGCTAACCAATAGTTAGATATCTAAACTAATTGTGTCACGTGACCGTACGTTCTAGTTTCATCATTCCAATCGTATTTTATTGTGGTACCTGAAGATGTGCTCAAACTGCCACTGTTATCGTTTGTAAAACTCCTGTGTGCTCCTTGTAATGAAATGTTCATGAGTTTGTCATCTACGCTTAAAGTGTATGATGTTCCAGCTTGATGTCCTTTATTACATTTTAGTGTTTTGCCATCAAAGTCCCAGTCATTTCCACCTACAGAAAGCTTTCCAACACTACCACTGTAAGTAACGAACAATAGAAGTCAAACAAGCCAAAAGAGGTAGAAGAACATACGGTGGATTTTCGAATTGGAACTTTGCTTTAAACTCGTTCCATCTTGCAATCCTCTCAAGACGCTCTTTTTCTGCCTGGATGCGTCTTTCTTCTGCCTCTTTTTCTTTTCTTATTCTCTCTGCTTCCTTTTTTTTTGCGTTGACAAGTGCCTTGTCAACAATATTTGGTGCATCCCTCATTCTATCTATAATTGCTTGGATATCCATTCTTGATCTCCAACTCGATATCCAACGGAACCAGTTTCTTATAATTGCATCACAATTTGGGTAATCTGGGTCTATTTTTATATGTAGCGTTGATTGATTTGCTGTTGATATAATAAGGTGTCCAGGAACAGGTGAAAAAACTTTGGTAAAAGTTCTAAAAAAAGAACACTAGTGTCAACATTTACAGGCTTTAAGACTGTTCTATACCTTAGCGTAGCGAGTCCTATAATCTTAGCAGTAGGTTCGTCGCTTGAATACCTACAAAGGATTTAATATTATCACAAAGTAACGGAGAAAAAACAAACAGAAAACATTTTCTGTCTTTAGGTTAAAAGTGTCTTACCATAAAACAACGCCTGGAACGGCACGCACATAACCTACTTGCCAACCAGCTTGACCAGAAACATAAGCGCCGTTTACATAAAACCATGCATGTAAGTGCGTGGAGTTAACGACTTCTGGTGTCAATTGTTTATAGAGGTATTGATACCACTCTTCTCCTTGTAATTTTGACATTTGTGACTGTTTAGCACTTGCAGCGGCATTTTGCGCTTGTTTTCCTGCTTTAACAAGGAATTTCTTGCCTTTAGAGAAGCCTTTAAGTGCTTTTTGCTTTGATCCTTTTACTTTAAACTTTTTCTTTTTCTTTGGTTGCTCGTTCTTCGATTTCTCTAGCTCCTTCTTCTCTGCTGCTTCTTGTTTCGCCCTTTGTTTAGCTTCTTTCTTTATAGCGGCTTTTTCAGCTTCTGTTTGAGGTCTTACGTCCATTTTGTTTGTGTTTTGTCTCTATAGTAGAGCTGCTTCTTTATTATGAATTATTAATGGAGATTAATGTATTTCAGTGCACTCAGCAGAAAGTACAGGAGATTTACCTAAAATAGACGTAAAACTCTCAAGAATGACAACGTGGATCGGTGAAACAATCTCTCTACTGTAGGAAATTACTTCTAAGTGTATCTTACGCATTAATACGCGTTTGAAAAGAAATAATGTCAGAATGTTTGAATTCAGTTTAGGAATTGTAGAACGTACTCTACACAGCCTGTATACATCTTAGCAATCATAATGTAGGCTTCATGAGAGTTCGCTACATTCTTGCGTAAACTAGCGTTTCACAGAAACTCCGTTTTCTGGTTTTTTAAACCTCTCGTAAAACGAATCCAAAGCAAGCATCTCATACCTTAGGATATATACAATGAGTTCTAAGTTCGCTAGACTTGATAGACAACTCGGAAGACAGCTTGTAGGCGAAAAGAAGCTAGTTAACACAGATAAGAGCACAGAGGACTTTGTAATGGCGAAAGTGACTGTAATAAAGGCTTCAAACTTAAAAGCCGCAAATTCTAATGGAACATCTGATCCCTACGTACGATGCTTCTCAAAGCATCTAAAAGCGGTTGGAGCGACAGTAAAAACACCGGTACGCCTAAATATGAGCTATTTTGAGAACAATCGAGCCATAAAACGAACTTAAAACAAATTTAGGTGGCAGCAAAAACAGTGAATCCAGAATGGGGAGTTTCGTGGCAAATTACAATAAGTGAATCGTGTCCACTAATTTTTGAAGTATGGCACAAGGTATGTTGAGTGTTAAGGATATCACTTGTGTTAAAAGTTGATGGCTTATCTTATTGTTTAAGGATAAAGCTGGTATCAAAGAGTGTCTAGGATATGCGGAGCTGCCTTACAAAAAAGGACACAATAGTTACAAGCTAGGGCTAGGTCCAAGAACGGATATCATAGGCGCACAAGAGGATTTTCTTATTAAAGGTGACCTGGAAGTTGAAATTCAGACTTTTGACGATGATGAGTATCCATGGGTTACTCAAGATCTTAGAGATAAATTAGATAAGTTTAAGATAAATATTAATTACATTGGTCTTGGCGTGTAAATAAATATATTTGTAATTATATTAATGAGCTCCAGCGTTTGGAAGATAGTATGTCTTTCCATTTACCAGGATTGAATCAACTTGGCTCTATGTACTTGGCCATAAACTGTAATAACAGCACTTCAAAACAGCATGTGACAAAAGTAAAAGTCGTGTACTGTCCTCGGCCGGCAACAGATCATTGCAATCACGGTGGAATGCTGCTGTGCGTCTATTAATGCTAGATCAACTATCGAGAGGTTAAGTTTGTTTTTATTAAGTCAACCACGTGCACATGACTAAAAACGTGCACTTTGCTTTATCTACCCCAATACCGTACTAGACTTTGAACAACGTTTGAATATTACCTAATGCTTCAATCTTCAGGGTAAGCCTTGTGCTCCATAAATTAACTTGCTTTGCCGCTCAATTAAACGAACTCTATAAGTACTACTACCCGCGCTCATAGTTTACGTAGGCCATTAGAATTGCTTGACATGCCAACAGAAATTATAGTTTGTATTCTGGCGTCATTGGGCAAGAAAAGCCGTATATCTGCAATGGTTGTTTGTAAACTCTTTTCTGCCATCATTTTAAATCACTTGGGGTTTTTGAAGGTGACTGTCAAGTCAAGAGACGATATTTTAAAACTAAATGGAAGTCCCCTTTTACAAAATACTGAAGTAATTATTAACTGTGTTACACTAACCGAGGATGACTTTAAAAATATCTCTGGAGTCCGTCACCTTAAAATAAATGATGTAATGTCATTAACAGATGCAATGTTAGAACATATCAGGAGTACGTCGCCTTGCACTACATATAGATATCAGATCAAAATATTTTACTGGATTTAAATCACTTAATGGCATTCATACCCTAGATATATCAAATGGATATTTAAAAGATGAATGGCTCCAACAACTTGGTGGTATTCACACCATTGATATTTCAAACACAGATGTAACAGATAAGGGACTTGCGGCACTCTCTGGAGTTCACACTATTAACATATCAGAGTGTTTCGGAATCACAGACAAAGGTGTTATTGCCATTTCTCATAAGGTACAGAAGATACAGCTTGACATATGTAATATTACAGATAAAACTGTGAAAGCACTTATAAATGCAAGTGAAATATCTTTTAGCAACTGTTACAATATTACAGATGAAGGAGTAACGTACCTGTTGACACAAAATCAAACAACAAAAAAGATAACCAAAATCATACTTGATGGCTGCACGCAAATCTCAAATGAAACACTAAAACTATTGGCTGGTATACCTTGTATAGAACTTAATAATTGTACACAATTGAAAGATGACACTTTATCATGCTTAGCAGGTGTATATCATATTGACTTGAGTGGTTGTAGATCAGTAACAAATGACGGGATAAAACAATTGGCAGGTGTAAAACTGATTAATATTTCTGGGCTTGATTGTGTTGATGATAGTACTTTAAAGGCACTTGCTGGAGTACATGCCATTATTCTCAATAGTACATCTGTGACAGATAAAGGTTTGCAATATTTGGTTGGTGTTAAAGTAATAAGCCTTTGTTTTTGTCGTAACATAACAGACAAAGGAGTGAGCAGTCTTGTTGGTGTTAAGAAAATATCTTTAAAATCCTGTGAACAAATCACTGATGACGGTGTCAGAAATTTAACAAGCCTTGTAGAAATTTGTTATTTTAGAACTAAAATTACAAAGAAACTGGTTGATTGTCTAGGGTGCAAAATAATGCGCTACTATTGGCATGATATGATGTTTGTTTGAAATAAACCACTTTTATTACGTTGCCTTTTTGTTTTCACGTTTTTCATATTCGAATACTAAACATGCAGGAGTTAGAAGAGGCAGCGCTTGCTACTCTGACTTAGTGCAAGCTCCGTTTTACATGAATGCGGATCAAAACAAACAACACTCTGTTCAAGCTTAGTGCGTAAAATGTCGATACAGCACCAAAGTACATGTTCAAGTTTTTCAAGCCTTACTAGGTGTATTTCTTGAACGCAAGTTTTTTGTGAGTACGAAACGCTGCCTTGGTTGCACTTACTTTAAGCGCATATAAAACTTCTTGCCAGCCTGGGTTCTGCCATTTATAAACCAATCTCCCGAGAACAAAACGAAATACCTCACTTAAAGCTGAGACACAAAACGCTAGCAACACGCTATCTTGAAGAGGGAATCAATTGAATAATTATCCTATAATAACCACCCATTATAGGCGTTAGTGGAATCTTATTGGAGCACAGATTCAAGTTACTTAAAAGGCTAAACTGACGTAGCAAAATCAGTGAGCAATTGAACTGCAAGAAAATCATAAGAATTACACGATGAAACTCTTTTTTTTTATTCAGCTTTCAGTTGTTTAACTTGTTGTCTTAAAGAAATAACTTCATTCTGTAGAGTGTTTACCTTATTTTCAAGCATTGAAAACCTTTCTAACAACCCAGCGACATCAACGTTCTTTGATGAATGTGGTACATAAGTGTTTGGAGCTTCAGGTACTTTAAAGTCTCTTGTTGGTGTTGCTTCTGGTGAAAGAGATGCTAATCTACCTTTGGCCTCAGCAGCATTTTGTTTAAGGTTACGTAGTATCCTTTTTCTGTTTGCTTTTGCGACAGTGAATCCGATCAAAATAATTAAGCTGATTTCTTCTTCTTTGTCTTTAAGACTTATCCTGAGGTACTTGTTTATGACTTTCTTCTTTTCTTCATCGTCTGCAGATATAAGAGCACGTTCTAGATTAAATTTCCCTCCAGAAACTGCGTGAGCCAAAGCTAGAGCTACAGAAGTGTTCGAAAATGTTTTTTGTAGTGTTGAAGCAAATGCCAATTCAGTGATATCTTTATAGGGTTGTAGGTACGTTTCAAGCCATCCAATAAGTGCTTCGGTGTAAGTAGCTACATAAGGGGTAGCACCTCTAGGTATATTGAGACAAGGTTCTAGTATGAAGCATTGGAAGAGCTCAAAAAGGAAATCTCTCATCTGAACACAAAATGAATCTGTGAAATGTTTTGCTTTTCTTTGTTCGCGCCATTTCTCCAGTGTATAATCAAAAGACCTATCTGAATAAATACACAAACGCTCCAACGCACTTTCGACATATTCCTCCCTTTCTTTTTCTAACACCAAGTCTTTTGCTTTCGGAGCTAAAAATAACTCAATTAAAAATAATGCTAACGTCAACAAAAAAATATAAAAACGAGATAGCGATTCTCTCATCACGTGATATAGTAAATTGTTCATTATAATTAAATAAACAATCCTTGTACTTTCTCTTACCTTTAATGCCTGTTATCGCGCCTATAATCTTTGGTAGAAGAGTGTGTTTAATAACCATTTTTTCGTGCTAATTAAAAAAAAATAAGATGGAAATAAACTCTTCCATAACATACAAAAGAGTACGGCAAACCAAATTCAAAAGCAGGATAAAGTTTGAGCCATGATTCAAAAATATCCAAATGATTGTTTGCTTGTTTCTTTACTTTCTTATCGCGAAGCGCTTTTTTGCATGTAAGACCACAAGAAGCACCTTGGGTGTTAAAACGTCAGTTTTGTCCGAAAATTTTTGTTGGATTTTATCCACAAAAAAAAGTTCTTTTTCTCGTTGTACGTGGTGTAGGTGATGGTGAAGTTATTTTTGTAGGTTTAGATTGTCTATTTGTGACCGAGTGTGACACTCTTATTAAAAACATGTAAGTAGCGGCACACAGCGTAGACGTACTCTTTTTTATTCTTTTTGTCGTTTTTTGTGGCAGATTTTCGCAGCTTTTTGGCTTTCTTGCCTTCCGTAGCTACTAAACGATCAGTCATGATCTACAGTATACTACACTCGTGATCAGTGGTGAACGGTTTTGTTCAGTTGTTAAGTAATACATTACTTCACAGACGTTTTGGGTAGTTGGGACATTTTATCACGTGTAGTATTCCAAGTTTCGTAAGTGTACAATACCGTCTGACCATAATTTTTGTCTGAAGCAAAATGTTACGTATTCCTGTTTTAAACTAACGCGTCGCGAGTCCACGTGGTATTTATTTTATTTGTCCTTTACGTAAGTTCAGTTCAACACATTAGACGTCCTCATCGATCGATATCTTTCACCTCCTTATTATCTTGGCCTGGTACTTTTTTTCCAAATAAACTTCGTAGTTACACTGTAAAACTCGTGGTTTGTCTGAAGTAGTGGCCAAAGATTGAACGATTACTAAAAAAACCCATAGCACGAAAAATTGTTTATTTACACAGAGTCCGAGAACGAGCTCTCCGTGCTTTTCCCAGAGTAGCTGTTATCTTTAGAATTAATCAAGGGTTTATTTTCCTAAAACAGTAAATTAACAACTAGTACTAGACAATACAAACAAAAGCTCACCTGTCGCTTGCCCAACTCTTTCTCTGTTGGTTTGATAAAAAGCAATAGCAAAAACGCAATAAAAAAAGATGCACCAGCCATAGCTCCAGCTACTTTGTAACTACCAAACGCATCGTATATGGCTCCAGCAGCAGGTACACCAGCTGCCATTGATAGCCAACCAAACCACAATGTACCAAGAATCACAGAAAAGTTCTCTAAATTATTGCTTTAGTACGAGATGAAAGCAAAAAAAAAAATAAATAGAGTACCTGTTCCGAAGACCTCTGCAACAAATGGCGAAAAGTTTCCTATTATTGAACCAGATGATACGCCATAAGCTACACCATAAGCCATAAGTAATGGGAAACTATCAAGCCAAGGCCAAGCAGTAGTAATGACAGTCATGAACAATAAAGCCAACTGAATAATAATTCTCTGTCCGACGAAATCAGATATGAAACCAAAGATTAACCTTCCACCAGCAGAAGCAGCACCAATAACTGAAAGAAGGAGAGAAGATTGTAGAGTAGTAAACCCTTTATCTTCACCATCAGCAATGATATGAGAGAATGGTATAAGGTATCCGTATGCCATGAATAGCACAATAAGAAAAAGTATTATAAATTGTGAGTTTGTAAAGTATTCAATATTAAAAACTTTCTTGCTTTGTTTGATTGTAACCCTCTTGCGATAAAAAAAAATCAAAGGTAGATTCAACGCGAGAATACCCGACATTACTTTTAAAGAGTTCTTCCAGCCCATTATACCCTCCAAATACGTAAAAAGAGCTGGATATACAAAAGTACCAACGCCAATACCTGAACAAACATAAGAAGAGTAAAAGACTTTAGAAAGACTGCTAGAAACGCCACTTCAAAAAAAATCACAAAACAGATACAAAACTATTTCGGCTTGAAAAGAAAAAAGTTCCTTGCGAATTATTACGAGTGTGAAATGACTGATAAGTACTTTTTGTCGGTTTTGCCGACAAGAAAAACTGTTCTTATTTTTCTAAAAATACAACACACGTGTACGCGCGAGGTGGGTTTTTTTCGTGAATGTCAGAGCTCGCTTTTCTAATAACTCCATGTGTTGTGAAGTGGTTTTGTTTCATATTTTTTTTTGTGTTTGTGGGTTACGTACCTGCGTTGGCTAAACCAAATGCTAGTCCGGCGTATTTCTCAAACCACATGGCTAGTAATGCATTACCAAGTATTGTACAGCAAGAACCAAGTCCCATCACAAAACCGTATGTAAATACAAACCAAGCAAATGAAGGAGCATATCCACTAGCGAATAGACCAACTGTTGCAATAGCTGACGCTATACCCGTCATAAGAGGGTACCCGAACTTTTCTGCACAATAACCAAAGCCACTCATCACTGTATACGTCTAGCAACTCATTAATTGCGTCTTCGTATCATACTACAAAAAAAAATCGCGTTCATGTAATGCGGAGGTGCGCAAGTAGTGACACTTTGAGTTGAGTTGAAAGGGCGATAGTTTGAATTACTTACTGTGATTGTGTAGATTGTACTAGCCAATGATGCTTCTCCTCTTTCGATATTATATTCTTCTAGTTTTGTAGTTAGTACAAGTGCTTGTTACGCTGACGAACCTGTGAGGTTAGTTATAAGAGCGCCAAAGAGAAAGCTTACACCATAAACCGAGAAAAATAGATAAAAACAAACAGCAAGTACTACAAATGCATATCCCTTGTCTGGTGGAGGTGGTGTTGGGTCGTTAGCGAATAAATCTTCGGTTTCAAACTCTAGGCGCTCAGTTGTTGTGAGAGCTACTTCCTCAGAAAACCTCTTTATATCACGTTCCTTTGCGTCCATTCTCGTTAAAACTTAAACGTCACTTTTGATACGTGCTGTTCAAAATAAGATTCACAATATTTCGTCATCTCGAGGTAAGATACTCCGCCGTACACACCGGAAGAAAATCACAGAGCACCGTTTCCTACATTTTTAGTGTTGAAAATGCGAATGAACATAACCGAATTCGGCTTTACTAATATACGATAGCTACATGGTG
Organism: Trichosphaerium sp. ATCC 40318; assembly: GCA_038496445.1. Classification (NCBI taxonomy): domain Eukaryota; phylum Discosea; class Flabellinia; family Trichosidae; genus Trichosphaerium; species Trichosphaerium sp. ATCC 40318. The sequence goes on from JALMLS010000507.1 coordinate 429,620, forward strand.
CCTTAACAGTGGTAAATTTAACCGGAACAAGTGGAAATTAGAAAAATGTTTACTGAGTTTTTTTTGGTACGAACACTTTGTTGTTTCCGGAACAGTACTGTCCTCCAGATATAAAATCTACGTCTAGGTATGTCATATGATCCATGAATAATTTCCCCACATTTCTTGTAAACGTCGGAAGCTTATTTTGACAATTTGGATCTTCTCCATTGCTATCACAAACCTTGAAGTGTTTACCATTGTTCTCATAGAAAATCTCTACTGGAAAGTGATGGAAACCGTTTGCATCATCACCGTACGGTAATAACTTATTTAAAAACCGTATTACTCTATTATTGTGGTATGTCTCACGTCTGATTGGCATCTTTGTTATAATGTCTCCTTGGTTAACAACTCTATAAGTTTGAAAGTGCTAAAAAACAAGTTAGTACATTTGAAAAGTTATAAATAAGCGTACGTCAGCTGCGTATCTAGCGAACATCTCGTTTCCTGTTCTTGGCGATCCAAAGTTTATTACAAGAAGGTTGTTTATTTTGTGGTGGTACGATAAGCTTACTGCTGCGATCTCACTAAGAGCACCTCCCAAAGACAAGCCTGTAAGAATAATCTAAGAAAAATGAGTACTGTGTGTTTGACACGTAATTGCCGTCGTACACGGTGAGATGGGTATTGTCTTCTTAGCCTACGCAAGTGCATTACAACATCTTTTTCGAGAACTTGCCAAGCCTGGTAGAATCCCCTGGCAACTTTCATGCCACCATAGCGTCCCCACTTTCCATTGAAATCTAAATCAAATTATTTAGTTGAAATCAAAATTGTTTTCTTTATTGTGTACTTGTTAGTGTTAAACTCTTCAAGGAAGCTCGTAGAAAACCATACTTCAAGACACCACCGCGAAAAGAAACAATAACTAGAATAAGTGTTAGAGTAAGTGAATAGTTCCGCGGCTTACTTCTATTGCCATGCCTAACAATGTAGGCGAGCTGAGACATGGAGTCCTTTCTAATAAGCGCTTCAAAGTGGATATTATCGTTGTCATTACGCTGCTTGCACCTTCAAACGTATTAGGGGGTAGCAATAAGCGATTTTGCACCAGTAGCATTCATTTGTTTCCAGATTGACATCAGGGCACCAACTGGCGTAACTGTAGAACAAGTAGTCCTTAAAAGCTGCGGAGATTTAGATAGGAGGTGATATTGCAGAAAAGCGTACGTGAAGGCGCTGCAGCAATACACAGCGCACCCAACAGTAAAAGAAGAAGTACTTTCATCCTAGCTATGAATTGTTTAGCTCGTTGACTAAATGCAGAATGGCCCTTCTTAATTTGGAGGTAAACATTGTACTCAATTTAGTCCAACTTTTTACAGTAAAAAAGCTAAATGTCGAAAGCAACAACATGGATTTCTGCAAAGTACCAAATGTTACTTCCTCCACTCTTCTCTGCGATCTGGCTTGCTGCTCTTATGATTGTCTTGCAGAGCTCTAATTAACACCGCAATCGATTGAGAAAGTATGGAAGGCTTAAAGAGTGGAGCGGTTAAGCAAACCAAACTGCGTTTTGAACTGCAAAAGCGATATGAAGCTCCTGATTATATTACTTGCGTTTACGTGCGTTGTATGCGCTGAAAAATGGCCACGTTTGATACAATGGAACGAAACTGGACCAGCAATATGGATGACAGAGCAAGAGCTTATGGAAAGGCGCGCAAAGATAAACACGTGGCCTACTGGTTTCCAAGGTATGCCAATATGTTTGTTAACTGACAAGTCAAAAGAATGTTCAATTTTTCGTTTTATCAGTAGTGTGGCGCTACTGTGGTAACATACTGATGTATTTTAGACATAACAGATACACCTCACTTGAAAGAAGGTATCGCCAAGCGCAGTGTTATCCCAGGTACGCCAAACAAACCGTTTCGTTAGATTTTAAGACGTTCTTAACACGTGCGTAAGAACAACCTGTACTACAACATATTGTCGAACCGTTATTACCTCGTATGACTGCAAGCAACATTGAGGCGTATATTACAACGCTAGAGAATTATCACACCAGGTGAGAATCTTGTTGATCATTTACTGTTACTGACATTTACCACTTAGGTACTATACTACTCAAACTGGTAAAGAGAGCGCTGAATGGATACGTGATAAATTCGTTGGTGAGCTTGAAATTTTTTCTCTTTTTTTCTTTGTTGTTGGTACTTATTTGTACTGGATAGAGTTCGGTGCAGGTAATTCGGCTATTGAGGTTGAATTGTTTGAGCACTCTTGGGCACAACCTTCCGTGATTTGCCGTTGGAAAGGAGAAGATGATGAGCGAGTGATTTTAGGCGCTCATGAGGATTCTATTGCTGGAGCCGCTAACTCACGTGTACGAGTGACGGTTTTACTTGTTCCAAAAACAAAACACACCTTTTTGACGCATCTCGGTAATTTTGGACATAGGCTCCTGGTGCTGATGATGATGGAAGCGGCATAGCACAGCTATTTGAGATCTTCCGCGTTCTTGTGGCGTATGGAGAGCAAAGTGGTTTCAGACCAAAACATACTGTCGAATTCCATGCCTACGCAGCTGAAGAGGGTATGATTTGAGCCTTTTTTGTAGTTGAATTAGCTGACAAAGTATGTTTTTTTTTAGCTGGTCTAAGAGGTGCACGTGCAATCGCTGATGATTATAAAAGTAAAGGTATTACTGTCAAGGCTATGGTTCAAGCTGAAGTATCTGGCTACGTTGGTAACAGCAGAACAATCGCAATTCTTGATGACACCTACACAAGTAAGTCCAAAAACCAAATAGAAATCACCGACAGATTTCTAACATTATTTTTTTCCAGACTCGGCGCTTAACAGTTTCATGGCTGAGGACGCCAAAACTTATGCTGGAATCGACACAAGATTTCAAAGATGTAATTATGGATGTAGTGATCACTACGCTTGGGCTGAGGCAGGTTATGATGTAGCTTGCACTGGTGAAGCAGGTCCTTCAGGTAAGCCAAGGAAAAAACCTCTTGGGAATGAGAATTGGACTTATTAATTTACTTAGGTGGTGCTAATCCTTATATGCATACTTCAAATGATTTATTGATTCACCTTGATTCTTCTTATATACTAGAGTTTGCTAAGATGAATCTTGGATATGTTGTTGAAATCAGTATGCACGCTTAAAGAGATAAATGAAAATAAACACTGTTTTTGTTTCTAAACCAAAAGGCTTTTATTTTCTTCAAATGATTTTGTCTATTGTTGCGCCTTCGGCCTTTGGATATTATTTCTTTTTCTATCTTTGGAACACTTGCGCCAAAGTGCTAATCTGTTGTATCTTGTTTAAGAAGCACAACATACTTTGCAAGGAAGGTATTCTTATCAACAGAAATATTAAGGTTATCATAACAAGCAATCGGTATACCAATATCAGCAAGGTACACATCCCCACATACATCTGTATTCCATAGCCCAGTTTTTGGCAAAGCCAAAGTCCTAACGCACGTGAGAAGAACCTTTAAATCTTGTGGTATCTATACAATGTTTTATTCGCCTTCACAGCCACACCAGCGACTGTTCCAGTGTTAGAATCTAATCCGCTTGGAGTGTCTAAAGAAATAACATGTGATGCTGCACAACTGTTTATAAACTTAATAACATCTAGAGCTGCACCACGCGGAGCTCCACTAATAAATTCTTAATGATTGAGAAACAATTAAACTGACATACCGAAGACTATATCCGAGTAATGAGTCTACAATGACATCTGGCATTTTGAAGGTTGAGAGTTCTTCTGTTGCTATAAATTTGCATGGAGTCGACTTTAATACTTCGTATTGACGCTTTGGAGCGTCTTTAAGCTTATCAAAAGGCCTTGTGGCGACAACTGTGACACTTAAAACCGTTTTGTTAAGTTAGATTATTTCGGGCGTTGTGGAGAAACGTACTCTACACCATGATTTGCTAAGTGGCGCGCTGCACAAATACCGCCACCGCCGTTGCCTCCAGAGCCTGCTGCGACTAGCACAGTTTTTTTTAAATACTCTTCACCCAAACAAGTTAAAACGAGCTCCGCCATATTTCTTCCTGCGTTTTCCATCATTTGAAGCAGGTCTGGACCTGTTTTTTCCATTGCCATTATATCTACATCGTACATTTGTGCTGTTGTGATAGAAGGAACCTAAGGTACGTGAGGACGCGTTTACTTGGAACGAGAACTGATCACCTTGACGCCATTTTCGTTTGTGAAAACAACTCTTCTGATGTCAACGTCGTCTATTTTCACAGGTTTGTCTGGTTTATCGCTCTGTTTATGTGCCTCACTCATTGTTTATAAGCACAATACCTAAGGATAATATTAAGGCAAGTCTCTTCTAAATAGCTGAAAAACGTCAAAGCTTCACTGCATCAGTCAACCTACGAGTACAAAGTTCGCATGAGACTTGTCTAACCTGACTTTTTACTTTGCAAGTCACGTGATACAACTAGTCTCAAAACGGTTTTTATGGAAGCAAGTTGAACACGAAATAGAATCATATGGTAATACGACGTAGTTGAGTGTTTATTTTACATATGTACAAGTGTTGTAGCGTCTACTTGTGCTTGGAAAAAAGAGTTTGCCCAGGTACAAGCAAAAATGCAGAAGTTAGTTGTTCTCGCGTAAATGGTCTTAATTTTAATGGTGCTAGATCTCCCTCTGGTGGCGCCATTCTAGCGACTTTTTCTAAGCCTTTATAGCGCGGTTTGGCGCGCCGTAGTTTAAATTCTTTTTTTTTAACGCCCTGAATGCCTTGTAGGTATCCCTTGCGAAACTCTTCCTCAATACGCTCCGTTTTACTGACTGATCCGCCTAAACCATAATGTACTAATAGATTCTGCGTGGCTGAAGGTACAGTAGGGTCTTGACGCGGTGGTTTTGTTATTAGGGCCAATGGGCGTTCTTGCTCTCTTAGCGAGATCTGTAGAAGCTCTTCGGCAGTAGGTTCTGCGGCTTCCATCTACTATTTGTTGATTAGCTGGAGTAACGACGAAACAAGACTTTTTGGTTTTTAAATTGTCCACTATCGGCGCTTTGCACTAAACTGGCTAGCCATAGTTCATGCACGCTTACTAGTATCGCATTTGTATAGATTTGTGTGAACGATAACGTTACCTAATGGCAAACAACGTACCACGAATAGAAGTTAGTGGCGCAGAGGTAAGCATCAGCAATAACAACCGCTATTTTTAAGTGACAATTCCTAAACCGAGTTGAACACCTTCATTGTGCGATTGGTTGCGTGTGTACGCTGGAAAATCCATTTCAAAGTAATGATACGTTTGCAATTGCTAAATCTAGTTCTAGAGCGACGAAGGCGCTCCACTAACCGAGCGCATAGATGGGCAGCCTTATCCTGAACAAGAGACGAACGCAGCAAAATACATGCCCGAAAAAAGGCCATTGCATGCTAGAACGCTTACCTGGTTTCGTCATAGATTCGTCGGTGGACATTGGACCGTAATTAATGTACGTGTGCAACTAAAAATCCCAACACCATGCTACTTGTTTATTTCAGTGAATGCTGCCTGTCATTTTATAAATGTCTCTTGTTTGATAGCTTACAGTTTTTAGTTGCATTTACCATTAGGTTCAATGGGCGCTCTTAGTGTTTATGTTGTTCAGATATTTCTACTATACGCAGAAAATAGTTTAGCCGCACAAATAATATCAATGTTCCTTGGGGTTATGAGCGTATTGTATGTTATCAATTGGCTGTATCAGCTTGTGTCAGCTGTATTTTACGTTAGTACATTTGCTAGAAGTGGGTACGTGAAAATTATTTCAGCACATTACCAGCGTGCACCTTTTTTTTTGGTGCTGATATTGTTTAGGAAATTTGCAACATTTTCAGAAGTTGTACAAGATGTTGTATTCAATCGAATGAGGAAACAAGGTCAAATAGATGTGGTGTTACTAATAGATACATACCTTGGTGAGTATTGTCTGAGTTCATTCAAACAAGACTTAACAATATGCCTGTAGAGATTACTATCGCTTTTTCCAGCTTCTTCATAGGCTTGTACTTCATTGATCCTGCTCAGTTTAATGGAGTAAATTTTACAGATAGTCCATGGCGTAAAGGTAAACAAACGTCTTTGTACTGCTTCCTTTAACAACCTATAGCTGTCATTTTTTACTACTACACAGTTCTGGTCAATGCTGGCGTTGGGTATGGTGAGTATGCTCCCGAACACTGGATTTGTGAGGTATGTGGGAAGTCAGTCTGAAAAGACTAGCAAGCAATTAACAGTACTTGTTTTACTAGCTGGCTACTGCTTTTAGTGTAATTATTGCTGGTTTGTTCAATATCTTCGCCATCGGTAGCGCTACTGGAATGGTTATAGGTCGTAGAGATAAACAAGATGAAGCTGGTATTGAAGTAGCAAACAGGCTTGTAAAAGCTGCAGCTCTTTATGTAAGAAAAGAAAAAGGTAGATCTTCTTTTGAGAATAACCTTGTGGATGTATCTGTTAGATCCAGTATCCTCGGTTCTAATGAGAATACAACGATACCTTCATTCAAATCAGAGGACGCAAAGTCTTGTGTACTACCAGAATCAGAAGAGCCAAGTGATGAGGAAGATGACGTGTTGGAGGATAGTAGTCACGAAGAAGGCGATAAACCAAAGAAAAAGAAGAAGAAAAAAAGTTCTTTGAAAAAAAGAAATGCGAAACGTGAAGAAGATGACAGCGGAGTTTCTGTCCATTTCAAGGATGATGTAATAGATAGTGCAAGGTCAGATTCTGAGACCCCATCAACCTCTTCAGAAGAAGAAGGTGTGAGTCGTGCATCTAACAATTTGGCAATACCAAAGGATGGTAAGGCAGAAAGAAGAGCTAGAAGAAAAGCAAGAAAAAAAAAAGCTAAAAAGAGAAGACAAAAAGAAGAACAGAAAAAACAAGAAGAAAATAATAAGAATAATGATGGATCTATTGAAGAAGATTAATAAATTGTGTATAAATAAATAATGATAATATAATAAACCCATGTCCGCCTGAATGATGTTTATTTTAACAACTTTTCAGAGCTCTACGAAAAAAAGAAGAAATACACCATTGAACATACCTCCATCGTAGTCGGTCGAAATATCTGCTACAAGCCAGAAATCTTAACGTTCTCTAACCACGGACGTACCCCCTTTACAATCCGATGCTTACTGCGTTTTTTTATCGATTATTACACCTGAATAAAATATACCCGCACCACAACCAATACCACGTTCTTTTGGACTTGTATTTTATTTCTTTCTTTTTTACATCCTATTGATGTATGTGCCTTCTGTTCTTTTTGTCAATACTTCGTGTCCATCCTTTGTAATCAAGATTGTGTGTTCAAACTACGCGAAAAGTTAACCAAAAAAACGGAAAAAAAACCAAAGAAATCTCGCGTTTTTTCTTAGATATATTCGCTCTTTTTTTACCTGTGCGGAACGTTTTCCATCTGTAGTACATGCTGTCCAGTTATCAGGCCATAATTCATCACGCCACGAGCCTACAAGAAATAAGTATAAGACAATAACATTAAAACTGCTTTTCTTTGTGTAGTTAAAACTTGACTCGTACCTTCGTTAATCATAGGCTCAATAGTAAAACAATGACCAGGTCTCATCACACCAGTTGTTTTATTGCCTATAATATATGTATTAACAACAGAACATCAAAATAAAGTAAATAAAAAATACCGATTAACAATTTCAATGAAATGTGTTGATTTTTGCTTATCGCTTGTTTTTGACATTAACTATGACTTACGCGCGTAGTGGGGTACATTGGGATGTGTATGGAACAATGACCCGATACCATGACCGCAATAGCTCTTGACAACAGAGAAACCATTGGTTCTGGCATGTTTAGAGATTATATCGCCTAGCTCACGGTATAATGATCCAGGACGACAGTAATCGATTGCTAAAATAAACAACAAGTTAATATAAACATCTAATCATAATTTCTTCAAATTAAAACGCCAAACAAAAGTAGATTACTGTTATTTTAAGAATTTTTTGGTTTTGCAAATACCTTTGTTTAAGCACTCGTAGGTAACTCTTACAAGCTTCTTGTGTTTCTTATGAACATTACCAATTAACCATGTCTCATTCAAGTCAGAATGAAATCCCTTGTGGTAGAGTGTAATATCACAATTTACAATATCGCCTAAGATGACCATTATTTACAAGTATTATTACTCAGCACTTACCATCTTCTAGGGGTCTGGAGTCAGGGATCCCGTGACAAATTACTTCGTTAACAGAAGTACATACTGACTACATTTGTACATGAGCAAACAGATCAAACGTTGGTTAAAGGCTATTAGGTAACGAACCTTTGGAAATTGACGATAGTTCATTGGTGAAGGATAGCAATCACGTTCAATTATGGCTTCGTGTACAACCCGATCAATCTCTTCTGTAGTTACACCAACCTTAGCGGCTCTACCAGCAATAGCCATGACCTCAGCGGCTAACTACATTGCATTTAAGTCGAATACAAAACAATAAACACAAAAAACCGTTTTGGCATTTGTGCCTGTTTATCACTTACTTTGCCTGCCTCGCGCATGGTTTCCATTTCCTTGGCGTTGTGGATGTACACTGTTCTTGAACCTCTTTTAACTTCACGTTCGGACTTTGGATCACCCTTGTTGTAACATATTTAGTTGGTTGTTGCATTGTAGGCACTCAAAAGGATGTTTCTTTCGAAAAAAATCGGTCGTATTATTTTAACGACCAAATCGTACTTCTGGATCGTCTGCATAGTCAGGACGTGGAATATGCTTTGGTACAGTGCGAGAAAAGGGTTTAACAACCTGTAAAACAATTAACATTTAATCAATGATGGTATTACGTACTCCAGGGCGCAATGTGCCTGCGAAAACGTATCCTTTAAACATTTCTGGATACCACACAGGTTCTACGTAATTATAAGCAATGTTAAGAAAAATAAACGTACTCTTCGCTGGCGCTGCCTTTTTTACTACATGTACCTTCTTGTGCTCACCCCAGGCACTTCTAAAACACTCTTGACCACAAAAGTATGTGCTAGCGAGCTTTAGCTTCTTACACGTTGGGCATTCCAACTTTGAAGGCTTTCCGCAACGAGAACAGACTGGCATTTTCTCCTTAGACTCCTGTGACAGACAGATTTGGTCGATTTTCAAAAAAAGTCAAGCGATAAAAAAACTGCTAGTTTCAATAACAGCTACAGTATTTACTGTGAATCTTAATAGGCGAAATGGATAATACTGAAGAAGTAGTTATCAGTGTAACAAGTTGCGTTTGCACTTTTTGTTATTTTACTGATTGTTCGCAGATATACGCGGAGAGGATTTTGTGAGCTCTAGGGATCCGTTGGGTAATATTTAAAGTAACACCGGCGTATTTTTATAGTGTACAGGCGAAATTAGTGGTTCATTCTGTTCTGTTAAGCTTCATGATGTATCAGGATCCAAGTCACACTCTAAACGGACCAAAATAATAAGAAAGACAAATTCACCGAGGTGGAGACAAGTCTTAACATTGTACGTGCACAAATAATGCAACAAACGCGAAAGCAAACTCTAACCAACCTTTTTATTTAGCACAACTAAAAAACAGCCAAAAAACCTGGAGATTTCCATTTGGGAAAGGCACGACACCACACAAATACAGAAGGATCGTATAGGAATAGTTTACGTTGAGTACGAAACAATATAAAACAGTTTGATGGTTGTATTTGGTCTAAAACAGTAACATAGTCTTACAAACCTGGAAAAGGGTAAAACGTTAGAGTGCTCAGAGGATATGGTCTTAAAAGAGACAAAGACAGGTCTATATTTAACGCTTTGTTAAAAATATTTACAACTTAAACGTTTCTTTCCACAATAGGCATTTTACATGTAAACGTTGATTATATGACACCACAAGCTATTGGAGAGCAAAAAGAGTTTTTAAGGTTACAATCAAAAATGTTACAAGATGTTGATGTCAATGAAGATGATATAATTGAAGGTAAGAATGTGACACCTTATTACTCGAAACGAACGAATTTTCTTTTTTTTCGACATTGTCATCGTTTGAAATTTCTTCAAGAGTTGCTGACGGAATGCGCGCCTTTTTGGCGTGCCCGCATTCACTTGTAATATTTTTTTAAGCATGTCATCGTTCATTTCTTCATGAGACTTATTGACAGATGCTTTTTTTTTGGCTTTTTTTGACACATTTCAAAAAACTCATTGTGACATTTTCTAAAGCAACTCTTTTATTTTAGAGTTTAAAAGCAAATACAATTGGGAACATGGTGATACATACGGATGGTTATTTATTTCAGAAGAAAAAGCTATATTTTATCAAGTTCTGGATAAGATAGGGCACGGAGAGGTATAATACTATTTTCTTTATGAATACAATTATTTTTAATTAATATCTCACTGGTTCGGCTTTAGATTCTCGAAATGAAGACTATTACAGATGTGGAGGAAGTAAACAATGGGTTACGCATTATAGTAAACTTCACACAGACGGTACGTACAATCTTGAAATAGGAAAGAGGCTTTTCCAACGTTAGCTCTGTTGTTGATTTTTTGCGTAGCATTGGTTTCCTGAGGTTCAAGATGCTGGTTCTGCTTATGATCTTATAAAACAATACATGCCTGTTGTAAAGACACCATTTTCCCTTAAAAAGAGGATGTCCGAGGTTTGTTTATAAACATACAATGGTTTTTTTTTTAAGAAACACTTGAAAGTAATTGTTTTTGCTTAGATTAAAAATTCGAATTCTGTGCCTATACCTAAGGTTATACGTGCAAAGTCAATAGACGCAGCAAGAGCAGTTACAAAGAGTGAGAGTTTACCTGAAGATAGACGACGCAGGAAAGGTAACTACCTCTTTGAGCAACTCTTTAAATCGTTGAAATGGTCCTCCAACTTCTTTTGTTTTCAACGTTAACCAACATCCTGCCCAACAATTTTTTGTGTTTCTGAATACTTACTTGTTTGGTGCACTCATAAGCGTGTATAAATCATTTTTGGGCCATAGCGACAATAAACAAACTCACAAATCAAGCGTTAACTTAATGTCGTTTTATTATAGGTTTTTTGGGTTCTATGAAAATGAAAAAGAAGTCATACCAATCTACGTCAATGACTGAGATTACAACTGAATCTACATCCTCTAAATCTTCAAACAACTCGTTTTCTAAATCAAGTGAGCTATTAAAACCAAAAATACCAAAACAACCATCAAAAGAGCAACTTGGGGCACTTAGTAGGTAAGCACTATCATTAGGCTGTTTGTGATCAAGATGACTAACTATTTATAGGCGAAGAAAAGGGTTTACTGTCGCAGATGTTCTTCATGCAAGAAAGAAATCTAAAGTTACTTTTAATCATAGTGAGATATTATATGGTCACTTTGGAAGTCCCATGTTTAAGCAGTTACTTTATGCTTTTTTGAGCTGTATGGTATTTGCTTATGGTTCTTGGTTGGGTCTTATAATAGCTGCTATTATATTGACTATTGCTAATATAGTATTCAAGAGCTGGGTGTACTACTTTAGCTTCGAGATAGGGAAGAAAATACTAGAAAAGTTAAATGTAAAGTATGATGTTGGGACAAGATTGATTCCTCTCGCTATTGTACCAGCAGTTATATATCCGTCTTTTAATGGAGCTATAATAGTATTACTAGCAGCTACAATGGATTACTTTTCAGTACGTTTGAGGGAGAAAGGGATTGTTTTATTCATTACAAGTCATCCGCCAATTAACTGCTTTCTTCTTAGATAATGGGAACTATGCATTTGTTATATCAATCTTGTTTTTTGGCATTTATCTCGAGCTTTTTTGTTGGTCCCACAGCTGAGGATATTGTAGCTCCTTTCAACTTGTAAATAATAAAGAATAACCATAGTTTTTGACAACGTATTCTTGATGTTTTTGGCTGTGTACAAACCAGGTTTTATGCGACACTAAGGCAGGTTGGCGACTTAGCGTAGTAACTGATCTAGGGGCGTAACTAACGGCTAGAGGCAATTACGCGATATAGAGCAACTTTAATAAATTGTATCACGTGAATACTCAAAAAAGTGAATTCATACAAGCACAAAAAAGTTAATTTATTTCTTTTGGTGAGCCTTGCCAGGAAGTATATTGTTTACTACCATTTCTTCTTTCCTTTAGTTGGTATGTTTGAATTTCTAGTATCCATTCTCATCACTTCCCTTCTCATTGTGTCCAATATAGCTGAGCAACATAAGCAATCACCAATACACATGTAAAAGCAATGCCACCAAATATAACATTATGATTATATGCTAATGCACTCCTCCTGTAAACCTCACCACCAACCAACTGACCACCTGGTGTCCAATGTTTGAACCGTCCAATTTTTATTCCTTTTTCATACTTCCCAACCACAGCCATATTTCCGCTTCTATACCTTATTTTATAAACCCCATGTAGCATACCTTTGTGATAGAAACAATGTTGTTTCATTGCTCCATCACTATGCCATGTTTTATACTCGCCATGTAATTTACTAGTACTAAATATAAACGGAGGTAAAATATTCTTGTACCACTTCTTTGCTTCATCTGACAGTTTATCACCTACATAGAAACAGTGCAACAATAGGTTTCCATTGGCATGCCATGTTTTCAATTCTCCTCGTTTCTTATCATCACAGGTTTTAAACTGTTCAGCCAATTGACCATTAACATGCCATACCTTACAGTCAACTTCTTCTTTATCATTAATTCGAAATTGCTTTTTAACTTGTCCATTGTCATACCAACTTGTTGCGTGGTCACTAAGTATACCACCAACATAGAAGCATTCCTCTTGTAAAGTACCATCATTATGCCATTTCTTGTATTCTCCGTCTAGCACGCCACCTTTGAAATAGCAACGAGTGGCTACTTTATCGTTTTCGTGTTGTATCCAAACGCCATGTTTTTTGCACTTATCATCGAAACGGGTGCTTACAGCAGTTGTTTTACACAATAATGGCCATAATGCGTACATTTCGGGAGTATATTCCATGATATCAAGCTGTAGCTCTACGGGAAGGCAAAGCAACTTACATGGTACACTTCCGTTAGATAAATTTGCCATGATACTGCGCTGATGGTTAAAAAAAACTAAGATGAGAAGTCAATGGCGATCCGGATATTTCACTGATTACTTCGTACACGTAGTCTGTTTTCACCTTTTGGCAATGTCTAGAGTGTTGTACTTATGTTACGAGCTCTGTGACCCTATATTCAGCGGCAACGGTATTGTTTTACGTGTTATTTATAACATTTACGCAGTAAAGGAACATGGTCGCGAAGCATCGTATCAACGCTTGTAGCTGATGGAGCGGAGATTTTCGTACTATGCGCAAGGCCATCTGGCACTGTTCAGCATTTTAGCTTTAAAACTCCTCCAAACTTTACAGCGAGAACAGTAGAGGTACCTAAAAACAAATGGCGCCGCTTAGACAGGTATTAAAACTAATCCATGCCAAACTGCGCACAAACCCTTAAAATTACTTGTAAACTATTATCAAGTGAACCAAACATGTTTTTGTGCGTTGTACAACTAAAAAAGCTGAATAAGTATAAGGTTATGCGCTTGGAAAGAGTACGCATCTGGTATCATACAGTATAAGGATGATATTGCTGCGTTCGCTCCTGATATTGTGGTGGGTGTTGATTGGCACGTGTTAGAATCGTACAAAGCCCATTTTAAGGATATTCCACTTATTTACATGAACTTCCGGTACGTTTCTATCAACTACTCTTTGAGCCTTTTTATTCTTATTTAATCACAGTGCTTTTCATGCAAGTCCAGGATTCTCTGATGAAGATAAAGCGTTCTTTGCCCCTCTAGAAAGAGGTAAACAGATTATTTTTTAAAAGGTTTGTTAACTGCTTGGATTAGAGATGTGTCAACTTGCTAAAACAATTATTACGTTATCTAAGCCTGATGCAATATTCTTAAAGAAACTGTCAGGTTGTAGTTGCAAGGTTCTTAATTGCACAATACCAACTCACGTATCAGAGCAGGTATCAAAACTCTCAGGTATCGTGATTATTATTAACATCACGTGATGTGAAAATCTAACTTTTTTTCCTTGTGTAGGACAAGAACGAGAACGAAAGTATATCACTTGTTGTTGTCGGTTATCACCTGAAAAAGGTGTCCATAGATTTGTTGACTTGATAGAAGAACTTAACAGTTTCCTCAAAGAAAAAAATATCACGTGCGATAGATTACTACAAACGCTGATTCCTAACTTGTTTTTCTTATTTAGGCCTTTCTTGTGTGGTTCTCGGTCAAATCCCGAGTATGCAAACGAAGCAATAAGTAAGTTAAAACGTGTGGCACCTTCCGCTGTCATCAAAGAGTTTATTTCACCAGTGGAGCTTTGTGCATTATACAGGTACCTATAAAAAAAAAGCGAGCAACATTTACTAAGTATCAAATCAGTGAATCAGTGCTTAATGTACACCCTTGTAATTACGATGCTTATGGTTTAACAATGGCAGAAGCTGCAGCTTTTGGAACACCATCCGTTATAGATGGCAGTGGAGAGATTGGTACGAACTCTGAAATAACTGTTCCATGATCTGTATTCTAACTCTTATCTAAGGTATTACTGATTTTCTGCGTCCTTCACACAACGAGATTCTCGCCGTTAACCTTGACAATATACCAGAGGCTGCAAATCAAATTAAGAAAATACTGAGTAACGAAGATGAACTAAATAAGACTAGAAAAGTATGTAAAGCACGAACTCTTTCTTACCAGATTGGAGATTATTGTGCAAACCTTCTTAAAGAAATATCTTCTGTTGTAGCTCAAAACAAGCTATCTAAATAACATATAAATACACCTAGTATCATATATCTAACAACAACCCTGTTATAGTATAGTAAGATGGAAGGGTTCTTGATAAAAGAACAACCAAGTTCGATTAAGTCGCCTTTTTTTTTGTTTATTTTTTTAACTTTTTTTTTAAATGTATTATTATTAATTTACTCGTGCACCACGTAATCCACGCCTTGGTGCTAACGTCTTATAGCATATAGCAGTCAAAATGACAGCAAATAAGTTCATTATAGTTGTCACCAGAAAGATAATAGAAGCATGACTTGTCAATCCGTTCTTGTTCTTCAATATGTTTGAATAAATATTGGACACTACTGGAGGTACTGCAATACGTGCTATAGCAGCTGCAGAAGACAGCCAACCCATAACAACTCCCTAAAGCAATGATAAGATTTTCATGTAATGAAAGGAAACCTCAACAGTCAGGTAACACTTTGACGTACTTGTTCATGGCCTTCCAGTACTTTTGAGAAGATTGATATCAATAACGCTGTTCCATCTGCATATCCAATACTGACAAGCACCAGAGCTGTATACCATAACGCCGGTGAAGCCAAATGATTGCTCATTGGATTTGTCCAGTCAACAACAAAGCATAAACCACCTAGAAGAAAAAAAAAGTAAGCAAAGAAAAGAAATTAGTGTTTCAATACAGCGCTACAATTCTTTCAGTATTTTTTTCACGCTACTTATCATTTTTCCGATAAGTACGGGTATTTTTATCGGTTGAAAAGAGTTCGAAGGGTTTGAAATGCACTTCGAGACAAACAAATACTTTTTTTTTTCAAAAGATTTACCTGAGAGCAATGTGCCAAAAGCTATCAGAAGTATTCTGTCAGAGAAGCAATATGCAAATACCTTTTTCATAAGTTAAGTACAAAGAATTATGATTCGTATCTAATCTTACTTGTAATACAATCAACGCAACCAAACAAACGCCAGATATACCCAAAAACATGAACGCATTTTTCTTTTGAGAAGTGGAGTTAGCCAATGAGATTCAACTACTAAAAATAAGCGTACAGTATCATTATAGCCATAAGCATCAACTGTAATGATTGGTCCCAGTGTTTCGAATACTGTAAAAGCCTATAAAATACAAGTTAGTAAGAAGAACTGAAGAGATAAAAAACAAAGTCAGCAGAAGAAATGTTATTCAAACTAAAATAGCTTGTTCTCTTTGTACCCAAGTGAATGTAAATGCAAAGTACATGCAAACTAAAACACCAGCTATAGGCATTTTTGTTTTACCGATCATACTCAACGACAAACCAGATCTATCTAGTGAAAAGAGTAAAAAAATTATTCAAAGAATGCCAAAAAAAAAAAACAAACTGAGAGACGTTCAAAAACAATCCATCGTGATAAAACGCGTACAAGAAGCAGCTTTGGAAATATGAATTCTAGATGATCCAGCAGATGCATTCTAAATAAATTAAATCAACACCAAATCGATTGGCAAAAAAGAAAGAAACTCAAGAAAAAAAACCACGTGTTTTCGTGCAGGTGGTTTTTTTTTTTGGTCTCATGATACAATACGTACTGTTTTAATACCGATAATCTTGGAATATTAGTTATATACATACATAGATACATAGATACATAGAAACAATTAAAAAAATAAAAAATAGATAGTGACATTACGAAATATGTCAACAAAATGATTCAGGTAAAACGACGTGTCACAATTAGTTTTTGTGACACGTCATTTTCTGAGTTGAGCTGGGCTTTTTTTGTGTTGTTACGTACAGGTCCTGCTTCTCTTGAAACTTCACGGAAAGGTATTAAGCATAGAAGTCCAACAAGAGAGAAAATTGCAGAAATCCAGCCAGGTCCTGTATTGGCATTGAAATGAATATATTTGCCAATGCTGAATTCAAGTGCTGGTAAACTGGAGAGCAAGGAGAAAGCTGTAAAAAAAAAACACGTGGTTAGTGCACACAATAGTAAAATTAAGAAAGGGGAAAAAAAGACCTCCAAAGAGGGGTAGAGAATCATACCTGGACCACAAATGAAACCAATAACAGTAGCAGCGCTGTTAATTGTCATAATCTTCGTTCTTACTTTTGGAGATGTAGCGTATGTCAAGTATGCGCCAGCAGGAGCGTAGTTTGCTATATAATTCATAAGGTGATTTGATAATTCACACAAAGGAGATAATAACAAACAAAAATACCCAAACATCTCCGATAGACAAACAACGAAATATTGTTCTATCAAAAAAAAAAAGAAAAGAAAAAAAAGAAGCGTGCCTGCTGCTATGCCGACAATGAAACGTGCTGCCAAAAGGTGCCATATATTTAATGCGTGGTCAGCTTGTATATAACCAGCCACTGAATACCATACATTACCTGTTTAAAGAACGTAAGTACGAACAACTGAAAAGTGCTTGGAATCTTTTCTTTCAAAAAAAAACGTGAGCTGTTTTTTGTCATCTTCTCTCCCAAACAAAGACACATTTTTTGTGTTACACGCGTAATCAATGACGCGTATCTGTTGTTTCCAACAGGTATTACGTACCTAAAACCATGATAACAAGTGAGCACGCCAAAACTTCTCGAGTATTCCGCTTATCAGCCCAATAACCGAAAACTGGACCAGCAATAAAAGTTCTAAGGTGTTTTAGACAGATTCCAATTTAAAGGGCAATTCAATTCTCCAATTGTAGGGTCGCGCGTATTTTTTTGTAGTAGTCATATTTCGATATAACATAACAATACTAAGCGTAAAAAAGGGTTTTAAAGCAAAACAAATGACATAAATTTTGTTTTCTCGTTTCTGCTCCTTCTAATTTAGAAAAATCAGTAACGTGCGTACCCAAGAGCGTTTATAGATATAGCATAACCTGTCCACGACTTGGATTTACCAATCTACGAAGAGTTGTTATGAAACAAAAAAAAAAAGGAGTGAGAAATGTCAAAATCGCTAAAATGTAGCGATTATTGTATTAAGTATGCGTATTTGAGAGTTTTTATGATGATTTGAGTTAAATTTGTAAGTACATACCAATGCTGGATCTATAATATACTTGTTTAGCGTAGGAAGTACAATAGAGAATACTACGTTGGACAGGAAATTGATAAATATCATCAGGATAAGGGAAATTGTATTAGCTCGCTTCTTATTGGTTTTAGAGCTCTTATATTGAGACTCATGGTCTGTAATTGTGCCAAGGGACGAATTCGAAGCATTCCCATCAGAAGTTAGCAGAGCCTTTGTAGCTTCGTTATTGTTATTGTCCATCTATGTATACTTCACCGATATGGCTAATGGTTGCTAAATAAAAAATATACCTATTTCCACTTAACCGTAAAAAAAAATCTACGTCTGCCAACTTGATTTCTGTGTTATATTTCATATCCGTAAACCTTCTTTATGGCATACAAAAGATCTAAGCCGTATCTGCACAATTTTTAAGATAGCTTTTTGACGCAAACTTCCTTTTTTAACCAAGTCACCAGAAACATACCACTCCTAGAGAAAATCCTTACAACTCTAAAGCAAACATGCCGTAGCCAAACAAGAAATAACAAACTACACAGATCAAGAGAGTATCATCAAGGTTTTATTTACAAGGTACTTTACAATTTTACGTCACAGCGCTTTGCGTTGCTTTGAAGCTTCGGGTTCTACCAAACTTGTGGATCTCCATCTGAGTCATACTGTACTTCGTCTATATTATTATTTTGCTTAGTCATAGGACTATCTACACTATCCAAAGACTCTATCAAGTCTTGATCACCAAATGTTTTACGTAGGTTAAACTTAGTGACTAGTTCTGACGAATCAGATTCTGGAGAATCTTTCTTCTTCTTCCTATTAGCTTTATCTTTTTGGTCACTACTGACATCTTTGTCTTCGCTATCATTTGAGACATCTTCCATAATATCATCGTTAGATAGTTTGTCGTTATTATAACCTTTATCTTGAGAAGGCTTGGGACGAACAGGTGTGAAGTTTGGATCAAAGTCACTTATCCCAGAATCATCGAATGAGTTGTTTTTCAACTTGGATCCAGCTTCTTTTACCGTTTTTTTCGGTGTTGTTTTCGGCGTCTTTTTCTTGTTCTGTGTACCGTCAACATAGGACTTATTTGAACCATAAGAATCTGATAGCATTGGTAAGTCTCCAAGACCTTCATATGTCAAAAAAGGTCCGATATCTGGTGATGCACTCTGTGTTTTTTTTTGCTTTTTCTTCGGAGGTTCATTTTCTTGTGTCAAATCTAGAACAATCTTCTTTTTCTTTTCAGGCGATATATTTGACACTCTTGGTTCCTTTTTAATATTTATAGTCTTTCTCTTAACTACATTACTCGTTGCAGACATAGCCATAGACAAAGACTCCGGTTCTTTCTTAACAGTGATAGAAGGAGCTGCTTTTTGCAACCTCTGTCTGTTAAGTGCTTCTAAATCATTGTTAGTTTAGTGGTATTCTTAATTACGCTGCACACTTGTACCTTCTAGTTCATTAATCTTTCGTTGATATTGGGATAACGCCTCGCTCATTTGTGTCTTTTCAGTTTGATGTTTTGTTTTCATTTCAGTAATTAGTTTTTGACTTGATACGCTCATCAAACCAGGTCCTGTTAACTGACCAGAATTAACTAGAGTGTGTCTGGTGACACGAATGGGTGGCTCTGGCCTCGAACGCTTGTATTTGTTAAAAAATTAACACATGATATCTAAGTGTACCGGAACAAAAGAAGTAGAGCAACTGTCAGGTACAACAGATACCTCATCTTCTTCATCGATATCCTCAATTATGTCCATCAAGTCAACCTCAGTTTTAGGCTCCAAAAGAATCTGTGGTTCTTGGGTAGCTTTCTTTGGAGGTTCTGTAGGTCGACGCTTACGTTTTAAAGATGTTTTGGAGCGCTTAGGGGTTGCACGAAGTGATTGTAAACCGCTTTAAAAAATGACTGTTAACTTGTTGCAATAATCACGTGATGAAGACTGGATGTAGAACGTACCTCATAGGTTTAGCAGGCTTAGGTTTGTTGGTCTTAGGGCGTTGTTGCTTAGCAACAGTAGCTAAGATTCGTTAAACAAGGTTTTGGAGGGTTTTTTGAAAAAATAATAAAAAGGACGTACGCGGCGTTGAGCGTATACGTGGTGGCAGTTTGCGAGGTTCTCTCTTTATTGCAGCTACGTGGAATGCGTGTTGTTGCGATGCAACGTCAGTTGGGTTTGGTTGTGGCCGTTTTGGTTCGCCTGCCTTTAAATATATTATTACGCGGTGGTCGATGATTTCTGGGTTGTTTGGCCGCTTTACATGTACAAACGGGAGGTTTTGATTGAACATGGCACGTACATCCTGTATTTCGTCGTTTAAGAAAGGAGAGCGTAGAAACGTAATCTAGGAGAGGTTAGAGAGCTGATTTAGTAAAATTTCCATGTACAGTCTTTTCAACATGACTAAGGTCACGGTTACGACATGAAAACTGTTTGCGGAGGTTTTTCTGCCATTTGTAACCTTTTGAGCCAGATAAACTGCTTTGAATCCTGGAAGTTTTGTATTTCCTATTGTCATCGAAACGCCTACTATAACAAGTGGCGTATGGGTTGTCCATTACGCCAACATGTAATTTATTACAAAAAAATACGTTAAGCACGAAGATGTAAGAGAAAAGTCAACAAGTTTAGTTTCTGTTTTTTTTCAACGGTATTTCGTATTGCGCACCTAAACCGATGCGAATTTTGCTCTCACTGTCTTTGATGGCTTGGCTAGGCGCCATTACCGCGGCTCCACCTAACATTGTTTTCATGTGCGTAGTACAAAATGACACGTGATATGCACTTACTGAAGTTAATGTAATTTGATAGGCTCACTGATGATTTGGGATTTAACGCTCCAGGGTACGTCCACGTTTTACCCTTCTAATGGAAACACGCAAGTTAACACTATTAAAGATATCGAAATCCGGATTTGATAACACCAACTCTCGACAGCTTGGCAGCAGATGGTACGTTCACATGTGATTTGGGTCAAAAAAAATTTAAATTGCCGAAAAGTGCCAAGAATTTTCCACGACTTTGGTTAACACTTCGTCACGTGACATGTCGTTTGACGTTTACCAGGCCTTAAACTTGATTTTCATTACACGTACAAGTATTGCGCACCAACACGTGGATCGTTCTTGACAGGAAGGCTTCCTTATCATCTTTCTGCAACACGCACAAATTATATACCTTGGGATTTACCTGACGGTACGAATACACTATTAATGCTTGTTTTTAATCCTCTAGGAATCGACTTGTCGTATACGATGTTACCTAAGAAGCTTAAAACAGCTGGTTACACGTCGCATCACGTTGGAAAGTGGCATCAAGTACGAATTTGTTGGAAAGTTTTGGCTAACAGGTTTTTGTATAGGGCTTTTACACCGTAGATTATACACCAATTGCAAGAGGGTTTAATAGTACTTTTGGATTTTTAGAGGGAGGTGAAGATCATTTTACTCAGGTATGCGTGAGATAGCAAGTACAAATGTGATGGTTTTTTGCAGGAAACATTCAGATTGGGTAAATTATGCCAAGCCCTTGATCTATGGGAAAACAATGCTCCTGCTTATGGTAAGAATGGTACCTATAACGGATACGCTTTTACGAAGGTACGCTAAAGATTAACTTGACAACATTGTTTCTCACGTACAACCCAAGCACGCAGTGGATTTGATTAAAAATCATGATAAAAATTCAGGTCCTATGTTTTTGTACTTTGCGTTGCACAATACGCATGAACCTGTAGAGGTTTGTATTCATGTTCTCATCAGAAGGTTTCTAAGTAGTTATTTAAGGCACCAGAGAGATTTACGAACATGTATCATTTTGACCAAAAGTTGAGGAATGTGTTTAACGGAATGGTTTCTGTTGTTGATGAATCAGCAAAGAATGTTACACAGGTTCGTTTGGTTTTTTTCTGGAAATGCTTTTGTTGTTACAGTGTGTTAGGCTTTGAAAGAAAGTGGTATGTGGGAAAATACTTTGTTCATTTGGACAACAGATAATGGAACACCTGTTGGAGCCGGTGGATCTAATAAGCCATTAAGAGGTAAGCTAAAAAGTTTACACAAAGACTAATTGTTTGAAAAGGCTCAAAAACAACCAACTTTGAAGGTCCGCTGGTTCTTCCTTAAATCTTCGAGTTTCTGACACATGTAACAGGTGGTACTAGAGTCCCTGCATTCGTTAATGGAGGAATTTTGCCGGCGAAGATGCGTGCCAAACATGTTAATGGTAGGTGATTTTTGACAAGTTTAATCAAGTCCTATCAACCTTGTTTTCATTATAATTTTTAGGTACAATACATATTGCTGACTGGTACGCTACTTTTTGTGAGTTAGCAGGTATCGATCCTGCAGATCCAGGTAAGATTGAAATAGAACAAATGGCAACATGTAAACTTAAAAATATTTAGGTACACCTACACCTGTTGAGAGTTTGAGTATGTGGAAATACCTGAGGTACTTGAAACTTCTACGTTGGTTTGGTTAACCCTTTTCTTTTTCTCAGCGGACAATCAGATGAGTCACCTCGAAAGAAATTTGTTTACGACCATCGCATGTTCACCTCACCATACACTGGTATCAATAACTTGCTTTGTGGACACCAACCTAAATACAACCATAGGAGCTATCAGGGATGGTGATTACAAGCTTATTGTAGGTCCAGAGATAGCTGCTTCATGGTACGTTGACTTGTAACAATGCTCAAGGTTAAGTTGTATTCGTCTTTCTTCTTTTTTCGTTGGTTTTCTCGCCTTTCCTCTGTAAAAGCAACTACGGTTCAACTGTGCCATATAGGTTTGGTCAATTCACTCCGAACACCACTTTCAATAAAGATAAGTACAAAGTGACTGCGTGCTCTGTTGATAAGCCTTGCTTATTCAATATTGCAAACGATCCAACTGAACACTTTGATCTTGCAGAACAAATGCCTGAAAAAGTATCTGAAATGATGATAGAATTCAAAGCTCTTGAAAAAGAATATCACCCACCTAAATTGTACGTTTTAACAAACACGTGACTTTATAGTTGTTGAGTTCTTATTTTTTCTAAACAGGAATCCACCACGTGATACAATAGGATATTGTAACGCAGTCTCAACATACCAGGATTTTGTACATCCATGGCAGAAAGGGAAGTAAAACGAGTTAGTACAGAGGTTTCATAGAAGAATATAATGCAGTTATTCACAATTGTTGTACTTGCGTCAATACTCTCGAGCTTGCGCTCAGGATATCTGTTACAAGATTCGGCAGCAATGAATGATCCAGGGATCTAGTTCATTAAGTGTCGAGAATGCTAGTTAAGTTCATAAAAGTAGTCAACGTTAGAGGTGGCAGAAATACCAGTGGTGCAGAACTTTTAATTTTGAGGCGTTTTAGACTACTTTTAATCAAAAGAAAGCTGGTGGTTCAAAAAGAAGCAATAAGCCGAAAGGCCAATAACTGGTGTTCACTGAATGCATACTGGTCTTGTTCTAAATCGCGGACCGGTTACGGACCGAAAACTGATAAACCGGACCGGTATTTTCCACCTCTAGTCAACGTCTTTATAAATAGCGTAGGTGTTTGGAAACACATGTCATTGAATAACCTACCCGATGAGTTGTCTTTAGAGATAATATTTCGTATTGGTTATCCAAAAAGTATACTGTCTTTTGCGACTTGCTCTCAATACTGGTAAAGTGTTTAATCCGCGTCAGAGAGTCCAAACGCCGAAAATGGCTAATGTTTTTCAAAAGGCACTCACTTTGCGGCGATGACGTTGTTTGGAGGCATTTATGTTGTACTCTATGGCAAGTACTAGAAAAATCGCCACCTCCGGGCAAGATAGACACTGGTGAAAGCCTAAAAAGCGAAGAACAAAAAAACATTGAAATGGAGACTTGGAATGAGTACTTTAAGCGTTGTTTCCTATTCAACACGTATTTTGAAGGTCTGTCAGCTCAAACTGGTGGATGGAAGCCGTATCCAAGTGCGTACAAGCCATTTACATTAACATCTGTGTTAGCTAACTTTATTGTTCTTCTTCTTAGTGGCTACGTACTTTAAGAGGTTAACAAGGCAAGTTGACAATGTTGACAAAGGAATTCCATTCAAAGGTTAGTTGTAAACCTTACACTTAGCTTCGCAAGATGTCATTTAACCTTGCATCTTGCTTCTGAAGAAAACGTTCATTTACTCACGTGATGTTAGGCTTCTTTTTTTGGCCTTACTTTAGACGACCTCATAATACTATTGGTATATGTGCTGGTATGACAAACATGGTTGGTGAGTACAATGAACATAAAATCATAAGGTACTGCAGGAAGAAAACTCATGGTGTTTGAAATCACGTTTGTTCCTAAAACTCGTTTTAAATTGCAATTTAGAGTGACTGAAGTATCGAAAATATGTGGAACAGCGTTAGGTATTGGTGGTAAATATGTATTGATGCCATTTCTACGATGTAATTGTATTCTTGGTTACTGGGAAGGACGATATTCTGAGGAAAGATACAATTATTTTTACTTGGTAATGACAGGTACAACTTTACTTGTTACACACTAATGAGACATGGCCTCTAACTCTCTCTTTTTCATTATAGATATTTCATATGATCTTGGACCTCTTAGTGTATGTCATATACCTTTTATCAAGGGTGTTACTAATATTTCTTAGTCTATTGTACCTGTTGCTAAAAATATCATGAACCTAAACATACAGGTACAAACCTCACCTCGTTTCAACTTGATTGTTAACCGAGCTATACAGTATTCTGGAACCGTCTTGTGCACGATATCTGATGCTCCCAAGGCATTACCAATGACAGTTACTATCCGTAATGTATCTTCGACAAGATCTGGGAGTATACCACTGCTTGGAAAAGCATCACCACTTATTACTGTCAATGACTTAGGGACAGTGTCTGTCACTATTAGTGTTGATGGTAAAGAGATGCAGTATGATGGTTCTTTCTTCTCTATGCATGATAAGCTGTGGAATGATCATAAAGTACATCGTTATGTTCGTGATACTAAGGATAAGCCTCTAGAGTATGGTATGCTTTTTGAAGAGTCTGATGGTAAGTACTCCATGTTTAGTATAAGAGGTGATTGTATGTTCGGTAATCTACATGATAATGATAGCTTTTATTTACAACATAAGCGTAACTATCATCAAAAGATTAGAGAGATATATATGTAATACAATACAATAATAACTCGTACTTTCTTTGACGTTGGCTGTACATTGTAATGTCTCATAGGTTTTTCTAAGCAACATTGTATTCAAGCAACCTCAGTTTAAGTAACTGAATCACAAACAGGACCGCAAGTTTGCTTATCCCACGTGATAATCACTTTTATTGACTGTTTCCGTTTCTAGTCTTCTCCACCACTTTCATTTGTGGTGATTAAGACTATGTACACAAACAAACCCTGTAGAGGTAGGTTTATACTTTTCTTCTCCAGTGTTGAACAAAATTTATCTTGAACCTTTTTTGCCTTGTGTCCTGTTGCGTCATTGACACGGAGTGTTTGTGTACCGTTTTTTAGGAGTTGAGAGAAAGAAACGACTTCCACACTAGACAAGTAGCATATCTTCCTTTCATATCATCATTTCATCCAACAATGCTAACAAACTGTATTAACGAAGTATCTAGTAATAGCGATATCAACGCTGAGCTATTAGACATACCAAACGAGATACTCGCTCACTTATTCAAATGCTTGCGGCGCTATGATCGATTTTCTGTTTCCCAAAGCTGCAACCGACTATATGAAGTTATACATAATCACGTGGGATACAAGAGAATTAATATACCCGCATATGAAGCAACTTCTCATTGTTCACGTCTTTGTGGCAGTCCATTATTAAAAAATACAAATATAAGCGTCCAGTCACCTTCAGACTCAGATCTTAGTATGCTTTCAGGTGTCCTACACCTTACACTTAAGTTTAGAACCAAGAGTATCTTGCTAACAGATGACGGATTGAAGTCTATTTGTGGTGTACATCACTTATCATTAAAGAACTGTCACAGTATCACAGACACAGGATTAATGCCGCTAGTGGCACACCTCCAGTCCATCCACTTGTATGGAGTTCCAAATCTGACCTCAGAACTTATCAAAACATTTGCTGGGATACCACATATCAGTATACCAAACTCTTCAGCTACCGATGAGGTTTTGGTTGCTTTATCAGGAGTAATTTCATTAGATATACAAAAATGTGAGCTCATTACAGATGCAGGTGTTTCAGCTTTAGCTGGCGTTCATACCATAAATTTAAGTGGTACAAAAGTGACTGATAAAGGTGTTTCAGCTTTGGCTGGTGTACACTCTATCAGTCTTTATGATTGTAAAAGTATCACTGGAGAGTGCATGAACAGCCTTGCGGGTGTACACCACATCAACTTGTCAAGCACAAATGCAACAGATGATTGGATAAAACCTTTGTCTGGTGTGCACACTATCAATCTTTATGGTTGTAAAGGTATCACAATAGAGAGTATGAAACATCTTTCAAGTGCACACAGTATCGATTTATCGGAGACAAATGTAACAAATGATTGGATTAAATATCTCTCCTGCGCAAAGATACTACAATTGCGACGCACAGCAACGACATATGAGTATCTGAAAACACTAGAAGTAGATTTAGCACTATGAATGAGTATCAAACTGACCATCAAGGCTTTATCATAAAACTAAAAATCCTGATGAGTAAACAAGCTATAGGTTACTTTTTTGTTGTTTTAGGGTTTCTTTTCGTTTTTATGTACAAAATCATATACATTAGTTATTAGTTACACTCAAAAAAAGGTATTGGTTTGAGGGTTTTTTTTTCTTTTTTTTTCTTATTCTGTTTATTTTCGTTCTTTCTTCTCTGTTAGGTAGGTGGCTCACCTTCACTACCACCACCTACAGCCGCTTTGTATGTTTCTGATGTAGGTAATGATACATCATAAGAGTCTGAACTTCCATTTGATGACGCGTGCAGTGAGCCATTCTCTGATAACAACTCGTTATTTAATTTTTTTGGTATTGTTTTTTTTTCATTTTCGCAACTGGAAACCATTGCTAATATTGAGCTTTCTGAAAACTTGGGCCGCTTTGATGGTGTTTGATCCCAGCATTTAGTAATCAATTCACTCCAACAATCATCAATATCCTATGAATAGGTGTTAATCAACAACATCGAAAAAAAATTTTTTCAACAATCTCATCAAGCTGTCACTAGTGCCTCTCTACCACACCAAACCATAATCTAAAATACTGCATCACGTATAATAATATACGTATTGAAGTACTTTGTTAGATTTGAATGATCGGTGAGTATTAACATAAGCGTGAGCGTTGTGGCTTCAAACAAATAATTTAAAGAAAAAAAACTGAGCACGTGCATGTGGGAATGTTAACCGTGATCCTGCTGCGACAGAATTAACCCATTGGTATATTGTATTTCCTTCTGGATATGGAGGTAACCCTGTTACTAATTCATATAATACAACACCATAAGAAAACCTAATAAAGCGACTACATCAGCACAAACAGCAAACAGCAAAGAAAAGAACAAAAATCAATGGTTAAATCATACACATCAGCTTCTGTTGTGCATTTTGATCCTTTTATAACTTCAGGAGACATATATGCTGCTGCTCCATGTGTATAGCTATAAGTCTCATCCTCACGGATTATTTTAGATAACCCTAAATGCAAAGTGTTATTTTTTCAAAGCTACAAAAACGAACTGTGTTCTTACCAAAGTCTGCGACTTTTGCTGTAAATTTTCCATCAAGTAGAATGTTCTTTGAATGTAAGTCCCTAGCGTGGTAGTATATTAATTGAAAAATGAGCTGAACAGTACAGAATACTACATAATACAACGTACCTGTGAATAATTCGCAAGCCATGCAAGTAGCTCATACCTACAATAAAATGTCAGAAAACATGTTTTTGGATTTAAAATAAATTGCATGGATGTAAAAGGGTTCAAATGAACTTTGGGCTTTTTTTTCCAAACAGACAAAAGTTACTAAGAAATTTCGTTTTTCTAGTCACGTGCTCGCTTATATTCTTTTTTTACTTTGTTTATACCTTGTGCTATATCCCTTGCAATACGAAATTTTAGTGATGGTGTAACATATTGACTTCTCTTGAAGCTATTGTGTACGAGATCGTATAGACAACCATTTTTCATGTACTCGCATATGATATATTTACAATTTTTGTTATCTAGAGCAACCCCCAAAAACAATATAACTTTTGGATGTCGTAGTTTACTATCAAATAGTTAATAATAAAAAGTCAAGTACATAAGCACGTGGAAAGATAAAACATGATCAAAAGTCAAAAAGTCCAAGCAATTACATTTAATAAAATTTGCTGTAAAGGGTGGTACCTTAAAATTTCTATTTCTTGTTGAAGAATGTCCCATTTATCCTTTTTTACTGTATCTTTCCTTACTAATTTACAAGCAACCTATTAAAAAAATAAGTTCTCATCACGCGCAGTGTCAATAAAAGCAGCAAAAAATCAACGCAGTAAGCAAAAAACATCCGACAAAGGCGTTCGATTTATGTACCTCCATGCCGTTCCATGTCGCCAATAAAACCTCGCCGAAATGTCCCCTCGCCAAGTTACCAACACAAGTCAAATCTGATGCGTTTATGATAGCATATGATACATCCTTTGGTGCTGAAGATGAAGATGACGTTGACTCTGATAATTTTTTGTTTGGGTCTATTTCAATTGAAATAGATGATGTTGACTCTGATAACTTTTTCTTTTTGGGTGATCCAATTTTATCAAAAATAAATAGTCGTACAATACCTTTCCTGGCATTTAAAAATACATATTTAAGCACTAAATAGAAGAAACGTCAACCAAAATAAAAACGACCTAAACGATGTACAGTGTGCTTTTTTGAAATTGTTCAACAGTTAATTCGTTTCGACTTACCTTTGTTTGATGAAAGCAGAACAAAATCGTCTTCCTCGTCCTTAAACTTTATAAGAATTCCATTCTTTTCATAAACTTGTTCTATTTTATCTGATAACTCATCAACAGTGATAGCCACAGACACATTAAGTAATATCCTACCATTTTTTAGTAACAATTCAAAAAACTTTTAAGCACGCGTTGTAACAAAATAACGGTACCTAATGTCTTGATTATCTGAAGGTCCAAAAAAGCACTTTACTTTGACAGTAGTGTCACGATCAGAAGAGTTTGTGGCGTCATCTAAAGATGATCCAGAATGCAATCCAGACGAACCTCCAGAATTATTGGCCTTCAAGAAAAAAAAGTTATTAATCAATAACCTCGTAGAGTGAGTGTACAATAACACGCAATCTTAGTAAAGAATTTTGATAGACAAAGAAATACTCACGTCTGGAAAGTAGGAACTCGTTAATGGAGAACTACTTCTCCTGGAAAGAAAAGGAGAAGAATCTGATTGTTGAAAAAGAATACTATCACTTGAATGATTCCCAGATCCATGTGCCTTAAGCTCGCTTAAAATCATTGCGGCATGAAGCTGAACCATATGATTACTATCTTTCAATAGCTTTATAAGTAAATTCCAACCTTCTAAAGAAAATAGTAATTTAGTAACAAGCACTGTGCTGAAAAACTGCTTTTCAAAATAACTTACGTGAATGAAGGTATTTTCGAGATTGCAGGTTTTTAGTCATAAGTGCAAGTGTCCAAGCTACTTCTTGTTGAACCTCGATATTTGTTGAACTTATAAGGCTATATTTGGGGGTAAGTCACCGTGATGTATGGAAGCTTTCAGAGTTTTTTTGGTAGTTTTTGAATAAATTTTCTATTTACCTAATAAGCGGTTTCATGCCTCCTTCTTCGCCGATGATAACTTGGTTTATATCTATATAATTATTTAACATCCATTACAAGCGAAAAAATACAACAGAGATGAGTGAAGAATTTTCCGATTGAGATTACCATTTTTAGCTAGTATGCACAATGCCAACCCTGTTGCGTCTTTAACAGCGTCGCTTGTTGATGTAGAAAGCAGTGAAATAAGTACAGGTACTGCTCCAGCTTTAGCAATTTTAATCTGATTAGGTTCTAAAAGCGGTTAGTGTCACACATGAGAAGCCACAACAACATGCATGTTGATTAAAAAAACAACTTTTCCTTTTTTTAGTACAAATTTCAAGAAAGCGTACCGTAATTATACGCCAGCGTATACAACACCCAAGCAGCCTTTATATAACCTGATGTTAGTACTTTTTTTTAAAATATTTATTTCGACTTTGTCACGTGATATAGCAATGGTGTATCAACGGTTTCAACGTTAAAGAAAAGAGAGAATCTTTTTTTCATTTTTTTTTCATTTCACGTGCGTACCTTCTCTTGCGCAATGGCACTGTCCATTTTTAATATTGCGACAAGAAGTGGTATACCACCTTCAGCTGCTATAAGCTCTTTGTTCTCCTCTATACAAATTACAATCAGGTCGGACGAAGTTCAAAGTACGGCGTTGAAACAAGTTTAACTCCCATTTTGAGCGTTTAAACGTAAGTTCTATATAAAAGACCGTGCGTATACTCTATTTCTAGTACATTTTGCGCAAAGTCAAGACTTTTTGGCAAAAGAAAAAATAGAAGTAATTAAAAATAACTTAAACGATGTTTTCCGGGCGTAAATATCAATATCCGGGTGCATTAGAGTAAAAAAAATCTAAACTAACGTGCCTGTCTGTGCTAATTTTCTAATTGCATCACAAGCTGCTTCCTGTACTTCTAGATAGCGATCATCATCCTCCCCTCGCAAAAGATGCACCATATAACTGTTTTTACAGTCATACCCAAATAAAACAATTCATAAGATACGTACCGCACAGAGCGATAATTGACGTTATTAGTTTCTGCCATAAAAACACCACCAGTACAAGTCGTAAAATACGGTTTGTATTTAGTATTTTATCGCTAGCGGCGAGCCACTTTTGGCTGTTATCATACCATCGAGCGATTTATGTTGCCCTTGAAGTGTACCTTTGCAGTTTCTGGCCTTTTGCAGTACATTAAGCAGAAGCAGCTTAACGTTTGATCTTTACAACGTCCAGTCTTCTACGAATCCAAGGCAATGCGCGAGGGAGAAAAGGTACGCGAAGAGCGGTTAAATGGTAGCTACAAAAAACCAACTTACAAAACGTACAGCGTTAAAGTCGCCTCCTCTTTGCTCGTTGAAACGGTGTTGCGTACGGCAATATGAAGAAAAGCCATTCCAAGCAGAAATGTCCAATTCCATTAAATAAACCGCAATCGCTCTCTGATGACGTATCTAATCTCTCAGCAACGCAACTAGACCAAGTCAACCATTTGCGATTGCCTCTGGGCGAATCAACTGATGAACTGGATGCAACACAGATAGACTGTTTAGCTACGCCAAAACCGAGCTTATTACTACAATCTGGAACACAAATGGACTTTTTAACGCAGAGTGATGGTTTGCTTGGTGGAGCTACTCAACTAGACTTTATTACGACTCAAATAGACAGCCTAAACGAGTCTGGTGCTGTATTGGGCGCGACACAGTTGGATGTGGCTGGCGCAACTCAAATAGACCTTAAACTATCAGCAACACAGCTTGACGTGTCTACAGACACGCCAGGGATGATGGCAACACAATTAGATGTCCAGGATTCAGATAACGTGGCAACAAAGTTAACGCAGCCAGATTCGGACTCAGAAGAAGTAACTGTTGTCAATACACTCGGTAGACTTGTTTCTTTACAACCTGACATAGATGACATCATCCTGGAGCAAGTTTCGCGTGAGCTGGTAGTAGGCAGAAGCCGTACTGCTGATATCACTCTTTCCATACCACAAATTAGTGGAAAACATTGTAACATTATTACCAAGATAGCTGATGGTAAAGCAACAGCTTTTATACAAGATGTAAGCTTTAATGGGACGTATCTGAATGGAAAGAAGATAAATGGATGTATAAAATTAAGGGGTGGAGATGAGATATCTCTTGTTTGTCCTAGAACTACAGGTGCAAACCTTCCTTCTGTTGCTTTCCGTTACGAGCGAACATTTCGGCAAAGGTCGGGTCTTGGGCTTAGCAGGGAACTTTCAAACGAGGCAGTGAAGCCAAAGGCAGCAAAACCAAAGAAAGTGAAGCCCAAGGTAGTGAAGCGCAAAGCAAGTAACACACTTCAGGTTCCTAAAAAGAAGAAGATGAAGATGACTAAAAAACAAAAAGAAAACAAAGACTGACACTCCTTCTTAAAGTTCTGGTTCTTTGTTCTTCTGATGACCCTGACAACCTACCCTTACATCCTCAATCTACGATTTTACGATCACGTGATCACTACACGCTAAGGCGATGGTAGCGCAAAATGCCAAATGTAATGTACTAATAGATTTTTTTCTTTCGCAAGTATTGACATTGCTATGGTCGCTCTTCATTGATGGCGAACATTATAAGATGTTGCTATGGCCTAAAGGGACAATGAATTTTTGACACGCACATTAGGGCTTGTTTTGGTGAATGTACATTGAAAGAGTTTGCTTGACGATTTTTCAATACTTAAAGTTCTCTGTCTTTATTTAAAAGGAAGCCAGCCATGGAAGAGGAAACACCTGTGAATCCAGTATACGCCGCAGTACCTTATGGAGTAACAACAGAGAACGTCTTAGATGCGTTTGGAGCTTTAAAGACAGTAATATTAGACGAGTTTGGATTAGAAGATCAAATCGTTACTATTAAACCAAGGACTGCTGAAGATGCTAAAAATCTTCTATCAATGGGCACTGCAAAGTTTTTTGATACAGAAATTACGTTTTGCGACAACCTAGAGGCAGCAAAAGCGAAAAAAGGTAAAGCAACAAACAAAAAAAAAACCGTAAATCAAAAACAAAATATGAAAAAAATAGTTTTGAAGTTGTTTGTCGTTTTGTTGGTTTGTATTTTTTTAAAATGGTAAAAAATACACTCTATCACAAACTCCTGTGTTCCCTTTTGGCCACAGCGGAGGTTAAATCATAAAATAAACACCGTTGTTTTTTAAAAAGCAGAATTGATTAAAAAATACAAACCATAATATTAGGTGCAATGAAAGGTCCGCAGTTCAAGACGGCGCATCAGAAGAGGTATGGCGAATACATATCTTTTATTGTGTACACTACACGCTGTTCTAATATAATACCGTTAGTAACAAGAGCGCCTCTTCAATGGGTAACCATCGCACGACAACGAAGTAATATATTCAAAATCATCACTTGTTTTTTATTAAAAAAGGAATAACACCGCAAACCGTCACGTGATTTCGAAACGGTATCATTAATCAATATTTCTATTGTTTTTTTTGAGAGAAGTTCAATTTCTGAGAGCCAGGTCACGTGCTTTTTGTAATATTAATGATAATGCTGTAGCATTACTTTTAAGGCATTAGTGTGATGTAAGCGATCACGATAATATCTTGTTGTTATTGTTGTTTTAAGGTTAACAATTTTGAAACCTACAGCGTTAACCTCGCAAATCACATGTCGGGCTAACTGCCACCTAAACTCCGTTTTAGCAAGTCCTCAACTTAGATATTATCATAGGCGTATTTAAAGACTGATTACAAAAAGAAGTGCAGTAGTGTAAAATAGTTCACAGACCTCGTCGTACAAGAACTTCACAAAAATTCTTCTCAAGTCTTCAAAAAATAAACTATCTGGCGAACGTGAGAACGTGTAAAACCAAACATTCTATGGACCTATATGGTCGTCTTAAACGTACGTATACTTTAATACAAGTCTAAAAAACGAAACGGCATTCAGAAGAACAAACAAAAAAAAACTGCAAACTACTATTCAAGGAGAAGCTTATTTATATTTTAAAAGGTCTACATAAACGCGTATGGGCATCACCTCGTAGTAGAAAGGGTGAATCATTCAACGTTGGAGGAAAGTCGCGTTCTGAAATATCATATCTGACACCTAATGGCACACAAAGAGCATTGGCGTACGATAAATTTCCTTATTATGGCTTTTAACTAAAAAAAAAAAAGTTCATTAATTGTTTGTTTTGTTCAGGGCAGAGACTGAGACTCAAGTTTCTGAGACGAGATCATTAGAAGAATATGATATTAATGGTTCTCCTAAGAGCTGGTCGAGGAAAAGCGCATTTCTGGCTGAAGTTGGTAAGAAAAACAAAGCTTTTTTTTGTGTTTTCCGATTTTGCTTTTTTCTTGCTCGAATTTCGTCGACCGCTGTAGTACGCCTTATATTGATAGTACTTTCTAAGAGAGATACAAGAGAATATCCACTTTAGAAGATCGTAAAGCTTGTTCAATTTTTATATACAATAACTTTTTAAACGATGATACAGCAGCCCATCCTTTGTATATTTCTGTCAGGATGCATCACGTGCGTTGAAAAAAAAAATTAATAGCCAAAATTGTTCTTGGTCTTTTTTGCTTTTTTTTTCATCAAAACGTTATGGTAATTACTTTAAACTTGAGTCATTGACTATATGATTATTTGTTCTATCGTAATCTATCATCACATTCGTATTTTCTTTATTTCTACCTGCCTCTGATGACCATTTTTATGAATTTTTATTTTTTTTTTTGAATAGCTTGAAACTATGCTGACATTGTTTTTATAGCGTATTATTACAAAGCTAGACAACCCAGACTTTAATTTATTTGATGGTACGCTCAAGAAAAGACAAAAAAGAAAAAAAATAATAATTCAACAGATTTTTTAACACTAAGGTTTTAGAGGCTTGTGCTGAGATAACTACAATACGTGATCGTAGATACTTGTGCACGCGTAGAGATTCAAGTGTAAATGTTAAAAAAAAGAGCAAATTCTTCCGGAGCAAGTCAAAGAAAGATATGAAGTTCGAGTATATGTAAATAACCTCTCAACACTCTGAACTTTAAAAGAATTTTTTTTGATATGTCTCGGGAACGAGAGCTCAAAACAAAAACAAAAAAATAAAATGTACATAAGTGAAAAAGCAGCGAATGGGTGAGTTCAAACGAACGATAGGGTCTCACAATTTATGGATAATTCTGCCAATTGTTATGACGCGAGTTCCATTGAATGTTACACTATACAACGGCTCACAATACGCGCCATAATAATCACGTTATATGTATAAACGTGCGCTATATAAGTATGAACCAACGAACTCCGTTGTTTTTTGAGAAATAGTGGATCGCGTTCCTGTGGCAAGTTTAGGAAGTTCTTTCAGCAAGATTAGGTGAAAACGCTTAAACGACATCTGTGATTATAAACACTATGCTTTTCTATTACTAGACCACGCGACAACATCATAAAGTACAATTCGTTCGAAAAATAAGAGGGTGATTCGAAGGCGTTCAGAAATTCAAGATTTTTTCATAATTTTCAAGAACTATTGATAACTCCTGAATACACAAGGAAATCTATCCACTTATCCACAAAATCAGATCCAAGTTCAACCTGTCTTTTTCCTTGCAGTTTATCAAGTAGCTCACGTGTTTTCGGACTAATCTTTCTTCCTGGTCTTGAAGGAAACTTAGAACCAGAAAAATATGTGTTCTTCATTGTGAACAATGGGTTGCTCTCAGGAACTTCGTATACCTTGAACAAAAAAAAAATAAGTAAGATGACGTCTATGAATACTAACTCCAAACAGACAGCTTTTATTATGAAGCTAGCGTACCTCTTTCTTCCATTCTTTGTAAGGTTCTAATTTTAGCTTGTATCCTTTTCTCGATATGTAATCAAATAGGTAAGAGCATCCCAAACAGTGAGTGTTATCGAAATTATGCGTTGGTGGCGCGTTAGGCATTTCTTTGCTGTGTTCATGATAAGCAATAAGGGAAATTATATCTTTAGCCATTATATCAACTGGAGTAATGGCAAGCTTAATATCACCTTCCGGAGCACTCCCTGAAGCAAAAGCGTCGTTAAAGTTACAAAAATAGAACCATGTTTATTGTACCCATATTTATGCATCCAGACAAGAACCTGTTATCAAAATCGTTGAGATTAGCGTGTCCTGTAACCGTTGCAGATCCAATGAACCCTATAATACAATGAGCATATTTCTTTTGATGTTGATCAAGGCGAAAATCTGTTGCACGTGATTTGCACGTGATTAAGATAAAAAGCATTTGCACAAAAAGCTTGATATAAACTGTGCATTTAGTACTGTGTGTACCTGGCCGATATATGAAGGCAGGTATCTTTCTTTTGAAAGCAATAGCGACTTTTTTCTCGCCTGCGTATTTGCTCAAACTAAGTTATTCTTTTAGTTTTTTGCAATGTCATTAAAAAAAACTGGGTATACTTGTATCCTGATGCATCATGTCTAGGTCTATCTTTAGGGTATGAGAATGTACTTTCTACTGGAACCGATCCAAATGGGAAAACAGACATTGTCGAGATGTAGTGGACGCTTTTTGTAACACCTTCGCATGCTAACTTTAGAATTTCTTGTGTTCCTTCTGCATTCACTTTTCTCATGGCGGAGTAAGGCTACAGATAAAGTCAGTGCACTAAGATTTTTGTTGGTAGTACCAGAAAGCTATTTACAACAGCGCCAGCATGGATAATAACATTGACAAGTTTTGAAATCTGATCGTAATCTGAATCGGAGATTGCAAGCTTGTTTTGATTTAAATCTCCAATAATCTACCCCTTTTGTTAAAGTTTTATGTGGTGCTATAGGTGATTTTACAATCACAATCACTTACTACATGTATTTTAAGCTTTTCTTTATCATTTAAATTCATCTTCGCCTCTGATAAGGCCTTAAAAAGACGTTGATCGCCTCAAACAAGATAAGATTGTGCAGATAGTTTTGTGAGTTTTTACCTTCCTTCTTGTCTTTTGCACGAACAATACAATACACTTCCGTTGCCCAATCTGCTTGTATTAGACCATATAATAAATGTATACCAAGGAAACCAGTAGCACCCGTGAGCAGTACTAAAGCCAATGAGGGAAAAATACTTGTATCTAGGTTGTACCTATTTTTTTTGCGAAAGGGTCAGTCTTAGTATCATTCGTTTGAGAAGGTGTAATGCTCTTTGGAAGACTTAAATCATCTAAGAATAGATCCCACTCGTTCTTTTGACTAATAACAAAGAATTGGTGTTATTCAATGACACGTGACACTTACGCATCAACAAGAGTTCCAGAAGTTTGTCCTAAATTCGATGCAATATAACTTTGTATACCATCTACATCACGTGAGTTTTTTTTAAGTTAAGCTTATACCTAGTGTGCCAGTATCTTCGTTGTAAATCACGGAAGGAGGTAGATCTACCTTGTATTCTTCTTTGGCCCATTGCATTATTTTCAAAGCTGAAAGGGAATCTCCGCCTATCTGAGATATCGAATCGTCTAATGCAAAAAAGTAAGTAGTCCGTTGGTTGTTGGGTGATATACCAGAAGCTATTTTTGTATCAAATATGTCCTCCAGAGCTTTTTTAAGCTTTTTCTTTGTATCTTCTGGATCATACTTGAACTCAGAGCCAACATCTTTGTACATGAAATCAATATCTTCCTTGTATCGTTTAAAAAGAGCGTGTCTGGCAAACTGTGAATAAAGTAAGAAAAAAGTCGCGTTGTACCTGTTAGGTTTTTGGTTTGTTGTCATCAGTTTGTTATCAACCTACACTTCGTTAACTATAATTGATGGTATAAAGTATGTACAGAAAAAGGAATAGTCTCGAGTGTCAAACGTGCTGGTACTTCAAATGATCGAAGCTTTGTATAGTTAGTTGAATTAATCGCCTTGTTAAAACTGTACCTCATGTCTTGCAGCAATAGCTATCATTTGTTTATGAACTACAGCTTTGACGCGTGCATCTTTACACATGACTTCCGCCGTTGTTGTATCATCGATAAAGGTACAATCCTGCTTAAGCTCAGGCACTGCAACAAAACAAGTTAGTATGAAAGTCATTCATGCCATACGCACAGTTAATCACTACTATTGCAACCAAAGATGAATATAAAGGGTTTCCATATATGAATATATCCATAATCGCTGGTGCTTCTAAGTAGAAGGTCTCCAACCTGCTTGGAGCGACAAATTCTCCTTGTGACAACTTGAACATATTTTTCTTTCTGTCAATAATCCGAATACCATTTACTCCAACACATTCAACCTACAAGTAGAAACAAATAGTCAGACCAAGGAACTCCAATAAATCGGAAAGTAAGGGAGACTTGCAATATCGCCAGTGTGGAACCATCCATCTTCATCGAAATTCGCTTTTTCAGCTTCAGCATTTTTGAAGTATCCAAGAATCATTGAAGGTGTTCTTACACATCTGAAGATACAAGAATTAAATCACGTGTGTTACCAAAACAATGTATTCTTTGCTCTAATATTCACGTACAGCTCTCCTCTTGGTAGAGGTTTATCAGTAGTTTTATATTCCTCCCAGTCAACAATCTTTGTTTCCGTTGTTTTATGTGTTACGTTGTCACTAGCAATCTGTCCACACTCAGTTGTACCATAGCTTTCCAAAACAATACTTGATTTAAAACACTTTCTCATAAACCTGAGAACCTCTCCACTAGTAGGAGCACCTCCTTGGGATAAAATAAGAACAGGTAAACAAGATACACATACCTGTAACCAAGTATGCGCAACGTCCTCCAAGAATTTTAGAGAAATTCTTGTTGAATTGTCTTTTCGCTTCTATAAGCTCTGGTTTTGATATGATCCCTTCACAAGCTTTTTCCATTTGCTGAACATATGCATTATACAACTTGTTCCATAGTGCCTAACATCTCATTAAAAACAATCACAAAGAAAAAATCAAGAAACAACATAGACAGTTTTCAGCTTTTGGGTTCGTACAGGTGTGCTTGATAGCATGGTAGGTCTCAATGCTTGTATGTCCAGTATAAGACGAGATACTTCTCCTGAGTAAACACCAACACGACCACCATTACACAAAGTTATCAGGTTATTCTTCCTGTCGCTGTTGGAAAATGCGAAAATGATAAAAGGATCCAATAATCCTTTTGAAGAAACTACAGTATGATTCCAAGCTTTATCACTATGCATCGCTCCTTTAGGCATACCAGTACTTCCAGATGTATCTAATCACGAATAAACAAGATAAGAGATTAGACTACTCATGTTCTTACATACTAGCGTAAGCATATCATCAGGGTTTGTAGCACGATGATCTGGTTCCCTGTTTTTACCCTTTCGGAAAAAATTAGATGTTGTTAAACTCTCTTTGTTTTGTTTACGTACACGTTCTATAAGTTCTTTATATGTGATTACCTCACATTTATCGGATATATCAGTGATATCCTTAGGATCTACATCTTCCATGATAACCAGCGCTTTTATGAAAGGACATTCTTTGGTCATCAAAGCAAGCTAGAAATTGAAGAAAAAACAATTAGCTTTTTTGCTCATGTTTTTTAGTTGTTTGCTTGTACTTGTTTGACATTAGTACTATCTGTAAATATCACTTTCATTTCACATTGCTTCGCAATGTACTTAAGTTGATCGGGTTTCAGCGCAACAGGCATAGGTGGACCAATAATAGAGTTCAACTTTGCAGAAAATCAACATACATTATTGTGTTAGCTTCGTTTAATGTACCAAACATGCAAAATCAGCTATATACCAATCAATGCTATTCTTTCCACAAATACCAACAAACTTCCTCTTTTAAACATAAATACAAACGGTTGAGCAAATGAAGACAATGTCCTTGTCATTTGTAGAAAGAAAATCCAGGAAAAAAAGAAGAACTTACAGGTTCCACGAATGTTCGAAGCCCACGGCCAATACTCTCTGCACGTTTATATACTTCACTAAATGTAAGCCATTTATAGGGTCCAAGCTTTCCATCTTCACTACTACGACTTCTATAGCCTAAACAAGGTCTATTGCTCCAAGCTTTAAACATGTTCCTAAGGAAAGTGTTACATTCAAAATAACAAAACAAACCGACGTTAAAGTATGCATGAAAGACGGTCCTCCAATTGTTTCTCTAAGTAATATAGGAGCCCTTCGTTCAATATACTATATCATGTCAACATATGTAGGAGTTAAATAGAAAAATATTGATACCATTGGATGATTATGACCTTTTTCTTTGAAGCAAGTTTCACACAAGTCATAATCAGCAGCTTCTATTTTGTCTTTTGTCAGTTACTGAGTACAATAATTTGCATGAAAGTGTACCGTAGCTATGGTACCGTGCATCTCCTTCATTAATATGGTGTCTACAAATATCACAGCTTCATTTGGTGAATAGGAGGTAAGAATTTGTATATTGTACGTAAAAAGCGCGTCATCGCCTTCGCGCATGCGTAACATCTGTAAATCCGTTTTGTATGAACCTTCTGTACTCTTTTGTTTGCCTATTGTAGTAATTATCATCGTACATGCTTTTTACACGATACCTAGACGCATAGCGCCAGTTGGAGTATATTTAATGCCATTTCCGCTTGATATAACATCCATTACGTTTAATTGTAAATTGGGCATTGCAGACGCGTTTGAAGCGCTTTGATCTTGTTTTTTATCTATCTTTTCATCAGGCTCTATTTCGTTCTTCTCTTTGTTGTTTCTGTTGCCCATGATTACGTTATACAACGTGTCACCGTTAACGGACGCAAAGCTAAGCCTGTGAGAGTATAATATACCACTTAACTCAACGGTTCAAAGAAAGCGATTTAAGTTTTTTTGCGTTTTACTTTATTTTCACTTTACATC
Source organism: Trichosphaerium sp. ATCC 40318 (assembly GCA_038496445.1). Lineage (NCBI taxonomy): Eukaryota > Discosea > Flabellinia > Trichosidae > Trichosphaerium > Trichosphaerium sp. ATCC 40318. The sequence goes on from JALMLS010000507.1 coordinate 470,199, forward strand.
TTGTCCTAACTTTGATACATAGTTCTTAATATGCCAAATCAAAGGTGTATTATTAGATGCAACAACATTCCAAAGTATCTGAACATTTGTCTCAACGATATTAGCAAATTCGTTCAACAAGCAAAACTTGATACAATCCTCTTGAAGTCTTTCTGCGCTGTACTTGTTTGCAAGTTGCCAAAATTGTAAATAGTTATTCTTTGATATCTCGTTGACAAGGTAATCCTCACAATATTTACCGAGGTCTTCCATATCAAATTTCTCTGCAAGTATCATTACTTCAAGAGCAACATTTGCATTCTCAAATGTTGTTTTCTTAAGGTATATGAATTCTTTGACTTTAACAAAGTGATCTCTATTGACATCCATAAGTTTCTTTTCTTCTCTAACGGAGCTTATTGTAGTTTTATCACCTAAATATAATCAAAAAAGTCATGCGAATTTTTAGTTTAAGAGCCCGTTACTGAGAGCTGAAAGTCACAACAAAAAAAAAAGATCAAAAAACGGTGACAAAATTGAAAAAAAACTCTTGTGGTCGTACCCAGAAACATATCGTCAAAGTGATCTACATCGCAGATAATATATTTATGAGCATATACGGGATCACCTGATTCAAATGTAAAGATAATATCAGAAAACTTCTCATCTTGAAAAAGTTCAGCAATATCATCTTTTTCTTCTGTCTTCACTTCTGTCTTCTTCCATAGAGATACGTTCGAAAACATTGATAATGTCTTAGACATGGAAACAGATGTTTGTTTAATCATCTCCATATTTCCTTCAAGTACACTAACGCGCCTAAAAAAAGATAAGAACCAACGAACAAAAAAACAACAAAAAAACAAATTTCATTTGGAAGCAAACTATTTTTCCTGTCTTCTTCATTCGTACTTTTCGGCGTTGTGGTACGCTGTTACTACCCTAACAATAGCTTTTGAAGAATCAATAGCATAATCCTTCTTAGATTCGTTTGCGTTCTGTTTAGGATCATCATTATGAGCTGCATATATTACAGTAAATAGAGCTGATACAACAGGCTGTAGGTGTTTTTGTAGGTGTACTAGAAGAATAAATAAGTATCAATTACCTGAACGAGCAGTAACAAAACATTGATTTGTTCTTACTTTTATGTATTGGATAAGTGAGTTCGATGGCACAATGGAAACCAACGTTATTTTCTTTGTAAGATAGGCAAGGAACCAAAAAAGGTGTAACAGCAGCCAAGACTTTACCAGACGCAGCGCTTAGTTTTTTATGCTTAGCATTACGTAAGGTAGGAAGATTACCAGATAAAATTATCGGAAGAACAAGACCAGACAGAGAAGTACCTAATAAAGAAAAGTTGATGAGATTTTGTTAAAGATGCGTGACGCACTTGTTGCTAACATCATTGCGATTGCTGTTGCTGCAGGATTAGCAATACCTTCATCCTCTTTGTTGGTAAGAAAAAAGAGAGCTTCCAGAATACCCATATGCACAAAGAAAGGAATATTTGATTCTGGGAGGCACATGCATTCAACTAATACACAAAGGTTGTTAATAGCATGCATACTTGTAATTTCACCACTCATTACACTCTTGAATAGTACAGATATCATTGGAACTAAACAAACAAGACATTAACATACGTAGTAACTAATAATAAACGTACGTGCACCTGCACTGACAATTGCTTCACGACAAGAATCTAAATAAAAGTATTAATACCTCTTCAAAACACGTGAAAGATTTCGAGGTTTTTTAATTATCACGCGATAAGCTATTTTTTTTGGTTTTTGTTTTACTTACTGTGTTTCATTGCCATAAGGGCAATACCAGTTGTTGCTAGCATCAAACAAGCTTGATGCGTTTTATTCAGGTTTTTAACATATCTCATTATCACTTCTTTCTGGTTACTGATTTCGCGCTCGTAGCCTTTCCAAAAAAGGATGTATCAGTACCAACGATTGTTAAGCAAATTGGTCTAAGTGCAAGTAGCATTTACGTACGACTGATTTGAAGAAATCTATTCAAGCAACGCATGACACCTGCTTCTAGCATAGCGTCATCAACTGACCGTGAAAACATCTTCAACAAGCATGGTAGTATTTGCAAGTCATATACACGAGTAACTACAGCATCTACAAATACTTATAAGACAAGGAAACTCGAGGAAAACATGGCCTTGGAAAGTTTGACAAAAAACCAACAACTTGCTGTCTCACTCCATTGACACGTGTCATTGTCTTTGTTCATCAATATACGATAAAACAGAGCAAGGATACAAACTTTTGGATATGAAGAAAAAAAACGTACCATCTTGTAACGCATATCCAAGAACGTGGGTTGCCACTTTAAGCAATTCAGTGCTTTCACCATTGATAATCATTTCTGTTATCTTATCAACAACACCTTGCTCTATTAACACCTGTCTACCGATTTCTAAAAGAAGAAATAAAAGTTAAAAAAGAGCAATCTTTTTAAAGCAATTACTGTACCTGTTTTGGCTAAGTTAGCCAAAATATGCAACACGAGTATTTTAGCGCTTAGTGTTACGGAAGAACGAGTCGTTTGAAGGAAATCAAGTAAATGAGGAACAAGACTGTTGCATTCTACTAGATACTTCACTAGGCAGTGTGTTAATAGTGCTATACGCGTAATACAGCGATTTAAAGCAATATTAATGACTTGGAAGAGAAAAACAATTGTGTAACGTCATACCAAGTTTAGGGGTTTCTGAAAATTGTTTAAGTGTTATCAATGACGTTTTAACGATCTGTGTGTTCTCGTGTTGAAGTAGAGAAACAAGAAGATTAACGTATTTGAGAGAAAATACAATCTGCTGAATACCAGCGTCTTTAGCAGTAATTGTCAGTAAAATACCCAAAGCTTGGAGTACATGATCTCTACGAAAACAGAAATTAGGTCTTTTTCTTAGGAACTGTACAATGAGTTCTCTACGCACGCATCGCTCGAATAGACGCAATTCACCAATGGTGTCAGTAATTCGACACTAAAAGACTATCAATTAATTGATTGTATGCTTTACACGCACTCTTCGAATATATCTGATAGACTGGTGTTAATGTCTGTATCAGATAACTTTGCTAGCACTTCTATTGCCTCTGCTGCAGTATCTGGGTTACCAAGCTTTTCAGCAAGCTCTGGTACAGTGTTTTTGTACTCTACAGCCATGTACTTGCGCTCCAAACCCTTTTCTAGCGGCTTTAAGGTACAGGCCAAAACAATGTTAAGCCAACTTTCTGGACGAACTTTCCTAGTCCTTGGCCAACTCAGGTTTACGCATAAATATACTCCTATTCTTGAGACAATACATTACCCTTTTTTTAAAAGGAAAGATTAGAAAATCACAATTTTTTGAGAAACTCACTTTGTTTGTGTACAAAACCTAGGAAAACCCAACAGGTTAGAAAAAAATACGCCATGGAAGGTGTTGATGTATCGTCATGGAATATAATTAACAAAAGCTCTATTACTCCAGTCCAAAAGCGTATCCTTGCTCTGTTTTATCGTATATTGATGAACAAAGACAATGACACGTGTCAATGGAGTGAGACAGCAAGTTGTTGGTTTTTTGTCAAACTTTCCAAGCTTCACAACCAACTCTGTGAAGAGCTTGACGCAAAATATGATAGCGTAGAAAAGTTAAAGCGAATCCTGCATCAACTAGGTTTTGTTAACTCGAGCGGTTATTGGGCATTCGCCTACAAAGATATACAAACAGGACTACCAATATTCAGAAAGGAAAACAGACGTTTTCAAAGTACACTTGCTCCATTTAACGCAACAAACTAAATACTTCTTTAGACTTTCTTAATGCACCTTCTTCTTTGTTAAGAACCCATGACGGAATACTTCCCCCACTTTTAGGTATTCAAAATGGCACGTCGCAAAATCTTCGGCATACTGTGCCATTTTATGGGAACACCCAACGAGACCCAAAACATCACTTAAAAAATGATATGGTGAGCCACTGACCAAAAAACAAAAAAGATATAGACTCACATTGTACTGCATAGGTACCTAAATATCACCATGTTTCTCCCATAAGGTCACCCAACATTGGCCGCGCATTATTTTCCAGAAACCCCCATGGGGCATCTGCTTTTTCAGGTACGTTTGAGAAAAAAATACAAAAGTAAAAAAAAACCCAAGTGCTTAGTACTAACACGGTTAGGCGTACCGAAGAATACCTCAAAAACACAAGGCGGAGTGCAAACGAACGAGGAAGAAAAGAAGAAGAACGCACATGATACATTGTTACCTCCAGTCGCAGCTATTGTCCTTCAACATAACCTAGAAGAACCAGTACTGCATTCCTCTTTGTGAATATTCCACCTAAAAAGATTTAGGTTACTACACTCAATGAAGTATACCAGCATATTTCCTACTTTACAAAGCGTCCTCTTAACAGTTTTGAGAGCAAGTTAGTACGCTTCACTGTTGGTATATTTATTTTTGGCGACGGCATTCTTGAACGTGAAAATTTCGCTAAGGTAAAAAAAACTACCCAACAGGATTGTGTACAGTACATGAGTTATTAATTTCTCAGCTTACAGATACCTACCCGATAAATTTAAAAGTACTAGATGAATTATGGAAGTACTTTGGACCGTGGGACCACCTCCTTTACAAAATACAAGAACTACCATTCAAGGTTTCAATTATTCACTAAAACATGGTTTTATGCTAAACAATCATGAATCTGAATAATTTTTTTAGACGTTTTATCACGGGAAAATTAGTTGCATAGAAGCTACAAGGCGTATTAAAGGTAAAAGAAAATTCCTTTTTCGCGTTTTTGAAAAAAACGGTTTATTAGTTCGACACACATTTGACATTATTCTTTCTTACTGTTATACAAAAGGGCAACCTCGTGGTACCTTCTTAATAGTAAACTCTGACATACCTGGAGTTTTTTCTCTATTGTGTAGTAGAGATCACCAAGGAAGCCATGAAATAGTTGAATTTTCTATTTATAACTGTCGTATTGGTGTAAGATGCCAAGAGCGTCATTATGATAATCTAGTAGATTTAATAGAGAGTAACAACCACCTATGGAAGCGTGGATGTAATGGTGGTATATTTAAGAGGCTAATAATGCAAAACAAAGAAGAATTTCCTTGGAGTCAAGAAGATCCGAATTATAAACTTTATATTAAAACCACGTTTCGAGAAACGGCATCTTGGCCTTCTTATCCTGAACCTCCATGTCGGTAAAATATAGCTCACAACGTAATCCAATTTTGTATTTTGCCTTAAGGTACAACATAAAGCGTATCATAAGAGCGTCTAGGGATACCTAAATTAGATCCTGTAAACAAAATAAAAAACGGAGTACCTCAAGGTTTTTTTTTGAGGAAGAAAATAGTAAAAACCACAAATTCCAAATCAAGTGTTACCACTCACTACATATCTTTCAACACCCTACTCTTCCGTGAACTATTAAATATATATGGCGCCATATCTACTTTTTTCCTTTGACCGCTTCTTTGTGTATTCCGTCGGAAACGCTTGGAACATCCGTCAGTACACAGTGTAGTCACGTACAATATCGTGAAGGCGCCACGCTTTTTTCACGTTTTTTTTTGGTTGTAATTGCTGAACGGCAATTGAATAGCTAGATGGACGTTCTTGTATCTGTTTTAGGCGTACACAACGCGTTCAGAATGCTTTTGACTCGACCATTCAAATTCTGTTCATACAAAGCACGAGGGTTCTCTAAAGAGTCCCTTATATCCACGTATACATACCTATATTATCCCGACTAGCAAGCTACAGGAAGCAGTGAGCAAACAATGAATCCAATAAAGGAAGGCTACGTGTCGAAATGGAGCGCCCAAAAGCGTCCTTATTGCCCGTACGGTAAGTATAAAGGCAAAAGGGACATTTTTCTTTTTTATACCTCGCCGGTGATACATTCTATGTTCTTATTCTTCTACTTTAGCGCACGATTTTCACATCTCAGAGCCATGCGAGGTGTCTCTCCAGGGATTTTCGCGGTTGTCTTCATGTGATAATGGACTTTATCAATTAGGTGAGTATCAAGTAGAGCTCAGCAGAAACCCAGCCTACACAAAGAGCCAGCATCAGGGGTTCTACATCTGGGTCTTTCCACCTGGTCAGAAAACAATAAAACCTCGACGATTATCAGCTTTTAAACCAGTAACGCCGCGTCAAAAAGAAGAGACGAATTAAATTGGAAAGTCAGAAAACCTATACCTGAAATAACAAAGTGAAACACTAAGTGCGATATTGTACACAATTTTTTTTTCGCAACTTATCACATTGTTTTCTTGACTCGCCTCGACCCACCGCGGTATGGCTGCTGTAGATACTCTAAACGATAGTGTACCTAGCCGTTGATATATACAATAAACTTACCTGTACAAAAGGCCTTTATCTTGCTGTCTGGCTGGTTGCCCGAGTTTGTTTTATTTTTATTTTTGCCCGTAACTTCTGTAGGGCATCGCGTAGATATGACACAGGATAGATTTCGGCAACGTACGGTCCGAGGAGGAAAGTTGAATTGTCAGCTGGCAATTGGGTATTAGACCTTTCTGTGGCGCTTTGGAAATTATCAGAGCCGCAGTTGCTGCAAAGGGAGTGTTGACTGAATTAAGCCGATAATCAAAGAAAAACGGCCTTAAAAGAGTTCCGTGCTTGTACTTTCAACACCATGGAGGACGTGCAAAACGTAGAGTTGCTTAGCAACAAACACAACAAAAAGTCTAACGTTGTTGTACTTGATGTACTCGTTAACGCTACTCTTACCGCGAGTACGCTACATATGACCGTTTACAACGCACCTATCACTAGATGGGTGCTACAAGCGTTTAAAGTTCATGTTCTCAAGAATACAACGAGAAGCAGATTTTGGAGTGCTAAAGCAGGTATTTGTTCTACGTAGCGTTCGTTGGTTGACATTTCGGTAGAAAACTTCATATGGATGATAGATAAGACTAAAACTCACTACAAAGTAACACTAAAGAATGGAATAGAGATGCTTGATACCAAAACCGCTTCTAGAATACTCATTGGTTTTATAACAGAATTTATGGTGTTACATGGCTATACGCTAGTATCAGCGTATGAGTCCAAAGAAACAGTAATGATTTTCAATTTGGTTGAACTACAAAAACCAAAAAGAAATGCCTTAGACTTACCCGTCGAAACATGACGGAATACAAAACACGCCAAACAAAACGCTCATCCAACCAAAAAAAAAAAAAAGAAATCAAAAAAAACCCTTTCGAGATTACTGCTCTACAATAAGTTCAATTACTACAAATAGCACCACAATAGGTACTATTAGTGGTGAGGATATTTGCCAAGTGCATAGGACGCGCAGCATCTATTGCTTCTTTTTCTTTTGTGGTGCAGGACGAGGACGAGGATCGCAGCAGATCATGAGTACAAGGCTGGTCCACAAGCTCAAGCAAACACCGACCAAAAAGCCGAATGACAACAAAGCGATACAAGCAGTGTTGTACTTATTCCACATGGTCTAAACACGCGTATTAGAGCCCAATTCCAGCGTTTACCTGGCGAAATAAAAAATTCTTTTTTTGAAAACTCGTTTCGATTTTTTTTTTGATTTGACACGTACGAGAATGTCTTGTCCGAGTTTCTCTGCGAAGTCAATGTATCCATCCCAAGGTGTTGGGCCAGGGTATTCCAATAGTTCGAACTCTTTGTGTCTACATTTCCATCAGACACGGAGTACAAAAAACTTGAATAAAAATGACGCACCCTTCTTCTGCGAAAGTCTTGAAAGCTTCTACTGAGCGTTCACCTTCGTGTTTGTACATTTTACCCTTTTTGACACTGGTAATACATTAACAAAGGGTTTGTTCGCGGAGGGGACGTACAAGAAGACAGTTGGGAATCCTGTAACTCCAAATTTACTCGATAGGCCTGCGGGATTGTTAGTAAATGCTAATTTGGTTGTGTTAGTACCTGTATTTTCAGTGGCATCGATTTTTGCTACGTTAACACTGCCTTTTAACTCAGTTGCTAGTTCTTCCCATGTAGGAGCCAAGTGCTTACAGTGGCCACACCTTTAATGTTTTATAAGATTAAATGAGCAAAACATCAAATTTAAATGTACCATGGTGCGTAGAATTCAAGAAGCCATGCTCCTGAGCCGGTTTGTTCCCAAATGTTGTCAGAATTTAAAACAACGACATCAGAGGCAATACAAGCTGTAAGAGCGATGCATAATAGTATGGCGAAACGCTGGAGAGACATTTTGTTTGATGACGTGTATTACTTTGCAATCAAAACAAAAGAGAAAAAACCGGTCAGTATACTTTCTTTTACTTTGGGCGCAATACGCGACCGTTTAGACATGAAATAACATGACGTATGTCAAGGATGTACGCTAACACCAAGCAAATTTCATTGGGGCTGACTTGTAGAGTAGAACAGCTCGACTTCAACGTACCGCTTTAAATAATACCCTACGGCTACACAGAAAAGTTATTAATGATATTGGTGAACGATTAGCCGTAAAACAGTTGGACGAATGGTATAATGTCAAAACTGTTCAAGTTGTAGCCGAGGGAGGAACGTCTGTTGTTGTGTACGCGTAACAAGCGCTGAATTGAGAGAAAAATCACACTTTTACTAGAGGACACTACAATAGCTCTATATCGACATGCCTACGCCATGTATATCCAAACCACGAATGGGATTACAAATTATTCAAGTACGATCTGACCTGTCAGTTTAAACAAAGAATCTTATCGTACGTTAAAGTCACGTACCTCGCATGTATTGGCGAGACATTGAGAACCAAAAAGCAGTATTTGACAAAGTGGCAATAAATCTAGGCATCAAAGTACTTCAAGACTGGTACGTTCATTTCTCTTGAACCAAATTCGCACTGCATGACGCTGAAGGTATTGTTGCGCTTACGCACAGCATGTCAGTTAGAACTACAGCGCCGTTTATAACGCAATAAATCCAAAATCCAATTTTTGTTTTCTTTTCCTTGCAGTGGTTCTTCTTATTGAAATAACTAGGTACAGCCTCAGTACTGCGGATGTTAAACCTTTCGGTGCTGATAGCATATTGTGGTACGTCATTGAAGGCAGAAAAAAAAAAAAAAGAAAAAAGTTTGACACGCAAATGTGTCATTTGACACTTTTATTCAACAGGTCGAAATATGAAGGATCATTGTCCAAATGCCTAATGACTCTTTACCCCAATTTTTCGTGGTTTCCTTGGAGATTCAAGTACGATACACAAAGCCATGCTTCAACATGAATTTTTTTTTGTAAACAAAGTCATTTTTAAACTTACTCCTGTACAAGGCATGCTCCTGTTAATTACTGGTGTGACTTGAAAAATCAAAGATTATTACTTGAAGATATAGCAAAGCAATTGAATATAAAGAGTATTGATGATTGGTATACAAAAGGAAATAAAGATGTGTTACATCTTGGCGCAGCAGGAGTACTGTACGCCTTCGTTTTATTATTTTTTTTTAATCAATTATTGTCACTGGTTACTGTGATGACTAACTTGATTATGTAAAGGAAGCATCATCAATACTCATTGTCTAATTGTTTAGTTGCTGTGTACAATGATTATAGTTGGAACAGAATGCTCTTCGGGTATTTATTCATTCTTATTTTATTCTTATTTTACACAAATTAATGCCTTACTTACTTTTTCCTGTAGAAAGCTTCCAAGAAGATTCTGGGAACGTCCAGAACATAGGCAAGGGTTTTTAGAAAAGGTTAGAAATGAACTATGTATAAATGAACCATCACAATGGTACCAAACTAAGCAATCTATTTCATTGTTTTTTTTACTAAATGGTCTGAACAAGGTACCGTATTCCAAACATGTATTTAAAGGCCAACGGAGCTGAAGGATTACTGAGCTACTGGCCTCATACCTTATCTCTTGTAGAGCCTCGTTTTGATTGGCACTGGGCTAAATTTTATATAACCAAAAGAAGAGCAAAGCAGAGGTGCCTAACGAAAAATCATAAATTTATAGTTACAGTAGCTGTAGGAACTTACTGCAAAAGTTAAAGGTCATAGTGAAGTAATAAGTGAATTTACAAATTGTAATTATAAAGATAACAGAAAAGAGCGTATTGTACAATAGAAGGGAGATGAAGTATCTCTCCATTAATAGTTTTTTTTTACAAAAAGCAATTTAACTCATAAATCTGCAACTCTCAGACAGTGGACGAGAGGTTGATGTGCTCACCAGCCTGGGTTAATCCGTAACATAATCATGTATTTCTCATACCTACATCCTCATCCTGACCGGATATTGTGTTCTGCATGGGAAAGAAGTTTAGAATAAGAAGTATTCAAACACTTGTTAAGTCTGTTTTGTTTTTTGTGATTGTAGCGTATACGACGGTTGGAAATGTCTGACGATGATCGTCATAAAAGAACATATGTTTACGTACTTCTTGCGGCAGCATCATGTACTCTAATTGCCAGTTGTTATATGATTATTAAAATACTTATAACACGTCGCTTTAATACAATGCCACAGCGATTTGTACTTTACGTGTTCATACTGGATTATTTTATTGGTGTATCAGACTTACTTACTGCTTGGACTACAGACGGAACCGATAAAGGCATGCCTAGCATATTTAGTTTCTTTTTTGCGCATGTGCGAGGCTTTTTCGTTTAAATTTCATAAAATCGATGTATTTATGCTTAAAATCACGTGTTTACGCTCTTATTTTTCAAATAGACGCTCTTTGTCAAATTCAAGGCGCAACAGAAAATTACTTCAACTTGGGACAGTTACTTATATCTGTTGTTATCGCTGGCAACTTGTATTGGTTTGTGGTTAGGCACAAGTAAGAAAGTTTAGCAAATGTTGGTCTAGCTTTATTTTTGCATGACACGTGATAGGCAGCGTATGACGAGTAATGAACCTATTTACATAGCACTTGTTATCATTATACCTGGCGTTTTATGTACACTACCTTTTACGACAAACTCCTATGGTAAAGACACACCGTAAGATATTTTCGTTGTATTGATTGAAATATGTCTCACATTTTTCTTTGTCAGGTGGTGTTGGATTCCGCACGATGCAGGTCATAAATCTATAACACTTATGTAAGCTTCATGTTTTATGGTTTCGTTCTTCCGATACTAACTTTATACGTCAGGTGGCAACTTGTAACTCATTGGGTGCCAATCATTGGTTGTTTTCTAGTAATTTTGTATTTTAATATTTGCATTGCACTTCGTGTTTTAAAGATAACAAAGGCGGTACGTAATACATACAAAAACCGAGTATACAACAAGTGCTCACTTACACCGATTTCTGAAGAACAAAACAATTCAAGTCTTTACTTTTCTTTTCTTTTTTTTCTAATGAACAACAAGCATTCATCTCGTCAAGCTTTGGCTAAAAAAGTAGAAAGAACTCTACTTGTCAGAAGACTTATTGGATATCCAATTATTATTTTTTTCGTATGGATAGGACCTATAATAAGGTATCTTATTATTGAACAGACACACAAGGAATCGGTACAATACAACATTCGTTCTAACACTTTTTGTTGTTTGACTTTTATTTTAAGCCTTTCGCTCTTGTGATCATCTGTTTGCTTACAAGACCTCTTATTGGTTTCTTTGATACTATATTTTATGAGTTTAGTTATAATCAGTCAGTATGGGGTGGATGTTTTATGACTGGTAAGAGATGATAGTTGTTTTAAAATGTTTTTGATTATCATTTGACTTAGTTTTTCTTTACAGGAACAAGAGAGTACAACGAAACGTTAACTGAAACAGATGACAGCGTGTCATTTGGATCACGTGGTAGTCTAAGAAGTAGTATTGGAAACCGTAATGAATGGGTACAAGGTGAATAGTTAAAAAGAAAATATACCTATCACAACATTGCATGATTTGTAAAGAAAGTGTACCCAATGTCCGTGAGGAAATAATAAATTGTATGTATAAATTGCAGATTTACGAACAGCAGACAACAAAAACTTCGAAATATAGGAAACAAACACTTTAACTTCCTACTGTACTAGCGATTGATATGTACGAAATCTACCTCTTTTTAATTGTGAATGTATCAAAGGAGCATGTATGAAAAGTAGCCTCTGTATCCAGTAAACCATATTCGTATATCCGTTACACTTGTGATTCTCGTGCATCAGGTATTGATGGCTCATCAGGGTACGTTCAAAGAAGGAGTTAAGCAATCTTTGGCATGCTTAAAGTTATTTACGAAGGCAGTGTACGCTATGACTACGTTATTGTCGCTACCTGATGAGGTCTTAGTACTCATTTTGGAGCGTTTGGAAGCAACTGATTTAATTTCTGTTTCCTACGTGTGTAGCGATGCCCGTACGCCTGCTAATGATAGTAAAGTGCGTAACAACATCTTTTCGTTAAAATAGAACATAATCAAACACAAGTGTTAAAGGTATGGACGAATCTGTCTTATAGAGACTTTGACGGGTGCTTGATGAATATGACAACAAAATTCGAAGATAATAGTAAACGACGGTACTACGAAACAAAAAAGGTTCTAGATACAGAATATCAGGGGTCTTACGTTGAGGGAATACGTATGTAGTCTCCAATACTAGCTCAGTAGAGTTTTATTGCCAGAGTGTTCTATTGAAACTAATCTACGATTAGGAGGTTGGAAAGCTTACATACGAAGGATTACAGGCACTCATTGTTCGAGTAATAAGTACGGTGCTATTTTCATGAAAGATGGCAAGCTTTTGGCCAAATCGACATTGTTTAATGTAAGCAAACAACAACTTGCTGTTTTGGGGAAAGGATCTGGTTCTCAGCTACCAACAGTCACTTTGGGTGATAAAAAGTACTTACTTTTTTTTTATTGTTGCTATTAATAGCACATAAGCCTCTCTCAAAATCAAGTTATCCAGAATATATTCCAGTAACAGTATCAAGTGCTATTTATAGTACAAGAAACTGACTGATAAAGGGATTTTTCAGAGAGTCTTGTGGCACTTTTTGAAGAACCTTTTTTGTGGTTTTTGTTGCTTACGATTTTGATAACTAGGTACTTGATTCTAGGATCTGATGATGATGCCATTACTGGTATTTGTGGAACATGTGGCTTTACTTGTTATAAATCAAAAACGATATGTGTTCTTGGAGTCTATGATATGCACCCAAACTACTCTTCCTCAGCTGTAGGTCGTATACAAAGTTACTTGGAAGATCTAGGTTATTAAATATATCACTAGTCACTCACATCAAACAATCTGTAGTTGTTTGTTGTTTAGAGTGTCTTATGAGCAATGATTGATCATTATCCTCGCTTCTATTCAAGATCTTCTAGGACAATCATCGTGTATCAAACATAATCATCTGAGTTAGACTGCAAGCAGTTTTTTTTTTCAGTCCACTATCAATTTCACTATTGATCGTACAAGTCCGTTGACTATTTCTCATTCTACTGCTACTCATTCCAAGGGTTACCTCAGTTATTCTTTGTATTTTTTATTAAAAACAACCTCTAAAAAGTGATTCTGTACAGAAACAGTAAAAGGTTAGAGGAGTAAGTTTAATAATTACGATAGTTAAGTGTTGCTAAACGGTTGAAGTTAAGTCGAGTCGTATTTTGGTTATTGATCGGTATCAGAAGTAACTGCTTCGCCACAAATCTCTTAGGCCTTACTATCGTCATAGAAGCCAACCATGCAAGCGAAATGTCTTAGAAAAGATTACATTCATGACGATATCAACACTGAGCTTTTAGACATACCAACAGAGATACAGGCTCATTTGCTCAAGTTTTGTAAGCGTTCTGATAGATTTTCTGTTTCCCAGAGCTGCAAACGGCTGAGTGATGTTATACGGCATCATGTCGGTTTTGTGGGAATTTCATTTCTAAGCAGAGAAAGTTGTTCATGTCTTTGTGGCAGTCCACTATAAAAAATACGAGAATATCGGTTTACGACCCAACAGACTCAGATCTTAGTTTCCTTTCAGGTGTTCAACACCTTTCACTGTGTCACAGTGTCAGCTTGCACACACACCACGGATACAAGGGTACCTCGCTAACAGATGACGGATTGAAGTCTATTTGTGGTGTACGTCATTTGTCATTAGTGAATTGTTGCAAAAATATCACCGATGCAGGATTTAAGCCACTTTTGAGACACCTCAAGTATATTGAATTGTTTGGAACCACAAGCCTGACCACGGAGGGTATGAAAGCATTTGCTGGTATACCAAGCATCGGCTTACCAATGTCCTCAATTACAGATGAGGTTTTGGTAGCGTTATCAGGAGTACATACCATAGATATACAAAAATGTAAGCTCATTACAGATGAAGGTGTTTCAGCTTTGGCTGGCGTTCATACCATAAATTTAAGTGGTACAAAAGTGACTGACAAAGGTGTTTTGTCGTTGGTTGGTGTACACAATATCAAGCTTTGTGGGTGTAAACATATCACTGGAGAGTCTATGAAATACCTGGCAGGTGTACACTCCATCAACTTGTCACGCACAAATGCAACAGATGATTGGATAAAACCTCTGTCTGGTGTGCACAGTATCAGCCTTCAATCGTGTAACGGTATCACAATAGAAAGTATGAAATACCTTTCAAGAGTGTACTATATTGATGAAGCACACACAAATGCAACTGATGCATGGCTCATCTTACTAATTTAATTGAATTAAATTATAGATCTAATTTTTTTGACAGAATTAATGGAATTACAGATGACAAGATTAAAGCGCTAAAAATGAAAGGCGTTTCAGTTATCAGCTATCGATAGTCACGAACGTTATGGTGAGATACAAGAATATGTAATTTGTTTGCACATTGTTCCCTACCAAAAACGTTAGTGTTCCAAATAAAATAAAAAAAAAGAAAAAAAAAGCATGCTGTGTTTATCTTGTACAAAAACTTTCGCTTTATGGGGAGTAATTACTCACTACTGTCACTGGGTATCATCTCTAGTGTTCTTGTTACATTGAATTCAACACGTGTAATTAGGAACATGAGTGATGCTAAGTGCTTAAGCCAGAGCTGTTTTAAAGGGCGTTCAACTTGTGGAGATACTAAGATGATGCCAGTTGACTATGCTAGTATTATTAAGCTGTAGGAAAGACCCAAACAATGTGCTGTATTTTTTTATTTTTACAATAGATTGACACATGAAAAACATTAAAGGAGGGTAATACCAATCCTCAAAAGGTTTGGGAAGGTCTTCTTTTTTGGTGGTGAATGAACGTCAAGATGCATACTTGGCTCTATCTTTTCCTCTTTTTTTCTTTTTATCTTTCTTTGGCTTCTTATCTTTAGATTTTTTTAATGACTTCTTTCCACTACTGCTAGTACTAAGCGTAATACTATCAGAACTATTATCTGAAGCAAAAATCTTATCAGATGATTTTCTCTTTCCTACATGAAATCTTAACTAAAAATTTTTGTTTGGATATTAAAAAACGAATGGTGTTTGTTCATCAAGTGAAACAACAAGTTGATGTCAAGTCCACATTTTTTATGTTTTACGAGCAAAGTCAACTTGTTATTTCAGTTGAATGATACAGTAAGAGGAATTTAGATTGACAAACAGAGCAAGAAAACATAAAAATTGAGCAACTCCACATTTGCTGAAATAGCAGCTTTGTAAAAGGGTGACAGCAAGATATGTAAGTAGTCATTTTCGATTGTTTAGGTTTTTCATAACAGTGCAATGGTTTGTACCTTCTCTTTTGGGTGTACTAGGTGAAGTAGAAGCATCTTTTTTAGGTGGTTGTGAATGTTTTAAATTCTCTTTCTTTCTTAGTAGAGAATTTTTACGACTTCTCCTTGGCTTCTAAAAGGGTGGTAAGAATGCAGTAGTTTTTAAAATTATAAAAAGGCCTGCTAAACATTGAAGTTTTTGGAGGACGCGTTAGCATTAATAGTATAACTGTTTGGTAAGTGAGAGCGCTTGTAATTATATAAAGTATATTTTTTACCTTTGGCTGATCTTCTGATGGAATGGAAACATACGTCTTCCGTGAAGTAAACTCCTAGTGAAAAAAAAATCAGATTTGAAGAAAAAAAAGAAAGAAAAAAAACCAGTTTGATGAGTGTTTTTAGCCTGAAAAAACGCAACGTTCATGAAATAACACATATACAAGACAAGTTGTCATTTGTTAGTTGATGTGCAGGTGTTGTAAAGATCTTTTTTCGATAAGCAAAAAAAGGGAGGTCTTTCACTTTTTCTCTTACGTACAGCAAGTTTGTTCATATCTTCTTTGTTTTTCTCTGGTACCACATCCTTATAATTATACGCTACTCCTTCACCTTGTAATGCAGCATCAATAGTGGTATACTCAGACTCAAGTTCAGCTCCATTCTCTTCATGGAATGCTTGTGTTATGTTTGGAATACAAGGGAGTTGATAGCGTTTACTTCTACTTTGAACAAACTCTTTCATTGTAGGTACATAATCTACAAAATAAAACTAATCAGTAATCACGTGGATATCACGTGAAAAGAAACAAAACCAAGAAAATCATGACAGTCCCGTTGAAGGTATAGCAGAGGGGCTGGGGGTGTTGGTGAACAACCATTGAGTCAATGCTTACATGTTTTGAAACCGTTACTATTTTTAACAGTGAACTTTCCAGGTTCTGGATAAACACGTTCTTGAAGAACGTTATCTCCTTCTCTGTATGCCATTACCTAATATCAAAAACCCAGTTAACACCAACCACAAAGAAATAGTTAGAACAAGTAAGTGCGTACATAGTAATAACCTTTAGATCCTATCCTAGCCAAAAAACTGCCGTCTGGAGCCTCTTTAAGAAGGTTTGTAGTGAGGATCTTTTTAAAAACAAATAATAAGCAATCTGACTATTCTTTGCAATGTCGTTCTTATTACGTACTTGATCTAGGTTTCCTCTAAACCACCTAAATATGTATGAGTTTATGTGTTTTATAAAAGAGTTTAAGTTATTCCGTACGGCTCTGAAGGCCACATTTCATCAAAAGGGTTTTTCAAAAAAGTTGTCTTTCCATAGTATTCAATAAAGTCTGCAATGTTCCCAAAAGATGGTACATCAGGAGACCTAAAATCACCAGATAACATTCCTTTTGGTATTATGGTTAGCAAAAAAAAAAGAAGGAGTTTTAGAGTTACCATTTGATGACTTGACAAGCCACTTCTCAACAACCTAAAAATCGAATAAATCGAGAATAATTTATGTGTCAACAAAATAGTCACGTTTACAAAAAATTTTATCACGTGATTATGAAGGTACGTATTAAAAAAAAATAGCAATTCTAATTTTTCACGTGTCGGTTTAATAAATATTGTCACGTGATATGACCGAGACTTTGGGGTTTGCGTGTTCACGTACAGTATTAGTCCTGACAGAAAATGCAAAATTGCCAGGCTGTGATCTAAATTATGGTTAATAAACCTTAATCCGTTGTAATATTATTTCGTTTCTTAGGTTCAAAGTTGATTACGAAATCATACCTACTAAACCGAGCTATAAAAGTACCAATAGGTTTTTGGAACAGTAGAAAAGAACATTCCTCATGATCAAGGTACCTACACATCAATGGTTAGTATTCTATCAACATATCTAGATATCTAATAACAGTGTTCCTATCACTGGAACACGCTATCAAAGCAAGAACTTAAAAATTACCAGTGGAACCACGGTTTAGTGCAATAACTGTTCATCTAAACATTACGATTTAGCGTCCCTCATAATTATTGACAATTTACTTACCTTATCTATGCACTCAGCAAATGGTCCGTTTCCTTCTAGAAATGAAGCAAAAGTATGAGCTGATATGTATCCAGCGCCATTGTGATCTTACGCATGATGTTAGACCAAACGTGTTGAGAAGTAAATAAATGTACCAAGAACTCGTTTAAGATTTTCAACATCCTTTTTAGTAACAAACAGAGCTTTCTGTAGTGCCTAAACGATAATAAACAATAAAAAAAAAGGTACTAGTACTTACAGCTATAAATACATCCCATTGAACAAGAGCAACCTAGTAAAAAGAAACGAAACTTAGTGGAGCTCAGTACATCAAATAACATTCAACGAACAGTGTGGAAATTATCCTTCCAAAATTGAATGGCGTCTGAGTCCCAGAATAGTTCGGAATACTCTTCATTTCTTTCTTGCTCACCCAATCTAAATACCACAACTTAGTATCACGTGGTAAATCGAACTTAATAGGATTATGTGACTTACTTGTTCAAGAACGCTCCAAGTTCTTTTGAAGAAGCTTCTTCTGGATCATAATCTGAAGCAGCATACATAGAATCTTCTTCGTCACTGCCAACATCAGTACCATTAGGTGGGAGTAAATTATATGTGTTGTTCGCATTCACATTATCAGGTCTATCACTAGAGGTTCAGCAAGATGAAAACTTGGTGGTCCAGAAAGTTCAGTACCTTGGTTTCAAACCTTTTCTTCCATAAAGTTGTGTAAGTCTGAAAACTTCTTGTGTCAATCGTGAATTAGCGTGCTCGATTTGAGCACGTGCTTGTTTCTTTTTAGTCCAGTATGACCAAAATTGATCTTTATGAGATCCCAAGAATGTATCATATGCTCCAAGTACATCAACAAGTCTACTGAAATCCCGTGATTTATTTTTCGGAATATGTAAATTTTTAACGGCCAGCGCTGATTGACGAAGAACAATCATGACATCCTGAACATCAATCTAAAACAATATGAGATCACAGCAACAGAAAATCGCTAGAGTTTCTTGTGACTTACTTTTCCTGCAGCTACACCATGGATATAATCAAGGAGCTGTTAATAAAAAAAGTTTAGTTGAAAATACAAGCAACAAAAGAAAATTATGAAATTATGGGTCTGCCTTACCGACACCATGTACTTCAGAACTGTGATTTTTGATATATCTGCTTGTGCATCCTTTATTGTTCGGAACTGAACTTTCAGTCGCGGTAAGTACGAAGCGTTGAGTTCCTAATGACAGAATATTATGACGTGATTGTGATGGTATTCAGGATAGGTAAACAAACCTTTCTCTGAGCAGCTTTGAGCTTCTTATTGGGTATTTGAAGTTGAACTATTTTCTTTGATAACAATACTGTTATAACATTATTATCAGCTCCAACGCCAACTTCTTTGATTTTATCCTTAAATACTTTGGAACGAAGTGGCTCTATTTTAAAAAAATTACTATTAGAGCTTTCACCAGCATTTTTGGCACGTGACAGTTGTACGCGTCGCGACGTTGTATAATTTACTGCAAAAAAACTTCGCCTTCGTTAAAACATCTAAACTGTTGCGCGTAGGTATAAGTACGTACCTTCTTGATCCGTAATACGGCTCCAAAAAGTAATTTCGTGATCTGATGTTCCTAAAAGGAATTCTCCGTATTCTGTTAATCCCTATATTGGTGTTACTTAATAAATTCTAAGATTGTGTTGTACCTTTATAGCTGTAGTCCTTAGTTGCCTCATGAAGAAAGATAGAGCTTCCCCATTTTGAGCTTTAGGATTATCATGGATAACCTGTTGAAAAGAAAGATCATTATTTCGGAGAGTCTTTTTTTTTTTTGTTTTTCTTCTTTGTGTACGTTTTCTAGCTTCCCTGAATTTATCTTGTACCTATAAATCTGACCCTCTACACCACCCACAACAACAAACTTAGAGTCTCCCTTATTATATGTCATAGCAGCTGTGATAAAAAACGAAGGAGAGATAATAGTAGGTACATCTAGTAAATCACGTGAACACAAAAAAAAAACGTATGAACTGTCTGCTTTTTCTTGTCTCTGAGTAAATCTATCAATACATACCTTCCATACGCGTGGAGTTCCATATCACAATATGCGCAGAGGTTATACCAATAATATACGGAAGTGAAAGAAGAAGTTCCAAAAAAGTTGAGGCATTCTCTCTAAATAAAAATAGACTTTATCAGCGAACTACTGACGTTGTCGTTTTTTTTTGATCGCCCCAAATTAGTAAAAGAATTATGCACTTGGTTTTTTAAAATCAATCTTTCTTCCAATCGATAATAAGAGATAGTTTTACGTACAAACCATCTATCATAGCAAGTTTACATTCAGAAAGAATCTCCCCTTTTTTTCTACTCCACAACTGAAACCTAAACGATTAATAAACACCATGTCGCCTTTATATGTCTAGTACCTATCGTAAGAGCCAATAAGTAAAGAATTTGACGCAACTTCTGACAATTTTGGCGTTGGTGTACAACATTGAGCCGGATTTGAGTTTATTTTCAATGGCGTCTCATCTGGTAGCTTAAAAAACGGTTCGGTCACGTGATTTTTATGTTTAAATAAAAACCTATAATAAGCGTACCTTATACATATAAATACTCTCTTCTGTTACCACAATGCAGCAAGAGTCACTTGGAAGAACACCAAGTGTTTTTTGGTTTGCCTCTACTTTTAAAAACACCGTTTTCCTTGTTCTTAGGTTATAAACAGCGAAGCGGTCCTCTTCCTTTCCCTCGTGTATAGAGAATATGTAAGGCTCCATAATAATAGGTTTCGTGTATCCCTTGAACCCATTAGGCATCGTAACAGGGTGTACTTCTTTGGCGTCGATGTCGAAAATTACATAACATCCAGTTTCATTGTATGTTGCCAAAACGTGTCTTGGTGTCATTAGAGCCAACCCAATACGTTTATGAAACTTCTTATTGTCCCATAACGTCGGTATTATTTCATCTATTTCCACGGAGTATGGAGAGTTTTTAGACATCCTCTAGAGGTACCACTATGAGTGCCTCTAATAGGTCCAGGTAGTAGCGATGTAAACAATGTCTGTCTTTGAGTTGGAAAATCTAAAACGTGTTTGACTACGCTTTGACTAGCGTTTCACACTTTCGTAGCTATTAGTTTCGTTTCAAAATTAAACCGCGTGTCGTCTATAACAGTAGCGGCACAATCAATTATCACTTACTTTCAGTACTTCAAACCGTGTGACACATTAACCGACAAGATAAAAAAACACCAATCAGGAGGTATGTGTAGTATACGTCATCACGTGTGTTTTTTAAATTATCTTGTTTTAGATGGAAGAAAAAAACAGTATCATTTATGCAGAGCAAGTTAAAGTTATTAACGAACTTCACTCGTTTAATGCTACGGACGATATAAAAGAAAAATCAAAAATATGGTCCGTAACGGATTGTCAAACACTCTTACACTTTTAATTCATGAAAGCTAATGACCTTATAGGTGGGCCTTATGTCCTTACTCAGGATCTCACATAGTAAAATTCACATCTGTTTTAGGGCATAGATGTGCTTCCCTAAAACTAATGTGCGTGTTCTCTTATTTATACGAATTTGTATCTTATTAATCAATGATTTTCTCCTTTATTAGAAATCAAAAGACACGTACTTCATGTGCTTATGAAATGTCACACAGTGTTATGAAATCTCATAAAAAGATTCATGAAAAATACTGCATGCACAGTGCAGAAAAAAAAAAGGAGATGAACAATTTTAACATGAAAAAAAAAAGAAAGCGAGCTCCTTGGAATAAGAGTAAAACAGAAACATGTAAAGTACAACAACATTATTTGTTTAATAACCATATAAGCTTATTACTTGTATAGAAACGAGATGCTCTGTATGGTGAAAAGAAAACACTTCTCACCTTATGTCGAGCATGCTACGAGTTTGTAAGTTTCAAGGATCCATTGTGCAAGAAATGTGCTTTGATTCACCCACAAATGATTCCAGCACATATAAACATAGCTGGAACGCGAGACCATGGATGTGAAAATGGGGACATATTGAGTATAAGGAGGGAACAACGCAATGGGTTATCAACTTATCAGCCTCCATGTCTACACAAATATGAGAAATTTCTTAAATACTGTTCTGAAGAAATTAAACAAACAAACATAGTAAAAAGAAACACTTCACCGCCACGTGCGAAGAGCAATGAGGAATCTCGCCCAAAAAAACGGTACAAAAAGTTGTCTAATTCTTCTTAAAATGCTAAGCATGAAATAGCCGAAGGGTACAAAAACCACAAAGGCTGTGAGATACAACAACAAAAGATAAACAAGGAGCGAGATCATATGTCGATTGAGTTCTGTAAAGAACTATACATATAAGCAAACTCTTGCTTTATTTTCACATAAACCTTTTTATTTATACGGAGTATACAGATGATACGTGTTGTAGTAAATCTGTAAGAGATATCACGCCAACAAGTTTATCTCCATCACCAAACTAGAAAATAATTAAAAACGGAGTTTCTTTCTCTTCAACACAAAAAAAAGAAATATTAAAGTTTTTTGTTTATGGCGTACTACATAGATACGGTGGACTCCTGTTTCAACAAAAGTGGTACATAAAGTATTAACGGTATCGTTCTCTTTAACATGAACAACACCTGTAATTTTAGGGTTCACTGGCTTCAACTTGAGGAACTCAGAAACTGTCAACTTGAGGTTCTCAAATAATTTTCCATCAGTAATCATAGCCTACCAGTACGTTAACGAAAACAACCTGTTACTCCTCTTTTCAAGTACCTTAATATCAGTTGAACTCAAGTTATCAACAACCTTGCCTTGTGCATCAACGACAGGAAGAGCGCTGATTCTCTTCAAGAGTTGTTAGCAAAGTATAAGAAAAATCTGTGCATGGACCTTTTCTCGCATCAGTTTGAAACCATCAACTACTGGTGCTGTTGAGGCAACGTGTGATACCTCCTTGTATCCTAACTTGATCTCTGAAATAATTTGAGATCCAATTTTATCAGATGACATAAACGCATACAAGTGTCTGTAATAAAAAGTTAAAAAGGAGCACGTGACATCATAATAAAATAATAAAATTCTTCTTTTTTTAGCCATTCAAGAACACATGTTCTAAAGAAATATCGTTTGACGCTACCTCACAACTGCTGATTCAGTAAGTAGTGTCATCATATCACCACCACCGTCAATAATAGGAAGTCTTTTAATGCTTCTATAAACAATGTAAGGAGTTGTATGGCCGAAAAGACAAAGGAAAGTTTCAGTCATACTTTTTGGTGAGTGCCTTCATAGCTACTCCCAGTGGCGCTTCAGCGCCAACAGCATTGAATGGATTACGTTCAGATAAGTCTATATCATACGTTATTAGCTTTAAAGGCGAACAGAGGAGAGCTGTCGGTCACGACTCAAAAATTAAAAAAACAAGCTCACCTTGAATAGATGACACCTTGGCAGTTAAAAACGCTTTGTTTAGTGCTTCAGTATCCGCTTTTGTCTCGAGAACGTTTAAAGCATGACACATGATATCCAGAAGGTCTACAAAGGCGACAAAGCGTCTAGAAAAGGTTAGAGACAACTACAAAAAATGTTCAAGAGAAAGGTAGGATGAGTAAGAAAATACTATTTGTGTGTACATCCAAACCCCATATACATGAGCATTTTAAAGAGGGGAATTAAACACGCACGCTTTACGAGTAGACCAAACTGGCAAAGATAAAATGTTGTGCTTCCAGGAGTTAGTGTTGTATTATGAAAGAGTATGTACCTCTGCCATGCGTTTAAACGCATTTTCAACAGTGTCGGTGTCTGCTACTTGGATTATTCCCTTTTTCAGTTCTTCAAGGCATGTTTCCACCTTGGCAGTACTCATAAAATCTTCCATGGACTTTATTTTCAATTTCTATAATCCCGTTAACGCTTTACTAGCACCAACAACCTCACCTCAAGTTTATCCTGAGTAGCTTTAAGAATAGATTTCGGCGTAGCGATATGGCGTTCAGACATGTTTGGATGGTTAAAATGCGGCAAAATGAGTTTGACTTTAAGGCAATTGATTGAATTTCATAAGTAATTGTAGACTGGCACTTGAATTAGGTGATGATTGTCTAGCTTTGTATGCTTAATTATGACGTTCGGTGATTATGCGCCGTCGTGCAGCTAACTCTAAACAACCATCGTTATATCAGGCGCTTCCGCGTACGCTCGCATAGAGGTAATACCGTATAGTACTGATACCCATAAGCACGGAAAAAAACAATACCGCCAAAAACTAGCGCATTTTCGTTGGATCTAGATGAAATTGCGCTTACAGGCGAAATATGCGACCAACTTGACAAAATAGATGCAGCATACGCGAATAGTACTAAAAACACTCGCAATACAAACACCGCGCAAAGTACAAAAGCTTGCAGCGTACAGCGCATTTTCTAACGTGTATCCTTCTAGGAACAATTAAACCGTCTAAACCGCCTCAAAAAGCAGCCAATAGACCACTGACAACGTGGAATAGA
The DNA here is from genome assembly GCA_038496445.1 of Trichosphaerium sp. ATCC 40318. NCBI lineage: Eukaryota > Discosea > Flabellinia > Trichosidae > Trichosphaerium > Trichosphaerium sp. ATCC 40318. Next base: position 494,457 of record JALMLS010000507.1, read on the forward strand.
CAACAAGTTACAAATAAAAATAATGAGAACTTTGAAAATACCGTTAATTCAAAACGACCTAAAAGTACGTCCTTTCAACTTGCTAAACAAATAGAATAATTTTTCGCGGGTTTTTCAGAATCACAACTAATCAAGAGACACGTGTAGATCCTACGCCAAATTTTATAATTACCTCGCAACCAACGTTCTCTGCGACTGCAAAACATCAACGTGGACCTACACACATGCGGTATGCTTCAGAAAACACATCTTACGGCAATCCTACGCGACTACAAAAGTCAATGCGGAGTGTTAACCAACCGCTTCCAGCGCTGAATGTAAGTACATTTATTTGATTTATACTTGAAGTTGTAGCTTGTTTTTTAACTGATATTGTAGAGTGCTGTTGTAAAGAAACCTCAGCAAAGCCGTACATCGGTTCAGGTATCATTTTATACAGCGGGGTTGTGGCAACCAGTTACTGATGCAGATGATCAACAACGTAATTATTATTGCTGGTCTTGGGTAGCTGTCATGGGTGCTACTGCTCAAGTTATTGATAAGCCGAAACTCGGTGCTTGTGCTGTACGCGGAGGTGATGCAGAAGAGGCAAGTGATAGACACGCTGCCGTATTTGCATTATCAAAGGTACAATCACGTTTTTTGTGTTCTATGAACTCGCAAGTTTTTTAACTGTTTTTAAAGGCTATGGACTATGCAAAGTCTAAAGGAATTAGGAATGCAACTTTTATGTCAGATAATAATAATGTTGTACAACAGGTACTAAAGAGGGAATTATTTATTAGAAACATACTTACACAAGGGTATGTAAACAGCTTGTTGGTAAATTTGCTTGCGATGATGAAAAATTCAGCTTGAAGTTAAAGTCGTTGCAAGCCAAGAGAAATGATGTTAGTGGTAAAGTTGTAGCTATAGTAAGACAGAACAATATGGCGCAATCCTATGTCGAAGAAGCTAGAGAGAGCTTGCGTAAAAAGGCAGAGCAGCGTGGATTGAGTTCGCCTCCTACATTTGGTGATTCTCCAATGAGTATATCTCCTCAATCTAGTGGTGTATCACGTATACCTTTTCAAGACCTTGAGCTTAAAAATGATCCAGTGCCTGTTAGAAACTTTGCAGTTGATAAAAAATCTGCACCAGCGATCCCAAAGGTAAGTTACATCTCATACTTTTTTTTGACAATCTCTGTCTGATTCTTTTTCTTTTTCTTGTAGGTCAAGTCGCCAGTTGCTAGGAAGCGTAAATTACCACATAGTTTTCAGCAAATAGCAAATAAACCTCCACCGAAAGGAAGGAAAACAGGAATTGCAAGCAAAACCAAAAAGTTTCCGTTTACACTTAAGCTCATTTATGAAGAGACTCACCACTACAATGAATTCCTTAAACGATGGAAACAACAGACAAGTTTCGGTTGGGGGTTGCTCTATGAAGGTGTTATAGGAGAGGGAGGATTAAGACCGCCAATGAAGGAAGAACAGGTAGACAAAATTAAGAAAAAGAAGCTAATCGTTTTTTTAGACGCTGGGAGAAGAGGGTTTAGCGTTTCTACCTGATACTTATGTAGTTAATGCTATTGCTGTTTCTTGGTCTTTTGATATTGTCTTTTTGGTACAACTTCATAGTGGCCTTGAATCAAGGAAAGCAGAGATGAATAAAAGGTTAGATTGAAGCTTATGGTTTTTTTTTTTTAACTTATTTTTTCTTCAGATGGAAAGATGTCAGAGATATATTCGCTAATCCTAATATCTGTAAAATATCATTTGGTATGAAGCCACAATTAAAAATATTGTTCTCCTACAATATAGAAGGTAACTGAGGCTTTAAAAACCTTTAAACAAAAATAGTTGTTAAACGAATCTGTAGTGAAGAATCTATCCGACCCTAAAATTGCTGCGTGGATGATAGACTCTGATGTAAATAAAGACAATACATTGTCTCAGATGTATAAAACATACGTTAACAAAATACCAACAACAAATGTCGCAAAACAACACGAGTATTCAATTGTGAAGGTGCGCTACTCTGATCTTTTTTTGCTTTTTGGTTTTACTTAATTTTTTACAAAGGCTATTGAGTCGTATGCTGTTATGGCTCATCTTGAGAAACGTTGGAATACTAAGGAAGAAGCTGAATTGTACAGAACCATCGAAATGCCTATTCTCGAAATATTGAGTAGAATGGAGTATTTAGGTATTGGCTTTGATGACAACAAATACACGACTATAAGACGTAACTTAGAGGTGACTTATTTGTTGGATAACATATTTTCTTGTTATTTTCTTACTTTTGATAGGCTAAAATTGCAAACTTGGAGCGTCGTGCATATGCTATAGCTGGTATGGAATTTAATATAGGGACACCTGATGACGTGAGGTATGGAGGAAAAAACTTCTTACTGGCTTGGCTCTGGAGGAGCCCAAATGCGACATGTTGTTTACTTTTTTTATAGCTATGTTTTATGGGAAAAACTTGGTATTGAGTACCCAAAAGGTTACGTCAAACGGCCTCAGGCGAAGATGAGGTACATTTTTAGTAATTTTGTAGTGCCAAGTATGGCTTTCTGCGATGAATGCTTATTTATTTGTGTAGACGTGTTCAAAAGAGTACTAACAAGGAAGTACTGATGGCTATTCGTCATAAGAGTAAATTACCTAATATTATCCTTGAATGGCGTAAATTGAGTCATACTATTAATACATACATTGATTCTTTACCTAAATTTGCTTTCCCTCGCAGAGTAAGAAACAACTCTTTTTTACTTTTTCTGAAACCAACTGTTTTTTTAACGTTGTTAGTCCATGCAAATGAAGAGAGTTTATTCTACGTGTTTACAAACTGCATGTCCTACTGGAAGACTAGCTTTTACAGATCCTAATCTCCAGGCACGTGTTATATTATTGAAGATTTCTTGTTGACATTCTTTAGTCAATTACTCATTCGTTTGATTTTGTACCTGTTAAAGGAACAAAAACATCTCAATATTCATCATCTTCAAAGTCTCCTGATATGTTTCATTCACCAACAAATTCATCATCTCCTACATCTCCAGCGTTAACACCTCTGGGACCAGTGATAAGGATAAACATTCGTGATTCTTTTTGTAGCCAAAAGGTATTTTTTCTCTTTTTTCGCTTTTCTGAATCTTAAACTCAATGTCTCTGCGTGTTACGTTATTCTCATATTTTTACTAGGGTTTCCAACTTATATCCGCTGATTATTCACAGTTAGAATTTCGTATATTAGCTCACTATGCACAGTACGTAGATTGTTTTTTTAGGCTTTTTTTTCTTGTTTTGTGTAATGCAATACGTGTTAACTGGAGTACCAGAGATGAAAAATTGAATAGTACTTTTCATACCAAGGATGACATTTTTAAGAACGTAGCCAGTATTTGGCTTAATAAAAACCCAAACACAATAACAAAGGTAACCGAAACAAAAAGCTTGAAATTTCCATACTTCTCCTTAACCAATCTTCTAAGGAGGAGCGTTCTCATTGTAAGCATATTGTATATGGTATCCTTTATGGCATGGGTATTGGTAAACTTGCAAAGGATCTTAATACAACATACGATAATGCAAAGAAGCTCAAAAAAGAGTTTAAAGATAGATATCCAGGGTACATTTCAAACTAGAAAATTTCTTTTTAACATCTAATGTCTCGACTAGTGTTAAACGTTTTCTGCACCGCGTAATAACGGAGTGTAAAGATTGTGCATATGTAGAGACTCTTTTAGGACGCCGTAGATATCTAAGGAATATTTATGCGAGCAATGAGAGCGATAAACAGCAAGCTAAGCGTCAAGTATGTTCTCTTCTCATTTTTTCTTTTCTTTTTTTTCTTTCGGTGCTTGTTCGTTTATTTTTTGTTCAGGCTATCAATACTCTTTGTCAAGGATCTGCAGCTGATATTGTAAAGAAAGCTATGATCAATGTTATGAAACGATTCAATGCGCTTAAACTGAAAACAAGGTTGTTATTACAGATCCATGATGAGCTTGTTTTTGAAGTACCTAATGAAGAGATGAGTATTGCTATCGTACGTTCCATTTTTACGAAGACTTTTGTTTTTCAACTCTAGCATTTAATCATACGCAAGCATATGATACGTCTTGTTCGTATTTGATCTTGTTGTTATGCCATAGATATTTTGTAGAAAACTTCATTTTTGCTTTACACAATTGTTCTATGAAATGTAATGCATAAGTTGTTGGCATTCAGTACATTTCTTGTGTTTTGTTGGACAATTGTGTAAAGTAATATGGATAGGAAGCAGCTATTTCTTGTGTTATTTCTCTATTTTCTTATCTCTCGTATCTTTTATGAATTTTTTTTTGTAGGTTGAAATTAAACGTGAAATGGAACGTGTTGTTTCGTTACGTGTTCCTTTACCTGTAAAAATAGAAACAGGTGTGTCTTGGGGTTCTCTAATTCCTACTGTTGTGGATACACCAGAGAATAGGTTATCACAGAGTCCTATAAAGCAGTTCTCAAAATGGATTTAAAAAAAACCTTCAAATCTTTGAACCAAAAAAAAACGTGTATCATAAAAAAAAATATAACCATACAATAAACCACAATGTACATAACAACGAACTTTTTGTTTTGGAAAGTGTACGTGGCAACTGTTTGCAGATGTCGGCCGAAAAAAGACGAGAGACTGTCAAACGCTCCTGTTGAGGTTCGTATTTAACCAACGTACCGTGTGAACCGAGTTTTACATAACAATGCAAAGGGAACGACCATTTTTGTCAAAAAAAAAAAAGTCGAACGAATTCCTTATTTGTAAACAACCGCAAATAACTAGTTTGGTGACTTATCTCTTAGTGTTAACATCTGGTACGTTGTTGCAGGTTCATTTTGTGTCAGAAGTTTCCAAACCTGACTATCGTGCGTAGAGGCTTCGAAAATTACTGTTAATATCTTGTTAGACGTATAATAGCTGTTTTAAGGAAAACAGTTAAAATAGAGTAGTTTACGTACTAACTTTGCTGATATTTAATTGCCTACGCCAATAGTGTATTTTAACAACATTGTCAGTACGTTAAAAAATTTTCGGCGCAAATAAGCTTTTTCTAACCCGTTTTAAGATAAACGCGTATTTACGAGGAATGGCAAACAGAAACGCGTTTTCCTTCTGTACAGAACTAGATAGCGTAGTACCGACTCTATGGAACAATAAGAAGTTTCATAAGCTTACCGGGTTGGCTCTAGTAACACCAAGCCATGTTTTGGCGACATACAATGAAACTGGATGTTATGTAATTTTCGACATCGAAACGAAAGAAGTACACCCTGTCACTATGCCTAATGGGTTTAAGAGTTTTACAAAACCTATATTTGTAGATAATTGTATATTCTCTGCACATGAAGGGTCTTATGATGGTGACTCTTATGGAGTTTATAGTATTAAAACAAAGGAAACAAGTTTCATAAAGTCGGAAACACATAAGCCAACTCTTGGTGTTATATCTTCTAGTACGTGTTGTGTTGTTGTTACACAAGATTGTCTTTATACATACCATGTACGTTTGATCATACTTTAGTGTAAATTAACTGATCACGTGATTTTTTCTAGCTGCCAGATGAGATACCAAGTAAAATATACTCCCGGACATCTTCGTTTTTTGTTCCAACACCAAGCCTTTCTACAATTTCGTCAACATTTGTTCTAATAAGTTCTTACGACAGGTACTACTTTTTTCATCAAAATATGTCCATATATCCTGATACAAAAAAGTAGTTGAATTGTAAAGTGTTGTAATCAATTATTTTTTGAATTTTATTACCAGTTCGTCATGGGTGGTTTCTAATATTTTGCTACTCTTTAGGTTCCAGTTATTGAATAGAAAGGGTGGTGACTTGATTCTAGAGTGCAAATTATCAAAAATTACTGGAGTGTATGTGTTGTAGTTGTTGGTTTGTTATTCTAACTACCTTTGTTTTTAGAAAAATGCCAGCCACTTTTTTGCACATTTTTCTTTCACTACCTTACATAATTGGAGTAACGTCAGGACACATCATAATTTGGAACTCCACATGCGTGGAAGGTACGTATTTTAAGATAAACAACAAAATAGAAACGAGCTGTTAATGACATTAAGAAAGATCACTTGTGTTCACTTACATTTTTGTAGTTCCGCCAACTATTATAACACCTTCTTCATTGATCACAACTGGTCTTGTGTATAGTAAATCCAACGAAGTATTCCTATCCATAGGGTGTGTTAATGGCCAAATATACATATACAATATTGGTTTGGGGACTTTAGTGCAAGTACGATTCCAATTACCCACGATTATAGGAAAAGAACATTTTGTTTCTTATCAATATAGGCTATACACGATGTACCTAAAGGAATTGGCCAACCATTTGAAACAGCGGCACTATCTCGATTTATGCAACAGCTTCGAACCACAGCAGTTAAGGTAAAGAATAATACAAAGTTTGTGTTTTGCTTAGTACTTTTTAGGTTCTTGCAGAATATGGAGAATTCCTTTTAGGAACATCAGACCATGAACTCACTTTTTGGAGCCGTATTACAAACCAAAAAGGTAAGCTCACACATATATCTTACAAGTTGCAACAAAGCCATACGCCACTGAGCGGTGTAGAAATAGCGCAGCATGTGTTTGCTCTTTTTTTTTTGGAAACAGTCTAACGCTTTGATAAAAATAGAACCCCTTCGTTCCAAGATATTTAAAGATACAATCAAAGACATCGCTGTTGGAACTGATAATAATGTGATAACAGTATTACTATCCAAGAAAATAGTTCAACTTCAGGTCCCTGACAAGAAGCTCAAAGCTGCTCAGAGAAAGGTATATGCCCAAAAATGTTCCTTACCTACTCAAGCACACTAGGAACTGACATCAAATTACCTACCAAGGCTAAAAGTAGACCTTAGAAACATTAAAGATCCTAGAACAAATTGTTCAAAAATCACAGTTCTGAAGTACATGGTGTCGGTAAGGCAGACCCCATAATTTTCTTTTGTTGCTTGTATTTTCAACTAAACTTTTTTTATTAACAGCTCCTTGATTACATCCATGGTGTAGCTGCAGGAAAAGTAAGCATAAAATCTCTTCTCTATATTCTGTATTCTATATTCTACTGCGATCTCATTGTTTTTTTAGATTGATGTTCAAGATGTTATGACTGTTCTTCGTCAATCGTCGCTCACAATACAATCTCTAAATATCCCATTAAATAATCCGCATGTCTTCAGTAGACTTGTTGATGTACTTGGAGCATATGATACATTCTTAAGATCTCACAAAGATCAATTTTGGTCATACTGGACTAAAAAGAAACAAGCACGTGCTCAAATTGAGCATACAAATTCACGATTGACACGAGAAGTTGTTCGACTATCAAAAATTTATGGTAAAAAAGGATTTAGACAAGGGTATGTTATGAGTTCTCTTAGTTGTACTACGTAATTCTCTAACATTTTATAGTTCTGGTTACTCTATAATTGATTCACCTGAATACGATCCAACAGACGAGTCCTCAAAAGAATTGGGTGTTTTCTTGACCAAGTATGTAAAGTTGCTTCGATTTCTCTGTACAATTGTTTGAGTTATTTACTATCAATTGGTATTATTTTTATCTTATCACGTGGCTAGGTTGGACGAACAAGAAAAGAACGAACAGTACTATGAATTATTCTGGGATTCAGAAGCTACAAAGTTCTGGAAGGACAACTTTAGTACCGTAAGTGAAGTTCATGTTACCCTTTTTTTTGTAAAGACTTCATTAGGTTGCACTTGCGCAATGGGATGTATTTATAGCTGTAAGTCGAAATTATCTACTTGTTTACTAACAGCACAAGGCACTTCAAACGAATTTGGCAATAACTGAGCGAGATATAAAAAATCTCAAGCGCGTCCTTGGTATGTGTACAAAAAACAAAAAAATGCAAACAATTTCTTAACTCACAATTTAATTAGATTACAACGACGCTGGATATGTATCTGCACATACGTTCGCTTCGTTCTTGGAAGGAAATGGACCATTTTCTGAGTGTATAGAAAAGGTAAGGCCACGTTTTAAACCTACATTTAAACTAAACCAAAAATAGATGAACTGTTATTGTACAAAGGCATGGTTCCAATGGTATGCCATAACTACACATAAGTTATTCGCTATCTTACATGTTTTTAGGTACCTTGATCACGATGAATGCTGTTTTCTATTAGAAAAAAAGCCTGCTGGAACAGTCATAGCACGATTCAGCAAGTAATCTAAAAGTTGTTTAACAATTCCTTAAAACTAACCATGTTTCGCTTAGATCTCAACCAGGAAATTTCGCTTTTGCTGTTAGAACTGATAAGGTAATATCTAAATAGTTAAATGATTCTGACATGGTATAGAGTGTTGAAAGGTGGCTTGTCAAGTCGTCAAATGGTAAACTAGTTTTTTTACTCATTTTTTATTTATTAAAATACTAGGAATGATGTGTGGTGATTTCAGGTCTCCTACTGTGCCAATGTTCCCAAGTCTGCAAGAATTTGTAAGCTATTGCCACAAGACTACATGCTTAGAACATCCTTTCGATGAAAAATGGCCTTCAGAGAGGTAAGCTGTCACACATTGTCAAGTTTCTAACATATGGTTTTTTAACAAGTTGGTTTACTGGTACTCTTGACCAAGTAAGTGTATAATTCGTTGTCTAACAGTCTCACGTGGTTTTAGAATTTGACAAAAGAGCTTCTTTCAGAATCTCCAGAAGGCACTTTTCTGGCTAGGATAGGATCAAAAGGTTATTACTATGTACGCACTTACTTCTTTCTATTTTTTGCTTCTTTCTAACGAACAAAGTATTTCTTTATGGTTTGGTGTTAACTGGATTTTTTGATATTAGGTAATGGCATACAGAGAAGGAGATAACGTTCTTCAAGAACGTGTTTATCCAGAACCTGGAAAGTTCACTGTTAAAAACTCAAAAGGTTTTAAGATATGTAAGTCGCACTGATTACTTCGTCCTCTACTATTACTTCTATGTGACTTTGTTTTTAAAGCTGTTATTAGATTTTGTACCAACAATGAAAGAGTTTGTTGAGAGTAGAAAAGCACGTTATCGCATTCCTTTAGCTAGCTACCTAATAGAAAAGAAAAAAAAGCAAAGCTACATTCCACCTGATGGTGATAAAGAAGAGTTACCATCATATGGTAAAATAGCAACTCGACCATTATTACATACAAATGAAGAGACAGATATAGTAAACAATGATAGAAATCCACAGGAGTTTAATGATTTCTCATCAATAACAGTTAATAATAATAAAAAAGAAAGTTCATCAGATGACGTAGACGTCTCATCTCCAAAGGTACACAGATTACTTCTTTGGACTTTTTTGCTTATGCGCACGATAACAGCACTGACTGATATCTTGTATACTTTGGGGTTATATAAAACCTCTTGTAGGGAACCCTACTTTCTATCTTCAACCTGTGACATCTAGATAGTCCTTATTTTTTGGATGGTAAGTCAAGTTGTAGAAAGTAACTTGCGGGATATCCAAATCCACAGCAGCAAGACACAGCTAGCATGAATTCATTGGGTAATGGTCTATGTAGTAAATAGTATTCTAGCGCTTGTAATAGATTTAGTGGCACCTTAGAACACCATCTACCAGATAGACCTACCCAATAAATTCTGTGAACAATCGGAGCTCTGTATTCTTAACAACTTGACTGTCATACCCTCTTTTTAAAGTATGTTTGCTTGTCATACTAACACTCTTTTTGTAGATAAAGCCGATAAAGATTAAGAAACATTCAAGAAACAATTCTTTCCTTAGTTTTAGAAAAACTTCTCTTTCATCTCCAAAAAAATCACGTGTTGTAGTAAAGCAAAAAAGAAAAGATAGCGAAGGAAGTGGAAAGTCAATAAAGAGTAATAATACTAAATCAAAGAAATCAAAGAGTAAAGAAAAGAAAAAATCTACAACAATGGAATTTGAGGATTACTCACTGTAAAACAATAAAAAGAAAACATCTCAAACGTTTATCTCTTTTGTTGTATTTATACCTAATACATTGCCCTGATGTCAAACCTCTCACTGTGTAGTTTTACATACAAGTTGTTACTGCATTAGTTCAACATTTATCATATTGGGTGCTTACCCTAGTGAGTTGCTAGATGATAGCTAAGAATCTTATATTGGCACGAATACCTGTACATGTTTGGAATAATAGAGCGCAAAGGTGGTATTGTTTGTATAATATTTACCAATGAATAGTCCTTTGGATATAGTGGTGATGGTAAAAACAAGTTTTTTGCTATGGGAGGTGGGTACTAGATGCTGAGATGTAGCAAACGTATTTAATTTTTACTTTTATAAATTGGTGTTACAGCATTTCTAGAAAGGCGTGCATGTAAAAATTAGCCTTTTTTGTGAGCGAGAACGATGACACGAGAATCAACAAAAAAATTGAGTGAAATACAAACAGCAGTCTGGTTTTTTTTTATGGTCCTTGTGTTTCTTCATCAGAGTCATCATCAAGAGGAAGAATCTCAATATCATCATCTTCTTGATTAACTATAATAGTATGTCCATACTCTCCGTTTGTGTCACCACCTTTTGAAGCACGTGCTACCGCCTCTTCAGCTCGCTTTAAAAGAAAAGTTAGAGATTTTTTGCCATTGTATTGTTTGATTTAAAACGCACTTTCTTCCAATCCATACGGAACACAAGTACAGAGAATATAATAAATACTCCCCAACTCGCAATAGTAAGACCTGTAAACATACCCAGGCTATCCATATGACCCAAAAATAGAAGCATAGCTGATATTGGTAAACCAACAAAAAAATATGAAGCCATGTTCGCAATTGCGCCAAGATGCTGTCTACCACAACCACGAATGACACCTTATAACAAAATATTAGACCCTCATCCGTTGTGCATTTAATAGCTATTTCTAAAGAGACAGCGTTGCCATAACGCTTACCTGAGATGACTCCTTGACCATGATCTGAAATTATAAATATTACTGTAATGAGAAGTGTTTTTGCTACTTCTTGCACAACAGGAGCATCATCAGTATATACTTTAGGTATAACGTTTCTCAGTGATAAACACAAGAGTATAACTACAGCAACAAATACCATTGTGATACACAACGCATAGATTGCTGCATTTTTTGCCTTTTTAGGTTGATTTGCACCTATTTGTGAAAGTTATTTTTGCTCCTGATTCAAGTACTATCTATCATACCTAGTAAATTTCCCACGCGTGTATTAATACCAATGGAAATACCCAAAGGTAATTGATAGGCCAGTGAAAGTATATTAAGAACAATCTAAGAATCAGTAAGAACGCAAGTGTTGGTGTAACTATAAAAAAAAAAAAACTACAAAGATAACATGCATTGAACGAAGCGAGCATATTTGTTCCTCCCCATCTACGATTTTTGTTAATGGTTATTTAATAAGTAGGTTAAATATGTATCCGTACCCAGCAAGCAAAGCACTTAATTCAAAAGCCCACCTAACAAAAAATATTAAAAAAAATGTTCAGCAGTGTTGATTGAAAAAAATCATGTGAGAAAAATTTGTTTTTTCTGCTGATAAAATGCTAGCTACATACCATTCGCCACAAGTCATAAAAGTACCAGCAATAGCAAGTTTTAAGAATTGAGGTAAATCAGAAAATGCTTCTTTTGTAAATCCTCCCCATGTCATCTTGTGTAACCCTGTGATCAAAATATACGCTAAAAGAGCAATAACCGAAACACCAAATCCAGCGCTCTGTGAAGAGAAAGTATAAGTACAAAGCAGTAGCTATACCTTAGCAAACATTATAGAATACTTGATTGATAGATCTATCAAGGTTTAAGGCGTTACGTACCATGCCAATAGGTGCTGCAATATAGCCGAATTTTAAAGGAAACATCATGGCATACGTGAATAAACCATGAAATAGAGCACCAACGCCACTTGCTATAGTCATAGGCCACACTATGTTTTGATTTTGTAGATATCTTCTTAGAGCTTCAAAAGTAGCGAAAGGAAGTAGACCTACAACAATTAAGAAGTGTTGTTTTAGTGTTTTTTTTTCCTTCTTTATTCATATTTTTCTTGATTTCGTTTGCTTATTTTCAAAAATTATACAACAACAAGTACCTAATATCATCCATGTTGTATATATCCCGGTATACCTGGCAACTACAGGGTCTTGTCCGATCAAAATTAAAAAACTTTCAGAAAAGCACCTTAGATATCAGTTAGTAAAATATAAAACTAAACTTTTACGATCAACAGTGTACACACTGTAATATTCACATACCACATACAAGCGCAGATAATACTATAAACATATACAACTATAATACCACGCTGTAAAGTGACACCTATTGCCTTAAAGTTCTCTAAAGTTGCAAATCAGTCAACAAACCAATCAAAAAAAAAAAAAATTATAAAGAGGAGACTCACTCGCGCCAAACTGCTGAGAACAAAGTGTATCCATAGCACTTAATAATCCTATAATTACAGAAAACCCAGTAACATTACACCACATGCTGAAGAGGTGTCAGTTCAGAGATTTCTGAAACAGCGTATAAAACAATCTACGTACACTGACAAGCCTACTGCGGCTAACATGGAGGGTTCTTTGGTAGTTGTGGTGCCGTTTACGCTTATACTACTATTTGAAGCTATAGGCGGTTCATTTTGTGTGTAACCGTTCTCAGCTTCATCTAAATGACCCACTAGTATCACATTTACTACTCCCATTATCATCATAAAGAAAAAAGCCAGCGTTATTGGTCCAGCGAGCCTAAAAGTATCAGAATATATTTCTATGAGCGTATATAGCGTTAAAACAAGCGTACTTTACGAGTAGAATTACTTCTGAGTATAACTCGCCCAAAGACATTGACAACGAGCAACAACCTTTACCGCTCTCGCTTGAGATAGTTTCATCGTCTTTAGGCTCAAAATTATCAAGCTCAACATTGTCTTCGTTTAGAAGGCCAACACCTGCTTCCTCGGTAGGGTTCGACGCCATTTATGACGTTTGTAATCTCAAGTTTATTATTTAGTGAAGGATTTCAATAAATTTCTTGAGTCAGCACATGAATTCACAGATGGAGAGACTTTATTTGCCCGCATTTTTTATGTTCTGATTTATTGGACTTATATGCCTATATTTTGTATATTGGAGTTGAATTCACACATGGATCAGTTTTGTCGATACAAAACGTGACATGTTTCTATTTTTTTTTTTAACTGAGCGTAAGTTTATAGCATAACAGATGAAAAAGCCTTTGCCAGTTTGGCTTGTTCTAGTACTACGAAGCAAATTGGTACATTGTTAAACCATCATTTAAAACAAATAAAACTCTTTAACCTGTTGTTGTACTGCACGTACTTATAGTTCCGCCAACAGCTATAAACTATGATGCACGTGCTCAGTGCAAAGGAACTAGTGGCGAAAGAAAGATCCTAACACCGGTTTTGTGGACGTAATCTATGTCCAAAATGCGTATGTCAGCAAATTGTACAATTTCTTTGCCAGAAAGCAATTCGGATAGATTGCAATACAATTGCTCTACGTTCTTTTCCCTATTGCAACGAATTCGGCGATATTTATAACTCTTGACTACGAGGAGCTTAGTTTCTTGCCTTAAATGGGCGATACCTTTTATGGCTTTTTTGGCAATGTTAATAAATATTAAAATGAAAAAGTAAACACATATCGAAAAGTCTGACAAAATTCACTGGAAACACACATTAAACATTTATTAAATACTTGTTTTCGCTGCACTATTCGTACTTGCTAGCGCCTTTGGTCCAGCCGCATTAGAGGAGTAAGGACCGACAAAGTGTTTCTGTTGCTAACAAATTGTATCTAGATACTCTTGGCTTGGAACGTGATATTCATTGTTTTAAAAAAGGGTTTATTTACAATAGTTATTGAGGAACTACGGCTACTGTCCATATAAAGATATGTGAGTATTTGTTTCCGTCTCACTATAAAACTTTTATCTTAAACCAGTGGTCATTGGAATCGTCGGTTGCACATCTGATTCAGCACATATGACTGTCAAAAGATTTGTAACCTAAGTTTTGAACAAACGTCAGTACACACAAAAAAAAACTAGTAATTAAGCCGTACAAGACGAGTCTTTTCTTCAGGTTGAAGTGTGACACCACGCTGTTCAAGTTGTTCCATAGCTGAATAAGCTATATCTACAGCACCAGATACAATAGCTAAATAGTTTATTAGTTCAACAACGAAAATAGCTTCGTCCTCGTACTCTTTCTGGCGTCTACAAGAGCCTTTGCTTGTTGTCTCTTTAACATACCAGAAGCGATTTCAGGGGCATAACTGAGTTCATTAAACTGGAAAGATAGTACCTTGATGTAGAAGTTAGAAGATGTCTGGTGAACAAGATGGTCATTTAAGCTTCCAAAAAAAAAAACATCAAAAAAACCTCAAACTTACACGTGCTCCAGCGATATCTACACGCTTTTGAAGAAGATCTGTAAACTCATCCTGTATTTCTCTGGCTTCTGTTTTTAAACAAGGCTCATGATCTGCATCATCGCTATTGTGATAACACTTAGAAGAGGAAACAACAAACTTTGCAACAACTATCCACAAAGTACGTACTCGTCGCCAAAATCTGCCTCATATGGGTATCTTGATACGAGTTGTTTCATTGTTACTTGAGCTTGGTCGTTTACGAACTACAAGAAAAAATGAAGTCAGAATAATGCTATAAAGCATTGAAACAGGTCTTCTACGCACTTGAATGTAGTTTCCGATATCAATAGCTGCTTTTTTGGAGTCTTCAAAGTAATACGTTACAATACCGGATACAACGACTAGAAATAGTGTTATAGAGTATTTTTATAGCGTTTTCGATATAAATTTAGAGTATTTAACGTACCTGGGTTTCCGTTTCTATCGATGACTTTAGTTGGTGGTATTTCGCTTGTCAATGTCGCTGTTGATATTCTGCGAAGCTCACGACCAAAACAGTTTCTGTAAAAAAGGATGGTCACAAAAACATGTCGCTACCAGTGTAACTATACCTAAAGTGACATCCTGGAGTGTCTTCCGTGCCTACGTATTTACCATAGCTCAATACAACTACTTCTTCGCGCTCCTACACGTTACCGTTAGTCAGTTGCGCTTATACACTCCTAATGCGAGTAGTTGGACACTTGCATACCTGAACAGAGAACCAACTGCATGCGATGGTGAGCGGAAATAACACTGCGCCTGTTTGAAGAGCGTTAGACGTAATAGCAGTGTTTTTGCTCGTACCGATTATGTTAGCTGTTAACGAGCTGCCTTCGCGTGTTTCTCGTCTATACGATCTCTATACTATCATTAACAACTTGTTGTGTTATAGTATTATGTACTAACATTTTTATCGTGTGTGAGAGGTATTTCAAATTGATCATCTCCTTTTCTACTTCGTACGCTCATTGTTGTTTTTTGTATGTATGTTTTTACAATTTGTTTATTGACTTATTAACTTAAACTCAACGTTTTTGAGAATAAGGTAGAGTTTCGATAAGGATTCGGGTACGTTTTACTTACCGTGCAACCAGTGTATAATGAAATCTACTAGTAGCACGTGACTTAGTGTTGTATCCATCGTTTTCGGATCCATCATGAACGATTACCCGAACCTCTTCAACTTGTGCTAATTAACAGAATCCCAAATTTGTTGTCTAAATCCTGAGAAAGTGCGTTCCTCCCACAGTCAACTGAGACTCAACCTCTGTTCATGGATCAGTTTTCGCAATAAAATCAATACAGCGGTAGTGACACCAAGGGTTTAGACAACTAGATTAGCTTGGAATCCACGTGAATAGACGCAAAAGCGATCACTAGTAGCAAAGTCAACCAATTTCTGACGCTATTTCGTGCTTTTCTCCGCATTTTGTTTGCAAAGCAGTATTTGGTACGTCGTACGCGCAAAGTTTGCTTTTTTAGCAGTTTGATTGTACTAAACGGATTCGTTAAGGTAACTGACAAAAATCGTTTTTATAGTGTGCAGACGCCATGGCATTAAAGATAACTTGCCTTGGAGCAATAATTGCATTGTGTATCTTTATTTCTGTGTCAGGATACAGCGGAAACATCCTAAAACCTAACGTACTGTCAATATAAACCATTATCTTCTATTTAAGCGTACTTATTGCCATTTCTACTAGAAATTCCGCAACGACTTTTCTTCGCTTAATTTGGGTGATTCCAACAGCACGCTTGCCAAGCTGGCTACTTACATCAAAACAACAAAACAATTATCAAAATATGCTTTCAACTCAACCGCTTGGGACTTTGTCCAAGCCACACTAGATATAGGTAAACGCTGGCCTCCATTTTCAATTGTTGCGCCGAAAAACTAAGCGCTGTAGCCACACTTTCCTGGTTTTAATGTGAACTAAATTTTCTTTGTTTTCAGGTACAAACTCTTCTGTTGTTTCTTTGAGCCTTGGTAATATCACAACAACTTTAAGTTCAAAAGGAGCAGTACAAGAACTTGTAGTTGTCGCTGATACTACAGCATGGGGTAATGCACAAGTCAAATTGAACTTTGTTTTTGTTCATGACAACGCTACCAATGAAATGAAAACCTACATCAAGTGCGATTGCTCTTTTCGTTACTCATGTCTGAGGCTTACAATTTTTACCTAGCTTCGAAACTGACATTCCTTCGTTCCCAAAAAATGCAACACGTGGTTCAGGAGCAAACTGGTTCAATGCTATGCAATTTATAGGAAAAAACACTATTGAAGCAGCAAGGCAAGTTCATTTTTCTTTCCTCGCTTTATCTTGATACTGTGTTTTTTTTTATTAGCCTTCTAATCGCTTTGTTAGTACTGACTTTACTGACTTTAATGGAGTGAGCTACGAGAAAGGTCTTAAAATCAATGGAGGATTCGAACTTGACACTTCTTTTCCTGGATATGTCAAACTACAAAAACTCACGGATACTTATGCTATTTCTGGTTCTTTTAGTGTACGTTTATTATTTCCAAATATAAAAGTAACATAAAACACGTTTGTTTAAAGGTCGTCCAGTCTTGTTAAACTTCAGCAAACATTCCCATCTTTTGATGAATGAAATTGTGGATAATAGCTCACTGTTACTTTAGGCTGTATTTCCTCTTCTAAGCACCAGTCCATACGCTACTCTTGACCTTAAAATTGGCATACCTCTTAACGTAGAGTCACACGTATGTTTTTTTGGGGCTATAATATTGTCCTTGTACACGTGTGTTACCTCCGCTTACTTTTGTCGTTTCTGTAGAGCGTAGTAGCATCAAACCTTGCACTTCATTTAGTTGCATCACAAACTCCAAAAGTATCATTGACATCTGATATCTCTATTGCATTCAAAGAACAAACAGCTGACTTTCATGTATCCGCTGATTTTGTTGCATTGGACTCAATCAAATTTATGGGTTCGTACTTTTTTCCAAAAACGCGATTATCTAACTTACCTGATGTTTGTAGGTTCTACAACTAGTCCTTGGACTAATGCTTTTGGCCAAAAATGGCTTTCTTTTAGTCCTGGAGCTACAATAGAATTCTCAGTACCACCGACTAAGTTCGATTTTACTGGTGAAGCTATTGTTTCTTTTTCTGAGAATACTGCTCCTACTACAGTACGTATTTTACAGAGATGTGCTTTGTTTTATTGAATCAAATCTACGTTTATTCTAACAGTTATCATTAGACAAGCTGGTCTGTAGATGCATCAGAGTATAAACTAGACTACGATTTAACTGTGTCTACATCCATTTCAGGAATCAGACAATTGTTTGACGATATCGTTCATGTGCAACCACCAAGTGTTGACGAAGTTGGTGTTTCTGGCGGTGTTACAATCTCGCTATCAAACCACGCCAGCGACACAATAAAAGAAGGTAAGTCAGTCACAACACTGAGGGCTGAACTCGGTCTATTTCGTTTGGGTTTCTTTTACTTATTGCTGTTGTTGCAGGTCTTACCATCACTGGAAAAGGTGTTATATCTCCAGGTGGAGTAATTGGAAAGGGTCTAAGAGATATCTCAGCAAAGCCATCCTTTGACTACGATCTTGATATATTCATTCCAGTGTTCGGTGAAAACAAAGCTGCTTTTCAGGTTGTTTTAGCTGACCCTTCTCCTATAAAAATCGCACCAAATGTCAGTTTAAATAACGCAAAAATTCACTTAGTGGCTCTTCCAACACCTGGAATAGACTTTACAGCAGTCTTCTCGACTGTAGTAAAACACAGCACTTCACCACTGACATTTGACATGTCTGGAATTTTTGGAGAATCTCAAGGCGTTGACATGTCGGGAGCTCTTGAATCACCATGGGTTGCTCCTCTTGGTCTAAAGTGGCTTACTTTTGATACGCTTAAAGCCAATTTCCATTTCGAACAAGATAAATCTTTGCTATCAATGTCAGGATCAGCTTCTGTCACATTTGGCTTGAGCTCTGATTTTTCTATTGTTTTCGGACCAAAATTTCAAGAATACACTCTTACAATGGCTCCTACAATCCCAAGTATCAGCACGTTCTTCAAAGACGTTACAGGAAAACCAGGACCTACAATGCTATCGTCATCATCGCTAAAGAGTACCATAACACTAGAGTCAACAACAGGTATAAATTTATTGCTCAGCATGTTGTGTTAATGCTTGTTCAGGTCTTACTGTTGGTGGAGAACTATCTGTTAATATTGAGTCACCTCTTGGAAATATTATCAAGTGCGAACCTTTTATTTTAAACACGCTTTGACACCTGATTTAGAGTGCTTACACCAAAGCTGGATCCTCTTGATTTTGTTTTCAATGTAGACTTTTTTATTCCTCTCTTCTCTGAAATGCCTTCTTCACTTTCTTTCTCCATACACCAGACTGATAAAGTCCAATACACAAATACTATTGCTCTCAATGGATACGATATTAAATTTGTAGTATACCCAGTTCCTGAAGTGAGCGTCAGCACAACTGGCACGTTTAATTCCAACAACATACTTAACACTAACTTTCTATCTTAACAGGCGAGTTCACTTTACGTCACCAAGACACACCAGTTAACTTTGCTATTTCTGGTAAAGTCAATGGTGCCAGTGACTCTCTTGCAATGTCAGGTGAAATAAGTACTCCTTGGGAGCACCCATTCAATTTCAAATGGATGACACTTGATTCCGCATCTGTTACTCTATCGTTTTCAGTACCTAGTGGACTATCTGCTTTGTCAATAGCTATGGACTCAACACTCTCTTTCGCAAAGACCAACAATAAAGTTCATGCTTCTATTGAAGCACATAACAACTTCATGGACTGGCAGATGGACATCGCTGATGTGAGCATAATTTCTATCGGAGGTACTTTCTTCACACCTTTTTGTGGCATTAACGCTTTGTTCTAGATACCTTAACTAAAATTGGACAATCTACCCCTCCAGCAGTATCAGATACAACAATAAAGAATACTGTTGATATTGGATTAAACAGTGCTACTGGCATGACTTTAACAGAAACTTGTGAAATCACAGGTGGACTGTTGAAGAAACTAGAAATTTTCCATACTGGTTTAGAATCAGAGACTTTCGAATTGTCTGTTAGCGTACCTATCTTCTCCCCAGGTAAATAACTATTTGTCTCCGAGAATTCCTACGTCTGAATTGCCATTAGGATCTGTTACAGCAGAGCTTGGACTTCCTGAACTACGTATTAACAAAGACATGGTATTTACTGGATTGAAGTTTTCAGTTAGTACTGAAGCTGATATTTCAGTCGGTGCTGGTGTCAAAGTTAACTTTTCTCATAACCCTCAACTTGAATTTGACACTAAGGGCACATTCAATGTTGACGGCGCTATAGCGCTTGAAGGTGACATGGTAGGCACATGGATGGATATGTTCGGTATCAAAGGTAAACAGAAACTAGTCAACATTCTTCATATTGACTTGCTGCAGGTTTTGATCTATCCAACGTTGCAGTTGTTATTGGATTTAATCCTACTCTTTGCGCAGTTGGTGGATGTCTTTCTAAACTTGGACTTGGATATGATTTAGCGTACGTTCAATTTAACCAGAATTAGACTGTCTTTAACGAACCGATTAGCATTGGTTCAGAAAAGATGGAGATGTATGGATATGCGTCTATGCCAGATATCTGGAAACTGTTCTTGAAGAGCAAGATTGAAGGTTCTAATGGACTTGCATTATCTTTCAGGTAACTTATATACGCGGCCAACATATGTGTTAAATAGGTTTTAGGGATGTTGCAAGCGAATGGAATAAACTCGCTCATAGTAACATCAACATTGAAACAATTCCTGCTGGTTGGGGATTCAAAGACTTTTCATTCTACATTGCTCCTACAGCTGGAGAATTTGACAACCAATACTATGCCGCAGGTATACCCTTCTTGTTTGCTTTAGAAAGCGTAGAGATACAAAGTGAGTAGTTGTGTTAATTTTTCTTGTTTTTTTATAGGTTTTCAAATAGCCGGAGGACTTGAGGTTATTGGTCTTGAAGCTGATGTCAATGTTACTATTAGTGACCACGACTTTAATTTCAAAGTACACCTATCAGTACACAACTTTTTGAAGGCACTCAGACATGAAATTGGTCTTCAAACTACAGCAAATGCAGCTCTTGTTGGCGTTGAATCGTAAGAAACAAAAAAAAGACTGATATTATTTTGTTCCTTACTGACTGTTTTTACAGAGTTTCTATTTCCGAATTTACAACCTCAAATATTGCTAGAGATGAGTTCCCTGAGTTTAAATTAAAATATGAATTCTTTGGTCATCATACAGCTAAGTTTAGATTCAAGAAAGTAAGTCTTATTTTTTTCTTGCAAAACTCAACAGTTCTTGTGTGATATCCGTATTACTTTTGTTAACTAACACTTTTCAAAATAGGTATCTGATATTCCTACTTCGTTCCATGAGTTCTTCAAGTATTACTTAAAGCACTTATTCCATCATTAAGAAGTTAAATAAATGTAAACTCTATAAAAACAATGATCCGATACAAAGTATTACAAACTTTTTACATATCAAGGTTTTCCCGCTGTCTGCCAACCTCAGGTTAGTGCATGACCAGTGAAGGTTAATAACAGCAAGGATACTTATGCTATAGTTGACTACTAGCGCAACATTGTAGTTGTTGTACCAATACCATAAGACTTAGTCAAAGCTTTGCGAACTCATACTAAATTACAGTCAGAATACAATTACATAAAATGACATAAAACAGTTTTTTGGTAATGTCGGTTGTGTTGAGTCTGGCACTTGAGTTATTAAATCACAACGAATGGAGTACGTTGCTTATTGTTGTATAACCATAGAATGCAACAAAACCGTAAATACAGTTAACAGTGTAAAAAAAAATGCAGAAATTTATGAGTTTTCTGGTACATTCAAAAAACCCAATAGTCCGAGTATCGGAAAAAAGATACTTGTACAACAGTTCTTGTTGCAACTATTTGAGTACATCTAGAAGGTAGTGTACTAGTGAGGATACGTTTTAAAGTCGAAATAAAGCAAATAAAGAATCTTTTTTCCGAGCAACTCGGACAAATTGTGTGTCCGTTCTTTTTGTTCACAAACGCAAGCAAAACATCTACAAACAAATGTACTCATACGCTCTTGGTGCTTTAGACCATTTGTACGCATACTATACTACTGGTTTGCCAAAAGGCAAGGGTTGGTTCTCTAAAGGTATGCTATAGCGTTCTGCCTGTTAACTGTAGACTCTGCTACAAAACTGGCAAGAAATGCAGTAAATTGCTGTTTTCAAGCTTATTGTAATAGGTTGGGGTCTGTGTGATGATTTAGAGCCTTGTAAAGACTTGCAGCTTCCTGAAACTATTGGTGACGTTTCAATCGAATGGACAGGCGATTGGATTGAAGAAAACGGAGTTTACACGCGTGAAGGACGCTTTGATACGCCTGAATGCGACTACAAAAAATATCTTCCAGAGAAAGTACAAACAGGTACGCTAATACCCGAGGGGAGCTCACACTTTTAATTGTTTCAGTTTCTCCACGCTATTACAGGCAGTTCCTAACAGTTATTGTTTGTCAGGTCACATTATGATGCTTCTACCCAAGAAAGAGGATAGAGAGTGTCCTGTTGTAATACAGTTTGCTGCTACTGGCGATAAGGGCTTCTCCGCACGGAAACAGATCGGCACAAAGCTAGCAAAGGAGAAAAATATAGGAAGTGTCATACTTATCAATCCTTTCTATGGTACGTGCCACATAATACTCTTTCCCAGTCGGTAAACGTTTCAAAGAACATGCATAAAAACGTTTATCGCAGGGTCTTAGTGCTGAGGTTTGAGGACTTACGTCGATTAGGAAGGAGGACGCCAAAAGACCAAGATAAAATTAGTTTGAATTATTTATCTGATATGATCCTTATGGGTGGTACAACAATAAATGAAGGACGTGCATTATTGAACTGGTTACGTCATGACCAAAAGTTTACCGGGCCATTGGGAACAGCTGGTATAAGTATGGGAGGTAGTATGGCTTTATTGACAGGTACCTATTTTTAGAATTAGACACGTGGTTTTTTTGCTCCATCAGTTTATTTTAACTGGTGTTCATCAATGCTCACTTTTTCCAAGCGCTTATGGCTCCATTTCCTATCGCCACAGCTGCACTTGTCCCATCACATTCAGCTCAGCCGAGCATGTTAGGTATGTTTTATAGTACGTTCTCTAAATTGGAGAATTACGTCTACAACAGCTTCTTTTTTTTAATGTTGTGTAACAGGTGTACTCTCAAATAACGTCGAATGGGACAGCCTGAAAAAGCCTGGTCTCGAAACTGTTGAGCAAATACGTATTGCTGCACTTGATGCCCTTCAAGTAACAAGTATTGAGAATTGCGAAGATGTTGCAAAAGCTTTCTCATGTGTTGCTCTTTATGCTAAGCATGATAGTTTTATAAATATAGAATCTAGTTTAAAAGTTGATAGAGCCCTTAGAGATATTAATTTACCTTACTACAAAGCACGTTGGCTTGAGTACGTTTTTTACGTTGATATTTCCGGTTTTTTTCTTTCTTTTTTGTTGGCAATTACTCAGCATGGTGATGTGTTGGGCTAAGTCCTCCAAAAACCTATGCTTCGTTCCCTTGGCTTTTGGCTATTTACTTTCAACCGAAAAAAGTGTCTCTTTCATTCGACGTTTAAGACTAAGATGTGTTTGTATTAATGAGAAACTAATTTTTTATTCTTAGTGGTGGTCATGTAACTGCGTTCATGTATCATCGTAGTAGTACATATATTGATGCAATAGAAGAAGCTTTTGAGAAATTTGTAGATAGTAACTAGAGCTAACTCATTGAGGGAGTTTGTTGGTAATGTACAAATAAAAACAGTTCCCGTTTAGGCTCTATACTTTTGCCTCAAGTACTCCGTTTGTGAGCGTTTTTTGGTGTTTCGTTAACCTAACGCCCTTCCGTTATGAATGAATATTCAAATACAGCCTACATTCACAAATATTCATGACTAAAAAAATTCATTCATTATTCATGCACACAGTAAACGGTCGAAAATTGTGCAATTTGATGGGTGATTTTGACTGGATTTGTGGGTTTTGGTGTTCTTGACTATTACGATTCGGTTTTCAAACGCAACTTGTTGAATCTATCCATTTGGAACATCGCTAGGTGCTACAAACCAAAGCTCCTCAACATCCTGACTCACCAAACGCCCATGACTATTCATGAATGAATATTAATGAATTTGGCTTACGGGACAATGAATATGAATATTGCTTGTATTTATAAGACGTTAACCTCGAAAAAAAATTAAGGGATTCTTGTATTGCAAGTAAGCATTTTATTTTACAGTATGGCTGTATTGGTATGTAAAGTTTTTACACGTTTAACCATGATGGGCGTTTGAATTTCTCAATAACGAAAAAGTTGTCATCTAATATACACTGTATACGCAGTCAGTCAATACAACAGTGACATCGCGATCAACAGCCTGCCATCCACATCCGAGAACATCGATAAGACGGCTACCAGGGTATAGAGTGACTTGGAATACATTGCCAGAGCCGGAGGATGGTCCACCTGCGAAGCAGTATTGTGGAGTCAGACCTTCACTGCTTGTAACTGTAGCAGTAAAGTCTACTCTGCCAGTACCAGTAGGGAATCTGGCGACGAAGAAAGTGTTCATGAATTCATAATGTAAACCTTCTCCAATGTCTAAATAATAGTGTAAGTGGATAATGACTCAACAATCGCTTGAAAAAAAAAAAAAGAAAAAGTGTAATCAACGTACATTGTGTGCGATCAACATCAAGCATAGCTACTGGACAAGCTTGACCGTCAACTGGAGGTGGTGTAGCAGTTGGTGCAGCTGTTGTTGGAGCAGCAGTTGGTGGAAGTGTTGTTGGTACAGTTGGTGGAGGTGGTGGAGGTGGAGGTCTGTAGTCTGGGATTTCTGGTTGATCACCACCATCGAAGATATTAACACCACATTCGCGGCAAGGTGTTACTGTGTTCCATGCCCACACCTTTGAGAAATCTGTGAATCTTTGTCTATCGTCACAACTGATACATTTATCTCTGTAAATAGCGGCAATGACTGGGTTGTTTTCCACAGGTGGAACTTCTGTTTGGATAGTACTCTTTCTGATCATACATGTCGAGTAGAAATATGGATCATCTGGATCAGTTGTTGTGAGGGCTTTAGGTAGAGTTGTTGTTGGTTCTCTGGCTGTTACTGCGTAACACAATAGAGCGTTGTCGTCATTAGCATTTGCTGATTGCAAAGCGTTACAGCTTGGTGGGTAGTAACCAGGGATGACGTAATTTGGTGGTTGCTTAGTTGGAACAACAACTACGTAATCACAGTTTTCAATACCGGAGCAAATGTCAAGACAAGGTTGTGGGTTATTGTTGGTAACGAGCATGCAATCTCCGTGTACGGTTTGGTAGTCTGGAGTAAAGCAGTGATCGACACGCCTACGAAGAAATAAATAAATGCTACGACATTCCAAGAAAAACCAAAAAGAGAAAAAAAACATGTCAAAGAAGGCGTACTTGAATGTAGGTGCTGGTGGTGGTCCAACTGGGATAGTTCCGTATTTGTTTGTTACATGAGCTGTAGTAGATACTACATCAATGCAATCCCAGTATCCTTTCCAGTAATATTGTACAATGTACTGACCAACAGGGCTACCTTCTGGAATCTTAAAGTTTGCGAAATCAACATCGAATGGGCGACCCAATCCAAGAGCGAGTTTGAAACGGTATACAGCGAGAACGAACGGAATTGAAGGATCGCTGTATGATACGGCAATAGTGGAGGCAATCTTATCAGGGTTGTACTCGAACATTCTGTTGTTCTTGTTTCTCATTGTGTAACGTTTTGTTCCCCAGAAAGGTTCTGCTGGACGTGGAATCCACTCTGGATCAGTTTCGAAGATCTCACGTGTGTATACACCATCTGGATCATCACCAGGTCTTACGTTGATACCGTCACCGCCAGCGATTTGACGATGCCATTGTTTGACGTCTGGAATGATAGCGCTGGAAGGAGCGCTTTCAATGTATTGGTCGAGGATTTCTGATGTCAATTGACCGAGTTTGCTTTCGTCTTCGGCTTTGATGATTGTGAAGTAGGCATGTGGTGTTTCTCCACGTTGATCAGAGAATATGTTACCAGGGTGACCGGTAGTCCACTCAATCTCGAACTCTTGTCCGTTACCGACTTGTACGTGAGCGATATCTTCAGTTCTTGGAGGGCAAGGACCGATAGTACTTCCTTCTTGAACAGCACGAGCATTACTGTTGCACCAATTGTGACCCAAAGCGCCAGTGAAGAATGTAGATAAGCACAAAACTGTGATCAATAGGAGAGCGCTTGATCCGGTTGCCTTGCTTTTACCAGTAAAGAGCATAGCCATAGAAAGCATAGAGAATAACAAACCGAAGCTATAAAAAGAGTTAAAACAACAGATACGATAAGGTAAAAAGAAACAAGTGGCTAAAAAAAGTTGGTACATACCTTGTAGATTTGACAGAAGCTGGACTTTGTGCAGCGCGAGCGCTTGCTGAACCTGGTACACCAGTACAAGTGCAAAGACGAGCTCTGCTTTGTTCTCTTGTATCACAAGTGACTTGTTGGCTGCATGTGTCTTCGCGGTAGAGGCAGTGACTTCCCTTCTTGTATAATCCAAGGTTTGAGCATCCAGCGATGAAAGGAGCGTTGCAGAGCAAGTTGTTTGTATCGACGAGAGTATCGATTCTTGCATCGTTGTTGGTAGCAGTTGAAGGTTGGTTGTTGCAAGTTCCACCGACATCATTGCAAGCCTCTGTGCAGGATTGTCCTGGAAGTGATTCGAATACAGTCTTTTCTGGAAGCTCAACATCTGATTCCTCGAGTTCAACATCTCCGCCCAAGTTAGGCCAGAAAAAGGCGCCAACATTGGCATCACCTTCCTTGATGAGGCAACGGATTGTAATCTTTCCGGTTCCTTCTAAAGGAGCGACAAACTTGAATGTCGAAACCAAAGGCTTGAGGTCAGCGCTGAAGTGAGTAACAACGTGTGCGCAAGGGTGATCACCAAAACCGAAAGGAACGTGGTAGATTTCTAGAAAAAAGTAAGAAGTTGAAACGAAGCAAGAAAAGACAAACTAGAAAGAAAAACTTCGAATTGGGAAGTTACTTACGAGGATTTTCAGGCAAAATGGCGAAGCGACCGACGCGGTTACCATCTTCATCTTCTGCGTAAAGTAAAAGACCACGGTACTACACAAAAACGTTAGAAAAAAAAAAAGTGCGAAAAAACCAAGTTTGAATTTGTGCGCAGAGAAAAAAAACACTTGCCTTCAATCTGTAGTCAACAACCTTGACGGTTACGTCCAAGATTTTTCCTGGTTGGTACGTATCATCTGGAGATGATTCGTCACCAACAAACAGTATAATACCATCAGTGCGAACAGTTCTGCTAGCCCAAGACATAACAGCATCTGGATCGGTACATCCTTTTCGGTTTACTGAACCATCGACAATAGGCCACTACAAAAAAACGTAAGTGAGGGATCAATAATCGGTGTTTGTTTGTAAGTTGATCTCGGTTTTTTTAATTTTCCGCGTCAAATCACATCGTTACTCAGTAAAATCTGGTGTATTACCACGTGTTGAAAAAAGTCACGTCACGTGATGTGAAAAAAAAACTGTTTTGTCCAAACTAGCGGAAAAAAGGAGCGAAAGCTAAAAAGGTTCTAGAGTTAACATACGTCTTCTGGTTTGCATCCCCAGGTAGGGTAGTTGGCATCACAAATACCAACTCTTCCATGAGAAGCGCAGTATACGCTAGCAAAAATCATAGTAGTAGCGATAAACAATAGAGTCTAAACAAGCAATATTAGCAACGAGACGGTTTTTCTTTTCGTGTATTTTTGGATGTTCGAGCAAAAAAAACGTTTGAAAACAAATAACGACTTTAAAAAAGAGCAAAGTTTGTCCTGCTCCAACAAAAAAGATAGATAAGAAGCAGGCCTTTACCATTTTTGAACTGGCTAAAGCCGCCATGAGGTGCGTTCCTTGTGTGTGCTCTTGTTATTTGATTATTTTTACGACAATGAACACTGTCGAAAAATGGGATTCAATACAACGAAACGACGCACAATGGTGCCGCTGTTTAAACCCTTTAAACCCTTTAAACCCTTACAATATGCTTCACGTTCTACACCTGGCTTGAAAGTCTTCAATACTGCGTTTTACAAAAACTTGGATACTCAACGCATCAACAGTAAGTATTTGTAATTTGTTTGTAGGTCGCTACAGGCGTTGTTCTAGGCGAAGCGCTGTCGCTAGCGCGCTAGTGAAGCGGCAGTTCACATATTCACTCTTCCCAAAGTACTCCCTATGTATAGTGGTATTTACCTTTTACGCCAATACTGGATGGTTATACAAGGAAACAAAAACAGTGCGGGGACCGGCGTTTTTTGTGGCTAGGGACAGTTCACACATGGATCTGGTGGCTTGAAACTAAATAACAAAAGGGAGTACTCCAGTTTCAGCTTTAGATCTCGTTTTTTATATCACGTGACGTGTTTACGACGTTACGGACCTCGAACTTTTTGTAGAGTTACAAGTTGTCTCAATAAATTGTCTCGTAACAAATTGTGTTTATAATACACAGCGCAAGTAAAAATATGTCGACGCGCTTATACGCTACTAGCTGAGCATAAAAAGAAAGGGCGCTAGTTAAATCAAATCCTGTTTTGTATCACAACTTAATACATTTTTGTTTGTCGCCATGGACCGAAACAATACCCTCAGTAGTACGCCTAAGAGTATTACATTCAGTTCCATCTCATACAAGCAGTGCGAAATTTACAAACTTTTCAAAACGAAAAAAAAACTTTCTTGTACTCAAACCGCGTTGGTTTGTACTCGTAAGTAGAGAACATACTTGTACTGGAAGAAAAGTACAGGTACTTTTTAGGATTATTGTACTGGGGAACAGTTTGTACTCAAGTACTGAGTGCACGTAATTTTTTCCCTTGTATCACATGTACTTGTTGTCTCAAATTTCAGCCACCTTTGCGACGCTAGCAGCCATCGTACGAAATGTTTTTCTGGTATTACAACATGGATAAATACTACAATCCCGGAATATCTGTTTTTTAATATCTTTTTTGAACTTGAAACATAGTTTTTCACCGTTTGGCGTATGTCATATTGTTTTTACCCACATAGTTGTATTAAATTTGTTACACACTTCACGAAACGCTCACTGACACTTTATCACCACCCAAGTTGGCACGTTGGTGACAAAAAATTTGAACTCAATGAATATGATAGTTGGGCGATATCTGCGATGTCATTACAGCGCTGACTGTGCAGTCGAACCCAAAAAAAAAAAACGTCATGTTATGTTATTTGTCGTTTATTTTTTTTACAATGTGACTAAACGCAGAAGGACCAATCAACAAGCATACAATTCGCACATAGAGGGTTAGTCTTTCTACAAATAGTCTGACCAAACCCAACACATTGATGGTTTATTCCATCCTTTCCCCATACTTTCTTTGGAAGCCATGTCTCGAGCTCCTTTGCAGTTTTTACTAGATTATTTTTTTCATGTACCCAACCAAGTCTTACAAATACTATTGACACGTACGTCAACACCAATACCAATAGGCCAAAAAAAGACGTATCATCAGTACCACTGTTATTTAAAAGCGACGCACTTATTCCATTCATGTGTAAGCGTAAGCATTGCTACTTATACTCAACAGAAGGAAGCTTCATTAACTCTAAGTTTTTTTGGTACGATTACTAATAGTTCGTAAAAAGGATAATTTATCCCTTGGAAAGTTCTACTAACCTATCCTTGACTCAGGTATATCACCATTATCTCCAAGTAATACACTCGATAAATGCTAACTAAAACTTTGAGGGTTTTAAACATAACGCTTCTTAACACGCGCTCTAGCTTGTTGAACACGGGTTGGCACATCAATCATAGTACAACTTGATGTGAGTGAGATAGTCTGTTCATTGCTGACGGCGATGTAAGCACATGAAATCGGCTCTCTTTCTTTGTATAGCCATTATTGGTCCATGCATTACACCCTACAGTATCCTAATGAGATATTTGAGCGTTTGTAGATAATTATATTTTGTGGCACGTACAATGGTGCTAATGCGCTCATTCGCATTGACTGGATTGTGTTGTACGTTTTACGCCACGCATACTGTACTTTATCACTATTAACACGAAAACCCGTCTGTTGGCGGCGAGTTTCCTGTCATTTAGACCGCTTTTTACAAAGAAACCTCGGAAAGTTTTCAGTTGTAGCGTTTGTTGTCATCTTTTGGCGTGTTTACAAGAAAACTCGCACTGTTTTCGGCGTTTTTGCCTCTTGCTCACAACACTCCTGAAACATACAAATAGTCGAACTTGGCTCTTCTACGCATGTAAAGCCATACAGAGGCGGAAACGTTTCAGTGGAAGTCGTTTCCGCAGCCATTATTATTCTCCTTGTTTTCGTGGTCACCATGCTGTCCACGATAATATGTCAGCATGTTACAGCAATTCTCCTCGCGTACAAAAGAAAAAAACGCATGTTAGATTTTACTGACAACTTCTCCAATCAACTAGACTATCTATAGCTCCAACATAGTACAATACAAGTGATGGAGCTATAGCAGCGGTGGAAGGCAATTCGGTAATACGAGATGTATTGGATCAGTTTTGGATGGTGTACAAGTAGTGTTTACCTCTGTCGACTGTACTCGAATACTGTAACAAAACAGTGTCAGTCACTGTAAAATACATGTTCTATTTTATTTAATGTCCAAACTTACAAGTAAGTCGTAGGGTGCCTTTTGTGTATTATTTTATTTTTTTTGCTTTTTTGTTGGAACAACACGCTTTCCCCAAAGTTGTACGGCTTTCCACTCTGTTTTTAAACATAAGAAAATACTCTCTTTAATTATAGATTTTACTTACCTTCTCTATTTAAGCACCATATGGGCTGTCCATCAACAGCAATAGTATAAGCAACTGGTGATAACTCAGAGTCATTCATTTCGTCAAAAAGTGATTCAAAAGTTGGAATGTTTGGCTGCTTTCCAGCAACAAGATCTTCAACAGCAACATCTAATTTTGATGCTACTTGTTTATTTGTATCCCAAAAATGTGATAGAGCAGTTTCGAGTATCATTGTAGGAATTTTTTGAACCTCTAAATCAAAAACAGTTAAGAAAAACAAGAAAAAAACAAGAAATCAAAACAGTTTCTTACGTGGTACATCGCTCATAGTATGAACCATTAGACTTGCAATATTACACATCCACATTGCTAATTTATCTGTAATATCTTTTCCATTCAGAAGCTCAATCATTTTAAACACAGAGTCAACAGATTGCCCTGTATGTTTACCTTTAAACAAAAAGTTAAACCAAAAAAAAAACAAGTTGTTTGTCAGTATTAAGTCCTCAAATTCGATATCAAGTACTATCAATTGTATGGAATATGTTTTGAATGTATAACAAAGATGGTCTTAAACGATATTGAAAAGCATCCTTTGTATTAAGTCGTTGGATTTCGAAACTGTTTTTTTCCACTCTTTTTGGTTGTTGGCTGGATTTTGACGTACCAAATCGCCTTAAAATAATATGTACAGATCGATAAAGTAACACAAGCGCGTGATCCCATTGATTAACGCAAGAAAGTACATTTCCCCAGTTATGTAATATTTTTGAAAGAGAAACATGATGTGAAGAAACGTCCCTTCTTAATCCCTTAATAAATATAAGAAAAACAAAGTATGTGAAGAACCAAAAACCAGTTCTCAGAACTTGAATAAAGAAAAAGAACAGCCTTCATTTATAAGCTGATAAAAAGTATTGCAATTATTAGCCCACAGTAGTCGCGAAAAGATACAAGGTGCAAGAAGTAGAACAAACGAAATCGCTTGAGCAAAAAAAGTCTCAAACTTCAAAGTACCTTGAAAGCATAACGAAATAAATGTGTAGCATAGTTATACTCTTTTAGAGAAGCGTAAATATTAGCCAAATTAGACAAAGTCTGAAAATACTCGAATCTTCTCTCTGAAGCCATCTCAAGAAGATACAAAGCCTTTCTATGATGTGAAAGAGCTTGAGTCAAATTTCCTAAACGGTATGTTAGTAGAAAAAAAACACGTGGTATTGGTAACCTTGATGTTTTGCCACGTGACCAAGTTGATTACATACTTTGGCACTCTCTTTTATAGCACCAATTTCTATACCAATATTTAACGCCTTTGTATAAATCTCTGTGACCCTACACTTTTATGAGACTTTGGATTAACAAGAAATTAATTGACTAAACAATGTCATTTTTCTCTGCTGTATTATGACTTTCTAATTACCTTGAATCGCTTGCCCATTCCATAATATTTCCTAGAGCATAGTACATATCAAAATTACCCTTGAATACAAATATGTGAGCCAAAGAAAGAAAGTAATATCAAAAAGACTAGAACAAACCTTTGTGACTGCTTTTGATTTTTTCAAACGACGGAGTCCTTTTATACCGCTTACAAGTGCGTTTATACTCTTTTCAAACTCCTTTGCAGCAATATGCGCCAAAGATAATGTCCTATACGTATTGACATAAACACCAATACGTACAACCTAGACCTGTTAAGAAAGAACAAAGCGTTTGTGTTTTGTTTTTTTCTTATTTTTTACTTACTTTTTTTGAGATGATTGTCGTAGCCATATTAAGGTATGTCAATGCGTTTGATGTATCATTACAAGCCATTGCTTTAGAAGCAACAACACATAATGCATTACATACACTTGATGATTCCTCACCAAATACAGAGCGCAATAAAGTCCATGTTTTCTTTGCTCTTACAAAATCTTTTGTAGCATCATACTTTTGGCTTGTAAACTGTTTTTAACGTTACTCGAATATCATCATAATACTATGGTTTCTTGTAATTATAATAAACGTACATTTGTTCGTATGAATGGACATGGTTCTTTAATGACAGGGTAAAGTGCAATGTGCTCCGCTTTGAATTTTTTTCCAACCTCGGGCTGTGTGCCTTTTTAGCTATTAGTTCAAACGGGTTATACAATAACTAAGTGTACCAACTTCTATCAATCCTGATAAACTATATATCCTCATTCTTAGATCTTTAAGATCAATCTAGTCTTAGGTTTTAACACAACAACAAAGCCAAAGAAAAAAAATATGCAGCATAAAA
This sequence comes from Trichosphaerium sp. ATCC 40318, assembly GCA_038496445.1. Lineage (NCBI taxonomy): Eukaryota > Discosea > Flabellinia > Trichosidae > Trichosphaerium > Trichosphaerium sp. ATCC 40318. The sequence continues at coordinate 527,189 of JALMLS010000507.1, forward strand.
ATAAGTTGACACATTCGTTTGTATGGTACCAATGTTATTAATTTTGTCCAGTTTAGTGTGACTTTGAAATGAACTTTCGCACGAAGTGATACAGATCTCCAAAAATCAGCTTCAGGTGACCCAGGAGTTATCGGATTCATGGCTAAATTGATATGTTTTACAGCCGCCTCAAGAATAGACTCATCTGTGTAGTTATTAGCAATGCTAACGCTCTAGAAGATACTAATGGCTTACGAGAATCAACCTTTCTCCAAGCAGAATATATCAATCCTTTTATAGTTCTAGCCAAGATCTCAACCACCAAACGAGCTCTAACTTTTTCCATCTCAAGAGGAACTATTTTCATAATATTAGAAAACAGACGTTAGAATTTGGTTTTTTGTGATTTTCTGTGGCTGACCTTTTTCTAAAACTACTCCAAGATGACGCATATTGATCCCATATTGATGTGCCAGAAATGTTAGAGTATCCACATATTGACTGACGCGAGAAATTCTCTGAAAAGACGTTAGCTTGTACAATCCATCGTAAATTTTCTTACACTGTTTTTTTCCTCATGTAGTATTGGTACATAGTCAGCACCTTGGTAAGGTATTCTTAATTGAAGATTCCCTTGTTCTTGGTGTTTTTTAAGAGAAGCAATAAGTTTAGGAATCTGGGACCTAATCATGAAACGAAAAGCAACAGAAATTTCTCGATTGTGTACCTACATCAAGAAATAAGTACTTTCATTGAACGTCATATGAAACAATGCTGTGGCAAACAACCATGTAAGGGTATCGAGATAATTGTTTTTCAAATGTTGATCCAACATGGCAAGGCAACACTTAGGTGAAGCCAAAGAAATACAACAGTTGTGATGGTCGAGAAACGGTTTTCTTGGCGTACATCAGCATTTCTTTTACCATGTTTTGAGAAAGCATCTGCACTTAATGCAGAACTATGTTTGGCTACAAGTTCAGGGCGTAATAATGTTACACTATTTTCTTCTGTAGGCATAACATCTGACAGAGAAGAAACTGTTAAGAAAAAAACAAGAAACAAGTGAAGACGACTCACTTTGTGGTGGCTCAGCAGGAAACAATTTGGATGCATTCATCACATAGAATCTACCATCACTACCAAGGTGTCCTATTTAAATGTGTTAGAAAAGAGAAAGGCAAAAAAAATCGTTACCTTGAAGGTCAGCTTGAGTGTGAATAAGTACACCTCTAACGAAATGAGACTTAAGATTTAAATGCTGTGATATCTGCCACAACAAATGACCCATATGTTTATCCTTATGTACTTAATAAGTAACGCATACAATTATTATACAACGAACATACCCGATGTTTTCCGTCCTCATGAAACCCAAAACACATCGTACTTTTATCAACTGGAACAAGAGATGATGCAAAAACCTAGTGGAAGATTACAATCTCATCCAACTTGAAGTACACAGTACCTTGTGTCCACAGTACTGTATGACCGCTGTTAAAGGTACTCGTATCTTATAGGTATGTATTAGAGAAGCTTAACGCGTGTTAGATTAACAGGACGTACAGAAGTAACTCCAGAAAAACTAACACTCAAAAGTGCTCTATGCTCATTATTTATCATTTTATGTAGCGACTCCTATGTTTGACCTGTGAGTATACAAAGGTGGTAAAAAAGGCGGTGTACAATATTGCTAACACGACTGGATACTAAAGTAAGTGCAATATTATCAATAACAAACGTATTACCAGCTTTATCAACAGCAACATGTTCCTGGAAGAAAAATGCTTAGTTAAACATCAAATGGCATTGTCACTTTTTTGCGCACGTGTTTTGTTCCTTTAAGGAACATGTCAGTCACTATCTTTTTTGCTAACAAAGAAGAGGCCTTTGCAAAATCGAAATAAAGATTCGTTATATCCAAGTCAAGACGTTCATGTTCTTCAGTATGTTTTGTAACACGATCTCTGAGCTGCTGAAACTCAAAGTGCCATTCCCTTGATTTTCCTGTTTCCAGTTATTCAACAAAGATTCATCCAAGCTAAACGTACCTGAAGTATCTTCCTCAAACATAGCATTTGATAGACTGAATTCTAACGTAGGAAGAGGGGCAATAGGCATACTCGCTCCAACTAAAGAAGCACTATCCTTATTTGTATTCAATGATATTTCACTAACTTCTTCATCAGTATACTCCTTCGATACCTAAACAAGTTAACTTAAAAACAAAAGAGTTGGAAGTAAACATTCATACATACCCACTGTAGTACAAGTAGTCTAGTGGCAACTTTTAATGTGGTTATAGCACCAGAATAGAGTTTTATTAACGGTGCAACAGTCGTAGTGTCCGAACCAATCTACAAAACAAGTAAGACGGTGACTTATCAATTTTTGTACTTACGAGAAGCAATTGAGCTTTAGGAAGTTTTAATACCACTAAAGGGACCAGGTTCGTAGCCAACTCATCGCCTACAATGACAAGACGATAATCCACTTGCTTTTTTTCGAAATGAGGCGATAGTTCTTCCTTGGACATAACAACAGTGACAGTAGCATGCTACAACGTTTGACTTAGCGAGCTACAATGCAAAACCTATAAATAAATAACTGTACCTCTTTAATAGCACTAACTATATCCTTGCTGTGGGTAGAGTATTCAAGATCAACCTTATTATATTTGTCAATAGAAACACGTGATACAGTGACAAATAAAATAGAAAAAAAAAACTATGTACCCAAAGGATGTGATCACCTGTTGACACTTGAGATGCATGCTTTAATTTATCTATCACGTGCGTTATAGCTCTAAAAAGTTATCAGAGAAATACATTTGGCGGGAGAACGGAGTATAACGCGTACGTAATCCACTGTTGAACCTTTTCTTTAGATGTAGTCGAGAAATAGTCTATTCTGTCTACTCTTGTGTCAGAAATAAACGCCCACACAAATTAGTGAACGTGCCGTCCGTTGCAATGTAGAAACAATGGTCCTACCGAGTTTAGGAGTTTAATATCATATATTCCGACACAAGAGCGCGAAACTACCTTTTTTTTGTATCCTGACGCGTCTTTAACCTGTGTTGAAGCGTCTACTACAATTCTACCGACTACCTTGTTTATTGTTATTACAATAGTGCTCAAAATGCCACATACCTCTTGTTTAGGGTTGTAACAATAGATACACGGATCAATACGCCACTCTGTTCCTAGCTTGAACAGATTTGTTTTCCAAGCCTTGTTTTTGGTTACCATAGAACTTAAGAACGCGCGTACGTCTCCATCTGGTACTTTACGCACTAAAATACCTTCCATTATCAATATGAAGTGTGTAACCTTGCCATAGGTCCCAGTATGTTAAAAAAAAATTACACAAGTTATACAACAAGGCCAATAAAACGAAATGTAACACAAGTGTCAAGTCTGACAAATTCAGAAAAACAGAACCTGGCATTTATTTTTTTTTTGCTTTTTTTTTGTTTACCAAAAGACTCCTGACTCTAATGGTGGAGCTTCTTGTAATGGTTTCCATGAATCAGGTTGTGTCCATTCATTACTATTAGTCATAGAACAGTATCCATTCAAGTACGTTGCCATAGAGTGTGCGTCACCAAAGTTATCGCCTTCGTTTACAAATTGTATAATTGAAAAAATAGGAATATTCTATTGATGACAAAATATTAGCATTTGGTGGAAGACAAATAACCGTACCGCGTTTTCACAGCATGTTATAAGGTGTTGTGTTGCTGAATTTTTCTTTACGACGGATAGAAGAGAGTTTGGTTCAAGCGGTATCCATTTTAATTTGGAAGCTTTTTCTGTATCAATATTTTTATTATCTTTTGCTAGTTTGTCCAAGAATCGAAACTGTGGGCTAAAGAGATGGCGTCAGGACGATTTTTTAACAGTTTTAAAAAAATATTAAACTAAATAGAGAGAAAGGCGATTTGTGGTACCCTGATAGCTGTGATTCTGTTCTCATGCTTGCATCTGCTGTAGAGAGCATTATAACTTGAGAAAATCCTGCTTTTGAAATCCAATTAGTAACGCTTTTTCCAAATAATGCGTTTCTATTCTAATAGTCGTTAATACGCGTAGGGGATTGTAATTTCATGTACTGGAATGACTGGGGCACGTTGTTGTAACAGAACAGTTTTTGATTTAGCACAGAGGAACACTAAAAGCATGCTTAGCGTCTCAGTATGTAGAAAGTTTTGTACACTCAATATTTGTGGTGAGCTCTCCCTTTCTCCCGCAAAAGGCGTCGTTACCAATGGCAGGTACTACATTGGGCTCCTCAAGGTATCCTGTGGTGCATTATTATTACTGAAGACTGTTTTCGTTTAATCAACGTACCAACGCGTGGTAAACTCTCTGATGCTACAACCAAGTCCACACATAGCTGTCCTACATTTCCAATTGAAAGTGAAGGCTAAAAAGATAAGCTATTTAGCTACATTGCGTTACAAGAATGTACGTACTACCACAAGGGTATAGCCTGAAAATGACACGCTGTCGCCGGAAGGAAAGAACATTATAAGTGTCGCTTATTCGTTACTTAATTTAGTAAGGCAAAAAAACAGACAACAACGCATGAAAGCTAAAAGGTACTGTTTTGTTATAACCCAAGCGCAGGAGAAAGCCAGAAATGAAACTGCTTCAAACAGCGTTTATTTGTAGCTACTACGCCACAATTACTTCTTTTACTGACCATGCGCTTGCGCTAACGTGAATTCCAGGACTTTACCTTCTACAATTGCTACTACGAGCTCATGTCTTCTTGATATACCCGTAGAGCTTCATTTGGCGCTCGGAGGTTAGTTGTAGATAGTGTTTGTTTAAAATAGCATCTAACCAATTGCAATAGATTTAGATTACGAAATCTACAAAAAATGGCCAACCTTGTGCCTTCACGCTGCTACTACAACTCGTTATGATGCCAAACTACGTTTCCACGGTAAACACAAGCTTGTATTTGAAGGTGACTTGTATACACAGTACTATAAACATGGTCTAAAGCAAGGAGAACATAGACACTTTCGTCTTGTTGATAACAAACCTACTAAGCTTCTTGGATTATGTTACTACAAGGATCATAAACTAAACGGTGAGTACAAGTGTTGGTATGAAAACGGTCAGATAAGTGAGGAATGCTCTTATATAATGGATAAAAAAGAAGGCAAATGCAGCGAGTGGTACGAGAATGGTCAAACTAGAAAAACAGAATTTTTTGCGAATGGAGAAAAAGAAGGAGAAGTCGTTGAGTGGCACGAAAATGGAGCTGTACAAGAGAAGAGATTTTATAAGAATGGATTAGTAGAAGGTATGCGTAGATCATGGTATGATACTGGAGAGAAAAACAGTGAGGTTAGATACGTTAAAGGTCATAGAGAAGGTGATTTTAAGGAATGGTATAAAAATGGTCAGTTGCGTCATGACTGGCATTATAAGGATAATGTGCCTGATGGTGTTGATAGAAATTGGCATAGAAATGGTCAAGTACAGCTTGAGTCACATAATAAGGATGGTGTCCCTCATGGACGCCATAGAGAGTGGCATTCTAATGGTCAAGTTTATATTGATCAAAACTATATTGAAGGTAGACTTTATGGTGTTGCCATGAGTTGGTATGATACTGGTATTGAGTGTAGTATGTTTAATTTTAAAGGTGGACAACTTCATGGTCTTATTCGGTTTTGGCATGAGAACGGACAGCTTCGGGAGGAATATACTTGTACAGATAATAGAAAGCAAGGTGAATGGAAGACATGGGATGCTGAAGGTAAGTTACTCACTTGTGAAGTAATGAAAGATGGAGAAAATATCTTAAAACCAAAGGAGCCCGAGGTAGAAAAAGAGGAAGAAAAAGAAGAAAAACCTACGTTCCAAAGAGGACAAATCAAAAAGAGAAGAATGAATATTAAAAAATAACACAAAAATTACTTGGTATTTTTGTGGAAAACTGAAGAAGTGACGTAATTGTAATGTGTTCCATAATCTAATAGTATCTAATAAATAACACAACCTTCCAGTAAATGTAGCCAAGTGTACACCAGAACAATTTCGACTGAAAGTCAAAGTCGTCAAATCAGCATTGCTGAAAAAACATAAAGCCAAATCAATATTTGTTTGCTAGTGACGAATTGATTGACTGTTTGCCATTTATTAACAAAAGGTTTTATTGTACAATTTATAATTACAAGTACGTATTTTAGGGTTTACACTGTCGCACAGAGAGTATGTACTCTATTTAACAACACTTGAATATTTTAGTCTTTTTTTTAGGTTTTTTAAGAAGAGCAGCATTAATAGAATGGTTATAAGAACCATCTGATGTCTGACCATCATATGTATCACCTTCATAACCGAAACAAGCGCCATACCATTTTTGGTAGTTATCTGCTGTAAGTCCAAAAACAAAGAAAGCAGTCCATCCAATACTACATAATGCAATAACATGCAATACAATAAATGCAATACTACGATCTTGTATGTCAGGATAGACCACCTTAAAAACACAATTGTCAGTATAATATCACGAGTTATTAGGAGTACACGTACTTGATATATTCGGTGGGCAAGCATTACAACAAATGCACCAACAAATAAGATTACTGAAGTTATGTGGCGGTAAAGATATAAGAATGGCGATCTTGAATTTGCGTTTGAATTAAATGAATACATTTTGAATATCACGAGTATCCTTAAAATTAATAAGCCATCTGGTTACGTAGTGCTCATATTATTGTACCAAAAAATTAGTCCTGCAAGAGTGACAACACCCATCTGGCCATAAAAAAATACGACTAAGAAAAAAATAAGATATAGCCAACTGATTATTGAAGGTTAACGTACACTCCCACAGGCCGTTTTTAGCGCCCGTTATGAAGCACCATAACGCTGTAGGTACATACATTTCTTTGTGCCATACTTTTAGTAAAATAGGTATGCCTGCTTGAAGAAGAGGAAAGCCCCAAGCTGAATACCAAAAAACCAAGTTAGGAATAAATGATTCTTGTGTTTTTTCTTATTTTGAAACGAATTCGTTAATTTCTACGTACCTATAAAGTGATAGATGATTTGACGCCCAATACTGTTACCCCTTCTTAGTACAATTATAATACTACGGGTATTAGGTCAGCTGCGAGAGTGAAAAAGAAAATGACGTACAAAAGGTCTAATGAAAGGAAAAAGAACCACCACATTGCTACACAACCAAAGTAAACGATTCCAACGCCTTTTTTATCGTTTAGTGTCCAATCAGGAAAGTAATGCAAACAACTAACCTTGTATTTGGCACAAAATATTGTTTTTAAGGTTAGAACGCGAAGGAAGAGTGCCAACAGATACGAATAGTAGCGTTAACATTATACAAATTGTAAAATACATTACAATGATGTGTGGGTAGAATCTAGGCGATTTAAATGAGTTTGGGACGATACAGGCACGGGTATCGTTCACAAAAAAAACGTACCGCTTGAATTTTGCGTAAGTCACTACTATAGGTACGCATAATGCGATACTATATCGTATTAGTTATTCATTGCGTTTTGGAAATTAAACTTGTAAAACTACCTTGACCAGCACAAACACTGCATGACAATATGCACTACATCAATTTGATGCTCTGTAACTGTCATAAAGAACTTCAGAACCTCTCTTAAATCTGCGAACGTTACAATAAGCAGAAAATACATGACTTTTTTTTTGCCTTTTTTGTACTATTTGTTCACTCCGGAATATTCACCTGAATAGTGCCAAATTTTTTGGTTTAGATATAAATATAGTGCTAGGAAGTGCAGTGAGGGGTTACAATAAAGCTTTATGTACGACGTTGCATGGAGTAGTACAGAAAAAGTGCGTGCTTGGAACTTATCTTGTGCCTGTCGAAAAGTAGTTTACTTAGCTCAGTGTCACTACACGCTACTCTGCGTAAATTATGTAACTTTAATCACAAACCTATCAAAGGCTGTGACAAGATCAGTACTGTAGTAATACCTTTATAGAAACTCAGGAAAAAAATTTCTTTTTTTTATACTCATCACAACTGAGTTAACAACACCGTTCTTGTTCCAACTTATGTTTATTTGTTGTTTAATATTTGTTGTACAAATTGAATTAAAAATTGTGAACACAGTACAACTTGTTCACGTGTTATGATAGTCTGGTACTGATAAAAAAATTCATTGCACATAAGCATCACAATCCACAACTGTGCATCCATGAAATGCAGTCCATCCTTTACACATGCTAATCTCAAAGTTCCTTGATTGTTCGTTTGTAATAATACGTCTGTTTGCAAGAAACCTCAGGTTCCTTCTAACGCAACCCATGAAAATATGTTCGAAGTAAAAAAGAGGAGCACGTGTTCTTTGATGGTTGACACGAATATCACATGGAATCTCTGGGAAAAGAAGGGTTTCTCCTGCGGCTACGTTATAGAATCTGTTGACAACATTGCTTCCGGGCCATAATACTTGAACATAGTTTGCTTGAGAACTGGTACCAATACCATAAGACTTAGTCAAAGCGCTTTGCGAACTCATACTAAATTACAGTCAGATACAATGACATAAACAGTTGTGTTTTGGTACCTTGAGCCTCCCTCTATTGGTCGTGTGATTGTACCAGCATCGCTGGATACGGTTACTACCGATCCTATTCCATCACAAGGAGCTCTTGCTCCAGGGAGTAATCCAAAACCGCCAAAGAGTTTTACTTTGACGAAATTATTTTGCGAAGCTGCATTGCTTATTTCGACAGTTAGTGATCCTGTATCCCATTCTTCGCCGTTCCATGAGGTTCCTCCTTGTACTGGATCATATATAAGACTAACAAGAGGTTCTGGGTTTTCAACAAACTGGCAGGTGCCAAGTAAATTTTCGAACGCTTCAAGGTTATCCCTCAATCCAAGTTCGTCTATTATTGGCCTTCCGTATGGCGAGCCACTTGGGATATCACCAGCAGATATTGTAACAATATCTGGGAATCCATCATTATTCAAGTCTCCAGTAGCAACACCTTGAGTGAGGCGTTTAACATGAAACTCTCCACTAGCGTAAAAGTCAGACAAAATCCTGCGAAGAAAAAAAAGGGCAATGGTTCATTTGCTACGTACTCAATGGCTTCGTCATCTCTGTCAAAAGTATCTCCATTATTGAGAAGTAAGCCTCCGGCGTTGGTAAACGCGCCCATAATCTGTGCGTTCAATCCGCCGTGGAAAATGAGATCAAGCTTTCCGTCGTTGTCAAAATCTTCTGCTGAGCATCCCCATCCGTCTGGCATTGCTCCTGTTTTTGTGAGGTTTCTGCTGAATGTTTTTGTTTCTTCATCTTGGAATACAAACTCTGAAGAAGACAGAACTGACTCTGGAGCGCCATTGTCGAAGAAAAAAGTAAAAATAGCTCCAAAATCAGAAACGAATGCATCAATGACTTGGTCATCATTGAAATCACCAAAAGCCATACCCATTGGTGATTCAGAAATATCAGACTCTTCAGTACGATCAACAAAATAAACTTGACCCCAAGGCGCAACATCTAAAAAATCACGTGGTGAGCATAACAAAGAATATGGAAAAAAGAAAGAAAACACATTGATTTTTTTGATTAAAAAGTTTACCTGCTGCATTACTTTCGTATACCCTTAAGAAACCTCTAGATGGTGTTCCTGGTAAACCTACTTCTTGAAGGCATCTATCATCACCAAAGAAAATATCTACATCACCATCTTGGTCATAATCGACAATAGAAACAGCAAATGTAGGTCCTCTGAAGTTTCTTAAACCATGTTCTTCTCCTTGTTCTTCAAACTTCATTTTGCTCGCTAAAAAGAAAAGATAAGTTCTCTTGGCTCAAATAATGTGAATTTCTTTAGTATGGTATACTTTGGATCCAGAGTTCATTGTATCCGTTGTTATCAAATAGAATACAACAGCAAGGTTGTGATGTTTCCAAGTTTTGAAAGTAATTCGCAATAACAATGTCATGTCTTCCATCGCTGTTAACATCTGCTATAGCACACGAGACTGAATTTTCAACAGTACTGCTGATTCTCTTTGCTTGCTTAAAGCGTCCATTTCCTTGATTTTCGAGCACTAAGCTGAAGTCACCTTGTCCACCAAGAACAACGAGATCATAATCGCCATCGTTGTCTAAATCGGCAAAACAAGTTCCCATGGAGTTATGTGTTCTTAACTCAACTCTAGCTCGAGCTCTACAACAAAATTAATGACAAATTTAAAGAAAACGCGTAATTAATCACGTGATAGAAAAAAAAATAAAGGTTGAAAGAGATGAATAAGGCGTAGTAATACTTAAAATTGTATTCAGTAGCGTACGCTTTGTCTATGAAGGTGACTTGGCCTGTTTCTATAAATTGGTTCTGAAACAAAGAGTTTTTATCTCTATTGCTGTTCGTTACGTAGATATCTTCATCTCCGTCCCCATCGTAGTCAAAAACAGCGACGCCTGGGAAACCACCCGGAAATTGTGGACCATTGAATCTACGAAGTACTATTTAGTAAGAGAGGACAAAAATTACAACAGACGTGTATTTTAAGGATAAGATGACAAACAACAATTAAAAAAAAAGTACACAAAGTCAAAGACTTTTCAGTTTTTTCTAAATTGGGGTGATAAGATCCACACCAAACTCCGGGTTTAGTGTTTCGTTTGCCGTACCCAGGATCGAATTGGCCTACGGGATTTGCTTGAGAACCACGTGCGTATTCTAACCATGCACGGTAAATATCATCTGAAAAACTTCTAGAAAAGTGAAGTCCTGATGTTGAAGGTGTTCTTGCAATGTCTGTAAAAAGAAGTCCGCTGGGGTTAGCGCTAAAGAAAAGAGTGAACTAAAGTTCTTCATAAAGTGCGGTACTAATAAAGAAGTTTTCTACAGACAGTAACTATGTATCGTACCATCGCGAAATCATGAAAAAAGATACAATAATTACTATTAGTTGATGAAGTGTTGTCATTTGTACTGGCTTTCTGTATTTTGGCATTTTCATGTGATCCAATGCCGTGCATATTTAAGTGCAGGTACACATACGTAACCATGTTTACGAAAAAATTTCTCCACGGAGCTTAATACTAGCATGGTGTTGATAGTTAAAAAACTGGCTAAAGTTCGAAATAATAAAAATAATCTTGAGACGCGGGGATGGTTCAAGAGTACATAACCCCGGATACAAATAGCACGCTATCTTTGATGATATTATAGTACTACCAATTAGTTAAAACGAACGCTAAAAAGGCTACAAAGAGTAATCGTCGAGATAAGAATCCATGTGAATTCTGTTGTATAGAACCATACTAAAACAAAACAAACTTTCCTCCTTCTTCTTAAGTATTGATGTAGATTGCTTATATCAGGCCCAGTACAACTTTCATTCAATAATGGAGCTTCATTTTGAGTGAACTTCCGGATTGCTCTAGCTGCGAAAATCGTTGACAAAACAAAAGTGGTTGCTACCAAGCGGAGATTAAGAACCAGCACAGTGCACACACCAGAATATAAATATCGTTTTTGCTGCACAGGTTTTGATTTTTTTCCCAGTCAAAAAACTCCGCAGCGAGAAAACGACAGTATTAACACCTACACGTGATTTTAAAATACAAATAATGTTGTAAAAGTTGTAAAAAAATTTTTACTTTTTATTTGTGACAACTTTTTGTTCTAGTTTACTAAAACCACTGCGAAGATATATGACGCTATATCCCACGCTCAAACCACTTTTTGAAACAGCCATTAAAGAGTATACTACCACGTCATTAGACTTAAGAAGCGAATTCTTATGTTTTGAAAAATGCATAGAAATAGTTACTTTTTGTATGAAAAACTTCCAATGTACAACCAACCTATGCAGAAGTTTTTTTTTACTCTAGAGTTGAGTGGATTGTTCCTCATAAATACTGCACTTCGCTATTTACTACTGTTTTACAATAGTGGTTTCTTTATGGTTTCTCAATAGCTCACCACAATTGTACAAAAAATCTGAGTAAGTTCTTGAACAGGTAACTTGTACTTTTTATTGTTTCATCTTGCCAATATCAAAGCTACAGCCTACCGTAGCATGTTAAAGTTCAAGCTACTTTCCGCTTTCATTAAAAATACTAGCACAAAACAATAATAACCTACAAAATAAGGTGCACAGTACATTTTGTGACAAGTACTATTGAAAAAAAAAACAGGTAAAAATAAAACTGATTACAGGTTGCCGCGAACTACGACAATAGGCGTGTTACCTACACTATTTGGATTCAAACTCTTGTAGTACCTTGGCCACAGTAGACAAAAAACTCAAGCAGCACACGATATCATCCTTATTGAGTGACTAGATGTCAAGTAGCCTATTTGAAAGCGAAAACAGCTCTGTATTGGTAGAGAAGAGAAATTGTTCCACCAAAAAATCACGTGGAAGAGCTCCATATTCACCAGAATAAAAAAAATTGAAAGCCTTTTGCACTAACACAACACAAGCGTCACATCTCTCTGTAAGTTTTTTTAGCATCTGTAGTGTAACTACAAATGACACAAAAACAAAACGCGAAAATGATTCTAAGCCAAGGTTTGCGACTTACCAGATTCAAATTATTATTTACCCGTTGCGTTTCAGATGATACGTTATATCAACGATAAAGGGCTTGCAGCACTAGATAATTATAAATACAAGAGCGAGGACTTGTCCATATTGCGCTACCTTTTCCTTGGCGATTTTTGGGAAATGGTAGTGCAATGTGTGCCCTTGTGGGTTGCGTACGGCTCTAATCAATAGTCGTATTTTATTAACCCCCAACTAGGCCAAATCTGGTACATAATTAGCTCTAGCGCTTACAACGGTGGTTTATTCTTTAATTAGATAACTATGGTTGGATTTATCTCTTTGTTGGCGAATATGTTCGTTAGCCTTTATTATTTCACCTACGAGATACCTCCTCCAACATGGTTGTTTGCGATGGTCGCTTTTAACCTTTTCTTCTATCAAACAATGGACAATATTGACGGCAAACAAGTACGCACGAACGCACATTGAACCGCCCGACGCTTGTGTACTGCACAACCGTCATTTTAGACTGCAAATGGCCAAAAACCACGCCAAGGCGTTGCGGACAGTGGACCAGACAAACTTCCGCTACTTTAGCCGACGCCGGCATTTCTTTTTCACGCTTGGGCGCAAATGCAATTTATCAGCGTCTAATGCAACATAGGCACGTCGTACAGGCGCTTCATCGGCTTTGGGCGAATTATTCGACCACGGTTGTGACTCTTTGTTCTTTATGGTACGAGCAACAGCACACTGAAGCGCAACAACATTCCTACAACCTATTTAAAAAAGGCGCCATTGATTCTATTATTTCTTCATTTAGCTTGCAACTCATCTAATACTCACTAGACTATCTTTATTCCACTATCAATGGCTCTTGGCACTTCATACCTTGAGGTACAGAGTAAATTAAACAAAAAGAGGAGCGAACAGATCTGTTCTGTTTTTGCAAACACTTTCCGGAGTTTGCTTCTTTTTTGAAAAACTTTCCATTGTTCCTCTTTGTATACTTATTTTTTTTTGTTCAGGCTTACATTCTCGTAACTCTTTCGCACACCGCATTTTACTCTGCACACTGGGAAGAGTATCCATAAAGACTTAATGACATTTTGTTTTTTTGAATTTTTTTTGAAATTTCCTTTATTACGTGGTGACGCCTAAAACTAAGGAGATCTCTCTTCTATTATTGTTTCTTGACTATACGAGATATTACACAGACTTTTTGCTATTTGGTACACTTGCCAATCCTACTGAATTACAATGTGGAATGATGTTGGGCGTTTTATCTGGCATCTACCCAGGTACAAAGAAAATTTTATTACTGTCATATTATTCAAGTTAAACATGCGCCAAAATGTCGCCCAAAATTTTTTGTTTAACTGCAGTGTTTAACTTAAACGACACGCACAATAAAAGCTGAAACAATTCTTATTTCGATTCAGGACCACAGTGGTGGCAAGCTACCCGTAATGTTGGTGAACTTCTCTCCTTGGTCGGTATTGAAGAAGTTGGTCATGAGATTGACTTTACAATGATCCAATTCTTGGTTTTTGTGTCTGTTTTGGGTGTTAGTATTGCTGTACTTATCAAGTACGTTTTTTTTTCTGGCTTAATTTTTTTTGATGTTTTCTTTACTTGATACACTTCTTATTGTATTTTAGTGCATACACTGCATTGACAAAGAGAGATAAAGATGTTCATCCAGAACCTCTTACTGCCTCATTTGTTTTACCTATGGCTCCATATGCCGCTTTAGTTTGTATGTCTTTTAAACACTATTCTTGTTTTTTTTTCCTCTTTTGTTGACTTTGCTGTAGTTCTATTGGGTGGTTGGATATACCTTTCTCCAGGTGAAGTACTCTTATCAAAGGAGCAATTTGTATACACAGTTGCATTCCAATCCCTTCAGTTCTCCTTCCTTTGCGTACGTTTTTGTAGAAAAAACTACCTAAAAAACAACAAAAAAGAACTCACATTTCTCTTTTCAAGAACTCTCTCGTTATGAGCAGAATCTGTCGCTTGAAATTCCCAACCCGCCGTGTAAACTACGTACTTGTATTCCCACTTCTTGGATTCCTCAACACAATTGTCCTATTCGAGTACGTCACAGCCCTCTCATCCTTCAACTTGTCTTCTTTGCTCGTTTTTTTTATTTCAAAAGAAATCTACTCACGTTATGTTCTCTTTAGGGGTAAACCAATTATTCCTGAATGGCTTGCTATGCCAGCTATCTTTTGGGCTTTCCTTATTTTCTACGCTGACTTTATCTTATCTGTTGTCAACCAACTTACAACATACTTGGAGATTAAAGTATTTGTTATTCCTGATGTTGAAAAAGACGAATAAATATAACCAAGCGGCATTAGCGCTCATGTTAACAAACAAAAGTGTTCTTATTAATTCCAGATACCTTGTGTTACTTGTAGTAGTTGTTTTGGATTATGCTGAAAAGAAAGACGTTCTATGGAAGATGTCACACCAACGTTTTTCTTCCACAATTCTGTTTGACTCGTCTTGACTCTCTCAGAGAAAACAAAACTTAACTGTACAAATTAAGACATTTCATACTCCTCAATATGGACAATACAACACTTCTAGCAAAGATATCGGCTCTTGCTGCTACAAATGACGAAATAATTTCTGAGATAAACGAAACGACTACAAATTACGACCCTATTGTAGCTAAATACAACTATCAACTTAGCATGATGCATAAAAGGAAATACGCGAATCATATCAATGAGCATGGCCCAGATTTACAGCGAACTGTTGGAAACATAACAATTTCACTACGTGAACAGAAAGAGTTTCAAGATGGCAGAACGATTGTGTATAGCAGACGGCCACTAGTACTACAAGAAATCAAGGACTTATTCAATGACAAATTGGTATACAATTGCGTAAACTATACAGCAGTTTGCAAATTAAACCAAGCTATGCTTCCGGTTGCTTTAAAATACGATATTTTTGAGAACAGTTCAAAGGCAACTGCCATTCTCCGACAATTCTTGTGCGTCTTCTGTGTGGGTTTGCACTACATTTACTATTTATTTTTTCTGTTCTTTATAGAATATGACACTCGCTAGGTATAATTTTGAGAAAATACAAGTTTACTTGGGGAACATTCAAGTTAAGCTTCAAGATACTCCAAAAGATAGCAAAAAATATAATAGAGTTAGAAAAAACACATCTAAGCTTATGAACACCTTGCTAGCGTTACAAGTTGATGGCGTTGTTGTTAGTATAAATGGTAAGATTAGCGTAATTCCACTTTTGCTGATTTCATCATTTCATTTTAGGTTTTTTTTAAGTGCTGCACGTGATGAAGTTAAGATACAAAGCTTCTAAACAATCGATATTTTCCTTTTTTTTTATTAGCAAGTCAAGAATAGTACCAGTCAATAAACCACACATTATTTCAACACAAAATTAGTACCTCCATGTGGCTCATTGAGAAAAAAATCGTAAAGCAACTGGAAGTTTAAGGTTGTCGTTGATTGTCATGTTGCTTTCATTTAAAACTAGGACATTTTTATTTTGTGCTTTGAACTTTTTATATTGAATACCTTGCGCCCACAGATAACTACAAAGCAAATGATAAAATGAAAAGTTTGTAACAGAGCATACGATTATGACTTTTTCTGCAAATCAGTTTATAAGAAAACAGCTCCTTGGTCACGCAAGGATCTTGTCTAATTCTGATACTAATCCATTTGCCAACATATTTACCCTTTGCAAGGCAAACCGGATGAGCCATGCTTTAGATGGTGGTATGTGGCACAAACAACAGACCAACAAAGTTGTTTACTTATAGGTTTTGAATGTGAACCAACTGGCCAGATCAGTAGACCAGTAGACTAAGAGGATTCTTCTCGGTACAACAAAGAATACAAACTTTTGTCTTGGTGGAGCAAATACCATTGCACCGGGACAGAGTCTAACCGTTCGCTTGTGGTGCGAACAACCAACATTGGAGTAAAATCAATACAAGTGGTGATATATTCTGTGTACAACAGAGAAAGGCTCCAGGATTCTCCATTGCCGGTGCAATGGTGGAACTGACAATCAGCAGCAAACTACTTATTTTGTTGTTCTTTTCAATGAGCATTGTGTATAAATATCACGTGTTTACTAACCGGTTCTCGTAAACCTATTATTTTATTTCAATCTTCACAAACGAATGGTAGCTAACAATGGGAATTCACAACCGTAGTGTATTCACAGATATCTTCGAAAAGGAAGCTTGAAAATGAATTGAACAAAACAGTACCTCGTACACATGATACTTAATATGTCAGTTCATAGAATTATTTATTCAAAGCGATACGAACAGACCTTTTAACGTACAAACAGAAAGCTTTTGAGGGATCATGAGCGATCTCCTGTTCCTAGAGTTTGATTTTATCACATTAGCAACTCATACATACTAAAACTTGGGCTACTATCTATAACTTGGAACCGGCAAGTATAATAATGACAAACAGCCACCGTTGTATCACTCAACAGGGGAATTTTTTGTTGCTGTTTTGTAACCCGACAAATGAGTGTGAGCAAGTGCGTTGAGTCCCTCACCTGTTACTTTTGTTCCTTTGAAGTAAATTGTACTAGCTCCAACAAGTGCTTTGATGCCTTCATCTGTAATGTGCCTACAATCAGAAAGATCAATGGTATGAACTCCAGCAAGCGCTTTAATGCCTTCATCTGTTATGTGCAAACAACTTTTAAGAATAACATTATGAACCCCTGCAAGTGCTTTAAGGCCTTCATCTGTCACATCAGTATACTTAAGATCAATTTCATAAAGTCTTGTAGGCACTTTGATGCCTTTGTCTGTTATGCCAGCCAGAGTCTTAATGGCGTCATCTGTCACTGCAGTACACCCAAGACAAATTGTATGAACACCAGCAAGCGCTTTTATGCCTTCATCTGTTATGTGCCTACAATCATAAAGATCAATGGTATGTACTCCAGCAAGTGCTTTAAGGCCTTCATCTGTCACATTAGTACGCATAAGGTCGATTGTATGAACACCAGCAAGCTCTTTAATGCCTTCATCTGTTATGTGCCTACAATCATAAAGGTAAATGGTATGTACCCCAGCAAGCGCTTTTAAGCCATCATCTGATACTGAAGTTCTGTCTAACGCAATAGTATGAACTCCGGCAAACATTTCTACTAAGTTTGAAGGGAAGTCAGAACGTATAGTAATTTTTGTGTGTTTCAAGCAACCGTGATGTTCAGTCAATGATTTTGCGTGTTTAGCGTCTTTAATTATAGCTCTTGTGTATCCAATGATATCATGAACAATAGAGGCGAAGCATTGACAGGTTAGACAAACTGCATATCTCTTCAATGTAAAACGTAAAATATGAACTAAAACCTCTGTAGGCATGTCCAAAAGACACATTTCGTTACTACATGAAGGCTTTTAGAGCTATGGAGATTAACGTTGTAAACCAAGCAATACCTTTCAGTTGTAACAGTAGGCTCCATTGTGGCTATTCCTTCGTGTTATCACGTGAAAACTTATAAGTTTTAATAGCGCTTTGACTTTTGTTGAACATGTGGCTTACTTTTTTTTTTGGACTTAGAAGCAAACTGTTTTTGGCCAAGCTTCCTTTCAACGATAATTAGAAAACATGGACATAATTCCCAACGCCAATGAGCACTGTTAGAGTAAGGGAGTAGTAGTATTGATATATATATCAGCCATCCAGTTCTATGAAGACACTGTGTCCTGACTCATTGTTAAATGTATACGCAATTAATTGATTCTTATTTTATTTTTACACTTTCTTTGGTTTAGGCTTATCACCTTTAAATTTCTTTGTAGCAGGTTCTGAACTATTACTACCATCACGTTCAAGTCGTCTCTTTAGAGAAGGTTTACGTGGGGATCCTTTCTTTGGTCTTGTGTCAAGAGCATAAATCGCCGCTGTTTGAAAAAGAAGTCAATAAAAAAATGTTTCGAAATAACAAACACGTGACCACGAACCTACAAAGTCCTTCCACGAATAGTGTTTATGTGGTAATCTGTTACCCTTGTATGATAAACCTCCTACTAAAACATAGTCCGCTTTATCAGGTGACTGTAATTTGTCTCCATGAGCTGTTCAAGCGTGTTAGCTTTTCGTTATTTTCAAAAAGAAGAAGTAGGTTTTTTTATTTCGTTTATATTGTACCCATTTCCAGAATCCTGTTTAATGTCCCCTTATGTTTTAAATGATCTCTCTCAAAAGAAGGATCGATATAAAACGCTTTTTCAAAAAAAACTAAGTTCTTCACTTGGATACCATACTCTAAGACAATCCATTAATTTTTGAAGAAAAAAAAACTGGTAAAACTGTCAATCGGAAGAAATTATTCCACGTGATGACCACGTGATATTAAAATATCATAAATTGTACGTACGTTCTTCAGGTAAGAATTGACTTGCAACATGGGAATCAGTGATCCAAGTAGTACTCATAAGCCATGTACCACGAAGAAGTGCAGCTACTGTTTTCAAAGTTTTTGTTCCTGAAGGTGCAACCTTTAAACTTCATATTTAGTGCTTTATGTGGTTACCAATGAACGTACAACATGTGTGACAGTACTATCAAATTTATCTGTAATCTCTGCATTAAGATCTTTTGCCATAAGTATACACTCTTGCCTCGTCTTAGTTACATCTAATTTTGACTCACCTTCAGAAAAAAAATTAGTTGATAACATATCATCTTCGTTTCCTTTTTTTTTCCTGCTTTGATTTATGATAATCACAAGCGCGAAATTAACATTGTACAATTTTTATAGAGCAATAGGTTAACCATACCAAAAGATATCATGAGTTTAGTTGGCTTCCTTGAGGTGTTTGTTCTACCCGCATGAACCAATTGCTCTGATACTGTTTCCGTGTTCATTTGAGGTGGAACAGCAGGTGGAGGTGAAACGCTTGTCATGGCATTTGGTGAAGCTAAACATAATCAATTAGACAAGCTTTAAAGGCTGTGTACAAAAGAGACTTACATTCTGCGCATTTAGCTTCATAACGCTCATCTCGTTCTTTAATCTTTTGCTTTAACCTTGCTATAATCATAGCTGCGTTCTTTGCTGCTTTTCGCTCATTTTTCTTACTTTCTTCCATAATTTGTCCTCTTGCTTTCTTTTCTTCAAGAAGTGCTTCATTAAGTCTCCTTATCTCTTGCTTCACAAAATAGCTTTCAGTGAGATTCTTAGGTTCTAAAAGTCACGTGGAGTACACGTGAGTTTAAAAAAAAAAGAAAGCTTACCTGTGCTTCTTGTGTACTATCTTGCGATGCTTTGGTTACTTGAGTTTGAGATGCAACACTAGTTTCTAAAAGTTCCATTTGGCGTCTTGCTTTTTTTAATTCAGAAGCAGCTACTTCATGCTTTTTCTAGTGATACATGGTCAGGTTCTCAATAAAACTAGCTACGTTTAACTATCCATACCCTGGCCGCAATTAAATCGTTTCTCAAATTAGCCATATCGTTCACAGTTGTTGCCTAAAGGAAAGTCAACTTTTGCATTTTTTAATTGAATGAAGGAATGTTAAAGCGTACAGATTTATCCATCAGAATCTTTTGTTGTGCCAAGCTAGCTTCCAGCTTTTCTTTATATGATTCCTCCTTCGCTTGTAATTTTGATAAAACACACTTAATACTATTGATATTTTTGTCTTTTTCATTTATCGTTTGCTAACAAAAGAAAAAACGTCATGACAAAGACAACAAAAAAAAATCAACAAACCTGCAACTGGTTTAGTTTAACCTGAGCTGCATTTCCAGTCTCCTAAACACAGTTAAACAAAACGCTGGTCATACTTAACACGTACAATTCCTTTCTGTTTTTCTTCAACAGCGACTTGTAGTTCCTTCTTAGAGGCCTCAAGTTCAGCTCTATAAAAAAAAGAAGGTTAAGATGTTGGAAAAAAAAAGATTTGTAATAGAACGCACTTGAGCTTTGAAATTACGCCGTTTAGCTGCTCCACGGTTTTTGCATGCAATGCATTACGTTCTGTACGCTGTGCTTTTAGTTCTTTTGCATCATTTATTGCCATATTTTGCTTTTCTTGAGCAGTGCTCAATGATGACTCAAGTTTGGAGATATCTGCGTTCTTATTTGTCAACTCATTTTTGACATTCTTAAGTTCCTCCACAGCCTTCTGACGTTCTTTTACTTCCGTCTCGAGGTCGCTCTCAAGTTTTTTCTTTGTTTTTGTAAGCTCTGAAATGGTGTCTTGAGCAGACTTGAGTTGTTTTTGGAATGTTTCGGTTTCCGAGTTAACTTTTTTCGCCTGTTCAGCTAGAGGTTCATAACTCTTTTGTAGGGTTGCATGCTTTGCTTCCAATTCTTTTAAACTCTTGTCTTTACTATCATACTTTATCTTTAATGACTTGAGCTCAAGAGAATTAGCATGAAGCCTCGATTTTTGGCTTTGATTTTCTGATGATAAGTCTGACGTCCTTTTGTTAAGTTCGGTCAGGTTATGCTTCATAGCAGCAATTTCTTTGTCTAGTAATTTTATCAGCATCAAAGCACTCTTTCATTGCACAATAACCATACCGAGTGCAGAAATACGCTTTTCTTTCTCTGAGAGAGTGTTTGACAGGCGTTTTGCATCTTGTATCTTTTTTGCCTCTTCTATCTGTTTCTTGTTGTTGATTTTCAGATTCTTGGGTGTAGCGTTTAGATTTGACGTTTGTGAGAAGTAAGAAAGTTGGTTTTTTTGATTGAGTTTCGTTCTTCGCGGGAAATAGTTTTTTTGTACCTCTATCTGGTTGGTTTTGATTTTTAGCTCGTTTTGAGTCGTTTTGTACTTGGTTTGTAATTCTTGAAGAGAACTGGCCAATTTGGCCTTTTCAGCATTCGCATTTCGCACGGACGCCTCTAGACTCGCGACACGAGCTTGTTGCTGTGAACCTAAGAGAAATGTAAGACACGAAAATGACGTTAATTGTACCCTGCGTTGATCCAGAAGGGCGCATAAGCTGCATGAATCTAACATCTACAGATGTTACAAGAAAACACATAACTGTAAACGCTTATACTAACCTTGAAGCTCATTCTTTAGCCTGTAGTTCTCGTTTTTCAGCTCCCTTATTTCGTCTTGCATTCTGTGGCGAGTTGACACTTTTAACGCTGATCGAAACAAGAGGACGTGAAGTAAACTCTTCAAGTAGTAACACAATGGATAAAATTTCTCTGCGTTTTGTGAGAAAAAGTCACCGGTTTGACACTGGCTGCGTATCCTTTCTGTGAGCACGGACTAGTGAACGACAACTGTTAGCACGGTTTGCGTATGGAAGGCATAACAAGAGAGCTTATTCACGACACGTTCAACCAATTTGCTCAATGTATTGAAACTACGCCTAACACTGCTGAAGAAGACGTAAAAGCGTACGAATCATGATTTTGTAATGTTTTACATTTTTTCATCGCAACCCTGACAATATTAAGGGTATGCGAGCCACACAACAAGGTACAATGGGCAGCACGCGTCAGAACGTTCAAGGTACAATAAGTGCTCAGAATAATTTATTAATACCTCATAGCCCTCCTGCTGGTTTAATAAAGCACATTGCAGGTATAAGCACATCATAATTACTAAATATTTAAATAACACAGCGCTTCTAACTTCTATAGCCCTATGGCTATTGCCCGATACGGTTGGATGTGTGTGGGAAGGGATACTATACAATGTGTTAGCTGTGACGTAAAAGCAACATCGCAGCCAGAAAAGGATATGACAGCAGCTCAGGGTACTCCACGCAATTAATTAACGCCTATGCCAGTTTAACGGATAGCATAATTTAAAAAAAAAGCTAAAAACGCGCCCTAACACTCCTTAGTAACAGAAGCAGGCAAAAACTTTGTACAAAGCCTACCTAGTCGTTGTGATCCAACTTGCGACTGGATAAACAACACAACGCCACTGTCGCTTACACTACCGCGTATGTTCGTTTTCTCTGTTGCACAACCTTTAATAGAACTCTAGCAAGTCATCCTGATTTACTAAAGAAACAATACATCGCCAGGCGAAGAGAATTACTAAAAGGACCGCTTCCAGCTTTGACACCTAATGTTCAAGAAGAACTTGTACGAATTTTTTTTAATGGTTTTGTGTTTGTACCATCTGACATGTTCTAGGAGGAGATACTTGGTAATAAGATGGTAGAGTACCTTGATGATGGTGCATCAAGTAGTGATAGCGTAGAAAGAGTACGTAAAACCTAGATAGTGGCATTTCTGGTTCAAAGTCGAATTGCAAATTAATT
Source organism: Trichosphaerium sp. ATCC 40318 (assembly GCA_038496445.1). Lineage (NCBI taxonomy): Eukaryota > Discosea > Flabellinia > Trichosidae > Trichosphaerium > Trichosphaerium sp. ATCC 40318. Next base: position 549,992 of record JALMLS010000507.1, read on the forward strand.
GTGTCATTGCTTGTTTGTGCTTTAAAAACGCTAATATAGGCTTAGGTAGCGTCTTTACTCAGTTTATGCGGTTGGACACGTTGTCCAGATGATCCTACATTACTAAAATGCCACTGCTGTCAACGTAAGCTTGCACTACGCCACTTTTTGCTAATAACCAGGTACTGTCAACTTGAATGACTTGTTATTTCTTTTTTTTTTTTAATTTACCCGTAGTGACGCTGAGACAGATGAAGCTATAAAGAAAGCTGAAGAAACATCTAATCGATTTCAGACACTTGTTGATAAAATCTCTTCTACAGCTTCGTTCACAGAGGTTGTTGAAGAACCTGAAGAAGTTATTGAGATACAACTAGATGTCGAAGAAGAGCACAATGAAAATCTTGAAGAAACAAAACAAACTGAAGATGACACAAAAGAAGACACAAAAGAAGACACAAAAGAAGACGCTCAGATGAGTGATGCTACACAAGATGATGTGGAAAATATCCAGGATTCAACATCAGGAACCGAAGAAAAGCAAGGATCAGAGGATAGCATAGAACCTACACCAAATGACGCAGAAGATGTCGAAGAAGAAGAAGATAATACTACAAATGGTGATGGCGCTGTTGAAGAGTCTGAGGTAGTAGCTAAAGAAGACGATATCAAAGATATTGGTATGGGAGCCACAAACTTTTCTAGCACAAGTGATATTGAATCACCTAGCTCTGAGTCGTTCTCAAACGAGAACGATGTCGAAGAACAAAAGGAAAATGTAGCTTCGGAGAAAGCGGAGGAGAGTGATGAGTCTGAAGATATGTTAGCTAAGAAAAACACTGAAACAGATGAATCTGATAAAGAAAAGGAGGCACAAGATAGTTCTACTGATGAGGGGGAACTTGATAGTGCTCCTGAAGAAATTTTACAAGCGAAAGTCGTAACTGAAGACAATGAAGTCGCAGAAAGTCAAGCCGAAGATATTGAAGGTGGTGATGTAGATACTGTTAATAATGAAAGCTCTGCCATTAATGACGATGAAGACATGGTTGATGTTGAAGATATAGAACAAAGTGAGCCTATACAAGCAGTTGTAGTGGCTGCAGTAGTAGAGGAAGATGAACACGAGCAAAAAGGGAACAAGAGAAAAAGGGTAAGGACCTTCATGTTTACTTTGGTTCACGAATACTTATGTTTTTATAGGAGGATGAAGAAAGTGATACTGAACAAGGAGAGAATGTAAATAAAGAAGAGGAAGGTGATGAAGATACACAACCTAAGAAGAAACAGAAACTCGACACAAAGGTATGAAATTTTTTTAAACTAGCATTTTGTTTTCTTACTTCCACTCAAAGGCAAATGATGATCAAAGTGACAAGCTAGAGACAGTTACAACTGATTCGCCTGATAATATGGATGTGGATAATGAAGAAGATGCTAGCGAAAACAAAGGTATGTGACCTTAAAACATTTAAATTGATATTCTGAAGAGCCTGCTGGTGAGAAATCAGAAAGTGAAGTAGAAGCACCAGACGCCATGCAAGTTGGTACTGAATCTCATGCGCACTCTGCCAGCCATTTTAATAAGATATAGATGGAGAAGAATCCCAGCCAGAAATACAAGAAACAAATACAGAAGAAGTACAGCAACCGACCACAGAGGTCCCAGAAGAAACTCAAGAAACCACACCAGTAAATAATTCTCAAGCTTCGAGTTACTTACGTCATGTAGTCACCTAAAACACCACAAGAGGCTACAGAACTCATCATAGCACTTGTAGATGATAAAATCAAGTCTCAAGCAGCAGAAGAGAGCGATCCAGAGTCAGAGGTTGAAAAGGCAAAACCAACAGGACCTGTTTCTCCATTGCCCAAAATGCTAAGAAAGCGTGTTTCGAGAAAGATGCTCATTTCGAAACGTCACTTTCACCCTATCAACGAACATCGCTGTTTCTGTATCTGGAAGGTTGCAAGCGAAGGTCGAACTGACCCTTCATGGGTCGCTACTGCGAAAGCTATGCAGAGACTACGTGCTACTGCTCAAAGCGAAGACACACCGAATGTACGAAAAATAATTCTAACTCCAACAAAAAAACAAGTTTGTTTTTTTGGATCGTTGGAAGATAACTTCGTTAACCCTTTGATTTTTCTAGATGGAAGATTTAATGATACAGTTCAAGTCTATGGACGAGACATTACGGTTATTCGAGAGCACGACATCAAAATGAGGTTTTTTTTGTTTTCGAAAGGTAAAATAAAAAAGGTCTTTTGTACTCTATAAACACTAGTTCAGTAACTTGTGTTAGCGAACTTTAAGGTCAATACATATCATGTAGCTCAAGCGCTTTTATTTAAATTGTCTGTTTATGTTAATGCACCTCGTATTTGGTGCTGTGTCACCTCTCACGCGTGCAAGGAAGTCTTTGAACTAACAAGGCTGTAATTCTATGAGTGGATGACGACTTGTTTTCCAGGTTTTTAATAGCACGTGGCTTGTGTTCCATGGTAATTGTAAACTGCTTTCGTCAATTAAGTAGACTACCAGTGTTTTAAGGTTAGGTATCACATAGTGTAGCTAGCCGAGTAATATACACGCACAATCGAAGGTATTACATGGATCACAATCTAATACATACGCCAGAGTACGTTCTATGCTTCGTTATCTGTAAATCACGAAATAAGCCCGTAAACTGTCCAATAGCTAATCGTGCTTTGTAGGCCGTTAGAGTTACTTTGGTTACCTACAGAAATAATATTTTGTATACTGGCTCTATTGGGTAAACGTAACCGTGTAACTGCTACATTTGTTTGTAAATTGTTTTCTACAATCATTTTAAATCACTTGGGATACAAACAGGTCAAAGTTCTATCTGTAAAAAATCTTAAAAAGCTCAACAAAAGTCCCCTTCTACAAAACACGAAAATAACAATTAACGAGGAGTGTTTAAAGAATGATAAGCACTTTGAGTACATTTCTGGTGTCCGTCACCTAGAAATAGTTGGAATTATTTCATTAACAGATGCTATGTTAGCACATATAGCAGGTGTACATGACCTCACAATACAGCTACTAGAAAATACATTTTTAAATAATGGACTTAAGTCAATTTGTGGTGTCCATACATTAGACTTGGCGTTTGGGTTATTGGAAGATACATGGCTTGAAGACCTTGGTAACATACACACTATTAATATTTCAGGGACTAAAGTAACAGATGAAGGACTGGCAATGCTGTCTGGAATTCACACTATTGGTTTATCATACTGTGACCAAATTACAGACAAAGGTGTTATTGCCATTTCTCATAGTGTCCATAAAATACAGTTTCAAAAGTGCAATATTACAGATAAAAGCCTATTAGCACTAACCAATGCAAGCTTTATAGCTTTGAGCGGTCTTAAAACCATTACAGATGAAGGAGTAAAGTATTTGTTAACACAAGCGAAAAACATTAAAAAAATCACTCTTGACAAGTGTACTCACATATCAAATGATGTGTTGAAACTTTTGGCTGGTATACCTTGTATTGAGCTTTTTCAGTGTACACAACTAAGTGATGCTACTTTATCACATTTAGCGGCAGGAGTACATCATATTGATTTGGGTGGTTGTAAATCTTTAACAAATGACGGGATAAAACAATTGGCAGGTGTAAAAGTAATCAATATTGCAAGGATTGATTGTGTTGACGACAGTACTGTACAGGCGCTTGCTGGAGTACATACAATTATGCTCAATGAGACGCATGTGACAGATGAAGGTCTAGGCTACTTAGTTGGTGTTAAAGTCATAAGTCTTTACAAATGTAAGCTTATAACTGATGAAGGAGTGAACAGTCTTATTGGTGTCAAGAAACTAAATTTAAGATACTGTTCACAAATCAGCGACAATGGCATTGTTAATTTAACAGGCCTTCATAAAATTGAATATGATGGCACCCAAATAACAGATGAGATGGTCGATAGTCTAGTAGAGGATGTTGAAGCAGGAGAAATGTGGCCCAGCTTTTTTGAAGACATTTAATGAAATTGCAAAACAAGTACAACGCCTTTTCTGGCAGAAGTTGAGCAGTGTGCCAAATAGTTCACTGAAATACAAGTCAAAATCTGGGTTACAACAAAGGAATACAACAATGTATGTGTTTACACTAAAGGCTCATTATACGCTAAACTGCATCACAATTTTTTACGTACCCATTTGTTTCAACCCAGCTGAGGCAAGTAAACACAATTGATGTATTGCACGTGTATGTATCATTACCAACGTTTAAAAGATGCAAACACGGCGCGCTCGTTAGCTGCAAGGAATTTAATAGGTTTACTTATCAGGATAGCAACATTTTTGTAAGTTTGCTGGTAAACGGAAATTTGATACTAGCGTTACCCATCGCTTTTGGTTTATAGTAGACCTTTGAATGAGGTCTGGGTTTAGTGTACTTGTGCTGTAGACAAGAATGCGGTTAGTTGCAACGAGTGTTTTGTAGTATTTTTAAATTTTCATTCAAAAGCGTAAATTTCGGAGAGAACAAAATACGCTGTTTTGACGTGTCATGTGTTGTACTGTATCTTCGTCTGTTTACTGAAAGACAAATATACTTGGTTTTCACGAAAAACCAGTTTAGGAAACGCGCTTATCGCTCAAACTTAACTAAACCCGAAGTGTACGAAGAGTAAGTACGAACCATGGTATTCAAATACAAATTGGTAATTGTGGGAGATGGCGGTGTTGTAAGTAAAAAATATAATCGTCAGTACTCAGCGTTAATCAAAATTCCAGGGTAAGAGTTGCCTCACCATACAGTTCTGTCAGAACCACTTTATCCCAGGTAAATAGCAGTTTTTTTGTGTTTTTATGCAAACCTCTAACGCTTTGCTAGATTATGATCCTGTACGTCATTTTATCAATTAAGAGGGTAGTGACTGCGAGACTACAGCGGTTTTGATAAAAAAAAACCAACAAAACAATTGTTGAATGCAATTCACGCTAGTCGCGCTTCCTTACATGTGACTGCATGTCAGGAATTTTAATCTCCTAAAGTAGCCATCAACCTTGCTTTGTTGTTTTGCCAAATAGCTCCTGAATTACTTACCGCTATGTAGACCATTGAAAATATGTACAGAAAGCAAGTGTCGATAGACAGTGAACCTTGCGTGTTGGAGATCTTGGACACAGCCGGTACGCACTGAATACTGCATCCTTAACTCGAAAAACCAATAATATGATAGGCCAAGAAGAGTATAGCGCCATGAGAGACCAGTACATCAGATCAGGCCAAGGTTTTCTTGTAGTTTACAGTATAGCAAACCGCCGCTCGTAAGCGCTTGCGCAGGTGAATTTTTTGCTGATTACTTTAGCTTCGAAGAGCTAGGCGAATTTAGAGAGGCAATTCTGCGTGTAAAAGACGCAGCTGCATACCCAATGATAATTGTAGGTAACAAATGCGATTTAGAGGCATCTCGCGAGGTACCAAGCGATTTTTTTACGTTATTTTCAAAAAAATGCCGCCTTCCAACTCACTAATTATGTAAAACAGGTGTCAACTCTAGAAGGTCAAGAATTGGCAAAATCTTACTCTTGCCCTTTCGTAGAGACATCTGCGAAAACACGTGTTCGTGTAGACGACTGCTTCTTTGAGCTAGTCAAAGAAGTCCGTAGTTATGAAGAGTCTCAAGACCCAAACGGCGCAGGTGAAAAGAAACCTAAGAGAAGAGCAGTGTGCACTCTATTATAAGCAGACTATACAGATATTTATAAATATCTGTGTACCTGCTCCTTTAGCCAGTTCCCCATCTTGAACGTTGAAAGTATATATAAGTATTATTTCAACGGCCTTTTTTGAATGTACAAATAGATAGCATAGTATGAAAGCAGCTAGTTGTAGTTTTTTTTTTTTGGGCAAGTCTGACTTTGTAAGAAATCTCGCATTTTTGGAGAATTGGCAAGTGTACCAGCTTCGCAAGGGAGTGCTACAGCGCAACGATGGCGCACCTTGCGCCACGGTGTGGATTAGTAGTTGTAGGCCGCGCTAGAACGAAAGTACAACCAAAAGCTAATACTAGAGCTTCAAAGTACTGGCGCGTACATAACCAACGCTTAAAATTCGATTACATTGGTAAATACCTCAATGTAAAACATCTTGATGATTGGTATACAGTACAACTAAAAGAGGTGCTTGAAAATGGCGCCAGTGGTATTTTGTACGTTTAGCATTTTACTTTATTACAAAACTGTACAAATAGTTGCTTACAGCTTGTGACGCCTAATAATCGCGCTTGGTGCTTAATTAACCAATATTTAGAAAGCGCTACGATCGCAGCTTATCCTCGTGCCTAACAACGCTATATCCCAAACACAAATGGCGTGTACAGGACTTTGCGTACGTTTTCAACGCTAAACACCAATAATGAGAACATTTTGTTATCAACCTTCTTGCCAGTACTAACGTATCTATCATTCCTCAGTACTGTACCCCGTAATTATTGGAGAGATATGTCAAACCAGAAGCAAGTAATTGAGTCACTAGCAAAATCCTTGGAGGTAAAACATCTCGATGATTTTTACACTGCCACTAAGAACTCAACTCAAACCAAAGGCATAGAAGGCGTACTGTACGTTTATTTGTTACCTACAGCTATGAAACTAGGCCTTGTATAATGGTAAAAATCAGTGACACATTTATAGGAAGTACTATGATAATTCACTTCCACAATGTTTGTCCGTACTGTATCCAAACCATGAATGGATTTTTTGGCACTTCGAGTACGTTTTATTTTTATATCAAAGAACACAACTTTAGGGTGTAACTCTTTGTGTTTCTATATGAGAAGCCATCAATGTATGTCCTAACACTTGTTTTAGGTCATCTGATGTACAGTACTGGTCAAACAAGGATAACCAACGCATGGCGTTTGATTATATTGCAAGGAAAAGAGGCATATCAACTTTTGACATGTGGTACACTCAAGCGTCTCAACTTCATAAGATTGCTTCTGGTTTCGTTGACTTGTACGCTGGGATCCTTTATTACAACCACTTCTGTGTATATTTGACTGTACTTTAGGTACGGGTCCATGTACGCTTTGTTCAAAGCTGTTTATCCAGAATATCCTTGGCAAGAAAAGAAGTTTTATCCAAAGTTTTGGGCTCGTCCTGAAAACCAACTTGCTTTTATGAATAAGATAAGTAAGATACTAGGTGTAACACACCCAAAGGATTGGTAAGACAGTAGTATTTTGCTAAAAATCTACATGACTTCAAGAACCAGTGTTACTAATTCCTTTCTACCCTCAGGTATAGAGTTTCCTGGGTTCAGATAGGTCAGTTGGGAGGAAAGGGTTTTTTGGCATATTGGCCGCATTGCCTGTTGTTAATTGAGCCGGAGTACCCATGGGATTGGGATGAGTTTGCTTCTCGTGGAAAATCATCTCAACAAAGGTGCGCCACATGAGTCATCTTGGATTTTGTTTTGACACTCTTTGTTGCAGGGTATTGGTGAGGCAAACTCATTCCCTGTGTTCACCAGATTGAAGACAAGTCACCACCACAAACGATTGCAATAAGATGAAACGAGGTAACCTTTTTCACGTTTATTGACAGTTTGGTGAGTCAATCGAGGTCACAAACGTAAAAACGTTTAAAGCCACTGAATATCGCAACAGATTAACGCCTACACTTTGCTTTCGCGTAGAAATCTTAATTCGACGGCTGAAAAGAAACTTGGACGTCACGATTACACTATGTCCACAAAACGCAAGGTACTCGCTTTTCACGCTACCGTCACGAGCTAAAAACGCAATATAGGCGAATACCTCGCAATTGTACGATAATTACTGCCTACTGAACCTTCCAGTCGAGCTACACCTCGATATCATTGATATAGACGTTGAAATGTATTTAAAATGGCCACTCTTATCGAAATACACAGCAATGACAACGAGGTATAACAACGAATTGGAAAAACACGGCAAATGGCTGAAAAGGCGAAGAACGGGAAAAAAAAAGCCTCAAAGCACAAAATTACAAATCATAGGCGAGGAGTATTGGAAACACGGCAAACGACACGGAGAGCACAAGATGTGGCATAAGAACGGTGTATTAGAATTACAGTGTAATTTTGTGGACGGTAAGCGAGAAAAAGAGTATAAGAGTTGGTATGAAAACGGTCAATTGCGTGAAGATCGTACGTTTATCGAAGGTAAACAAAATGGACACTATAAGAAGTTCCATGACAATGGTAACTTGCTTGAGGAATGCAGTTATGTTAATGGTAAGCGAGAAGGGGAGTGCAAGCGCTTGTATAATGATGGTAAGTTACTTGATGAGTGTTTTTTTGTCAACGGTAAGCGAGAGGGAGAGTATAAGAGTTGGTATGCCAATGGACAGCTTCTTGAAGATCGTATGTTTGTTGAAGGTAAACAAATTGGAGAATATAAACGTTTCTACAATGACGGTCACTTGTTTAAGGAGTGTGATTATGAGGATGGTTACCGAGAAGGAGAGTATAGGATTTGGCACAATAACGGTCAATTGAATGTACTTTGTAAGTACATCAATGGCGAGCTGAATGGACGGTACAAAGTGTGGTCTAGCCGTGGTCAGGTTATTGAGATGAGTGACTATGTTGATGGTAAGAGAGAAAGAGATTATACACGCTGGTATGAAAGCGGCCAAGTACTTGAAGAGTGTGAATTCGTAAACGGTGAACCAAAAGGAGTTTACAAAAAGTGGTTTCAAAATGGTCAATTAAATGAGCAAGTTTATTGCTTAAATGGTAAACAGCATGGAGAATATAACAAGTGGCATGATGATGGTCAGTTAGTAGAACATTGTAATTTAATTGAAGGAAAACTACATGGAGAATACAAACAATTCAATGTCCTGACTGAACAGTTGATTAAGAAATGTAATTATCTTGATGGTAAGCTTGATGGTGAGTATAGGACTTGGTATTTCAATGGAAACCCAAAAACCCAATGTTATTACATCAACGGCAAAGTAAATGGACGGCTTAAAGCATGGGACTGGGTTGGTAGATTGCAAGATAATGTTATTTGTGTCAATGGTTATAGAGCTGGAAATGCTACTAGTTTCCAATGTAAACGTGTTAATGGTAAACTACATGGAGAGTATAAAAGAATGATTAAAGGGCAGTTAGTAGAGAAAGGTCATTTTGTACAAGGTGAACGTCATGGAGAGTGTACATTTTGGCTTTGTGATGGTACATTATCTGAACAGTACAATTATGCTAAAGGTAGACGAGAAGGTGTTTATAAGAGTTGGTATGATAATGGTCAGTTGTATGAAGAGTATAGTTACATTAATGATAAGAAGGAAGGAGAATGTAAGCGTTGGCTTAAAAGTGGTAAACTGTATGAGCACTTCAATTACATTAATAATAAAAGAGAAAGTGACTGAGGTTGCAACACGCAATAAATAATGTACCTGTGTTTTATAAAAAGTCTAAAAATAAACTCAACCTTGAAGTACTCTTAGCTAAACTTTTTCAAAGCTATTTAAGTTTATTTTTGTCCAAGATTTATTTACCATGAACCCACATGTATTGTCCTTTAACTTGTCCATTTTTGTACCATGATTTACTCTCGCCATGTAGGTTACCATCAACCCATGTGGCTTGATATTTTAGTTTTTCATCTTCATACCATCCTTTACCTTCACCATGGCGTTTGCCATGAGCCCACATGAACTGGTCCTTGAGTTGTCCGTTTTCATACCACGATTTACTTTTGCCATGTATTTTACCATTAACCCACATGGATTGAGTGAGTAGTTGTCCATTTTCATACCATGATTTACGTTTGCCATGTCTGTTACCATCAACCCACATGGATTGACTTTTTAGCTGTCCATTGTTATGCCATTCTTTAAATTCACCATGCTGTTCACCATTAACCCATGTGGATTGAGTTCGTAGTTGTCCATTTTCATACCATCTTTTACATTCGTTGTGCTGTTTATCATCAGCCCACATGGCTTGTTTTTGAAGTTGGCCGTTTTCATACCATTCTTTACTTTCGCCATGGCGATTACCATGAGCCCACTTGAATTGTCTTTTAATGTGTCCATTATCATACCAATCTTTGTGTTCACCATGCCGTTCACCATTAATCCATGTGGATTGATTTTGTAGTTGTCCATTTTCATACCAACTTTTACATTCACCGTGCTGTTTATCATCAGCCCACATGGCTTGTTTTTGAAGTTGGCCATTTTCATACCATTCTTTACTTTTCCCATCTATTTTACCATCAACAAACATGCATTGTCCTTTAAGTTGGCCGTGATTATACCATATCTTCATTTCACCTTCTAGTTTACCATCTACTAATATGTACTGCTTCTTAAGTGATCCACTATCATGCCACTCTTTATACAAACCGCTCATTGCATATTGATGAGACTGTACTTTTCCACTTTTATACCATCTTATCCATGTACCTTTTCTTTTTAATGTTTCATCAAAATGTGTATTTGTTGCTGCTCTCTTTGACAAAGTGTGGAATTTTGTGAACGCTTCTATATTGAAGGAACAAATATACGTTTGAAGTTCACATGGAATATCCAATAACCCCAAAGAGTCCAATTCGCTGCCCGAATTTTTTATACATTTGGGATGTGACTTAATAAAATGTATAAGCCACAATGTAATAGTACTATGTGCAGGCACAGGGTTTATGTGCAAAAATATTTGTGTTTTTAAGAAGTTACACCCCAAGTATGCACTACTTCGATTTGAACTGTACAACAAAAGGCATTTAAAACACGTGATTTCTTAGAAATAACAATCTGCCGATTCACAACATGTAGGTAAACCCTTACATTTGTCTGACGATAATTCATGTTCGGCGAAAAAGGAGACCATTTATTCTCTGATCACGGATTTGAAGATTTAGCTAAATGTCGCGAACAGTCGAACCCTTAATTTTGCAAAATGCAGCGCAAACCCGTTCCAGGTGAATTAAATTTCGAAAAGTAGTGTCACACCAAAGGAAAATACTTGTTTACAGCAAATCAAATAAATTTCTGATAAATTTGTTAATCTCGTTACGACTAAGTTGTAGCTGTTGTATACCACGTGTTTTACGTACCATAATGAATTAATACTATTAATCCTATTTAACGTGTTCGTTAAGGTTTAGCGTTGTCTTCGTTGTCTTCAATAGAAAGTACACGAAAAACGACTTTTGTTTTTCGCTTGTTTTTATGCAGAAATTGAAATAAACTTCACCGCTAGTCAAACGCATGTGTAGCAAAATTCCATCCCTGCTCGTTACAAAAGGGTGTATGCTGTGATCCTCTTCAAGTGGAATGAACGTGTTGGTATGTTGCATCATTTCCTGTATGCCCGTTATCTATAGAAATACCCGTGGCGTATTCCTTATTAACTTTGAGCCAGTAGTACACTTTGTTCGTTCTCTAAAAATATCAAGTAAGTGCCGGAATATTGACTATGCGGACACGCTATAAGGAAGTATCTAGCATATAGCTAGGCTAAAAAGACCACGTTGCTGTAGCTGCCATTTTTTATAAAGTTAAGTTGTGAGAGTTGCTCGTATTTTTGACTTACATTGTTGGATCCTTATGTGAGCAAAACATTTTTATTTACAGCAGAATACCCGACGATACAGATATAAAATAGCGTGGCTACTAAAAATTACAGTAAAGTGGCTCTGAGCAAAGTTGCTTTTTCATTCAAAAAGTTGAGATAAAAACCATTGGTTCAGAAAGTAGTGTAAACAATGTATATCGTGTTTTACCCACATGTTTTTAACATCACATGCTTCCAATATTGTTTTAGGGAGATGAACACTAGTTTTGTTTTGATAATACCTCGCTCGAATGACCTCTTGGCTAGTTTCATAACACTTTGATAAGTCGCTGTAGATTATGACTTACGTTGGCCTCATAGTACATAGTGAACATATCTATACATCAAATACCTTGTTTCTTCAAATAAGATGAAATATACAATACACTATGACGAGATTTGGCTGACATTGGTTCCATGGCATTATCATAAACTCCTAACACGCATGCATTGTTTGCTCTGCAACAAATGAATCCTTTTGTACCACTATGACCATGAATAAAGCCTTCAGTGACTGCAAGTGCAACAAACCTTGTTTCAAATTCAGAAAACAAACAGCAAAAAAAAAAAAAAAAATTTCTTTTCAATAGGTAATCACGTGTCATTGAAAAAAAACAAAGCCAGTTGAAAGAAAAAAGAAATTACTACCCAGGCAACTTTGATAGTGTCTTCTAAAAATCAGTTCTAGCACGTGTTGTTGAAGCAAGATCAAGAAAGAAAAAAATAGTGTCAAAAATAAATCGTACTTTGTGTCAAAGAGTTCTATTTTATCCTTTGTCAAATGATCAAATCTCGCTGATAAATCAGCCAGTTGACGTTTGGTGACATTTAATAACTTTGATTTTGCCCAAATCGTTCCATCCAAACCGAAAACAGCACCAAATACATTGTTTGAACGGTTTTTACCTATGATCATGCGTACATAGCCCCTCCAACCTCCTGTCATAACAAAAAGTCATTAATTTCATTCATAATGTACAACATACGCGTTCCCTCCACGTCGCTTGCTTTAAAGTATTGCTCTTGCATTTTTTTAGTTTCGTAGTACCGTTGCTTGCTATTTAGCTTATAGTTTGTCGTCATGGACATTAAATACGTGTCAAAGTCTCTGTGAGACAGATAGGCCCATACCTGTACATTTTTTGGTTTATAGATATTACAAAGCGATCTAACGCACTTTATCATCGTTACCAACCCTAAATGAAGCCCAACAGACATAAGAAACGGATAGTAAATCCGTAGATGTCAAACACTTGAAAATATTGATAATAACCTCATCAGGCAACGACAGTAATGTATTCATAGCGTTATCGTTACTCTGCCAACATTTACTAAACTACAAGCGGTAATTAAGCCAACATGTGGAGATTCGAAAGCGAGAAACATGTACCACTGGTGCTAACACAGAACCTGATTATAGCCACGCTTGAGCAACAATACTGATCAAGGTAGAAGGTTCACCCACATGCATCAATACTCAACAAAGTCAATTTTTGTTTCCAATTTGATCTTTCGTTGTTCTTATCTTTATTTATTTCTTCGCCATCGTTTACACTCCTTTTCATCCACTGCTTAAAAGCCCTCAATATCAATATTATGATTTGTTTGGACATAATCAGCATAAAGTGCTTTCTCAACTTTACACGGAGTCCAAAACTTTGTATCAGCTAAGGCATTAAGAGATTTCGCCTTTTCAGACACCAACGTGTGGAATTTGGTGTATTGGCTTATGTTGTACTTTAACTTCGGTCCCAATTCTGAAATAGAGAGCATAGCTTCATCAGACATGAAACAAACATCGCCTTTTGTCATTGCAGTCAAAACGGCCGAAGCTGTAGCAGGTCCAACTCCCTATTGTAAAAAAGAACAAAATTAAAAGGCTGTCACGTGATAAGAGAAAAACAATTGTATGGATCAGCTTCCACTGTTTTTTTTGTCTTGCAATCACGTACCTTTAACGGTTTTACAAGTACGTTTATCGCTTCCAATAAGCTTGGCAAGGTATTGTAGGCTTCAGTAGAGAGCTTTTTAACCTAACAAAGGGTTGGCGGGTAAAGATAAGTGTTAAGGCGAACCAATTCGTCGTCTTGTGCCTCAGCATGCTGAACTAGGCTACATAGCATGAGTACGCGTTATTGTAACAAAGAAAAATGTAAAAACTAACCCAGGACGGAATTGACCCTTCAAAACCTTCCAATTTACTATTTTTACTAGTTCCTGCTTTGTAATGAACTTTGGGTCGCGTTTGGCAATAACCGATGGTAATTCGTGTCGATACCATCTATCAAGTTCAGCGAGCTTCAAATAACGCTCCTTGTATGCTGCAACCTTTGTTCCTTTAACAAAATAAACACAACTTAAAACAATTAGAAAGTGACACCCACTTGACGCTTTAAAACTTGCAACAGCCTTCACAGTACGATCATATGTCGCTAGCTTGTTTTGCCACACCACAACGTCAGTTGATGTAAAGATGGTGTGCATTTGTACTTTTTGTAGATTTGTAAACAAAAAAATAAACGAAGTTTCACTGATGGTTCTAACAACACTCGTGAAACTGAGAAGTACAATAGAAAGCGTAACAATGTAGTAAGAAGCACAAAATTTTCTTGTTGAGGTTGTACAAGCTTAAGATTGGGAACGGTACAATTTGAAAGATTTTCTGTTGCGTCTTCTCCATGAAGCACGTCGGGAAGGTCTGTTCTTGTACTTGATACCTTTTCCGCGGTGTCCACGTCCTGTAATAAAGAAGTAAGTATTTGTAAACAGACAACACATCAAAAAAATAAGAAAAACAGCGAAAAAAGTTTTCTCTTGGAAAAAGTTTTTGCAGAGTTCAAACGGACCTTTCTTTCCAGCGGAGGTGAGTCCTCTGCGTTCGCGTCCTTTGTGGTGAGCGTGGCAGATCCAGTTAATACGTGGGTCGTTACGGATAACTGGGTGATGTGGGTCTACGAGAATGACTTCGAAATATTTGTGGGAACCGTCCTAATGGAGAGTGTCAAAAAAAAATGGAAATGTTTTCTGTAACTTGTCACAAGCGTAATTACGCGTTGCGCTTGAGTTTGAGTAAAGCACGTACAGCGGCAACCCAGTATGAGTTGAGGACACGGAGTCCATTCAAAGCTTTACCAACACGGGTCTCAGCAATAACTTGGTGAGACATAGGGTGTTTTCTGTGGCGGATGCTGTGGTTAATTGGTTTGCGGCGAGGCATACCACGAGACAACATAACACCATCACGACGACGACCACCCTTACGGATTCTGATACGGTATACGAGGAATCCTGGCTTTGTTTTGTATCCAAGTCGGTGGGCTTTATCGGTACGGCTAGGGCGTACGCATTTGTGCATGGACTTGCGTTGCCTTGTTTATGTAAGCTTTTGTCAGGCGATCAGTAGTTTTTTAATTACCTGTACTCCCAAGCGCGGAAACGTAGAACGTAGCGCATGGAATCGCTTTGCTTCTTCCTCCAGAGCTCGCACATGTACTTGTAAGCCCCTGAGAAAAATCAGTGATGAAGCGCTTTAATGGCATAATTTGGGCATATAAGTGCATAATATCGCTTTTGAGAGTGATTGTAGTAGCAACGTACCCATGGTTAGTGATGAGAATTTACAGAGAACCTACAAAAAAAATATGAAGCAAAAGAA
Organism: Trichosphaerium sp. ATCC 40318; assembly: GCA_038496445.1. NCBI lineage: Eukaryota > Discosea > Flabellinia > Trichosidae > Trichosphaerium > Trichosphaerium sp. ATCC 40318. Next base: position 565,232 of record JALMLS010000507.1, read on the forward strand.
AGTCAACATATTTTCGCTGCGCAAAAAAATTCAGAGTACTTGTCAATTATTCTTGTTGACTCAGCAGCTTTAAACTGACGTGTTCTCGGCGTAGTAAACCAAAATATGGCAGTAAGCAACCTTACAAGTACTCTACAGCGTTATTTGCTTTACAATTATTGTAGGGACTTGCAGATAGGGCGCTTGGACTGTTTTTATTGATAGTCAGTGTTGTCGTTTACGTGTATTATACATTCTGGGTTTTAGTTACAGTACACGCTCTTATTCTTATTGTATATTCACAAAAATTAGCCGTTCATTGCTGAAGACCACCATGTACAAAGTTTTTTCCTACCAAGGACATACGCCGTTAAAATCCCTCTGATGATATTCATACTCGCTGGCGTGATTGTACTGACGTTTTTGTCGTTATTAATGATAAAAACTGGTATGGACGCCCGAAAGAAAGAAAAGAAGGCTTAGGCCACAATGTACACCAAGTAACCTAAAAAGTATAAATCAATACCCAATGTCACTTCTTTTTAAAAAAGAGTGCGATGTACCAAGATCTTCTAGTTTATTCTGAATATCCATCGTGTCACAATTGCCCAAAATATTAGCAGTTTCCTTAGACGCATCGAATTCAACGTCACAGCCAACCTAGAGGTACGTTAATTTTGTTTGAACGGCAGCAAAAAAAAAAAGAGAAAAAAGGTTGGTTGCATACAGCGTGTTTTTTGAGAGCTGTAAGTACTTGTTTCTCGCACGATTCATTCATCATGCCTTTAATATGTAATACAGCACGACTTTGGGACTATGTAGTGTTAGCGTAGTGTTAGCAATAGCTTGCAAACTACTGAAATGGTTGACATGTGTCAAGTTCTTACCACTCCATTAAATGAGGTGGATATGAGTAACGCATTCATCCAAGAAGCTATGAAGAGTTAGTGGTGTTATGGTGCATTCATAGCGCAGAGCGTATTGTGTCTGCTCGTTCAAGCGTACCCATTGCCTCTTCAGTGTCGGCAAACAGGAATAAGACTCTTGCACGCGTATTTATGCTGAATCCGTTTTCTTTGTCATCCATAGAACTGGTTTCTATCATTGCCTCATTCAAAGATATTTTACCAACGTGGTACTCATCCTGCAGATGTAAGCTTTGTACAGGTATACGCGAATAATCACCTTGTGACTCTTGTAATAATATAATTCGTTGTTAATGAGGCGAAACCACCGCCGCTTCCATGTTTTGAGTCTATTACCGCGTTTTGTTAACCATCCTTATTCTTGTTTAGCACAACTTGGTTAAACCTAACCAAAACATACCCTCCTTTTTAGAATTGATGATGTCAGGCATATTTTCGTCACTAGGTGGTGTCTACAATAATCGGTTACCAAACAATAACATAACGCAACGTACGCCATAATTACTTGTATAAGAGTCTCTGGACCATTCGGAATCGCGTCTTGTTGTACCGCGTAGTTTATCCGACAATTTGTCTGAAACAGCAGTTATTCTCCTTCTCATTGCGTAGTGTGTGCCAACGTGATACAGCAATGCGATCACAATTTTGTGGTTTTGCTTAACTGCAAAACGTGACTGTAACCAAATCTACAAAAGGGCAATACCTCTCTATGAGCAAACGAAAAAGAACTAATGACGATGAGGGAGTACAACAACCCAAACGCCCAAAACGTACCTTCAAAACTGTACGCCATGCATCACATGGATTCTACACTAGCATAGAGCTATAATAGCAAGTTTTACGCGCTTCCGTTACAGTGTAACCTTGCTTCGATTTCTTCACTATTTCTGATTTTAAATCGCGTGTTACAGTACATAAATCTGATATACTTAGTGTGTAGAACATGGTGGCGCTACTGACCCAGGTGTACGTCTTTACGAAACTCAATTCTCTCAATTTTTCCTTAAAACTCCATTTTCATTTTGAACTGTACAACATGTATCCATTGTGACACTTGATGTGCTGTTGTAGAAAAAATCTCCCGTATTTTGTGAAGCAACAACACCACTCGTTTTTTGCCGTTATTGTTAGCGTATTTACTTTCAAGCGCGGCTTAGTATATCTAAGAATTCATACATCTAGATACTCAACACCATGTTTGTTCCAACTTTTGTTTAAACACATAAATCTAGCGTCGTTTATGCTTTTTGGAGTTATTTTATGGTTCTAAAAAGCGAAAGAACAGTAATATTTTGATTTTATGGAACTGTTGAATTCCATTTACGCCTGAACGCGTTCTTTAAACCTGTAAAGCGCGTAAACAGCGGAAAAGCGTATTTTCAATTTTTTTTTTCAAAGTTGTACCTTTTTCTAAAACATCACGTGTAGAGCCGCTATGGTGATCTTAACCAGGACGACTACTTTGTAGACAAGTTCTTGACCCCAGAGGGCTACATACACTTGTTCTGTGTCTTTGATGGTACGTTATTGTCTTGTAGATTGGAGACTATCATCGTTCGCCAGTATCACGTGTAACTCAACTATTTTTGTTTCTCTCACGTGATTTTTTTTTAAATGTTGCGAAAACTTTTATAATAATGATTATGTTTTCTAGGTCATGGAAAGAATGGTGAAGTGGCGTCAAAAGTAGCAAAAGAAGTGAGTACCTCGTTGGTTTTTTTTTTGTTCCACACTTGATAGTTTGTACTTGCTTTGTCCTTATGCTTATTTCTGAAAACAGGAAACAAGGAGTTTTTTAAAGTCTGAGTTGCAAAAGAATCCAGCTCCTTCAAAGAAAGATCAAGATGCTATGATCAAGACAGCGTTTAAACGTGCTCATGATGTACGTAAAATATATACCTTTTAGTTTTTATGTACCAACATCCGAAATACTCTTTGCATCTCGTAAAACAATTGTCTCATTGTTCTAGGCTATTATAAAAGAGTATCCTAAACTACAAACAATTACAGATAATGGCGTGGAGTATAAGCTTACAGATGGCGAGGATGGCCAGTATGAGTATAGTGCCGAAAATGGTGGCATATTTTTCTTACATGACTTCGGTAAGGAGTTGTTAATTCTTCTTTTTTTTGAGCCATTGGTTGATCTACCTAATCATGTTTAATAGGCACAACAGCCGTAATTGTGATTTACTTTGAAAATAAACATAAAATGGTGATCGGAAGTGTTGGCGATTCATTCGCTGTTATTGGAAGCATAAAGCAAAGACGTGATGTGATGGGCAAGACTGATGAGTGGGATTATAGCGCACATACATTGAATGAAAACGACAATTGTGAAGAGGGCCTTCAAAGTGAACTAAAGCGTATAAGAAGATCATTTAGAACGTACGTGTAACACCTTTATCCAAACAAAAACCAAAAGAAATCGAAAGAAAAAAAAAAGAGTTTTCAAGCAGAGCTTGGTTGCTAGGACACAAAAAATGAATCTATCAAAGCCAAGGTTTTCAAGCACAAAGAACAGAGTTTTCCATCAGAGCCTAACCTTGTCGGTTTACATCAGAAGTTCTTTTTTTTTTTTTTTTGAAAAACAAACTGTTCTGCCTCAAAGATTCTAACGTCTTTTTTGGTTTTCTTTTCCCCTTGTACAGATTTATGATATCTGAGCTGAGTGGGAGACGCTAATATTTGTTTATTTAGAAAAGCTGCTATTGATAATGGATACATACATCCTATAAACTCACCTTATGACTGGCACTGCCTAGCGATGACTAGAGCTCTAGGACATAAGTACCTAGTAAAATGTGGCGTCATATGGGAACCACATATAACATATTATACAACACTACCAGAGGACTTAACGTTGAGTACGTCAAGATGAAAGTTTTTGGTTTTTTTCAACAAAAAGACAAGCGGCCAAAAAGTTCGACGTGTCAAAAACCTAGATGGTAAAAGTCACTACTTTTCGTTGAGTATTTTATAGATATCTAGACTATACATACTTAACGAAAGACGTCTGCCGTCTAAGTCTTTATCAGCGTGGGCAGTTCAGACTGTTATTTTTTCGCTGAATGTTTAAATTTTATTTTTTTTGCATTTTATTATTTTATTGTCTGTTTATCTAACCTTCTTTACTAGTTGTTGCGTCTGATGGTACGCTTATATACATTAACAAAGTTGTTAGTTCATTTTAAATAATCAACAGCCAGGTCTTTGGGATGTTGCCATACGTGAAGATGTAGTACAATACGCACTCTCTGAGGAGCCTCAACAAGCTGCCCAAACATTAGTCGACAAGGCTTTGGAATGGTGAGAACTTTAAACAAGTCACAAGGCGTAATCTAACCACTTATTATTTAGGTGGAAAATAATGCCTACCTACGATCCAGAGGAAGATTCGGATGATGAGCATGATGAAAAAGAAGGTGCAGATAAAGATAGAGAGGAATATGATGATTCTGAGGATTCTGATGAAATGCCAGTAACAAATAAAGCAGATAATACGACTGTTGTGGTTGTACGACTACAACCAAAAAAAGATATAAAAGAACTCATTGAAAAGTGCAATGGGAATACAACCGAATAAAAAACACCTACAAAAGGGTTTGTGTATTGTAATACTGTAGTTGTTTATTTGTCTAAAGATATTTGTGCTGGTGTTCTCGGCAGTAAACAACACTAGCCATAAGTGCGTAGAAACTATTAACTTTTCATCGCAGAGTTTTGTGCATCGCGAACGTAGTCAAATCTCACGCCGCATAGCAACGTTACTACGATTTTCAAAAAGATTCAAACATCCACTGTAATTGAGTATTGTATCAGATTGCCTTTTAAGGTGATTAATTTTCTTCACAGCAATGTCGCAATTGTTGTTACTGACCAACTGGAGACAAGATAAAAAGCAATCTGTATTGTCGCTAGATTGCACCTCTTTGGTTCCGGAAAAGGTCAAAGCCTGGTAACTAGGTAAATAGGGCGCAAGCTAGTTAAATTTTTTTTGGTGCCATTAAACCTCAATTTGGTTCGGACGGAGTCTGTAAACTTTGAAAATCATTCTTGCGCCCTAGGTCATGGCGGCGACACTACCACAGAGGCACCTCATACCACATAAACGCCGCTCCTTCATTTTCACGTGTAAAGGATCGTGTACTGTAAAAAAAAGAAAAGATAGACTATTTATTTAAATCCTCTTCTTTTTTTGGGCGTTGTTAATCCAATTCGCATACCTGTGGAGAGCCAATTTAAGACAGCAGTAAATTATCCAATTTGAGTTTTACCGCCAAATTCTAAAACCAAATATTCACCTTATTTGCGGTACACTTTTTCACCCATTTTGTTAGCGGACATGAAGAAAGTACTTTAACGGCATTAGTGTTCTATGTAAATAAGGTAACTTAAACTATATTACGAAACTTAAGCTGTCTACCGTACTTCACTTTTTCCCATGAACGCAGAACTTGCTAACTACGAGTTAAATATTACTACTAATTTCATCGAGTACAAGGCACGTATCTATGATATAGCACTATGAAAACGGTTTGCGTTTGGATCGTGCGTACGCGACCTTAACCGTCAACTGCCTGGTAACGCAGGTTTGCTGGAAGTGATGTGTTGTCACTACGTTTTCACACTTAGCGCGCCCAACGATCCAATCAGCGGCTACAGCAACTCCTACTGTGGTGTACGCGACCTTAACCGTCAACTGCCTGGTAACGCAGGTTTGCTGGAAGTGATGTGTTGTCACTACGTTTTCACACTTAGCACGGATCTCAGTAGGATGCGCAACAACTTGTTTTTACATTTGTTTTCTAGTGTGAAGTTAAAATCGAGCCAAAACAGAGCACTACGCAGGAGTGCTTTAGGCCTGAGCAAAACTTGCGTGGCGCCCTGTTTCGGCGCATTTACGCGTGCATACCTTTTAATGGTACTTTTTAGGCTTTGGTAGATGCAGAACTACGTCGACAACTAGCTTTAAAAGACGCCGAGGTAGAGGAGGCTAGAGAGAAGGCTAGAGAGCAACAAGCAAAAGATGGCGCCAAAATACAAGCGCTTCTGGCTAAAAACCGCAAATTAACACAAGCAAGAAAAAACGTAAAGCGCAAGTACGCACAGCTCATCAAACAGTGTGGAAAGTGGGAAGATCGCGCGAGAGAAATGAAACGCCAAAAAATTGCCATTGAGGAAAATTCGTATACTGCACTGTGCTGCAACCTACACGGTTCGCTTGCAGAACAGGAAAGAAACAAACAGCGAGCGGATTGGGGCGCTGATGAAGAAAAGAAGCCGCGTGAACTACCAGAAGGACTTGACTACGATTCTGAAGATTCTGGCGAAGACTACCACGATACGAATGATGGTGATTACCGGCAACCTGTTGAGGATGTCCACTCAGTACGCAAATAATTCTACGCGATATTCAAACTTTGTTTTTTTTTTTTGAAACTAACCGTCCTATTGTAGGAATAATCTTAGTGCTTTGTTCTCTATTAGTTTTGATCTGTACAGTGTAATTTAAAATAAAGTTGTAATATTATGTAATTTAGAACAGTTATTGAGTTGTGTTTCTTTGTTTTACTGGCTCGGATACAATTTAACTAAAAACAACTCTTTTTAACGCGTCAGGCTATCATTTTTTGAAGTGGTGTTAGTGCCCTTTTGGTGGACTAGTAGTCGGAGTAGATACCATAAGTATACGATTTGTGACAGTGTAGTTTCTAACATAACAAACGTTCTTTTCTGCAGTTAAAACGCGTTACGTCCATTATTTGTAAACTGGGAGATACATAGGGGTTTAGGTAAAATTGCAAAAAGACATGATTCCGTTGGGGATCGAACCCAAGACCTTCTGCGTGTAAAGCAGATGTGATAACCAACTACACCACGGAATCATTTACATTCTTTTCAGCAAAATTTTAACCTACCGATTCGGCAAAAGACTACTAATGGACCGCAATCGCGTAACTATCAATCTTTTAATCTTCGCTCCTGTTGGTGCTTTGAATGGAGTAAGAAATCCAAAACCATCTTAGCTCTTTCTCCATTGAATCCGTGTCTGGCGTTTTGAAGCTCTATGAATGATACATTCCAACCACATTCTTTAAATACTTCGTGTGCATAATGACAAGGAGGTCTATTATCTTCTGACCGAGAAGTAACTATCAGCAGTGGTGGTTTCTCTTTCGCATTGGCTATCGCTTTTCGTTGTTTTTTAGTTTTCTCTTCATCTTTGTACTTCGTCAAACCACCCATGTGATTCACGAGTGCTGTAAATTCATTACCTAGACGAGAAGCAATCTCTGATATGAACAGACCTCCATTTGAGTGACCAATAGCGTATACACTGCCTAAAGTAAGAAAGAATTAGTGCCTCTCTTTTCTTGTTTGGCATTGTTAAACAATGAATACGCACTGACGTCAACTGGGAATGCTTGTTTAGCATAAGACACAACAAATCGAATATACGGAATGTCGGTTGGATACCATAATGCTGATATAAGGTTTGGATTGTAAACAACAGGTTCAAACGTAGACTCTAAAGAAAAAAAATTAATAAATAAAGTCAAACACGTGCTCATTGGAATGAAAGAGTGCGATTTAAGCAAAGACTCGCTATAGCCGAGTCATGTAAAGGTTGTTGTTAAAATAAGGCATGCATGTCGCAGCAAATAAATGGTAATTATTACCGTTTACCTGGTACAAGGTTGCACTAATTTTGTTTGCAAAAGAAAAAACCAAAAAAAAGTTATATGTCGGTATCCGTACCACACCAAATTAAAATTATCCTATGCTTGTTTGCTAATTCTTCCCATGACTCTTCACCCTTCTTACAAGAACGTAATGAGTTATAGTAAGCGTGTCCATCCGTTCCATGAAGAAGTAATAGCACAGGTATCTAAAAATTCCGTTACATACTATTTCATTAACGAAGTCGCACTCAACATACCTTTGGCAATCCAAGACAAGGTTCTGGATTTGGCGAATAGTTCTTAGGAAAATAAGTTACAAAACGTCGTCTTTGAATACCAAACAAGCCAACCTTAAATAGAAGAAGTTAAGTCACGTAAAAAAACCTCAAAACAAAAACGTACAGGAAACAAGCACTGATACTCAATGTTGCGTCGTGATGGACCTAATATTGCGTAAAAATTAACATGGTTTATATTTCATTGTTGATCACTCCGTACCTTTAATGACTTTAACTGTGCGGCTGCGTTTGTAGATAAAGAGTAAAGCCGCTAAAAAGAATAGAGAGCATGATGAATACGTGATCAAAGAGGCACATAAACTGTATGTCATGTACGAGTAAAGTGACATTAGTGTTGTTAACCAGGTGGTCTTGAGTGAAATAACAAGTATTAAGTCTAGTGACAGCTTCGCCTAAAGCAAATCCTCCGCAATTCACTGAAAATGTTATTCGGCCGATTCAAGGTTAGCTAATATCCATGCGTTTTTCTGCAAAATTATTCAAGCTGAGCATGATAAAAAAAGTTTTAATAAGGGGTGGTTATGCACGTAACAAGTTAAATACATTGAGGAAATAATGTTTCCCACAGAGAATGTTAGAGGTTTGATATCAGTTAGCAGTTGTACTAACAAATATCATCATCGGAGTCGATGTTTTCCAAATCATCCCCTCCTTCGGTATCGAGTGTGTTCTTCACCTTCAATAGTAGAGACGTATGCCATCGATCAAGTCGCGTCAAAGAATCGTAGTCTCGTACAGCCTAAAAAAAGTACTTAGAAAAACCTCTCCCAGTCTTTTCTTTTTTACCTTTTGGAAGGCTTCCAAGTCATAAGCTTCAACGGCTTCTATACAATCCTAAACATTGATAAATATGTAATGTATGTGTATTAATAAGCAATAGAGGCATACTTGGAGTAGTTTATATTCGCGTTGTCCGCCAAATTCAAGTTGTATGTTTACATATTTTTCAAGCGCTTTCTTAGCACCAACGACATCCTATTCACCCACATTAATATGTGACAGAATAACTATTAATCATACCTTTACCAAGTGACATAAACCGGCCTTTAGAAAGTATTTTTTAGCTCCGAATTTGCCCAAGTTTGACCCTATGTAAAGAAAAAGAGTCAACAATAAAAAATGCAATAGTTCGTTTAGAAATACCTGACGCATCTGTGGCACATTTTTCATATATGGCAATAGCAGTTGTATAATCGTCTAATGTTACACTTAGATCTGCAACTTCAAGTGAACATTTATTGGCCTGTATTACAGATCCTTCACCCTAACAAAAAAGTAAGAATAACTTTGTCTTTTTTTTTTTCCATTTTTAATTTCTCTTGCACACCTCAAAGAAATCTGCGGCTGATTGGTACGCCTCTATGGCCTTCTCTACTTCTGATTCAGCTTTAAGTAAATCTCCAACGTCCTTGTGTAATTTCGCTGCCATGGCAAATCGACCGTCCTCTACACAATAGAGGTAAGTGGAGTGAACAATAAAAAAAAGAAATACGCGTAAACGTTACAGAAATGGAATTGGCTTTTTACAAAACGCTTGAATGTTGCTTATTAGGTAGGTTCGTACCGACATATATATTTAGGGCTTGAGAGTAAGCTGCTACTGCGTGGTTTGGTGATTCTTTTACAAAACACTTGGCTGCAGTGACGTAGTTGGAACTGGCATCGTATCTGTTGTCTTTTGACGCTTGAAGATAAATCTCAGCAGCTTTTACATAAGCACGCCCTGCTTCTTGTACTATAACGCGTTAGGTACTGCAGACGCGATAAATAACGACATACGTTCTTTTGCTACCTTCAAAGTATTACCCGCTTTTATAAATCTCTCTGCTAGCTCCTCCCATTTACTTCTACCTGGACGTAACCATTTACCCTGCATTGAGGCTTCCTTTGCTTTTGCTTGATTAAGCATTTCTAGTCCCTTTGCTTTAGCCATGTTCTGTTTTATTTATGCCACGTTGCTTTGTAATAACCGTTGTTTCAAATAAAATCCATTTTTTTTGAAAACCCGTTGTCATATTCCATGATTTTCAAACATAGCTTTTCAAAGCCAAATAAGTATTGTTGGGCGCTACTTTAGTTTCTGCGGCCATACAAAACGTTGTACAATTTTTAAGAATACTTCATGTCACTTTGTCACGTGACGTTGATGAGAAGTTGCTAAGCAAATAGCTAGTTAAAAGATGTGCATTTATTGCGAAGGTATGTTCTTTAACAACTTGCGTTTATGGAGTTCTTTTACTTTGAGCGAAGTCCAATCTGCATCTGTAAGTTCGGTAAGGTCCGATGCTACGTCTACACCGAAATCTGATAGAACCTTTTGGTACTGTGGTAGATTTAACCTTGCCAAGAAGGTTGAAATGTTCTGGTCATTTTGGTTTTTTACAGCTTTTTTCTTGGGCTAAAAACCGCTTAGAGAGTTGCACAAATGCCCAATTAAAGATCAGTGTACCATTTTTGATTTGATTGCCTTATTAATTGTCTTAGAGGGTGGTTTTTGTTGTTTTTTTTCGCTTGATAATTTAGTTTTGGTTCCTTTTTTTCTAAGACTTGTTCTGAGCTCTACTAGCAATTTTCCTAGCATATTCTTTCCAGAACCATCACCGCCATCTGCCTAACGTATTTCATTAAAGGACTTGCGTTAAACTCAACGACAATTCATGTAACCAAACAAAGAAAAAAATGAATACCCAATATTTATCACGTGTTGTGTGTTCAACAAGAATGTCATCTCCAGTAGACATTAATTTCTCAAGCAAAAAATCATTTTGAGTAAATTTTGCTCTTAGTGCTTTCTTCATGACTGTTATTGCTCTATCACCTTTCCATTTAGGATCTATCTTCACACCTGTTTTTTTTATTGGTCAGAAAATCAAAAAATCTCAGCTACAAGCGTTTCAATCGCTTTGTACCTTTGCTCAAGAACTCATCTATTATGACATTGAGATCAGTACGCCATTTATAACCACCTGCCTTCTTTTGACGTGCTGAAATTTCGTTAACTTTTCCAAAAAGGAATTCACCTTTTAAATTGTACCTAGTACAGCTGCCTTGTTGGGAGTACTCTGAGACCTCACTAATTCAGCGTATTCTTCAGCAGCGGCACCAGCGCCTTTATAGATGAATTTGTTGGCTTGAAAGTAATGTTCACTTGTCATCCATTCTTTACCGTCTATTTCAAGCGTGAATCGCTTGTCTGAAGGCGTCAACAATTGCTAAATGTAAAACAAATAATGCGCACCTTGTTTTGGCCCGTAGAAGTTAGAAAACTCTCCATGTTCCTACTACAATTAACGATAACGCGTTATCACGATTGAATGTTATTTCAACAGTTGACATACTTTTTTCTCGTCGTAGAATAGCGTTGTTGACGTTTTTTTTCGCTTTTTACGAGGCTGAGAGGAAGCTTTGGAGGTTTATAAATATTGACACCGTGTTTAATTACAAACTTAGTTGCTCTTTAGGCAGTACCTGTGGAGCTACCTCGTTTCATTTTGGTGTAACTGGTACCACGGATGAAGCAGTTTATACGCCTGAAAGATCTGAGGGAAAGCATATTTAGTCAAAGCCTTTCAGAGAGGCAGAAGGTTTGGCGGGTTTTTTGAAATGAGCAAAAGCGATGTACGTGCTTATTTTGTTGTTGCTAGTAACATCGGTAGAACGTACTGGTAATTGAAGACATTGAAGGGTCTGTACCAACGATACGATACGAATTTGAAAAGGGAGGCGTACCAGTACTAGATATGGATGCCCCTCAAGGCAAAACGCTGTTCCCAGCGTCTGATGCGATTTCTAAACAGTTAGCTTTAAACAAACTACAAAGTATGCTACCACGCGTAAAATAGTACTAACATTACTACCAGACGCATCAAAACAACCTACTAAACCGCTAAAATAAGTATTGAGTCATGGCGCTATTAAACAGCGTAAAACACTCCAAACCTCTATAATGTAATTTTTAAATTGATACAAAGTGTATTTGTAAAATAATGTACGAAATTTTTGAACAAAAAATTGTTATCTACCAAACTCATCCAACAGTTTGGCTACTTTGAGGTCTGAGTCTCTCCAACTCCTCTTTTAATACTTTATTATGACGCTCTATATAAATTAAAGTTATAAAATGGCGTTATATAAGTACACGAAACGCTTTTTTTACACGTGTTTTTTTAATTTGAAAATATCGAAAAAGAACGTACTCAAGCTATCAATGTAATTACTTATTTTCCTCTGCTCACGTTTCTAAAATGTTGTATTAATAAACAAATGTATGTTATTCCACAAGGATGGAAAATACTTCAGTGAGCGAACTGGCTTGGAGACAAAAAATGATGAGAAAAAATTACCCTCTTGGCCTTTTTTTGTTCTCCCACACTCATGTAAACACCTCTGGCAATACGTAACAGACGCCAAGCACGGAATATGACAAGGAGTGATCCAACAATTCCCATGTTCAGAGCAAGGTCTAGAATGAGAGAAATTGTAACCACGATGAGATCCAGTACATAAAGAGCTTGATAAAATTATTAGTTCAATGTCAACCAGTTTTGTGAGTTTATGTAACGGCCAGGTTACATGTAAGGTTATAAAGTACTGGCAAGCGAAAATTGAAGCCATCGTAATGACACAATTGTCTATGTTTGTACCAACTGTGTTGGTTTTTCGTACCTTTCTTGAAAAAAGACAAGCCATAGCAGAATATCAAAACCACTAGTTCTATGCCAAAGATACACAAAATGACTATACTCATAATTTGCAATCCATTAGTCACGTTCTTGTATAAGGGCTTCGTAAAGTCGTACACAAACTAGGGTCCATGTAAGTACACTTGTGAACAAAGGTAACAATATCAAAAATAAAAATAAGACAACCGTTGAGATTCTGCTTTCTCAAATCACGTGCTTATTCTTGATGTTTTGGGAAACTATTTTGGCTGGCTTACCTGTAACTCTTCTGGTGTTGCAGTGCTATTAAAAGGTACTGAGGGGTCTAATTTACATGCTCTGTTGGTTTCCAGAACAACTTTTGCTATTACAATGACAATATCCAAAATGAGTAAAAATATGAGAGCAGTCTGTACCAAGCGACTCTCAACGATTTCAACAGCTGATTTCCTAGTAGGCCTAATTGCGAATGTTACTTCCGGTATCTTGTTGTCCACGTGATTAGAGATACATACCCGCAGATAGCATTTTCGAAGTGTTTCTGTTTGGTCAAGTTTCCACCGTCCAACCAAGACGGTAATTGTTTGGTTTTTACCTTCTCTTCGGCTTCAAGACGCTGTGTTAAAGCTTCGTATGCGTCATCTACGCTTTCTTCATCTTCTGTGAGTAGATTCGCTCTCATTGAATCGTTTTGTATCATTTATGTCGTCTGGCGTAGTTTCGCAATGGTTTGGGTTGCTTTGGGAATTACAGTGTTAAAGTGTACGAAACAGGCTGCCAAGCTTGATTTTGGTTACTTTTCGCGTAGGTACGTTCAAATAGATACTGCTTTAGTCTAATTGACAACCACAGAGTTTGGTGTCCTAAATCTCGTAAAAAGGCTAACAAAAAAACAGCAATTCACTGACATATGTCAAACTAGTTTCTAACTTTCGTAAAACCACAGCATTTCTTTTTCGTGGTCATATTTAACAAAGAACTCTACAATACTTGTTTATTGACTGGTTTCTATAGTTTGAGGCTTGGCACTGCTAATCACGGGTCTCTTTTCATAACTGTACCCATTTTGTAGATATTGACACTTTGAAGTATACCTGTGATACCCCACTCTCTAAACTCTCCATTTCTTACTCCTTTTTTAAAATGACATTTGGCTCTTAACTTACCATTTGGATGCCATTGCTTTGCCTCACCTTCTTTTAACCCTTTAACTTTAGTACAATAATAAGTTAATTGACCATTATCATGCCAATTCTTTACATCACCTTCTGCGTTATCATCCTTCATAAAACACTCAATATGTAGCTTTCCATTCGGATGCCATTGTGTGAATACACCATCTTCCTTTCCATTCTTCATTGTACATTTTACATGTAACTGTCCATTTGCATGCCACTGTGTATAATCACCTTCTTCCAAGTCATTGATATAAGTACTTATGCAATGAACTTGACCATTCTTGTGCCATTTTCTTAGTTCTCCTTCACGTTTATTATCTTTATAATGCGTCCTACTATGTAACTCTCCTGTACTGTAGTATCCATATGATATACCATCCATTTTACCATCTTTAAAATGTGTTGATTGACGTAAACGTTCTCCGTTTTTGGACCATTTAAGCCAAATTCCATTTTTATCAAAAGATGAATTAAAGTGAGTTAAAGTCGCTGCACGTTTACATAAAAGGTGCCAAGAAACGAATATTTCTGGGTCTAAGGAACAGGTTTTACGTTGTAATTCTGGCAGGAGGTGTAAGAGTGTAGAACATACTGGCGAAAGCGAAAGAGCTGGAATTCAACGTTAGTTTATAGGGTAGTATGCGTTACGTACTGCGCTTTTGTTCTTTGGCACTCATGAGACAGTCTGTGGGTGTAAACTTTTCTCTTTGCGAAATCTGTTTTAATCAGGCTGGTTCGCAGTGGTACGCGTAAAATTCTTAGTCAACGAGCTACAAACGAAATCGGTTTGCCGTTGTCACTAAAGGCGTTTTTTCGTTAGAATATTGCGCTGTGAAACGCTGATAGCTTTATGACGAATCTACAAACTAACTGTGACGTCTTCGTAGAAAATACGATAAAAAAAACGAAAAAAAGCATTTCGAGCTTTTTTTGTCAACAATCGTCAAACACAGAATGCGTGCCAAGTTGAAAGCCAAAGCGGAATCCGTATTGGCTTTCCTAGTTCCACCCCTACATACTCTCATAACTAACTCAACAGCTCCCGATTACAAGTACGAAATTATACAATACCCAACAGAGCGTCCAGATGCTGTATACACGAGCGAGTTTCTAAAAATACCACCAGAAATACTTGTTCTTGTGTTTGAAAACTTATCAAACCGAGACCGGTTCAAAATGAAGCAAACTTGCATAAGATGTGCCTGTTTAATACGTGATAATATTGGCTATACAGATGTATACATTTTACACCCATTACAGGATGTACCACTCCTTCTGAGTAGCAAAGGCAACTTGAACAATGCAGTTGTTCATGTAGGCAACTTTGGTTCCTACTTCATGCTACATCACCTAGGATCTATAAGACACATAAACTGTGCGAATACTTGGGTATTAGATGAAGATATAAGTGCTCTAACAAACCTAAAAACAGCAGACTTTGAGGGAACAAACTTGACTTCAAAATGCCTTGAAAATCTAAGTGGTATTCAAACACTTGTGCTAAGGTATTGTCCTTACATAGATGACTCTTATATGCACTTCCTGAAAGGCATACATACAATAGATCTGTGCTTAACAAACATCACAGACAAATGCTTAGAACACTTGAGTGGCGTTCATACTATCACTCTAGATGAAACTGCAATTACAGATTCAGGTCTCAAGCACCTTGCAGGTGTACATACTATCTCTTTGAAGCATGTTACACAGGTTACTGATAAAGGTATGGAGTTTATTGTGGGTGCACATGAAGTATATCTTTTTGGAAGCAGTGCTACTACAGAAGCTATTAATATTCTAAAAGGAACGATTGTTCATTTAGAAGAAGAAGAAGAAGAAGCAGAAGAAATAGAGCTCATTGATATCTTGATGTGAGTTCTCACCTAATTAGTTTTTAGTAGTTTTGAGGGTATGGTGTACATAATAAATAATTTTGTAGATAAATAGCAAGTAGGTTAGCCTATGAATCTTCTAATGCATTAAGGTACAGGCGTTGCTATTATATATGGACGAACTCTTTGGCTTATACAGTGTCTTTTGTTGTACAGTTATTTTTATTCGTTCTTACAGTTAGCCTTGCAAATTACCCCCAATTGGTATTTGTAAATGAACTCAATTTTTTTTGCAAATAAACATGAGGCTATGATGCTGACACCTCTACAGTTATGTTTCCAGAAGAACAGGGTGCCATGAGGCAAGATGTACGGTTGCCTAAAAGTAATTATTGTAAAAGGGTGATATCATTAATTTCTACATACTTTTTGATAGCGTTGGTCGGCGTATATCCTCTTCTCTCATTGTAAGTAAAGGGTTTGTCCCAGGCTTGAAGTCTACCTCTATCTCAGGTAGAAAGTATTTTATTGTAGCAAGGATAGAATCAACATCTCCATGCCACCAGTACGGTATGGGTACAAGGTTTATACCTAAGGAAAAATATGTGAGTTTTCTCCTTTTTATTTTTTTGTCAAAGAGCTTACCGTTTTCTTTACAATGTTCAAGTTTTTCAGCATCTCTTTGAACGAATGATTCTGATTGATTATATACAAATACATCATGGTAATGTTGCTCACCTATAACAATACTTTTAATACAAATAGAAGGGGTGCAGTTTGAAGGTCATAAAGAGTGAGATTAATGAAAGAAAAGCAAAGACAAAGAATGTTGTTTACCTTGGTATTCAATAGCAAGATTATACTCAGAAACAAATACGTCAACAGTTAAAGGTGTTCCAGTTGAAGGCCTTATACCAATATAATGTTCTTCTTCAACATGACAATCAGGAAAAGCTTGCTCGAGCATAGAATGAATCAATCTTCATGGAATATATTAGTACAAAGCAACTTGCTGGCATACATATGTATGATTTGAAAAAATCTGAGAAATATACAAGCAGTTGGAGTTGCTCATTTTTAGTAAAAACGCACCTCTGTTTACTCTTTTTTTGAATGACGGTGAATTTCTTCCAGTTCCAATTATAGGCTTGATCAAGAAGTCGTAACGCTTTTGGAAAATATGTTACTAAACCACTGTAACCTAGGTCATTTATTTGCTCTTCTGATACACGATACCTAAAAATGACATATAAGAACAAACAACAAAGACTCCGAACTCAGTTTTTTTCACAGTGAAATCTACTTGGTTCGAAATAACGAAGTTACCACTGGACAAATAATCTAATATTTCAAGTCTCTTTGTTATTGTTGGTGAATTTAGTACATACCAGGCTTCAGGGTTTGTAATATGCAGCTGTGATGCAACCCGCCTCAAAAACTTTGCTTGATTGGTTTGATGTTGCCAAAACTGTCTTGGTTTTTTTGGCCTGTGTGATAGAGTCCAAGGATGCTCAGGGTATACATTCTTAAGAGCAACAGGCACTGAACCATACCTAATATAGGCACAATAAGAATCACATGAGCCGTAGTAATATTAAGAACCACGTGAGGTGTTTTGAGATATCGGAATAAAATAGGAAAAAGAAAAACTATCAAGAAAAAGATACGAACTTGTGCATAACAGGAAGTCCTCTATATTTGTATATCTGTTTACTAGATATCTTTATCCAATCATCTAATGATTTTACATTTAATTGTTGAGCAATGTCATCAAACCGTCTACGTTGATTCTGCACATCAGTCCAGTAATGGAGCCTGTGATTACTGAACTCAAAAAAAAGTTAAATCAAACCAAAAAATAGATTTTACATACAGGAATTGTTCTTCGTCTATTTTAAACTTAGGATATATCGTCTTTAATGCTTGCGCAAATGATGGGTACCTTTATTTGAAAAAATGTGTTAATGCAAGCGTAGTACAATAGCAAAAAAGTAAAAGGACACTATTTTTTTGATAAAACAACTTACATGCGCAATACGCCTTTACCTCCACGTGTCTCTATAGACTTTGCCTTAACATTATACCTTTGGATGTAAGAAAAAAACATAAATGAATCAATTTCAAGAATGTACCATCCTTCGATTGTTTTTAATCCGAGATCTTCAGCTATCAACTCAAATTTAGCTCGTTGATTTTTTACATCTAGCCAACATCCTTGAGGCGCAATACTAATATCACAATAAGTACAATAAACCCCTCTATGAATAAAACGATAGCGTACTGAAACTTATAAGCTTGCCAATTAAAGTCGGGATACAATGACTATTGATGCAAGTTAGCTAACAGACAAAATGTTCACAGCACTAAACTCTGTACCTCTAGCATACGAAAAGGAGAATCAGCGTATAAACTTTTAAGAGGACCACCACCATGTTGCATAAGAAGATATCCTGTAAGATTATACAAATCATCCAGTGTCTTATAATTTAACGACTCACAAACATCATTTAAAATCACACGTTGATTGTACTTTAAATTCCAATGGCCAGAAGGAGACCTCCTACAATAAGTGTGAGTAACAAAGTGCATACATATTTTTAAAATGCTCCAATTTGATAACAACACGTGAAACTGTTGCATCCACGTGTTAAAATGAAATTTAGTGAAAAAAGAAAGATAGACTAACCCAAACTTCCATTTTCTGAAGTCGTACTCATCATATATGTATTCCAGAGCTAGAATGATGGAATGATGATGCCTAAGCATTATTAAGGTACTATTATCTTTACAAACAAAAGTGCTAATCAGAGTCATACTTGTTAAGAATAGAGATACCACCAAAGTGTGAGAACTGTTGGTAAGTGATATTATACCAATCATCAAATGTTTTGACACCTAAGCACTTTCCAATGGCGTTAACTCTTCTAACTTGGTTTCCTTTATCTACCCAATGACGTTGAGGAACACTCCTAAAACATCATTGACTACTAGAGCACAAAAACAGACAAAATTTGATTCCGAACCTGAATTCTGCAGTCCATGGGTATCGAGGGAAAACATCTTTCAATGCAGATGATATAGAGTTATTGTAGGTGCTTGTAGACGTAAGAATAGGCGCCCAATAGAAAAACTTTCCAAACTAGACACTGACTTGATTTTTTAACGCACTTTAGCAATCCACCACCTCCTGCTTCTACGATGTCGTTCTTGGTCTTGTCGTACCAGTCATCTAATGTCTTGACTTCAAAGACTTTGCCTACTTCTTCAAAAAACGCTCTTTGTGCTTTGTAAGTATTCAATTACGCAGTGGCATGACTGAAATTGATCCAAGAACAAAAAAGCGGCTTTGCACACAAAATGATTTACGTAGCAACGTACACGCGATCATTATACTCCCAAGTCTGTTTTGCGCGTCGTATCACAGCTTTCATGACATTTCGTCAACGGTTCACTATTAACCTTTCTTATGTGTCAAAAACATGCCACCATGCCTGCAAATTCAAAAATCAAGCGCTTTATTGTATTTCTGATTTAATTTGACCTTATAACCAACTTAGTCCTGACAAAACCCAGTACCATTGCAATTACTAGGTGTGGAATCTACATAGTTGCTTCTATGAGCAATGAAGTGGCTAAACAATCTGAGCCGCCAGAAGGTAACGTCTTATTAGCTCTTATTGGCTACAAATTGCTGGAAAGTACGTAACGTAACGTTCGTAGGCCATTTGGTAAAACGTGAACCAAACAACCCACCACCACGCCCCTGTGATATATACGTTACCAAAAAAAGTAATGTAGCAGCTGTATGCCGCAAAGCAGTAAAAAAACTTGAAAAGTGCGTTAAAACTGCCCGTATACGTTTGTTTACGCGTTTTAGTAATGAATACGTTGTAATACACGGTCTTGGAGCGGCTGTCAACAAGGCAGTTCAAACCGCTTTACAACTCAAAACACAGAGCTGTGGCTCCCTAGAAATATGGCCCAGAACATCAACAGTTGCTCTAGTAGATGATTTTGTGCCGTCAAACAACTCTAAACCGATTACATCAGCAATTCGTAATAGTTCTGCAATACACATCAAAGTTGCTCACAAATACGCACCGAAGCAACGATTCTTAGTTCGATACGACAGAACGTACGCACTGAAATAATGTGTTTTTCAAAAAAAGGTCTAAATTGGAGTTAGCACTGGGCGTATTGTTGATGATGACGGAGAAGGATATAATAGGCGCAAGGGCAAGAAACCAAAGTAAACAACTGCTGTCAAAAAAAAAAGTGAAAAGAACCACGTGATTTACCTGTAAGGACAAAAAAAAGCCATGACGTGCTTCGCATTCAGCACCACTATAACTTTCTTATGTGGTTTACGGAGACTACCTTACAAGGCGTGACTGTAATAACGTACAAAAGGATAAGACGAAAAAAAATCCGCTTTATTCTATCCTCTTTTCTCTATCTCTAGTCTTATTCTACTTTCTGGCAATACCACCTTTTCTTGTTGGCATGTACTTTTTGGCTTCGTGTAGCTCGCGCTCTACCCACCAGATATGACCTCTTTGGACAGCGTTCTTCTTGACCTCTTCAAGGTACGCCTGAAGTAAAGTTACGAAAAGGTACTGTAAGAATTGTTTTATAGCATACCTCTGCTTCTTCATATTTTGCAATACAAGCGTCTACAGCAGCGTCGGCTTCATCTCTGGCAGCCGCGGCGGCAGCGGCAGCGGCAGCAGCAGCTTCAGCTGCCTGTTCGGATGCTTGGCGGGCTTGGGTGGCTTAACAAAATAATTAGTATGTTTGAAGGGTGGAGTTAACAAAAGTTGTACCAGCGTCTGCGGCAGCAGATGCTTCTGCAGCGGCTTGATCAGCAGCTTGTCGAGATTGAATAGCAGCAGCGTGACTCTCATCAGCTTCTTTTCTCTTTGCAACAGCAGAAGTATGAGAAGCGTCAGCAGCAGCTTGTGTCTACAAATAAACAGAGTAAGAAATAGATCGATTGTAACAACCAAAGTGGTACCTTCTCAGCCTTACGAGTTGCAGCCTCTGTGGTGAGTTTAGCTGTGCGAAGAGGAAGAGGATCTTCTTCAAGGTGCTACATAGACTTTAACACCACAAAACTTGATTTAAAAATACTTACCTGAGCTAGCTCGTTCTTTGCTCTGTTACGAGAAACAACACCACCAGTCTCACTCTATTAAATACGTTAACACAAGACCAGTACTATTGAAACCTTGCCTTTTTCTTCAAGTCTTCAGTCTTGTTGTTGTATGCATCCTCTTGTGCTTTGAGGTCAGCCAAAGCAGCACTAAACATATAGTTAACTCAATGTAAACATTTCCTGATAAAACTTACCGAAGTTCGTCAGCAGCAGCTTTGGCTGCAGCTGCATCTTGAGCTGCTTGAGCTTCTTGAACCTTAGCAGCGGCAGCATCAGAAGCGGCTTGTTCTTCCTTTTCTTTGGCTGCAGCGGCGGCAGCAAGAGCAGCTTCTTTTTTAGCTTTAGCTTCGGCTTCTCTTGCCTTTGCTTCCTCAGCTGCTGCTTTTGCTTCTGCTGCTGCTTTTTTAGCTGCTGCTTCGGCTTCACGAGCTGCTTCAGCTTTTGCCTTGGACTCTTTCAAAGCGGCTTGGACTTCCTCCAAGAGAGCTTGTGCGCGTTCTACTTCAGAAGGATCTCCCTAAAAAAAACCTGAATAAGTATGTTTTTCAATAATTTGTTGTTTCGTACTTGAGGTTTAGCTAAAAAGTCGTTGATGCCTTTTTTATTTTTCCAGAGGCAGTATTCTATTAGAGCAATACCTAATAGTAACATATTAGCATTAAGAGGTCAAGGTTTTTTTTCTTTTTGCCCACGTGCGTTTGTTAAAATCCAAATCGGTTTCTTTTAGTTGCTGTCTCATTTCTTTGACCGTAAGGGTTTCTGAGATAGATTCCAAAAACCGATGAGCGTTGAACTAGAACGTTAAAGTTTAGACTCGAGGAAAAAGACAAATAAGGTATCTAGGTTGTACCTCATCAAGATCACAACCTTCTTTCTGTTTATCAAGATCAAGCTCTGCGAATTTATTGGCCCATTCCCAAACACTCTCAGCCATATCCTCTACATGACATTAGTTATGACTGTTTAAAATATCACGTGGTTTCAAAAGGCGTAATGTAGTTTTTTAAACGGCGAAAGACGTACTTCCACATTCATCCCAATAGGCGTTCAAAAACGCTAGTGTTGCGTTAGTACAGGCGAACAACAGCTATTATAACTTCCTGAAACCGTACCTTTCCCTTGGTTGGCGTAGCTGAGTTGTGCGAATTCGTTCCAAGAGAGGTTAGCCATTGTAAGTATTGTTTTCTTTGTTGTTGAACTTGTGGTGTAAAGCGAGGAAAAATTGAAAAAAAGTAGCACATGGCACACATTTTGTTGAAAGCGCGACGCTTTCATTTCTTTATAAACACTCAAAACCATCAGTTTACAGTTATATCATTTACTACATGGTCTTATCTATACCTTTACATCTTCATCCAGCGCGTTTACGCTTCTAAGAGCGAACCTCAGTTCATTTTTTTGTTTTGATTTTCTGTATTCAAGCAAAGAACTTTCGCAACCTTTTTTTCTTCTTTTTGCTCTCATTATTTGTTGATGCAGTTGTTCTCACAGGCTGAGGAGAATTTTTCAGTGCTGTAGAGCCGTTACCTGCGTGAGAAGGACCAACAGGCTCGTAGGTGTCGATGATTTGCTTCAACTTGTTCAACACCTTCAAGCAGAAAGTTAAAGAAAACGAAAAATGGGAGCTGAGCCGTAAATAAAGGAGGTAGCCAACATAGGCTCAATGTTTTTATCTGGATTGTAGGGAATCCCGAAAAGAAGTAGACAGCCTTAAAAATGAGGAAAAGTTTGGCGTACTTCGACTTCTCCTTTATCTTCAAGATAACTGTACAGTTTCTTAGATCCATTGCGTATAGCCTTATGTATCTTATCTGTCGCAGTCAGCAAGTCATCAACAGATATAGGTTTATAATCTGCTAATGGGAGACAAGACAAGTCATCCGGCAAGGACTAGTAAAATGTTAGAGTTGCGGGGATTTCTACCATTTTTGTACGTACAGCGACTCTATCAAAGAACTGTTTGTTAAGAGATATTTGTTCTCGTATGAAGGGATTAATCTCTTTCATGTATAACTCTTTTTTGAACTCTAAACCATTTGAAACGTTTTGCATTACTTTAGAACAAAGTAATAATCCGCGTCTGTTCCATGCCGATAACTCAGCTAAACGGTTTTAGATGCAAGAAAATAATTGGAAAATGGCTTATTTTGTAGACTTTGAAAAAGGACACTTACCCGTTCTTATCTTATGTATTCTAGGGGTCACTAAAGCAGGAACAATAAACCTAAGGAATAGGAAACCTCCTATGGCTATATGACTGCTCTGAGGAAACTTTTGTGACACTTGAGTTTGAAGCTCATTACAAATTCTTCTGAACTGTCTAAAGAAAAAAAACCACATTAGTATTGACGCTATAACAACTTTACACCAAAAGAATAATATGTACCTTGGCATAATGCTCACTGAACCATTGATAGTATCAAGCATTTGCTGACAAGCACTAGTCAAATTCTTCAAATTTTGATCTCTTCTCTGGCCACTCTGCATTTTGGTATCATCGACCTAGTAAAAAAATTATAATTCCTTTCTTGAAAATACTCACGTACTTCAACAGCCTGCTCAAAATCACAAATGCTTTGAACACCTTCAGCAAGAATATTTCTTAAGTATTCCCTTCCAATAAGCTGAGCATAAAACTTCATTACTTTAGAAGCAAGGCAATTATTACGCAGCAACGTATTAGGGTTCACTAAAAGAAAACTTAATCATTTAAAAGACCAACAAAACTACGATAAACTGTTGTACTCACGTGTTTTATCAACTTCTCTAGAGATACAACGTTGAACGAGGTGATGAGTTTGATCAACGAATTGATACAAGTGAACCTTACAAATAAATCAGCATCCACATACGTATTCCACGCTTTCCACGCGGTAGAAAAAAAAGATGATTTCTATACCATTGACTTTGCTACAGAGTCCATATCAGCTGCTCCAGTTACAGTTGTTCCTATTGCATCAACAAGAACACCATTCGTATCCAAAACCAACTAAGTGTTTACGTTAGTACTGATTTTAAAAGAGACAAAGGTGATGTTGTACCTCCATCAAATTTTTACACATAGGGTACTCTTTGAAAAATCCTTTTTCTAGTTTTTTAGCAATCTGATCAATACGATCTTCAGTTGTAGGCTCTTCATCGGCGTCGGTAGCCTATAGGAACATAAAAAAGGCAAAAAACAAAAACTATTTAGTACCGGATCCCATACAGCAAGTTGTTTCATGCGTTCATCAGTGCGCTTTGCCATCATTGCTGCTGGAGTCCTACCCTAGACGAGAAACCATTAGGAAAGCTTCAGAGCCAACACTTACTTGTGCATCCTTCATGTCTCTGTTTCCTCCTTTTTTAATCAAAAGCTTTGCAATATGATAGTTCTTTGATGCACAAGCAGCAACATGAAGTGCAGTCTCACCCTGACTTCATTGTTAATAATAAAATAGTCGATTGAGATTTGCGGACGTACCTTTAGATTGGCAATGTTAACTTTACCTCCATTCTGTACTAAAATAGATACAATCTCTCCCATGCTTCTTAAAGTAGATAAATGAAGAGCTGTCATTCCTACAACAACAAAATGTTAAAAAAACAACTCAGAAAAAACAAAAGATTGCTTCACATAAGTCAACGTGCCTTGTTCGTCTTGGATGTTTACATCAACTTTTTGACCAAGTAAAGCTCTAGTCACTTCGATATGACCTTTATACACTGCAAAGTGAAGAGGCGTACGCCCTAAAAACCAGGGTCAGAGGGTTTTAATTGAATGAGAGTAAATACCTTGCTTGTTTTGTACATTCACAGGAATTCCAGCAGCTATCAGTTCTAATACAGCACCTTTATGACCACTCCCAGCGGCGAAATGGAGGCAAGTAGAATTATCATTGTTCAAAGCTGAAATATTAGCACCTTTACTAGCGAGATACCTAAAACCCAGAAGTCATAAATAAAGCTCTAAAATTTTATAATATCGGATTCTTACTTTATGACATCCACGTGTCCTTTGAAAGCAGCGTTGTGGAGTGCTGTTAGACCAGCACTATCAGGACAATTTGGTTTGCAGTTAAACCTCAACAACATATCTACAGCTTCTCTGTGACCCTAGTTTTTTAGTGAGGTTAGCAAAAAGGTTGTTAAGCTGAATAATAGGCACCTTGTATGCGCTGTTATGAAGAGCTGTTACTCCTGTACTATCTGGTATATTTGCAATTGCTCCATTATCAAGTATTACTTTCATACAATCAATGTTTCCGTTGTAAGCCGCATTATGAAGAGGTGTACATCCCTTTATTGGTAAAAATAGATTAAAACTAAGAAAACATAGAAAGAACTTTGTACCTCATTATCTTTTTCATTAACACGTGCTCCCTTGCGTATGAGCTACAAAGAAACCCAGTTAATTGCTTGTTATTTAAACATAGTATTATATATGCAATGTACCAATGAAACGCAGTCTGAGTGACCATTAAATGCTGCTTTATGAAGAGGTGCTGCTCCTTCTGTATCTTTAGGAGATACTGTTGCACCGCTCTTGATAAGTTTTGATATTGTTGGTGCATGACCATTGTAAGCTGCCTAAAATAACAAAGATTAACAGCCAGGCTGTCTTCCATTTTAATAGTACTTTATGTAAGGCTTTAGACCCTTCGTCATCGGCAGCATCTACATCAGCGCCCTTTCGGATTAGATACGTCAAACACTCCAAGTTACCGTTAAATGCAGCGATATGAAGTGGAGTACAACCCTTAAGACAAATAAGTTACATCAAGCACAATAGAAAAATATAAAATTAGATAGAACTCTACCTCATCATCTTTGCTGGCAATATTCAGTCCTTTCATCAACAAGAACCTTATACACTCAACACTTCCGTTATACGAGGCACTGTGTAAAGCATTACCACCTTCTCTATCACACGTGCTAATATCAGCACCCTTTCTTAGCAACAACTTGGCACAATCCAACTTTCCTACAAAGAACACCCCTTTAGAAACAGCAGATACTTAAATTTTATTTCCTACCTTTGTTGCACGCATGGAGTAATGGTGTAGCTCCCAAGTTATCTGTCTTATTAACACTCGCACCATATTTTATCAAAAGTTGTGCTGCATCGAATTGACCATTAGCTACTGCCATGTGCAATGCTGTAGAACCCTAAAACAACTTAACTTTACACTCTTAACAAAAGGAAGGGAAAAACGCACAACTGGCTGATCTTGTAGCTTTATATCAGCCTTATTATTCAATAATCTACGCAGTACTATAAGGTGGCCGTTGGATGCTGCTCTGTGCAATGGCGTAGCGCCTTCCTATAACAACTTATCAGTGCCTCTAGAAAGCTACTAAGTACGTACTTTATCAGCCAAATTAACATTAGCACCGGCTTTTAGTAGCGCATTAATAATAGGCTCTCTTCCTTGTCTTGCTGCCAAATGTAGTCCCGATTGCATATCATCATCACATGCATCAGGGTTTATCTTTAATGTATCCAAGTAGTATTTTACAAGGTTCTCAGATCCAAAGAAACATGCTGTAAGGAAAGGCGTAGCACCGTACAAGTCAGTATGTGTTGGAACAGCACCCTAAAATAATTCCGTTACAAAACATCCGGAACACAAGTTGCTTCGCTTTATTTTTCGCGAGGAGTAAAGATTCTTACTTGGTCTATGAGATACATCGCTACTAAATAACCTCCATCACCTGCCATAGCGGCTTTGTGAAGAGGTGTTGACTGCTCTACAAGAACAGAGGGTTAACAGAAGAAGTGATTACAAATAAAAAGCAATACCAGCATCTTGGTGTTTGACGTCAGCTCCTTTTTGAATCAAAGCCTTTACTATCTTCAAGTTTGCATTTAATGCAGCGCCATGTAAAGGTGTTGTATTTTTTGGTCCTTCTATGTCTACAATACATTTTGGAGAATCCAACAGAATTTCCACTGTTCTATTTGGTGATTTAACAAAAGTTTGAAATACCATCTCCAAGCGTACTCTAAATGTTGGTTCCATACTGCTCCATGCAAAGCTGTCCACCCTTGATCGTATTCAGGTACACCATCATCATCACAATCGTCAAGCTCCCAGTCAATCAATGATTGTCCTCCATTATCCCTGTAGCAATGGATTAGACTCATTTATTCGTTTACTTCGTGTTTAACCCGTACCCAATTGATACATCAACGCCTTGTGCAAGTAAAAATCCAACACAAGCATTATGACCTCCATAAGCTGCGAGATGAAGTGCTGTGGCTCCTGTAGAAAGTCAATGGCACCTCGCCTTAAAATACTCTTTAAACTTAAAAAAAACGTACCAACACCATCCACCATATTCGGATCAGCACCTCTGCTTACCAAAACCTCCACGCACTAAACAGTTAATAAATAATAAGATTTAATAAAAATTAGTACCTTTAGATGTCCATCTACTAGGGCCAGATGGAGTGATGTCATATTCATATTCTGCTTGGAATTTACCATAGCTCCTTTAAAAAGTTAGTACTACAGCTTTTTTTCTGTTTCTAACGCGCATACATACCTTTCTTTAAAAGGTATGAAACTATTTCATGATGCCCGTTATACGACGCATTATGTACAGGTTCCCATCCCTAGTGTAAATATTCAGCAAGTGTAAACAACACAATCGTTTTCTTAATAAGATTTTTCTTGTATTTCTAGTTACCTCTCGGTTTTGGGCATTGACGTTTGCTCCTGATTTTATAAGACTTAACATTGTGGAGTGGTGTCCATTGAAACAGGCGAAATGAAGCGGTGTAGCGCCTAGAATCTTCGTGAGAAATGCCTTTAATTAATCAGTTGTTATTGTAGTAACCTGTATTATCTTTAACAGCAACAGATCCTCCTTTTCTAGCTAAATATTCTACAACCTTATGATTACCAGCAAAAGACGCCTAAAAAAAAACCGTTTGAGACAAATAGATCCTTTTATTTCAAACGCTCTATAATACTTTGATATAAATTCCGCGTCAGAAAAAGACAGTTTGTCTAAAAGGAGTTTCGGGAAAATTCTGTTTTTCAAAAAAGAAAAAAAAACAACAATTTGATTAAGAACCTTATGTAAAGCCGTAGCTTCTGTTTTGTCTACACTCTCAACCCTTGCTCTATGTTCTACTAAAAGCTTTACAATCTAATAAAACTAAATTAGTTCCTTTGTGACCAATTAAACAAAAAAAAATTATCGCGACAAAAAAAATGTTCGAAAAAAAAGTACTACTTTTTTACCCTTTTTCATCACTCGCGTGATCAAACTCGCAAAAACGAAAAGTGTATCGAGATATTTTGTTTGAATAAAAATAAAACAAAAAATAAATTCTGATAGAAAAAGCATTTTGAATAAAAGCATGCTCAGAGCACGTGATTTATCGAAAAAAAAAAGTAGATAAAGCCAAATTTTCCGAATTCTTCTTTTAACAAAATATACAAGTACGCGTACTGTATGGCTACCATTAAAAGACGCTGCCATGAGTGGAGTGTATCCTTCAGTGTTTTGGTAATTTACATTCGCTTTCATTTTTATAAGATGGCTACACGCCTCAAAATTCTTTGCAAACGCTGCATAATATAATGGCGTGTTTGAATGGTTATCGAGAGTATCAACAGCTTTTCCTCCTTGTACAAGGCGTACAAGTGTTGTCATATCTCCTGTAGAAGCCGCTGTATGTATTGGGTAGGATCTACTTGCTCGGCCATTATCTCTGGAAGCTCCAGAAGAATTAGTCTGTACTTTGCCCCTTGGTTGGAAGGCTCTCTCCGACCAAAGCGAAACAGAACTCATAGCGAGACGTGCAGAGCGTTAGCACACGTGATATTTTTATAAAAAAGTCTAAAAGTTTCGTTCTGACATTTTAGCCAAAGATACTCGCGTTCAGTATTTACGCCTCCAATCGGTACAAGATGCATGCCGTAAATGATGATATAGCACGTTCAAACTTTTCAGACAAAACGAAAAACTCAAGTCTAATGTAACCTCTGGCTCCTTTCTACTCCTACCATAGTTGATAAGTACCTAATGCTCGCGCAGACAGGACAGCGTCTGCCTACTAACAAGTAGAAATTAGAGCGCACAGTGAAGTTTGTCATGCATAGAGACCAAAAATAAACGTAGAGGGTTAACAGTGAGCGTTTGCTAACGTTTCGGGTAGAAACGAATGAACAATTGTAATAGAACGCAGTACGCTTTCTGTTCGTTCACTAGCGCGAAAATTGGTTGTACTAGCCTATAAAATTGCTTGTTCAGGACTCGTTAATGAAATAAAATAATGTACGTGCAAAAACGGATTTGAGTGTCAAAATCTTGTAGCCGTTGAACTTCAAGCCTGTATTTTTAACGTTTAATCATGACAGGGTTTCTTGACGGACTTGTTTTTTGTGTAGCAGGTGCAGTTTCAAAATACGACTCACGAACGGATCTATACGGTGCTATTACAGCCGGTGGAGGTTCTAAATCGACAAAGGTCACAAAGCGGGTACCTTTTAGCAATAAACGGCTTCTTGCGATTAAAAACACCTGTTCTAACCGTATGCCGCTAAGGTGACGCATGTGGTATGCTGTGACAACTACGAGAAGTCGAAAATTTACACAAGCGCGCAAAGACGTTCAGACGAAATTCACTTTGTGACAGTGCGCAGAATATTTCGCTTTACCTAACCTACGCGCTCACATCGATTATTAGGAAGATTTCATTGTTGATTGTATTGATAACGACGAACTACTTTCAGAGGAAGACTATGGTCTTGACGCAAGCAGTGATGAAGAAAGCGGCAGCGAAGAAGAAAGTGGAGAAAGTGACAGCGAAGAATCATCAGGATCAGGGGAGAGGAATTCACCACGCAAAGCTACACCTAAAAAGCGTGCAGCGAAAAAAACGCCGTGCGTGTTTGTTTTTTTTGGCGGCTTTTCTTTTTTACAAGAAGATTGCTTTCCCGCGATCCCTTTGAGCTTATAAGAGTTAGTTTGCCTAAACCAAAAATCACAGCGAAGAAAGGAACAAAGAAAAGGTAGTTAGGCATTATTATAATTAGTTTAAAATTTTTATTTGTAAAAACTGTTTTCTCTCCTACAGGTTGATTAACGGTTGTGTTAGTTCTCCCAAAAAGAAGCCTACAAAGACACAAGCCCTAAAAGGCATGATTTTTACCTTACACGGAAGGTTTAGCTCAGCACAGTCAGAGACAATAGAAAAAGTTGAAAATAATGGTGCCACTGTTGTTAAATCGTTTACATCCTCAGTACGTACTGGTTTTAACCGCTGTTGCTTATCCTCTATTACAGGTTACACATTTATTATGCAACCAACTAGAAGGAACCTCGAAGAAGCATGAGAAGGCTGCTGAGCGTAATATTCCTGTAGTTGACGAAGGTAATTGTGCAATCATTGTTTTTTCTTGACATTTTTTCACAACGAACCCAAAAAAAACGTACTGAGTATTTGTAGATTACATTGAGGATGTTATATCAGAGTATATCGATTCAATCTTAGATGCAAGAGCAGCTACACCATCAAAACGCCAAAAGAAGACCGCACAAGTTGAGAAAATTGTTTGCAAACGCATTGTCCGGTAAGTACCAACTACAAGCGTACCTACAATCTAATTTCTTGCGCGTAGAGGCGAGTTGTGTTACGTGGTTAAATTCAAAAAAATAGACGCTGCTCATAACGAAGCATGGACGCGTGCGCAGGCTGTGTCTAGACTTGGCGCCAAAAAAATAGAATTGTTTGATAAGAAATTCGAAAAGGACCAAAAGCGAGTATTCGGTTTCTCAGCTGGCAAAAAAATAGAACGAGAAACAGGCGATAGTACGTTTTATACTGTATTTCTTCTCGTATTTCACGTGTTACATGCCTTTATGTTAATGTTTCCCTTATCGTAGCTCCTATAAAGAAACGTCCTACTAAAAAGGTAGCCAAGAAGACTACGAGTAAAGCTACAGAGAGCAGAAAGCGAGCAAGATCGAGTAAAACAAGTAGTTCGCCTAATAAGAAGCGCAGGGTTAAAAAATAGAAGAAAACAAACCACAAAGTTGAGAAAAGTTTTTCGGGTTACGAATCCCGCTACGCTGTAATAATCCGTGTAAATATTAATGAAAAACGACATAGCCAGAAAGATTTGTATTTTGAAAATATGACACGGAATATTTATTATTTTCGTAACAATAATAGCGTTATACATTGTTATAACCAACAGGAGGGTGATGTTATTTTTTGTTCTTCTTGTGCTTTGATCATCTCTTCCTTTTTGGGGATAGACGATGGAGTTTACGCAATATTATTTTGTTTTATTGACATACCTCTTGATGGGTTTTTTTTGTGTGTTTATGTACAGTGTAAGAGTGATAGCGATGTAACCTGATGTGATCATTGACTTTGTTCGTTTTTAGTAAGGTCGAGCTTTGTTAATCGCCAAAGTTGGAAACTTTGTGAGGAGTAATTACAAATAGACCCCAATAGTTATTATCAAGGCTATAGTTGTGTTTTTGTATTGTTGGAAAATTGTTTTCGTATTTGCAAGATCTGAATAATGGACCGTTTTCGTCTTTTTTTCATTTCTCGTGCAGTGTGAATGGTTTGAAAGGTAGATTAGAGTATTTGGTATCATTTTTCCCCTTTTTTCCTTTTTTGCTTTGGCATGGTTCGAACACGAAAATTGGTACTTCAGATGCGGGAGCTTGGTACCATGGGTTACAATTCGTTTTTTGACGGAAAGTGTCAAGCTGGTAGTTTCCCTTCTTACGCCTAGGTGCCGTTGTGTAATCCACCTGTCTTCCGTTAGCCCTTGTAGGTGGTTTGTTGTTCCTTATATTAAATTTGAAACCTATTTGTACTTGCAATTAATACTGGGTACTTTTTTTTTTTGCGAAGAATGTGCGTACTTTGGTTTTCTTGTGTCCTGTTCGTAACTCGTTCTTCGTTCCTTACATCGTTACTCGTTATCTCTACTACTCGAGGATATCTGACGTTGTTTATGCCTTTATAGTGGGTACAAGTGGCCAACTGCGCTTGTGTATACTGTAAAGGAACAGCAGTATTGTTGCAAGCGTAAGATCGAGGATTAGTTTTGCAATGCATCTTGCTGTGATGTGTGAGTGGGTGTGGGAATAATTTTTGCGGAGAAGTGGTCGTAGCGGATATCTTAATCGTTGGCTTAAGTGCCAAATTTGGTTTCGTTTTCCAAAATGATCTAGTTATTTTATTGGGTGTCCCGCTAACAAAAATGTACACGGTTGGTTTCCAGTAATAGAAAGACTTTATTTCGGGTAGATTCTACGTTTTCTTAAAATAAGGAATCGCGACAACAGAAGGAAATCGTGCTTTATGCGGTTTTCTTTCCTTACAAGTATTGAAAATTTACCTACCATTTTCAGAAGTTTAGTATCGCGCAGGTTACGGTTTTTTTGTGTCTACGTGAATTTACATTTTTGTTCGTGGGTTGGTGTGGGTGTTGTATTGTGGTGTGCACCTATTACGGAAATAGCAATTCAACCAAAACAGTATTGCTGTTGAAAGGAGGGAGTTGCAAACGTACAAAGTCCAAAACTGCGGTCTACAAGAAAAAAAAACTACTTTTCCATATTCTGGTTAAAGGCGCAGTGTCGCTATGTACCACAGGCGCAGTCAACAACCACTACACACAAAAAAAAACCGACTAACCGATCGCCAATTTTATAAATTGAAAGGAGAAATTCTCTTATTGGGTCATTTAAAACCGCACAAATGATCAAGTAAGAACCAAAAATTATTTCAAGTGTGGTCTTTTTTACTAGTGTACAGGTAGAGAGGAGTAATTAACAAACAGAAACTTTCTTTCGTGGTTGTTGTATTGGCATATCATCAACTACAATTTGATCCTCTGACATGCACTCTACAAAAGAATCCCATTCTCGTGTTGTAGGGTTAAATTGTAGAACGTATTGTTGCCAATACTCTCTTCTGCTTCTATCAATATCGAAAGTTATAACGTGTGGAACTTCGCCATAGTGACCAGAGAACTCGAGTTCTATCTTCGCTGTACCTTCGCAATATTTATCCTAATCAAAAAGATCAATATACACGTCTCCTATACCTCGTATCGTACCATCTTTATGCTCATTGGTTCATTTGGATCCTCTACTAGGCTCTTTGGACTGTTTTGGCCAGGGAGGAACATACGTACACGAGGTAGAAACTTGTATGGTGTACCATCAGAATCAACTCCACGTACGATTAAAGATCGTTTTTTCTTTACAACTCTTACTCTTCTTGTCAACAAAAATGGAGGTATACGAAGACCCAGCGCGTCGGTGATTCGTGTAAGAGCCTCGTCACACTTCATATGAAGTTTTACGTCCGCTAGTTTATCTAAAGGCGTATTCTACAAAAAAATATCAGTGAGTACATGTCATGTACGCGTTGGAAGTAATACCTGCAAATTAATTATTACAAGCTTTCCATTGCTCTGTGCGGTGATTTGAGGCATCTCATTAGCTGGAGAGACAGTACAAGACGATCCCAATACAATGTGTAAGTCTGCTTTGTAAGACCATCCATAAGCTTTGTTTAGCGGTTCCTCTGGGAGCTGTTCTCCAAAATTAACAATTGTGTCAAGAAGCTCGCCGCCACAGTTTTCGCATTTATTGCCAGTATGATGTTCCTTCACTCCGCAAGCAGTACGTACTCTTGTGTCACGTAAGAATTCTTTAGTACAAAGTTGGCATCGTTCAAGATTTGTGTTGCCATGTAGCTGAGGGAAAGTGTCAGAAAAAACCATTTCAAAAATCAACTGATTAAGCCGCTTGTCCAGTGGTTTAAGCGTACCTCCGATATTTGTTGACCGTGTACACCGCTTCGCCTGTGTAAACCATCTACGTTTTGTGATATCACATAGCTCAAGATACCCTTATTTAGCATTTCTACAATTGCCATATGTGATGGCGTAGGTACGGCCTTCAGAGTTGAAACGCCGCCTTTACAACGTTTTCCTTGCGCTCGAAGAGTCCAAACTCCCTTTGGCCCTCTGAAATCTACAAAACTACCATTAACGCGATACAGAGTCTTGGTGGCTTACCTGGAATACCAGCGGAGGTACTTAAACCTGCACCAGTGAATAGAACGGTGGCTCTGCTGTTTAGTATCAAATTTACAATCCTTGCAATCTACAAAGTCATATGTAAGTGCTGGAAGTATTATTGATTGGTCGTAACGGCAAGTAACATAAAGTAATGACTTACCTTTACATCAACGTCCTTTGGGTTGTCAAAACGTTCCAGCAAATCTTCTTTGTTTTTATGAGCTGTGTGTGCCATTGTGTTAGTTCGGTAGTTATAATGCTAGTGAAAAAAAAAAGCACCAATTAAAACGGTTCACTGAACTGATCTAATGAGCTGTTCGCTGATGTAACAACTAAAGTTATATTAATAGACCCAATGCATACCTCTATTTCTTTTACAGCTTTGTTATGCTTGACAGCTTATATACGACGTACTGTAACAGCTAACTGAACAAAAATAGAAAAAAAAGTGTTCATAGCAATTGCTGGAAGATAAAAAAAAGAGATGATTGCGTCTCGTGCCCTACACCGTTTCCTTGTTTGGAATCGGCCTAGGCGCTAGCCAAACACACCGGACCACGAAGTATTAATAATAAATTAAAAGTTTATCGCTCTACCACTGAGCTACATCCCATAGTTTTAGCTGGGATGGTGGGAATCGAACCCACGCACAACATATATGTTTTGGCATATTGACTGCTATTAGATAATAGGACACGTTGACTTTTAGTTTGCATCTCAGTATAAGGTAATGTCAAGCCAATTTTATAGTCGAACAATGGCCAAAGAAATTAATTGTGGGATTAGAGTGTGCTCATTAAAATTTGTAAAGGTGGAATACTTGCCAACTAAATTTAATAAGAAAAGTTAAAATTAAGTGAAATTGTACAACAGTACTAAAGAGATACAGTTGAATAATATTAATGAAAAGTACCTGTTGGCAAGCGTTAGAATAGTCTCAAGATAACATGCAAAAATCAAGAAACCCTGAATAAACAATCGAATTCTCGGTTTAAAAC